>OX336896.1:10355000-11057320 GCA_946959425.1 Argyrosomus regius
AACCGACACTTCAACTGCTTTCAGCCTGAACATCAACTGACACTTCAACTGCTTTCAGTCTGAACGTCAACCTACACTTCAGATGCTTTCAGCCTGCACATCAACTGACACTTCAACTGCTTTCATTCTGAACATCAACCGACACTTCAACTGTTTTCAGCCTGAACATCAACTGACACTTCAACTGCTTTCAGTCTGAACGTCAACCTACACTTCAGATGCTTTCAGCCTGCACATCAACTGACACTTCAACTGCTTTCATTCTGAACATCAACTGACACTTCAACTGCTTTCAGTCTGAACATCAACCTACTCTTCAACTGTTTTCAGCCTGAACATCAACATCAACCTACTCTTCAACTGTTTTCAGCCTGAACATCAGTCAAGACTTCAACTGCTTTCAGTCTGAACATCAACCTACACGTTAACTACTTTCAGCCTGACCATCAACTGACACTTCAACCTTCTTCAGCCTGAACATCAACAACACTTCAACTTGCATCTGCTTGAACATCAACCAATACTACATCTGCTTCGATTCTGAATAGATAGATAGATAGATAGATAGATAGATAGATAGATAGATAGATAGATAGATAGATTACTTTATTCATCCTCGAAGGGAAATTAGGTTATCATTAGAGTATCAACTGGCACCTCAACTGCTTTCAGCCTGATAATCAGCAGAGACTTCAAATGTTTTCAGCCTGAATATAAACTAACAATTTAACTGTTGTCAACCTTAATATCAAGTGACACTTCAACTTCACTGGGAATATAAGCTGCTTTTAGTACTAACACTGGGCCATAAAAACAGTTGAAGTGTGAGTTTATTTGATATTTCAACTTTAGGTTCAACTACTTTCAGTGTTCCACTGCCTACAGTGCTCACACTTAACTTCAGAGACATTCAGCAGATCTTAAAGGTCCAGTGTGTCAGATTTATAACATTCATATGTTTTCATTTACTGTTTGTTTCCTTCTGTTTATTTATTTATAATTTATGGGTGTATGCAGTAATCTTCTCTAACAAACTTCAGGTCAGCTGTTTTTCAGCAGTGATCATAAATTCATGTTTTTTAATCACAGAAAAGAGAGACTGATGGTGCTGAGAGGAACTCCACCTCATACATCAGTTGAGTTTCAAATTAAAAGCGCAGCATCAAATTAAAAGCATCAAATTAACCTTTACAGAGCAGAGCAGATTAAATGTCAGCAGAAAATACCTCAACACCATCACATCCATATTATCTGTGTGTCTACAACACCATCACATCCATATTATCTATGTGTCTGGATCCAGGAGTATCATATAAAATCAGTAAACATACAGTGAGAAGCTGAACGACTTTATTGCGACATGAGTCAGGACAATCAAGTTTATCAGTTTGAACATTAAATATCATTGTTCTGTAGTACTGTGCCAGTCAGTCTGATACTGATGCTGATACAAATCCTGACCCAGATACTCATCTTCATCTTTATCCTGATCAAACAAGGAGAAGAGAGGAGGGAACAGCAAACAACATCCTGATGCTGATGCTGATCAGTATTCATGTTTGGTTCAAGCTGTCAGGAACTGTTTTATGGCTATCACACTTCAACTGCTTTCAGCCTGAACATCAACTGACACTTCAACTGCTTTCAGCCTGAACATCTAATAACACTTCAACTGCTTACAGCCTAAACATTAACTGACACTTCAACTATTTTCAACCTGAAAATCAAGTGACACTTCAACTGCTTTCAGCCTGAACATCCACCAACACTTCAACTGCTTTCAACCTGAAAATCCAGTGACATGTCAACTGCTTTCAGCCTGTGCAACAAGTAACACTTCAACTTTTTTTCTATTTAATTTTAACTTTAATTTAATTTGACGATTGTCCAAATTCAAGCTCCGCCTCCAGGCTCTGTCTCCAGGCAACCAATCAGCGTGTACTCCTGATTGGACAGTTGACACTATCAACCTGTTTAAATGCATCATTATTGTACTCACTTCACTTCAAACACAATGTATGTGACAGAGGAACTGAACCACTTCTGTCTCCACTCAGTTTCTTCTACGTTCAAGGTTGCTCTGTCTCGTCGTCTCTGGAGGTTCCTCTGCAGTCAGGAAACGAGCGGTAAACGTTTTGGCAGCTGATCACAGCCGTCCTATCAGCACACAGCCCTCGTTAACACCTCGCACTAACGAGCTACAAAAGGGCCTTTTAATGTCAGGAACAGACGAGACGCCAGGAAAGATTTAACAGAAGAACACTTTCTTTTTCTTTTTCAACGTTCTTCAAACGTTTTTACCAACAGACCGACCAGCTGCACACACACACACACACACACACACACACAGCTCTGTTTAAGATCAATTACAGTGACAATGTAAACAGATTATAGATAGATTTTAATAAATTAATTCATTAATTACACAGATCCATGAACAGACCTTAAAAGAAACTTCACAGCCAGCATCTTAAAACTTTCAGCCACCAGAGTCCCTGAAGAATTTGATTATTTTATTTTCAAACAAACTGAAAATGATTTCTTCATTATCCCTGTGGGCCATATACAAACGCTTTTATAGGTGGATGTTGATTATACGTAATATATTTCAGTTATGGTAGAAATACATAAATGTACCAGTATAACAATGTGAAACTACTTCATTTAAAGTGAAAGTTAATCTAGATAAGATTTTATCCAGCAAATTAATTTTAAATATTAATCATATGACTGATAGAACCGAAAGTGTCCTTCAAAACAAAAAAAAGCTGAAGAGTTATTGATCCCGAACCAGACTGTGAAGGAGGAAAAAACATGATTGGATTCAGGTGATCAGTTCCTCAGCTGATATTTGATCATATATCAGATTTTGAGGAAAATAAAATGAGGAGAGGAGGAAACAAATTGAGGTGAAGAGGAAACAAGGAGAGGAGAGGAGAGGAGAGGAGAGGAGAGGAGAGGAAGAAACAGGGTGAAGAGGGGTGGAGACAAGGAGATGAGAGAAGGAAACAAGAAAAGGAAGGAGGAAACAAGGTGAGGAGAGAAGGAGACAAGGAGAGGAGAGGAGGAAACAAGGTGAGGAGAGAAAGAGACAAGGAGAGGAGAGGAGGAAACACAGTTAGGAGAGGAGGAAGAAGAAACAGAGGAGCAGAGTATTTTTAACCATCTGGTGTTTCTTAGATGAATAAAGGAGAAACAAGGAAACAGTCTGTGTTTTTGGCTTCATATCACACAGTGTGTTTGTGTGTGTGTCTTGGCAGTGGCAGAAAGCACCGCAGAAGAAAAAGAAGAAGAAGAAGTTGTTGCCAAACCTGCACGTCTCAGTGATCAGACAGCAATCAAATGTCTGATGATCGGTGAGTGACTTATATGAAATAATACACCTTCCCCTCACTACCAGAACACTGGACCCACTACAGTTTGTGTACCAGAACACAAGACCCACTACAGTTTGTTTACCAGAACAAAAGACCCTCTACAGTTTGTTTACCAGAACACTGGACCCTCTACAGTTTGTTTACCAGAACACAGGACCCTCTACAGTTTGTTTACCAGAACACAAGACCCACTACAGTTTGTTTACCAGAACACAGGACCCTCTACAGTTTGTTTACCAGAACACAAGACCCACTACAGTTTGTTTACCAGAACACTGGACCCACTACAGTTTGTTTACCAGAATACTGGATCCTCTACAGTTTGTGTACCAGAACACTGGACCCTCTACAGTTTATTTACTAGAACACTGGACCCTCTACAGTTTGTTAACCAGAACACTGGACCCTCTACAGTTTATTTACTAGAACACTGGACCCTCTACAGTTTGTTTACTAGAACACTGGACCCTCTACAGTTTATTTACTAGAACACTGGACCCTCTACAGTTTGTTTACCAGAACACTGGACCCTCTAAAGTTTGTTTACCAGAACACTGGACCCTCTACAGTTTGTTTACTAGAACACTGGACCCACTACAGTGTGTTTACTAAAACACTGGACCCTCTACAGTTTGTTTACCAGAACACTGGACCCTCTACAGTTTATTTACTAGAACACTGGACCGTCTACAGTTTGTGCACCAGAACACTGGACCCACTACAGTTTGTTTACCAGAACACTGGACCCTAATCCAGTAACAGTTGTCTATGAATGAAAAAACAAGATTATTTTTGTAGTTTTATTTAGAATTAAAAAAAAAAAAAGTTGTTATTAACATACATCAGCCACTTCATGAAGTACACTTGTAGAATCCAATGTGATCTGATACTCTGCCATAAATATTTCTTTTGCAAAGTTCATAATATTACAGTTTTTGTTGACACTGTCAGAGAGGTAATGATAATTGTTAGTAATAGTGTTAAACTAGACTGCATAATCTTGATATTGAAAACATTATGGCCCTCTCATGTATGTGAATGGGGTGGCCATATTATTAGAAACACCTCTCAATATAATGCAGTCCAGTTAAATGAATACCTCTCTGACAGTATCAACAAAACTTGTTGGGCCACCATTGCTATACAAATATATGTATATATTTATTTTATTTTCTGTTGGTTATATTTTGCAGTTATATTTGTGTTATTAATTATTTTTTGTCGGTAATATGTGTCACATGATTATCGATTGATTATTGACCAGTGACGTTCCCTGTCACGTGACTCTCTGTGTTTCCCAGCTAAACAACATGGCTGCCGAGGAGCTGCCGTCTGAATTTGACGTCGTCATTCTTGGCACAGGTACAGAACCACCTGGCTTTTATTAAGATATTATGATCCGGATCATGTGTCTGAATGTGTCTCTGGGCGGTCCGCGGTTGTTCGGTCCTAAACATCCCGGAATCCTGTTTTTAAACCGGTCCGAACCGGAGGCACAGGCTGGGTGTAGCCTGGGCGTTAGCTAGGGGCTAACGGCCAATTCATTCTAGATGACAGCGGCTAGCAGCTAACGGTCAGGCTGGTGTGTTAGCTCCTGTAGACAGCAGACGTGTACAAACATCGGCGCTATAATACAACAGCTGATACTACTAGTGTGTGTTAATGTTAGCAGCGGAGCTAACGTTAGCCTCGTTGCGTTCATATGTCAGTGTGCTGCTCAGAGCTTTAGCCAAATGCTAATGTTAGCCCTTAGCTGCTGTCAGTGTGCTCTGGCCGTCACGTGATGTTATTGTGATGCTACCAGCTGTCCAGATGTTTGACACACTGGAGGCTAACAGATGCTAACTCTGCTGAGTCACTGTAAGGTGTAAACTAACGTGAGGGTGGAACTACACATCAAACATCCGGGTTATGTCCTCTCACTTTATTTATTTAAGCTTTATTTAACTAGGAGGTCCCACAGAGATCTCAGGACACATCAGCACACCAGTTGGTGATAAATCACTGTGGTCCACACATATGTGGACAACAGACTGACTAACTGTCTGTTAAAAGAAGCCTACTACAGCTTCATCTCCACCCAAAAACCGAAATAGCTCAGTCCATAGAGACTTGGCTTGGGAACCAGAGGGTGGCCAAAGTATGGAAGGTGGACTGGTAGCTGGAGGGGTGCCAGTTCACCTCCTGGGCACTGCTGAGGTGCCCTTGAGCAATGCACCAAACCCCCTCCCCCCTCCCTCTGGGTGGCTGCCCATCACTCCACCATCTCTCTCCACATTTGCATGTCCCTTTGTATGTGTGTGGTTGTATTTTAGGGTTAAAATGCATGTAAAGAACTGGCTGAAAAAAAAATAATTTCCCCTCGAGGGATTAATAAAAGCATCTCTTCTTCTTCTTATCAATGTTTACTTTGAAAGACAACTTGATCTCCAACCAAAAACCTAAATAAATACATTTTATATGTACGTATGATGACACTTCAGAGTGTAGACAGTTGTTACCTGGTAGTCAAGAATGAGCCCAGCCCATCAATTATAGAAACTACTAACAATTTGCATAGATGCTTTGCTGTAAAGTGCAGCCAGTCAAAGCACCTGGAGAACAAGCTGCAGTTTAACAGCCCACCATTGTCTAAATGTGTCAGCATTTTAGACTCCGGAACTTCTGGGGGGTTTTTCCTTGCCACTGTTGCCAAGTGCTTACTCATGGTGGGAATTGATGAGTCTCTGTACAGTTCTTGGCACTCTGTACGGTCTAGACCTGTCTTCTTGTTTCCACTTTTTATGTCCTCTCCTTGTTTCCTTTCCTTGTTTCATCCCCTCGTCCTCTCCCCATGTCCTCTGCTGCTGTTATGAATATATATTGATTATATATTGTTAATTGTGTGTTCAGGTCTTGCTGAGTCTGTGGTGGCAGCAGCTTTTTCCAGAGTGGGGCAGAGAGTTCTTCATGTCGACAGGTCGGTCCTCATATTTCACATTATTACTTAGAATCAGACACACCTGACACTCACCTGTCAGGTGACATGTACCTGTCAGGACTGATGAGTATAGTGTAGTAGTCATTGAATCCAGCATATGAAACACCTGTCAGGTGAACCTCACTGTGTGTTTTCAGGAGGAGCTACTACGCAGCCAACTGGGCCAGCTTCACCTTCAACGGTCTGCTCACCTGGATACAGGAACACCATGTGAGTACAACGCTGCTCTCTGATTGGCTGCTGGAGTCATCTCCATGTTCCTGTAGACAAACTGTAAACATTGCGGATTGTACTGCTGTATAGTAACCTGTGTGTGTATGCATGGTGGTAGGAGGAGTCTCAACCAGAGGAGGCCCAGGATTGGTCGAGCCTCTTGGAGGAAGAGGAGGAGCTGATTTACCTGTCAAACTCAGATTCCGCCTCCATCAGTAACGTGCAGGCGTTCTGTTTCACCAGGTAAACCTCAGATGAGCAGCTGTGTTTTCTGCTGTTGATGCTTCGCATTAAAAGCTTTCCATTAACGAACTAGCAGGATCCTTTTATTGTGAAGGAATTATTTGACAGATGTCACAGAGTTAGCGTAGCTTCATTAGCGATGCTGTATTCAATAAAAATCTAAACAGCCTAAACAGCCAGATATGGACACATGACGACGATAACAGTTTGTTATTGATGTTGTTCTCAGTGAGGAAGATGAGGAGGAGGAAGCTTCAAGTCCCGATCCTCCAAACACCACAGAAGAAGAAACAGGAGGAGCTAATGAAGACGTTGTCAAAGAAACCTCAGAGACAGAATCTGCAGGTTTGATTCTGATTAACATGACAAACAGTTTGTTTTTACTGAATCACGTGTGAGGAAAATAAGGTGATTTAGACTGTAATCTCTCAAGTCCCCAGATTAACTTCAAGATTCACAGTTTTAAAATATGCTTCTTTATTCTAGATTCAAAAGAAGAAGAAACAAAGGAGAAACCAGAGGAGAGAGCAGACGGAGCGGAAGAAGAACAGGTGAGGAAGAAAAGGATCAGTGAGATATTTTACAGCAGCAGACACTGGATTTAGCTGCCATCAAGTGCTGTCGGTTGTCAAAAAACATCACAGCTTCTATATTTGTTACCAAACAGCTGGTCACAGCTCTGAATGATGGGAAATCTACAGTACAGGTGGATAACAGATGGATGTTTTTCGTCCAATCACACAGGCCTCTAAGACAGAAGGGGAGGAGCCAGAGGCAGATCAGCCAACCCCCTCTGCTGCTCAGAGCCAATCAGAGCCAGCCAAGAAGAAGATCAGCTACGCTCAGCTGGTGAAGGAAGGACGCAGGTTCAACATAGACCTGGTCTCCAAGGTAACACAGTGTAATGTTATATAACATGAAGATACAGCGTATCAATTAGCTATATCTGTTGAGCTGACATTGGGTGAGAGGGTTTACCTGGACAGGTTGCCAGCCAATCACAATCACCTACAGGCACTTTGGAGGCACCAGTTAATCTGACCTGCATGTTGGACTGTGGGAGGAAGCCGGTCTAACACTGTGACACAGTTTCTATCAGCTGATCAAGTCTTTCTTATTCCTCCAGCTCTTGTATTCTCGCGGCTCATTGGTTGATCTTCTGATCAAATCAAATGTCAGTCGCTATGCAGAATTCAAGAACGTCACCAGGATACTCACCTACCGCCACGGAAAGGTGGAACAGGTGTGTACAACCCGTCTGTCTGTTTACACCTGTCTGTCTGTTTACCTGCCCGTCACTCTGCTGATCCGTCTATTTCTCTGTGCATTGTCTGACTCTCTGCTGACCTGTCTGTCTCTCTGTTTACCTGTCGGTCTCTCTGCTGACTGTCTGTCTCCCTGTCTGTCTCTCTGCTGTCTGTCTTCCTGTCTGTCTCTCTGCTGACCTGTCTGTCTCTCAGGTGCCCTGCAGCAGAGCAGATGTGTTTGCGAGTCGTCAGCTGTCTGTGGTAGAAAAGAGGAAGTTGATGCGTTTCCTCACTTCCTGTGTGGAGGAGACGGAGGAGCAGCGTGGTGAGACACCTCCTGACATCATCAGTACTCACACACCTGTCAGAGGCTCCGCCCACTCATTAACATAATCGTTGCTTCCCTCCAGCCTACAATGGTCGGCCGTATTTGGAGTTCCTCTGTGACCAGCAGCTAGGTGACAACCTGCAGCACTTCCTGCTTCACTCCATCGCCATGGTAACAGAGGACACACCCACAGAGGAGGGCCTCAGTTCCACGCGTCACTTCCTGCGTTGCCTGGGTCGCTACGGCAACACACCCTTTCTGTTTCCTGTCTACGGCCTTGGAGAAATACCCCAGTGTTTCTGTAGGTAAGAGTCTGTCTGTCGGTCTGTCTGTCTGTCTACTTTACATTTCACTGAAATATAAACTCTGAACTCATCACTGCTTCATGATTGTTAGAGGCAGAAGTACTACTACTGCTACTATTGCTGTTAGTACTATGTGGGACCCACAGTAATGTTGGGCATATTAACGAACACTTGCCCTCCATTATAATGTATTTAATGTGTTATTTTATTTTGTTCACTTATGTTCTGATACATGTCAGTCGTCGTTGCACATTTGCAGATAATATTTAAGTAGGTAAATTTGTGGTTAGGCTCTTACAGGCACTTTGGGCAACATTGGGGTCCTTTGGGTGTGACACAGGAGGGTGTGCACTTCATTCAGTAGACGTAAACAGCCTCCAGCATGTATCCACGTTGTGCTGATGTGCTTCTGTGTGTGTATTTGCAGGTGAGCAAAAGTGATGAAAAGATACATGAAGATAGCAACACAAATATGAGATTTAGAGAGTCTTGCAATTTAAATGAAAGTGTTAAATCGTGCTTCACGTAGCAACTTATTAATAAGGAAACCAGTAAAGTAACTACGTGTAACCTGCTCAGTTATCACTTGTGTGAGAATATTATTACTATGTGTACTTCGTGAGCGTTACACTCAAAGTGTACATTTTGTGTTTCAAGTTAACAAGTCAAAGACGAGAGTTAATAGCGCGTCATTCAGTAGAGGTAAATAACCTTGATTGCTCCACCAGTATTACTACTACTGCTTCAGCTGTCACTGTACTTAATGTTGTCAGTACTGCAGTAGTACTCCAGCTGAATGTACTGCAGTATCTGAGTACACACAGTACCACCTCGTTGACGTCTGTAGAGTTTCACGAGGCAGATCAGTTGGTTGTCATGGTGACTGCTGCTGTCTCATTAGAACAGAACATGAATATTGATGAGGAGGGTGTCGCCCAGGGCTCAGCTCATTTACATATTAGATGATCCTCAGCGGATATTACTGCTGAGACAGACACACGCACGCACACACAGACACAGACACACACTCACTTTAGTTTGTCATGTTTGCTGCTTGTCATTTCAATCTGCACTAATTAATATGTTCTTATATTTTCATTGGATTTATTGGTCGGTCTCTTTGGTCCTGATCGTGTTGATCTGGTTCATCATCAAAAGCTACATGTGCACTCAAATCATCCACCTGACCATATATTTTTCTCTGGTTCCGAGATCTGCAGAAACACCTCTGCTGGTTCCTGGAGGATAAATTACCTTTGAATTGGTGTTGAGCAGCGTGACCGTTCCTTCATTTTGTGTGTTATTGATGTCTAAGTTTTCTTAGAGAGGCAGCTTTCAGTCATTCATAACCTAAACAAAATGATGTCACTATAGCAAATATAATTCACTTTAGGGCATGTTTATCAACTTTTGTTGTTGTGTGTTTCAGGATGTGTGCTGTGTTTGGAGGAATCTACTGTCTGAGACACTCAGTCAGCTGTCTGGTGGTGGACAAGAACACCAACAGGTACAAACACTCAATGCGACATGTGACACGTTCCAACTGCGTCATGGGTTTTCTTCATGGTTGTCATTGGTCCACAGTGTTCTTGTCATGATTTTTATTGGTCCGCAGTGGGTTTTCCGACCAGATTAACAAAAAGCTAGAGAAACAAAACATTACAAAAGATGGTTAAACAGCCCAGTGGGTTTACATGGACGCTGAAAAGAAGTAGTAGTAGATTACATACTGTAAGATTAAGAGTACAATTACAGACTAATAACAGTAACATGTGTAGAATGAAACATTTGTCTGACAACAAACGCTCGAAACCAGTTTGTTTCTATTATTTATCTATTTTAATGATATTTAATTGATTCTGAAGGAATTCAACTGACAGGTGCACAGGTGTGTGTGTGTGTGTGTGTGTGTGACCTTCTGTTCAGAACTGTGATTGGACGATAATTTATGATCTGTAAAATATTCAATTCATGAAGAGGAAATTAACATTATAATTTAACCTCTGATCCTCTTCATCTCCTCCCTCTCCTCCTCCTCCTCCCTCTCCTCCTCCTCCCTCACCTCCCCCTCCTCGTCCTCCTCATCCCTTCTTCCTCACACCTCACTGCTCTCTCTCTATGATTATTTGCTGCCTCGTCAGCTGCCAGATTAAATGACTGATTGACTGCTGACACACACACACACACACACACACACACACACACACAGGTGACCTATCGAAGGTCACAGTTTAAAAAATGATTGATCTGTCAGATCATGTCGTCATGGTGACAGCAGCCTTGAGTCAGGTGTGTTCAGGATGAGCCTCAGTATAAATATGTATAAAGTGTTTTTATTCTTTGTGTTGTTCTGATGTCAGTCAGCTCATGTTTTAGTCTTTATTGGTTCACTTTGTCCGTTAACAGTTAGCTGAATTTAGCTGTGAGCACTTCCTGTTTGGATGTAAAACTATCACGGGATAATTGATACTGAAGAAAACGTCTTTTTTTCCTCTGATTTCTAAGTGGATCTCTGGATTTTACTTTGATTTGAAGTGTTTAAATCAGCTTCACTCGCTCACAGAGTCAAAGTACAGAAACAAACTTTATTTAGTCATTTATGTTCTCCGCGTATGTTTAGATACGGGCTTCAGGTCCTGTAGTAAATCTAAATGTGCAAAATGCTAACGGTGCCAAAAAGGCAGCAGTGAGACACAGCATGGAGCTGTGTGTGTGAGAGTGTGTGTGTTATTATCAACTGTCTATTATGTTTGTGTGTGTGTGTGTGTGTGTGTGACCTTCTAGTGCTTCTGGCCCCCAAAGTGTGTGTGTGCGTGCATGTGTCAGAGGTTATGGATGAGCTTTTGTGTGCATCATTATTCCCAATAATAGGTTTCAGCAGTGTGTGTGTGTGTGTGTGTGTGTGTGTGTGTGTGTGTGTGAGAGAGAGAGAGAGAGAGAGAGAGAGAGAGACACCCTTGAAAAGGCCACCGTGTGCAGCTTCAAAATCAATCATTTTTATACTGAAATAAGGAATTAATAGAGTGAAATATTCAAATCACAACAGCTGTGATTTGAAATATAATTGTTATAACTAAATATAAGCTCAGCTGTAGTTAATTAACTTAACTTAATTTAGTCAAACAATAAAAAATAAAAAAAACCCTCAACAATATTTGAGAAACCAACTAATCAACCAACTTTTATGTCTCGTATCACTAAACTGAATCTCGGTCAGGCAGAAAAACATTTGATGTCACCTTGGACTTAAAAACATTTAATGGACCAAAACATTACTAAGACCACTGCCTGATTGGAGGTGGGCCCTGTGTTGACACTGCGGCAGTTTAAAAATATTTATCTATGAATATGCACCATGTACATTTTGACACAGAACCATGTGATACTTCACTGATCAAACTACCACAAACCACTTGACATACAGAACAATGAATATGAATGTGATATTTGTTCTCTCTGCGTCTAGCCTGAAGTCTCTGTCTTTGTCTAATTGATGACATCATGCCCCCCCCCCCCCCCTTTTCAGGTGTAAGGCGGTGGTTGACAGCCAAGGACAGCGAATCAGCTGCAGCCATTTTGTGGTGGAGGAGGGCTACGTGGGGATGGATCGGAAGACGGTGACCACGCCCCCCAGGTTAGAACCCACCAATCATGAACCACCCAAAAACATTGAAGCAGCTACCTCACACACCCAAGAACCCACCAAGAAACATCTAGAACCCACCAAGGAACACCTAGAACCCAACATGAACAGCTTGGCCACACCCTATAGAATCCATAACCACAACTGTTAAGTCACACCCCAGAACCCACCAAGGAACAGTTTAGTCACATCCTAGAAACCACCAAGAACCTACCAAGAACCTACCATGAAACAGTTTAGTCACACCCTAGAACCCACCAAGGAACAGTTTGGTTACACCTTAGAACCCAACATGAGCAGTTAGAACAGCAGCTAGAAACAATGTCTTCCTAAACCATTTAAGAATGCTCTCAACTCCCACAAAGATGAATAAAGACAAACCAGTTTTAGGCTCAGGCTTTCCATCGGTTTGTTTTGGACCGGGTTCATCGAAGACTTCTAACCCCTGTCAAACGTTGACCTGCAGGTTGTGGAGTTTATTTCAGGGTCTGATAGTTGTCTGTGTGTCTGTCTGTTCAGGTTTCTCTCTAGAGCTGTTTTGATAACTGATGGCTCCATCCTGCCCAGCGACTCAGACCAACAGGTAAATCATGTTAACGATACCTCTGAATTTCTGTTTGAGCCATGCTAGCTGCAGTGTGGCTCTGTGGATGTTAATGTCTTCTTCGATGTCTCTGTGTCAAACTGGTTTAAAACCTGGAAGTGTTTAAGACTGAAGCTTCAGGTCAGAGGTCACTCTGTCCTTCAGCCGCAATGAATTGTGTGATGTTAATGAATAAGAGCAGAAAGAACATTGTGGAAGGAGATGGAGAGTCAAATAAAGAGTCACTTAATGAAGAAAATCCTCAAATCCATCTGTCTGAACACACACACACAAACACACACTCCTCACTAATTAGGTGTGAGTTAAATATTGAAATATTGAATTAAGTTTGGTCAGAGAATTATGATGCTTCATAGATCTTCTGCTGGGTGTGTGTGTGTGTGTGTGTGTGTGTGTGTTAGCCTGCAGTGTTCAGTAATAAGATGAAACTAATCTGGTTTTCTACACTCTGAGGAGGTTTTTCATTAAGACTTTTGTCTGTCTGCTTAAACTCAGGTGGAACTTTTATCTGTCTGTCTGTCTGTCTCTGTCTCGTCAGGTCTCCATGGTAACGGTTCCTCCAATAGCAGCAGGATGTCCGGCGGTGAAGATGGTGGAGCTCTGTTCATCCACGATGACCTGCATGCCTGGAACATGTGAGACTCAAACACACTTTGTTATTTCAGCTTTATATTATCTTTGTATCATCTCATTAATATTCATGTATATTATTTTATATCTTCTCATTATTATTAATCCCATTCATATTTATATCTATATATTATTTTATACATCTTATTTAATTATATTATCTTATATTATCTATATCTTATCTATATCATTTCATTAATATTCATATATATTTTGTATTATCTCATTTATATTCATGTATACAATCTATATAATCTCTTTTATATTTTTTATATATACTATCTTGATAGTCTTTATAACACCTAATTTATAACCGCATATATTATCTTTAAATCATTTTGGTAATATCCATATAAATGATCTTTTCTAAGTTCATCTTAATGTCTTAATCATTTTATAACAACATATTTCTATCATCTTATTTCTCATCGCCATGGTTTCATCATCTCACTATCTCATTTCTTATCCATCGATATCTTATTTCAGTTTCTCTTCTCATCTCCATAATTTTTATTTTATTATCTTACCTCGTTTTGTTTCAAATTTCAGCTTCACAAGTTTCATAATCATCACCATGGTTTTATCTCATTATGTGTCATCTCCTCTCATTTATACTAAATATGTTTTATTTCATGTATTCATCTTATCTTATCTTAAAATGTTCACATTTTTGGATCTCGTATAACATCTCATGTTATCTCATTTCATCTTTTATATGTGTGACAATATTATGGTCTTTAATTGCTGGATTTAAGTTTTAGGAGCGTTTATTTCCAAACCTCAGTATATTTAAAATATAAGATTTGAAGCATGAGTTGATGATGATCGGTGAGACTCTGCAGCTAAAAATCCTCCAGTGTCCTTGAAGAGAAACTGATGAATCCACGAGAGAAACACTGATTAATGACCAACACACACACACACACACACACACGCACA
Source organism: Argyrosomus regius (assembly GCA_946959425.1). NCBI lineage: Eukaryota > Metazoa > Chordata > Actinopteri > Sciaenidae > Argyrosomus > Argyrosomus regius. The sequence goes on from OX336896.1 coordinate 10,369,510, forward strand.
CACACACCCCTGTGTGTGTTCTGCCTGTCAAACCATCATCTTCCTCTTCTTCTTCTTCTGCTGCTTTGTTGTCCTGATGCTGCAGTATGATTGGTTACTGAGTCAGTGGGCCTGAACGCCTTTAAAGCAAAACACCATTTATCTACAAACACACACACTTACACACACACAGAGGTGTGCAATAGACTCAGATAAAAATCCTGAAATCACATTCATGAGTTATGAAACAAATATTTTGATTGAGTTTTAGTTAGTTAAGTAAGTTATCAGAGAAAAACGTCACATTAAACTTTTTCAGACTTTCTGTTAAAACACATTAATGAGACACATTTAGCAGCAGAAATTAAAATGTGTTTACACAGTCATCTGTGAACGTTTAATATTTTAAATGTATTTACGTGGATTGTTGTAAAAGTAGATAGAAATGATGTGCGGGTGTGCAGGCTTCCACATGTTTCCACAGAGCACATTGGCCTTATCCAGTGAAAATCATATAATACTGTGAAAGTACAGGTACTTGGAGAGCCCAATATTTTCTGAGGTGGTATGCAGTGTAAAAAGTTTAAGAACCACTGACTTAAAAAAATCAGTTTCACTATTTTAGATTGAAATATGCAGAATCCAGGCTGACACTGACTCTACGTCACAGAGCTTTTTGTCTTTTCTGGAATCAAAACTCAAAACGTCATTTATCCAGAGCTATCCTTCTTCTATCTATGATGCAACAAAACATCTTCTCATTGGTCAATAAGTTTCTAAATGCCGACCATTAGACAGCGACGATATTCTATATTTTTACTTCTGTGATTTTAGAAAAAGAAAAATTAAGAACTGCTGTTTTGTGACAAATAAAGGAGTTGACTTGAAAAGCAGGACAGCGTACAGAAAAACTACAGCTTCCATGGAGATGACAGCTGTTCTGTTGCCGTGGAAACGACAGTCGCTCTGTTGCCGCGGAGACCACAGACATCTGATGAAGTTTTGTTTAATTAATGATTTTTTTTTTCTTTGTCCATCCCTCTGTAGATTTGGTCCACCTCACCTGTCAGTCAGTTGGCTCCGCCTATGAGGACCTGTCACCGGTGGTTACCAAGTTGTTCCGCACGCCGGAGTCACATGACCAAGGTAACACACACACACACACACACACACACACACACACACTTTGTGTAGTAAATGATACTCTCTCCATCCTGTAAACTTTCCGTCCTCTTTGACCTCCTTCTCCTCCTCTTCTTCTTCTTTGTCTTTAATTCATTCATCATCTTCTTCTCTGCTTTTAATTATAACACGAACAACCTGCAGGAATGAACACACACACACACAGCTGGAGGATTGATGGATGCAGGTTTAAAGAGATTCATCAGGGGTGATGATGGAGGAGGAGAAAAGCTTCTCCGTCATGTTTCTGTTAAAACGACTAAATATTATCTTCATTAATCAATTAATCTGATTAGTTTGTCCATTAATCAATTAATCGTTGTGTGACTTCTTCAGATGGGCCGAATTATATCGTTTCTAATATTTTGTCCTCGACATTTACATCCATGAAGGAAGTCTGAATATGAAGGAGTCAGAACAACAGCTTCTAAATAAACTGTGATGAACACAAGAATTAACAGCTCTGTAAACTTTTAAATGTATTGTGTCTTCTTGTCTTCACATGAGATTGTTCAGTGTTTGGCAGTAATAGATTACAGTAATGAATGTAGTGGATTACAGTGTGAACACTGTTTGTGTCTGCAGAAAACTGTCCGTCCGTCCTCTGGTGCCTCTATTTCAACATGACCGACAGTTCGGGGCTGGAGGTCGAAGGTCACAACCTCCCGTCTAACGTGTTTGTGTGCTCCGGACCGGACGGAAGTCTGGGACACGAACATGCCATCAAACAGGTAAAAAAAAACCCACACACACACACTTCTGACTGTTGGTTACCTTGTTGCTATGGTTACACAGAGTTCAGAGCTGTGGACAACATGAAGTGGTTGCCAGAGTGGCTCTGGTCGTCACCATCTTGGCAGTCCTGCCGTTGTCCCCTCCCAACTAATCTAAAAATGGGCAAAGACGCGGACCTGAGGCGGGCTGAATAAAGCCTGGGTGCTCAAACAAGCCTCCTATAACAGCACCTACTTGTCAATCAAAGCAGCCATGCCTTTAATTCTGCATAACTTTAAGCCTTAATATAATTTGAACAGGTGAGTTATATAAAAATTCACCCTCAGTACAGTTGTCATGAACGGTTGTTAACTCACTTCTGTAACCAGCCTCAAGTGGATGTTTGAGGAACTGCAGTTTTTGGCACTGAACAGTCACAGAGGTTGCCATGACAAAGTTATATCTCATTTCATTGACAAAAACATGGAATTTACTTTGCAGAACATGAGTTGGTGGTCCGCCGCTACCATTGTTAAAACACTAAAGTCACCCAAAAACGCGTAAAAATCTCGTACTATAGAAAACACACTATACTATAGATCATCCACACTTACACCTACTGTCCCTTTTAATAATCCAGTAAAATAAAAACTAAATTTATTTCTCTGTTCAGGCCGAGTTGATCTTCCAGAAGATTCTTCCTGAGGAGGATTTCTGTCCTCCTGCTCCGAACCCTGAAGACATCATCTATGACGGGGACAACAACTCATCCACCACGGGAGGAGAGGAAAACGACGGAGCAGGAGAGGAGGAGAACGACGGAGCAGAAGAGGAGGAGGAGAAGAAGGAAGTGTTGGAGGAGAATGATGGCGAAGAGGAGAAAAAAGAGGTGTTGGAGGAGGAGCAGAGCCTTCAGACTGAGGAGTAACGCCTAGAAATAAAAGCGCATATCTACAAACCAGATGAAGCCAAAACCTCCTGCAGTGCATTGTGGGTAAAAGTTGCCTTTGCTTGTTCTTATTTTTCTATGATTTGTTTTTTTCTTTGTGTCTTATTTAAATATTGTTTGTTCTGTTCTGTGGAAACATTAAAGCTTCAACATGAACAAACTGCTGACTCATCCACTCAGTTCTTTCCAAGACCAGGACTAAATATAAAACCTGATCCTGCATGAATATGTCCTGCAAACTGTCTGAGCAGATCTGGGACTGAAACATCGTGTCAAAACCACCACAGACGTACAAGACGAGGACTCAAACCATTACTGAGACTGAAAATGATCAAAGAGATACCCAAAGCCATCACAAAGACCAGACTGCGACTCAAACCACCCACAAATACAAAAGACTAAAAACTACCTCAGAGACTGAAAATGACCCAAGAGAGACCCAAAACAACCACAAAGACAAGATCAAGACTCAAAACCACCACAATGAGATTCAACACCACAAAAGAGTCTCGAGACCACCACAAAGACAAAACCACACGCCACCATGATGAGCCTCAACACCACAAAAAAAGAGTTGAAACCACCACAAAGACTAGACCTGAGACTCAAAACCACCACAGTGAACCAGAACACCACCAACAAGTCAAACAACGACCAAAACTCAAAACCACCATAGGGAAAATGACCAAAGAGAGCCTCAACACCACGAAAAAGAGGCCTGAAACTACCACAGAGGCAAAACCTGAGACTCAACACAACCACAATGAGCCAGAACACCACCAAAAAGAGTCTCAACCGATGACTGAAACTAAAAGCTACCACAGAGACTGAAAATGTTCAAAGAGAGACTCACAACAACCACAAAGACAAAACCACCATAGAGAAACGCTAAACCAACACGAGGAGCCTGAGCACCACAAAAGAGTATTGAAACCACCACAAAGAGACAAGACCAAGACTCAAATAAACCAGAGTCTCAAATCCAGCACAAAGACTGAAAAGGACCCGTTCAGGCTCCTGGCGACACATTTTATTTGGCAGCTATGTTTTCAGATCAGACTTCAACCTTTAGAAACAGGAAGTGGATCAGTGGGGGGGTCGGACAGCTGCAGTCCTCCTGCAGGTTCTCAGATCTCACGTCGAGCTGCTGTTCAAACCCCAGAGCAACACACTGCTTCTACCCACAATCCCCAGGGAGAGAGCCAGCTGCATGATGGGAAACTAAAGGGTAGACACCGCCTGCAGACAGACAGTAAATGTCAGGCGGAGGATGTCGTTTGTTTGTACGTCACTGCCTCCTGCAGAAAGACAGAGAGAACTACACCTACAGCGGGACACAATAATGCCTGGACAGTCTGTACATTTACCTCAACACAAGTATAAGTACAAGTACACCTGCAAGTATTAATACATGGACAAATGTTTTTTCTCTCTATGACCACAGATATCTGTTCTAGTGAAACATATTCATGTTTCATTCATCATTTAGAGATTTGAACTTGTTAATGTTCAGATCATGATCGATCCCTCAGAACAGAAAATGTTAAAATATTTACTCTTTCTATCCCGATCATCATTTACTATCTAAAATAAAACTGCTGAAAAACAGAATCCTTCATTTATTTGGTTCAGCCTATAATTTAACATTTCATTAAACATTCAGACTCTAAACATTAGAAAAAAGTTTTAATAATTTGAGAATTAAGAACAAATCGTTTGAGGGATTAACTGAATAAAATTATTGGTCTGGTCCTGAATGTGAAAAGATAAACACAGACTGGCCACTTCATCAGGTACACTTGTACAATCCAATGTGATCCAATACAACAACTCTGCCATAAATAATAATAATAATAATAATCATAATACTTTTATGAAGCTTATAATGTTTCAGTTTTTATTGAAAGAGAGGCATTAACTATTATGTTTACATAATTAATTATTACATGGATTAAAGAAAAACTGACTGAAATTTTTGTCGAGCTGCAGCCAAGTCAGGTCACGTCACTTGACACCTGCTAAAGAAATAAGATAAGATTTCAGCCCCTCTCCGCACATAACCATGTTCTCTAATGCAGCCATCGAGTTTAACTACTTGACCAACAGTGTTTTACAGGTTCATGCTTTGGACAGCTGTTTTATTCACACATAGATTGTCTTTTCAATCTATGAAACCAAACTGATTTCAAACCTTTTTTTTTTGCCAAGCTTGTCTCAACTTTTACTCTTTCAACCATCTAACCAATAAAGTGAGCCTCTAATCATTTAACAGAAAAAAATACATCAAACAAACAGCACCCTGATTAGTGCAACTTTTGCGGCCTGCACCACCACGGCCACAATGCACTACCCTCGCTCAAATTAATACAAAAACCTCCACTTTCACCTCAGCGCCTAAACCTGCTTAATGATCAGACGCAGATATCCTCATTCTCAAAATGATCAGGGGTATCAGGTGTGTGGGGCAGAGTCTGGTCCACTGACAGCACAGATAGTTGGTTGCAATCTGCAACTTCACCACCAGATGCTACTAAATCCTACACACTACACTACAGATGTCATTAACAGGGAAATTAAACCAAAACCTTTTTTGTACCAGGCTGTAAACATTTTGCTGTAAAGTTGGGCATTTTAATATGGGCACTTTTGGAGATTGAGTAGGAGTAGTTTGTTCATATCAAAAACATGAAAAAATAAATTACATTGATCTCATAAATTGCCTCTGAAGTCTGAATGACTGAAATCCGTCGTAGCGACGGAGAACTTTAATCCATGTTGCCACACCATACGGGGTGCCAGAGCTTGTTTTGAGTTCATTTCTTCTTGTACTGCAGCGAGTTGCTGCCACATCAAAACAAAAACAGATGTGATATTCACTTATGTGAAATGTTTCATGCGACATGTTAAATTTATCACATTAGAAGTGGCCTTGTTATAAACTTTACACATTGTAGCCCGACACTGATCAGTAATTATTTTTCCCAGCACGGCAGCAACATGACCAAAACTGAGGCTCCACTTTCTTAAATGATGACAGCTGATTGAACTTCCTGATCACTGATCAGAGGTCAGTAGTGAACAGACGACTCAAACAAAAACTTTGTGACTCTAATGTTTTTATTGTCAGAAAATGTTGCTGCAGATTTACAGACGGCGACCACGACGACCGCCCTTCCTCCTGGTTGAGTCTGATGGGATCGGAGTGACGTCCTCTGAAGAAACAGACAAAAAAAGAAACAGGTCAAACGAGAAACTTCAAGAGTCAGTTCACAGAAATCTGAACTACAGTCGTGCACTACGTCATACTTCTGGATTTAAAAGATCACAGGTTACTAGTAAAACATTTGATTATATAATCAGAGTATTTAAACTTCTTTCTTCATTAACTATTAAAGTGTTTTATTCTGTCTGGTTTTCAAAATAAAAGCTCACCTATAAACAACCTGGATGCAAATAATGTCATCTCTGACAGTGGTACTTTAAACAGTACTGCAGTATGATATTAGTACTTTTAATTCTCATTAATAACTCAAGTGGTCATCTACAAATCTTCAATTATCTGATTTACCATGGAGATGACTGACAGGAGCAATGTATTAACCTGCTGATGATAGTGATCTGATTGGCCAAATTGGGTGACTTGTTTACAAGTTAAAAATATTCAGCTCCGAGTAAAAACGTTGCACTGTGTGAAAAACTGGGCGTAGAGGAGGGACAGAGCTGCTGCTGGCCCAAAAACAGCTGCTGAGGCGGGGCAACAGTAACAACACCTTAAAGCTCCACTAATCAATGTTCTGAATGAATTAAATGAATACATGAATACTGGGAGACCCAGAGCTTCTGGAGGAATAAACACTCCATGATGCTACCTAATATTTACGAGTAGAACCGACCAAAATGAAGACGAAGTTTGACTATAAGACTAACAATCTCTCGGCAGATGAAACAATTTACTTTAACATCTGTAAAATATATTAAAAACGATGAGATTTGATATTTTTTAAGACACAACTTAAAACTACTGTCCAGACCCTGATGATTTGTTTTCTTATGTTTAACTTGAATTTATTTTTTGCGGTAAATAGTAAATAAACGTAAGCATAGATATGTTGTTTAGTTTCTAAGAGTTAAGTCATGTGACAGGAAGTGTTGTGGACTCACCGATGCGTCCGATCTTCATGCCAGATCGAGCCAGAGCTCTGAGTGCAGACTGAGCTCCAGGTCCTGGAGTCTTAGTCCTGAAATCAAACAGGAGTGTTAGTGAGATCACTGAAAAACCGAAAACATCCAGACAGACAGGTAAACAGACAGGTGTGTGTGTTGTACCTGTTGCCCCCTGTGGCCCTCAGCTTGATGTGCAGCGCTGTGATTCCCAGCTCTTTGCAGCGCTGAGCGACGTCCTGAGCCGCCAACATGGCGGCGTACGGAGACGACTCATCTCTGTCCGCCTTCACCTTCATACCGCCGGTCACACGGCAGATTGTTTCCCTGGAAACGAGAGGACCAATCAGTCACGAGATACACAAACACTTCCTGTCTGTTTTACGTCAATGGTTTATATATTGATGTATAAATCAGACAAATATCAATGACGTTATATACTACAGTTCCCATGAAGCGCTGGGTGAGGTTTATAATGTCAAAACGATGCGGTTGTGTGTGTCGTGGTAACCATCGAGACAGTGTGTTGAACTTACTTCCCGGAGAGGTCGGTAACGTGGACGAAGGTGTCGTTGAAGGAGGCGAAGATGTGGCAAACTCCAAACACATTTTCTCCTTCGGCCACCTGAGGACCCAGACTGATGACCTGCTCCTCCTTCTTTTCCTTCCCTTTACGAGGAGCCATCGTCTGCAAACGAAGAGGAGGAAGAGTCAAAGATGTCCACAGACAAAATCAAACTGTAACTTTATATATGACCCGTTATCAGCAGAGCAAAGTTTAATAAATACTTATTTATTATTAGAAATACCAAGTGATGAACGTAACGCTGTGAAACAATCAGAAAATAACTTGTTTCGCTGATTAACCGGCTTTCAATGCCCACGCTCCCTCACTCACATCACTGTCTATGTCTCTTGACAACTGCTTGCCCTCTCTCAAACCAAAGAAAACTTCTTTGTGTCACTATTTTGCAGCGTAAATTGTGAGCCAGAAACACATTTAAAAGCTGGGTACATGAACTAAACTAAGCCAGAACGCAGCAGGTAGAGTATCAGAGTTTAGTCCATGAATCCACCTGGATAGTCTCAGTTTCAGACACATTTCAGGCTGACTGTGGAGGTCTGACCGTGATCTGATTGTTACATCGAGCTGTGTTTTTCTAAAAGTTGGATCTGGCAAAACCTCTCCGCCACAGGTCACAACGTACTACCCCCCCTCAAATAAATGGAAAGACCTGCATTCCCACCACAGTGCCGGATCCCGTCTAAATGTAGTTTTAGACTGAAGCTACAGAACGACAGTAAACAACCATGATCCGACAAGAAAAACCAAGTATCAAGCTGCTTGAGGCCTCAGTTTGTGTTTCACGTCGCAACTTCCCATTCAAAGATCAGCTGAAAACCAAACATCCTTGTTACACCAACAACAGTTTAAATCCAAGCTTTTGTCATGAGTGATTGATAGGTGAGAGTCTCAGATCCTGCATTAAAGCTTCAGGATGATAACAGGAACGTCACTGAAGAACTGAGCATCCTTAAGATGAAGACAGACAGTGTACAGGAGGTCCTGAGTGAGAGGTTCGACTAGGATAGACGCAAGAAACCAACTTTGTTCTTTAACTTCATGTTTAACGTGCTATCTATAGTACAAATGATGGAGGTTAATCCAGCAGTTACATCTGCATTAAATGACTTCACCATCACAATAATGATCAGCAGTCATGATCATGATATCAGCACAGGATGCTCATCATTACAGGCCAAACTCCCTTTGAGAAACAGATCATTTAACGTGCTACAGCTGCAAGATTTCAAAATAAAACCTCCACCTGAACAGCTTCAGCATTTAAACTGCAAGCTTTAACAGTGACTAAAACTTTATTTAAATCTTTGGAGATGCTTTTAAAGCTGTAGGACTGTTTGTAACTGTCAGCTCGTGTTCACTTCTCTACCTGGCTGATGCGTTCAGGTGCTCACCTGTCATCCAAACACTGATAGAAACATGTTACTGTGAGTGTTTATAGTTTTAATGTCAAGTTAAGTACCAGATCAAGGTGATCACATGGTAGCTACAGCTCCGGCTAACAGGCTAATGCCCCTACTACCAGCCTAACGTTAGACTAACGTTAGTCTAACGTTAACCATTAAGATAGACAAGCTTACTTTACATCAAACTCGAACATAATAAATAAATAAACGTGTCGATAAACAGCGCAGACACGAATAACCAGCAGCATTTCAGGCGCTACAGTTAGCCTGTTAGCTTGTACCGACACAGTCTCACCTGAAACATTTTCACCTGATTTATTTTACCTGTTTAAAAACACCTCCACACTAACTCCTCCAAACCGACAACAACACCGACAAACTGTTTTATTTAACGGCTAACGTCCGTCTCTGCGCTCGGAGCTAAAATGGCGACATGTTGCAGCAGGGGACCGAAAAAAACCGTCTAAAAACCAACATCAAACTTCACAAACACAAACAATTTCACCGCGAACACAAACAAACAACATCACAGATTCATTGTAGACACATTAAATCATCGGATGTTCACCTAAAAGTTGGATTAAAGTCGGATAAAACGCTGAGCTGAACCCACCTCTGTGTGTCTCTATACGAAGCAGAAACAAGAAAGGAAAGAGTTTCCGCTTCCGGGGCCAAAGTTGAGGCGATCGAGCGCGGGAAGGAGCGGATGCTGCCGCCACGTGGCTTCAACACGAAACACGACTTTTAGTTTTTAAATATATAATTAATATAATTTAATTAAATTTATTAAAGTTCAAGTACGAAATAAAAAAAAGTTCACATTAATTTACACTAAAATTATTTTTTTTGTTTTGATTTTCTAGTTCAGGAGGCAGAAACTTGATTTATTTATTTATCTGTATATATTAATTTAAAAAACTAATATTTAGATTTTTTTGAAACGTCCCCGAATGTTGACATACATTAATATTTTCTCCTTATTGTTTTGTTCTTTTTTTTTTTTTTTTAATAGGCACAAAATATTTTAATAAATCATATTTTAAACCTCATGTCTTAATCAGAATCAGAATCAGGTGTATATAGACTTAGACTTAGACTTAGACTGCACTTGATTGATCCCTTTGGGATGTCTCCCTCAAGGAAATTGAATATATAGTATAGTATATAATAGTATATCTGCACATTTATAGCATTGTGCGAATATAGTGTGAACTCTCACTCTATTACATGTCATATACTTGCACATCAGCTCCTTTGTTTTAGAAGATATATATATGTTTATATTTTAATACATGTTTTTTTTTTTATCTTCCTATATTTTTTACTTAATGTTTATTCTGCACCAACTACACCAAGTCAAATTCCTTGTAAGTACAAACCTACTTGTCAATAAACTGATTCTGATTCTGATTTAAGCCTTAATATTATTTGAACAGCTGAGTTATATAAAAAGTACAGTTGTCATGAACGGGGAAATTAGCTATAGAGTCCAAAACCCGTTTTTTTGTACCAGGCTGTAAACATGTTTATTTCTGCTGTGAAGTTGGACATTTTAACATGGGGACTTATGGAGACTGACTCATTCTGTAACCAGCCTCAAGTGGACGTTTAAGGAACTGCAGTTTTTGGCATTGGCTTCACTTCACAGCCGCAGAGGTTGCCACTTGGCAGTGACAGGCTTATGTCACTTGGTTTGCTCAATTGTGATTGGAGCATGGAGAGAAAAGGGGCGGGACTTAAAATGGAATTAAAGGTAAAAGCTTCAGGCATCACGAGGAAGAGAGTCATACATCTTTAAACTTCTCTCAGTCGACCTGAACGTAACTTTACTGACAAAATGTCACGTGTTGACTCAAAGGAAATCAGACGTCAGTGTTTGACCACCTCAGTTTATTTACAGAAACACTTTGAACACGATGCAGAAGAAGAAATACTCCAAAAAACTACAAAAGAAAAAAGATTAAAAACACACACACACACACACTCACACACTCCCTCTCTCTCACACACACACAGTTCACACTGTTACACACTGAGCATGCAGCATTGGAGTTAATACAGTACAGTACAATATCCATCATAGTAGAAAAGCTGAGTGGATATGAAGGAGCTGATTATTGATCATTGATTATTGATTTTGCAGAGCGTGAACCTGGTGGACAGGAAACAGCGAAGACTTGTTTGACCTTTGGATTTTATTTTTAACAAACGGAAATGAAAAAGAAACAATTGAATTCAAAATATACACAATTGGTTTGTTTATTGATGGATATTTTATTTATGAATTGTTTCTTTTTCATTTCTGTTTTTTGAAGAAAAACCCAACAAACCCAGAGAGCAGAGGAGCTTCAGACCAAACTGCAGACGAATACAAACCTATTTTTATATTTTGTTAAAGGAGTTGCATGCAGAAATGTGGCATCAGAGATTTTACGACTGCATTGAAACTATAAAATTTAGTTTGAAATGTTTTTGACATAAATTCTCTGGCAACTAAAACATTCTTTAATAGCAGATAAAAAGATACCAACATTTTAAAATATATTAAAAGGTAACCCTAATTTCTTGTCACTCTCTTATTAGCATTATTAGCATTCCTAACTGTAACCAATGCATGCTTTTAGCCACAAATTAGCATCTTAGCTTATTGAAAACCTGTTATCTCATGCCTGGAGGAACAGCTAAGGATTGCTAACAAAGCTGAGCATGTTATTGTAGCGTCTGAAGCGAACTCTTCCTGCTGTTTCCTGTCGCATCGTTAAGAAAAGCTTCCTGTGGTGAACATGCTCTCAGTGCTGCAGGTGAAGCTTCAAAACAGAGACTTCCAACCCGTCCTGGTTTCTTCTTTCTTCAAACGGTCTGAGCAAAAAGTTACTAAATCCTAATCATCAGTCGTCCCCTCTGGATCACAGACTGAACAAATCATTTGGACAGTTGGAAGTCGCTGCTTTGGATTCATGAGGATAAATACGGAGCAGCCACACCCACTGAACATCTGATAAAAACAGGAAACACATCAGAGCATCTGTTCTTCGGAATGACGTGAAATCTGCTTTAAGATGAAGTCTTCAGTTTCAAGCGTAAAACACCAAAACAGTTCTAAAAAAATGACATCTCAGATATTTGCAGGGAGCATCTGAGCGTCCCCGGTGCTCAAAGATTTCCACCACGAATAAATAAAACTTTCAAGTGTCTTAAAAGGTCAAAGTGGAGGTTTAGAAAACACAGACTAGTCTACTGTAGAAAACAGCCATTCACTCTGCAGGTGCCATTTGGAGTCCCAACTGTGTTCACACTCTAGTTTGTTAATGAAGAGGCTGAAAGTGACTGAGTAAGATCAACATTTCAGTAACACCAGATATTCGTTGTCTGTTGAGCAACAGCATATGACAAGTGCTGTTTCCTCAGCTGTTCATTGTCAAAATGTTCATAGGTATTGACTCACATCTTTGCATTGAATTTATGTGAAATCGCACATTAGAGGGAATAAATTCAAACTAGCTAGCTCATTAGTTAATGTTAGCATAACACGGCATCTGTACCTTGATTTCATATTAATTAAAAGGGTCATAAGTCATAAAGGTTTGGAGCCCCAGCCTTAATCTTTAACAATGTTTTGTAGTTTTACAAATGTAGTAATCATATTTTTAATGGAAAATATCCATCTGAGAAGTAGCTGTAGCTATATCTAAATAAATGTAGTAAAAACTATAGTATTTTAGTATTTACCTCTGAAGTGTAGTAAAGGTAAACTGGACAGTATGAGTAACTCAAAATGTGCTGAGTAACTTTCATCCACTGGTGACAGTCAGTCAGGTGTGACAATGCTGCAGCAGCTGATTTACTCATATTAATGTGAGAGACACGATGCTGTAACATCAGAACAAGGTTAACAGAGATCAACAGGATGGCCCCTGGTCAGCCCCCAACAGCACAGAACAGTTCTAATTGGATTAACATTTAGTTTTATAGATTATAACCTTTATTTTACTAATGACTACATTTTCAACATCTAATAGGTTCTGTATGGCCCACTTGAAGAAAAATGATGATGACATCAAAGAGGTCTGTGAAAGACGTCAAGTCTCATGTGACTCCAACAACCGTCATCCACTCAGGCGACCTTAAAGACTGTTGTTCACACCAAACCTTAGGCGACCTTAACGACTGTCGTTTACACCAAACCTTAGGCGACCTTAACGACTGTCGTTCACACCAAACCTTAGGCGACCTAAACGACTGTCGTTCACACCAAACCTTAGGTGACCTTAAAGACTGTCGTTCACATCAAACCACAGGTGACCTTAATGGAAATGGTAATAGCAGCCTGGTTAACGATCCCACCAATAAACACCGGGGTTTCCCCATCAGTCAGTCAGATCTAAAGAGGCCTCTTGGATGAGAGGTGAAACATATTCACAGATGAAGTCCAGTTGTACCAGATTTAACCCTCCTCAAAATAATCATCGAAGAGGCTCCAGTCATTATTTTTATCTAACTCATGTCTCTCAGGTCAAATATCTTTGAGTTTACCTTTGACCTGCAGGTCAGCCTCTTCAGTTCTTTGAGTATTTTCTGAGCAGGGACGCCAAATGGCACTGAGACGTCAAGTCAAATAAAAGGCAGCGGCGCTGTGGCAAACACATTCAGAGGTTGCTAAGTGTCACACACTATGTGTCACAATGCATATCATACTAACAAAAATAAAAAAGCTAATAATACACAAGGTGTTCACTACAGGGTGATTCACACAACGCTAGCACTGGATGTCTGATTCAAACATTACAAAGCTTTTAAATATACAAATGCGTTATATCGAGAATAATAATATTAATGATATTGTCATAGTAAGAATCTGATTGTACAAAGTTCTACATTCTCCCGACGGTAAAAAGCTGCTTAAAGCCTCTGAGACAAACACAACGGGTCAAAAGTTGCAGAATATCAAAGACAGCACCACTGACGTTTTGTTAGCTCGTGGCTAGCAGACACCTTTCTCCCAGTGAGGAATGCTAACAATGCTAACAAGTCTGAGTCAAGTCACTGGAGAGCTGGAAAACAACACGGCAGCCACGAGCACCAAAACGCAGCGGAGACCAAAGCCGAAAACACAAAACACAAAGTCAAGTTCCTGCATGCAGAAAATCACATCATCTGTACAGAAAGTAAACACCATCGATGAAGAGGAGTACGAGCTCTCCGTACAGAACTCCAGTCAAAAATCTAACGCTTTTACAACACCGCCATCACCACCAAACCTTAAAATCTCCTCGAAAAGGATACAGTGACTCCGAGCGGGCAGGTTAATATTTCACTTCACAATCAAAGATGCAGTTTTTAATTTTGAGTTATTAAATAATTAAGTCTCCGACAAAAATAATGTAAACAGAAATATGAGCTCATATTGCCAGTCAGACTGTCCTGATGTACGGAGGCTCAAAAGAGACGAAAAGCTGATTTCATTTAGCAAAACGTCAACATATAAATGAGGTCTGATGCATTTGTTTTTTTGCTTATAATCATCGTTAATAAGACTTTATAGTTACTGTTTTAACATATTTGTTCAGCTGTTGATGACTCTATGACTCAAACACAGTTGAAAAATTGAAAATAAACTCAACAATTTAAAAGTTTAGGATTTAATCCCTATTATTAATTTATATATTTGTTTAATTGTTTGACTTGTCAGTTATTTTTGTCACTTCTGGGACTCCGTACTGATGAGTTTCATTTGATTGTTGGACTTTGGTCCCGGCAACAGATGATGGGTGATCGTGTCGGTGAGTCTGATTGGCTGTCTACTCATTCTGCATCCCCCAAACAGATCAATAATCAGATATCTGTAAATCAGAAATGACGCACATGTTTCATTTTGAATGATTTCTGATGTTCATTAGTGACTTTAAAGGTTTTGAACTCTAATTAAATTTAATTTAGGTGCTAAAGCAAAATCAGGGAGAATAATTTGTCCTTTTTCTTCTCTTCTCTTCCTCTTCCTGTTTCGTCACATCCTTTTTTCTTCTCTTCTTCCCCTCACAGGAGATCCACTGCCTCCAAATCTAAATATATTTATAAACTAAAGTTTCTTCCTCTAAATGAAGCCTGGAGCGCAGCCAGCAGGCAGACAACTCGTTGAGGTACCTCCTCCTTTGGATATCTGGTGTTTGGGTTGGGGGTCGGGTTTAGGGGCTGGGGGGGTCGGGTGTGGTCGTTCATGGAAGATCGCAGGTCGGAGAGCGGTGGAAGCTTGTGGAGCTCTCCGAGCCCGATGGAAGCAGAGAGATGAGCGTCCAACATCCAAAACTCAACATTTCCTGAACTGCTTTTATTAAATATTAAATATTATTATTAAGTTTACTCTGTTGTATTTATATATTTTTAATCAATTTTTGCCTAAACATCACAAATTAAATAATATATCTAAAAACTATATATATAATATAATTTTGTTTTTGTGATATTGAATCATTTGACTCGTTATCTTACAAAGAAAATAAAATCTGCCTTAAAAACAAAATCAACGTTTTAATTATGTTTTATTTTTAATGTGAACTAAAGTTAAATTTGAAATATAGATAAATCTGTGTTTAGTAATACATTCTTTCAGATACTTAGCAGTTTTTTATTATTGATTTATTTTATTGTTAATTATTGTCAAGTCATGTTTTGTTTATTTTTGGAAGCAGAGAGATAAAAATGCTAAAATATTATTATCTTAAGTAAAATGATCAAAAATCAAAATAATTTCTTAATTTTAGTGAGTGGAAACAGAATTCCTTCTGTTGGAAGTATTTATTTTATAATTATTGAGAAATTAAAACACCTAAAAAGGATTTGATTTGTTACACTTAAAAAAACATCTTGGTTAATGCCGTAATCTATTAAAACCTCTTTAATTATTCATTCATTAAGTACAAACCTTTACCAAGTAACAAAATTAGTTAATCTGCTCATGAATTGAATAATTAGGTTAACTGAGGTGATTTTCTGGCGTCTTTCATGGTAAAATGGTCAATTTAATTAGTTTATTTACACTGTTTTGAACACATTATAGTTAATGTTATATTTTCATGGAATAATTTCCATTTAAAATCTCTTAGTTTATCATAATACATGAATCTCTTAGTTTACACCTTGATTGAAAAATAAAGGTCTTTAAAATGTCCACATTAAAGAACATTAAAAACTCCTTAATCGATGCAGAAACTTTAAAATCACTTATTAAAATCTCCTCAATACTGTCCAATAATTTGTTAAATATTTGAATTAATTTGCAGCTGAAAATGTTTCACACAAACCAAAATACACTCGTTTATTAGCACCTTAAACTTGTCATGGAATCGTTAAATATTTATTAACTGTATGTTAATTAAAGTGTGTTTTCAGAGGTAAATTAAGATCTAATTAAAGGTATTTCAAAGGTTTGTTGTGTCGGTCCTGTCAATCATCCTGAAGGCGGGAGTTGGAGATAAGGTATGGTTTTTACACGTTATTACAATCTGTGCTCTGTTGCTAATTGGCTAATCAGAAGGGGGCGTGGCTCAAGCAAAGTCCAGACGAGCTGATAAGAGGAAGCTGATTGGTCGATTGATTGATTGGTTGCGCAGTTCACTGCTTTCTGGCCCCGCCCTCCTCCTCCATCTTGGTTTTTCTCAAACTAAATCCTGAATGGCCTGAATGGTTGGTGTCAGACGCCTGGCCTGCTGTCAATCAATCAGTTGTCAAGGCGACGGTGGCCCCATCAAAGACTCGCCCACTCTGGAAGTTAACTAGACAGAAAATAAAACAACAACAGGTAAACAAACAAACAAATAAACATTTTTATTACTTAATTTTTAGTATTTAGTATTTTCTACATTGTAGATTAACACTGAAGAACCTATGAAACAACACATGGAATTAAGTGGTAAACAAAGAAAGTATAAACAAAACAAAATATGTTTTATATTTGAGTGCTGAATAAATAAATAACCAACAGTGTCCACCACATCATCACACTGCCTCCTCCATGCTTCACGGTGGGAACCACACATGTAGATACCATCCATTCACCTTCTCTGCGTCTCACAAAGACATGGTGGTCTAAACGAAATCTCAAATTTGGACTCAAAGTACAGAATTCCACTGGTCTAACGTCCATTATTTGTGTTTCTTGGCCCCAACAATTCTGTTTTTCTTGTTGGTATCCCTCAGTTGTGGTTTATTTGCAGTAATTCAACCATAAAGGCCTGATTAATGGAGTCTCCTCTGAACAGTTGATGATGAAATGTGTCTGCTACTTGAACTACTTTAAGCATTTATGTGGGCTATCCTCTGCAGTCGAGGTAACTCCTTTCCTGGGGTTTCATCATGGTGTTGATGGTTATTGCGACTGCACTTGAAGACACATTAAAAGTTCTTGAAATTTTCTGGATTGACTGATCTTTATGTTCATGTTCAACATTCATAACTTTTGACAAAGCACACCTGTTAATCAAAAATCATTCCAGGTGACGACTTCATGAAGCTGATTGAGAGAATACCAAGAGTGCACAAAGCTATCAAAACAAAGGTGGCTACTTTGAAAAATCTAAACATATTTTGCTTTGTTTAATTGTTTGTATAATTGCATATGTGTTACTTAATAGTTTTGATGTCTTCAGTGTTAATCTACAATGTAGAAAATAAATAAAAATAAAGAAAAAACATTGGATGGTCTGCAACCGATCTCTGACGTGTCTAAAACTGATAAAACGGATCTCTGACCTGTCTAAAACTGACCTCTGACCTGTTCTTACTTGTTGAGTGTGGAGGCGGAGCCTGAGCGGTGGAAATGGACGATCTGCCACTTTCCGTCACGACGGTGCCAGACCCTGGTCTCCTCTGATTGGGCGGTGCGGGGCGTCCCGTTGGCGTCGATGTACTGCGTCACTCTGATGTAAGCGATGCAGGCGGCCTCGTCCCCGACCAGGTGGATGTGAGGATTCAAGATGGTGGTGTGGACCGGTTTACTGTTCTTGGACCACACTGAGGACAGACGGAGAGCGTTACCTGTTATCGTCTCTACATGGACCAGGTACAACCAGCCAATCATGCAGGAAGTTTGGTTCAACTTACAGTTTTCAAAATAAAAGCGGTGGAAGTCGAGGCCTTCGACAAGATTCCCCAACGCTTCGGGCTCGAACGCCGTCACAGCCGGGTCACACATCTTACTGAGAGGACAGTGAGATTTTCACAATAAGAGTCTTACTGAGGAGATAATAGCATTAACTATAAAATTGACTGTTACTGAATACATCTCAGGGACACTTCAACCGTAGGATAACTGAACACTGACTGTGAACGTGACACATCACCTCAATGCTTTACCCAAGCAGCAACCTCCCTGGCTGTGAAGTGAAGCCAATGTGGAAGTGCCAAAAACTGCAGAACGTCAGAGCCACAGATTTTATGATGGCTCTTCACAAACCTACGGGTGATGTCACACATACACATTGTGTACACCTCACATACACATTGTGTACACCTCACATACACATTGTGTACACCTCGGTACACCATGTATCATGCGAGGTGTACCATAATATATATAGTTCCTGTTCTGATTGAAACAACAGAATACAAATAGTTATCATTAATTAAATTGTGTCACCCACTAAACCTGAGAAAAATAAGATAATCTACAAAATAAATATTCACAAAAATACATTTCATCTTACATTCTTCCCTCGTTTGGGTGGTTGTGAATAATCATGATGCAAAAATGATGAAAGATTTTCAACTTGTGTCCAATTTTATCAGTTGATTTTTTTGTTACTCATTTGTGTGTGTTAGTGTGTTACATACGTGTAGCTCTCAAAGTCTCCGTTGCTGATCGCCTCGATGAGCTGCTCAGTGACTTTAATGATGTCCTGTTTCCTCACTGACAGACATACAGACAGACAGGTTATTGTGTGTGTTTCTGTGTGTTTCTGTGCGTGTGTGTGTCTGTGTGTGCATACCTCTGGTGTCTTCATCCTCGATGGTAGTGTTTGTGCTCTCAGATGATTCCTATAACAACAACACGGGTTACACTGATGATGTTTCAACAGGAAGGATTCTCAGCTGTCACAAACATCTGATTGGCTGCCAAACCTCAAGAAGAAAGCTGAGTGTCATCAAATATCAGTGTTGGAGAGTCACGAGTGACTTAACACTGGAAAAGGTTAAATCACAGAAAGAAATCTGGCTTTGTTAACTAAAGCTGAAGTTTAAAGTACTTTAAATATAATAAAAAGGCCACTCAGTTGAGTTTATTGGACTTAGTGTTTGACGTTTCTCAGCTTGAACTGACAGTTTTGTCAGTGTCATTTGCTTTAGTTTATCTGATGATGCTGTCTTTGTGTGACGGTTTCACTACACAGAGGTCAAATGGTGGCTGCCTCATGAATGCAGTGCCTGGACATGCCTACATGCCTGAGGTGGGACAGGGCTGGTCAAAGGAGGTTCAGTTACAGCCAAGAAGAAATGGAAAATAAGAAATCATTCCTTTCCTTTCATGGCCCAAATTGTTTCAGTAGATAAATACAAAAAAATGACAAAAATGTTTGCAAATATAAATGTATTTAAACCAGTGTAGTAGTATTCGAGATCGGTCTTGAGACTGGGCGCAGGACCGCCTTTTAAAGGTCTCAGTGTTGTCAGACAAAGAGGACTGTGGATTTTAGTTCAAGAACAACTGCTGGGATATCACTTAATTGTCCAAAAGCTGGACTATATCCGCAAAACAGCATCCGAGAGAACATACAGCAGTAAATACTACAAGGCGAAACCTAACATTGTGACTCAATGTAGTTTTAATGTAGTGTTTGTGAATATTTGTCTCAGTTTAGTTGGTCTTGGCTACAGCACTGAGTTTAACTACTAGCAACTACTGCAAACTGTAGTTAGACGACTAGTTTAGTCACATGTCGTCCAACATGAGCCAATAAGAGTGCCTGAAGTGTTTGTTAAAGATTAATTAAAAAATTATCTGAAAAGTTATTAATGTGCATTTGGTAAAATGCTGATGATGGCGCTACATGAAATATCAGAAGACCAATAAAGTTTTTAGAAATCATCTTGAGGGGAACATGAATACTACTACTACTACTACTATCACCACTAATAATGATGATAATAATAATAATAATAATAGTGATAAAGTTGTTACCTTGACTCCGTCGGCCTTCTTGTTGCTTCCACTCTTTCCTCCTGAACGAGGGATGAGAATGAAGAGAAAGAGAAGCAGCAGAGTCAGAAAGAAAGGAACAAACGCAGAGAAGAGGAGAGACGGCATCATACCGACAACCGCTGCCTATGAGCCCTTCAGCACACAGGAAATACTTTCAAAATAAAAGAAAGAAAAAATGATACCAAAGTAAAAAATAAAATAAAAACAAAAGGAGTTCACAGAAGAGTGGAAATTGAAAATCCTCCAATAATGCAGTGCTGCTTCCTGTCTGACTCCTGCTGTCTGTCTGTCGCTGCACACAGACAGACAGCAGATTCAGAAGTTAAACAGATTAACAGACAGGTGGAGGGAGGTCCCGGCGTCACATGGGGGTCACTCAGAGAGAGTTGAGGCCAAATTTAGTTTCAGCTTGAGATAGTTGGAGAGCAGAAACACAGAAACACATTCCTGACTGTTCACACTGCAGCTTCAACACACTCATGGGACTGGATCTTGATATGAAACCCTGGAGGGTGATGGGGGTGATGGGGGTTGACCCTGTTATCATGTGACCATGTCACACCGCCACACGGTAACTACCGGCTGTAGTCATTTGGGGAAGACGTTTTAATCTCAGCTGTAGGGGTATGAAGCAGTTCCACCCACCTCCACATTCACAGAATTTACAGCACTTTGCTTTTTTGGATGTAGGTGACGGCTGTCAGAGTAGTAGTTGAACTTGTCAGAGTGGTTGACAGAATGGTTGTCACGGTGGTAGTCAGGGCTGCTGTCGAGGTGGTTGTCAGGGAAGTCGTCAGGGCGGTTGTCGGAGTGGTTGCCTGGGCTGTTGTCAAGGTGGTTGTCAAGGCTTTAGATGGTCCCCACAACTACAGTGTGGCTTAATAATTAAAATAATAATAATAATAATAATAATATTTAAAACATATTATTTTATTCTGTATTTCATCTTTATTTGTCTGTCTGTCTGTCTGTCTGTCTGTCTGTCTGTCTGTCAGTCTGTCTGTCTGTCTGTCTGTCTGTCTGTCAGTCTCTCTCGGTGGTTTCCATGCTATCTATAGCTCTGTGGTGTCCTGGAGTGTGTTTGAAACTTTATGACAGCTGCTGCACACACACACACCCACACACACCCACACACACACACACTCAGTGTTAACCTGTTAATTGTGTGAACTCCCACATCTTATCTAGTCTCTGACTGTTTAACCTTCAGCTACTGTAACGGGTTTAAGGTCAAACCCCCCGAACTCTGGACTTACCGGAGAAATTCCTGGTGGCCAACATGGTGGTCAGAATGGCCCCCTGAAGGAAAGGAGACAAGGAAGGAAAGGAAGGAAAGGAAGGATGGGAGGAAAAAGGAAAAGGTAGAAAGGAAGGGAAGGTGGGAAGGAAAGAAAAGGAGGGATCAAAGGAAGGGAGGGACAACGGAAGGCGGTAAGGAAGGGAGGAAGAAAGGGAAAAAGGGAGTAAAGGAAGGAAGGGAGCGATGAAGGAAGGGAAGGGACGAAAGGAAGGACAGGAAGGAAGTGAGAGAATGAAGGAAGGAAAGAAAGGAAAAAGAGAAAAGGCAGAAAGGAAAGAAAGGAAGGGAGGAAGGAAGTGAGGGAAGGAAAAAAGAGAGCAAAGAAGGAAAAAAGGAAGGGAAGAAGGAAGGAAAAGAAGTTTGGAAAGGTAGGTAAGAATATTTAAGCATCACTTGTGAAACAAACCTAAGAAACCTCTGTACATGAACCTAACGTGGTCTGGAGTGATAGATGGACTCCATTACATCAACAGGGACCGACTTTGACCCCTGACCTTTGACCTTTGACCTACCTTGAGTTTCCTCCTGGCGTTGAACTTCTTCAGACACTCGACCGTCTCCTGTCTGTGCATACAGGACGCCACTGTGGAGCGATGCTGGGAGGAAGATCACATCACACATCATTGCCATCATTATGATAAACACTTTGATTATACACATAAATATGTATATTTACTGTGTATATGTATTCACGTATATATATATATATATATATATATATATATATATATATATATATATATATATATATATATGCGTTTATATGAGGGAGCCTCACAGAGATCCAGGGGTGTTTGAGCGCCTCGGCTGCTGTGATCCGTTTGGACGGGTTGATGGTCAACATCTTATTAATGAGATCTTTGGCTTCAGGAGTCACTGTGTCCCATTCAGGAGAGGGAAACTAAGAGGAGGAGAGAGGAATGAGGAGGAGGATGGGGAGACATCACTTCATCGTGAATTCTTTAGGAAGCTTTCTTGTGACAGAGGTAAACTGCCATGTGACAGAGGTAGTCATGTGACCTACATCATATGCTCCAGCTTTGATCTGCTGGTAGAGACGATGTTGATCTTCATCCCAGAATGGAGGATAACCGACCAATAAGATGTAGAGAATCACACCTGAGAGAAAGAGAGAGAGAGACACCTGAGAGAGGAAACAAGGACACAAGGAAACAAGGAAAGAAGGACAGCAGTAGAGGAGACAGTAGAGCAGAGAGGAATCTGACCACAGGCCCAGAGGTCGACTGCTTTGCCATACGGATCCTTCCTCAAAACTTCTGGAGAGAGATAACCAGGAGTCCCCGCAAACCCTGTTAAACACAGACATGAAAGAGAGAGTGTCAGTAAGGTTGCTGAGTGGTCGTCAAGGTGATCAGGGTGGTTGCTAAGGTGAAAAAATAAATGAAATACAGATTAAATGATCAAAAGTTCAATAAAAAAGATCAAATAAAGCAAAGTAAAATAAAATGAAAGAGTATCAGAGTCTCACCAAACCAGGCCTGCTGGTCTCCCTCCACCTCGATGGCGAGGCCGAAGTCCGCCAGTTTCACCGCCGCTCCTTTAGACTTGGAGGCCAGCAGCAGGTTCTCTGGCTGGAGACACGGGATACATGCTAACATGCTAACTCTGCCAGTTAGTTTACATGGGAGATGCTAACATTGCTAACAGGCCCTTAAAGAGTAGTAGTGCACAACAGCAGAGAGACTTTTAACTACATGTATCACCCCGCTTTACAGATGTTCTAAAAAACGTTACATTAACGTTAGATTAACAGTCACCATCTATCTCAGATTCTAACAAAGATGAACATATTTCTACAAGTGCTTTAAAAACACACAAGGACAACTATTTACTGCATACTGGTGTTAGAAACCTGATCAGCCACCGTCAGTAATCAATACACAACCATTAGTCAAACCAATAACTACCAGCAGTCAACGTCAGAAAACTTCATCATATTTAACAGTTACCTAATGTTTCTGTAGCGTTGACAGACCGTTCAAAAATAAACAAATTAGCAGTTTGAATAAAACTAAAGCTCCGTGCACTGTGCGGGGAAAACTATTACACAAGACCCCCTTTAAGAAATATGAGATTTAAACAACTCATTACGTGTCCGTAAGTACTATCACTCTAGAGACACAAGATGAAGGACGTCATATGTCGACAGTCTTCTAAATAATAATTTACATTTTGGATTTTCTCACCTCAACAACTCAAGAAATCGCTACTGGTGTGATTTTAGTGGGAGATGATGGTTTGTAGATCAGATACACGCAAAATTTAACACTGACAACAAACAATTCTCCGTCTATCGTGTGTGATGGTATTTTAGGAGTTTCTACCCGTTACTGGTTTCCTGCACTTCCATTCTTACACTTGTTATTTTGAGTACATAAGTATGTAGACACTGTCAAATATGGTTGAACACCGTGTTCTTTGAATACCCACATGGTTCACATGGTCAAAAAGTTGAGTGTGCCATTTTGGCGGGAAAGGGAGGGACCTCCGGCATTGAGAAAATGGTGGCCAAGGATGGTGGTTGCAGTGAATATCGCAATATACAAATGCAAGTTGTACATGATTTATTCCTATATTTTGGCAGTCAAATGTTGGAGCTAATGCACCACATGGTTGTGATTCTGCGAAGAAGAAGTGGTAATATGTTGCGACAGTCATTTCTGTTAATACTCAAATTGACTCTCAAACACTACTCTGCCAAAATAAGCACACTATACCAGGAAGTACACTATGTACTACATAGAAAGGAAGTAACATAAGGACAGGTACCTTCAGGTCTCGATGGACCACGCCCATCTGGTGGCAGTGTAGAACCGCCTCCAAAATCTGCTGGATACAGTGACTGTTGACAAGGAGAGAGGGGTCAGAGGTGAGATGTAGCCATAATTTAAAAGTTGAAACTGTTCCACCATCATCTGATCAGTGATGAAGAAGAGCAGAAAGAAAAGTGAGGAAGAAGAAGATGAATGTGTTTCCTACCTGGCGTCAGCTTCACTGTAATATTCTCTGGCTACAATATCTTCAAATAACTCTCCACCTGTTACCCTAAAAGAGACACAAAGCATTAGAGGAAAATTAGGAAGGCTCTGCAAACATAATATAAAACATTAAAGTGATTTAATGTGACAACATGAATAACAGAAGACAAAATAATAAAGCACAGGTTAATGTAACCTGGTAAGCTCGTGTTTGTCTGAAAGAGAGCCACTGAAAAATGACACATGACTGTATTTCAATATTTTTATTATTTACTAAACATCAGTTTACCTGTGACAGGTAAAATAATATGTCAGCGGAGTGACACCTGTGTGATGTCATCAGCAGTTAAACAGTAAAGACACTTTAACTGCATCTCAGCTCATCATTTAGCTCACCTGTCGATTCACCTGTTAGCTTATCATTTAGCTCACCTGTCGATTCACCTGTTAGCTTATCATTTAGCTCACCTGTCGATTCACCTGTTAGCTTATCATTTAGCTCACCTATTGAGTCATCATTTAGCTCACCTGTTGATTCACCTGTTAGCTTATCATTTAGCTCACCTGTCAACTCATCATTTAGCTCACCTGTTGATTCACCTGTTGGCTTATCATTTAGCTCACCTGTCAGCTCATCATTTAGCTCACCTGTCAACTCATCATTTAGCTCACCTGTCGATTCACCTGTTGGCTCATCATCTAGCTCACCTGTCAGCTCATCATTTAGCTCACCTGTCGATTCACCTGTTGGCTCATCGTTTAGCTTACCTGTCGGCTCATCATTTATTTCCGATCAGCTGACGAGCCATAAAGCTGTTCTCTCTCTCAGGTCCCTCACGGTCTCCTCGTTTTGTTGCTTTGTTTTGTCTTTTCTTTGACCAAACTTCATCTCCACTGTTCATCACTGATGTTACTGATTGTTCAACTTAATTTATTAAAATGTTTAATTTTTCTTTTGTGTGTGCTCTCCCTCGGAACCGTGAGCCAGCTCATGGCAGACTAACATATAACACATAACAACATGTAATATAACACAATACAACAAACATAAGACATAACGCAGCACAGCACAGTGCAACAACTTAACAACAGAACAAGTAACACAGAAACAAAGTGTAACATTACAAAGCATAGTATAATATAACATTATTTAATGTCATTTAATGATTCTAATTAATGCAACATAAATAAAGCACATGTTGTTATGTTATAAACAAAGCCTAACACTGTGGTGCTCCAGTTATACCGCTACATATCATAACATCATAAATAACACACAAAATATAAAACATAAACCTGAAAGAGACAGAGAAAAACATACAATGAAAAACCTGGAGTAGCATGGAGTTAATACTGCTTTGTACACAACACAATGTAACATAACACAATGCAACGCAATGTAACACAACATAATGTGACATGACATAACACAACTTAGTGTAACGCAACGTAATGTAATGCAAAATAACATGACGCAACATAAAGTAATCTAACAACATGAAATATAACATGAAGTAAGCGTAGCATTACAGAGTATAGTGTAATGTAACGTTACATAACTTAATGATTCAACTTGTAACACAACATAATGTAACTCAGTGTGTAATGACGTAACACATTGCAACATAACATAAAATAAAGTAAATGATATACTGTAAAACGAGATAACAATGTAAAAAAAACATGACATCATCACATGAATAGAGTACCATGACATACTTTATGTGTAACAAACTGTATCACAGAACAGAGCAAAATAGAACAGGACTCACAGGTCAAAGATGAGGTAATGGTGCGCCTCCTCTGAAATGCTGTCATGTAGCCGAACTGAAAGAAAGAAAGAAAGAAAGAAAGAAAGAAAGAAAGAAATTTCCCCGTTCATGACAACTGTACTGAGTCTGAATTTTTATATAACTCACCTGCTCAAATTATATTTAGGCATAATTAACAGCGTGGCTACTTTGATTGACAGGCGGGTGCCGTTACAGGTGTTTTATTTGAGCAACCAGGCGTCATTCAGCCCACCTCAGCTCCCCCAACGCTCCACGTCTTTGCCCATTTTTAGATTAGCTGGGAGGCGGCAGAGGTAGAACCGGTGGCCAAAATCACCAGTTCTACCTCTGAGCTTCACATACAGCACTTCAGAAACCTGTGGGTGACGTCACCGATATGATGTCCATGTTTTCTATGGCAGAGATGTCAAACTCAAATCACCCAGTGGGCCATAATTGAAGACTGCATGGCGGCTGTTGCAGTGCTGTGTGGGAGCGGTGGGAGTGCAATTTACTGGCGGGCCATTAATAATAGATGTATGAAATTATCTCACAGGCTGGATTCGGCCTTGAGTTTGACATGTCTGGTCTATGGTGTCATATCACTGCTATGTCGACGATACACTGATATTTATCTGCAAAACCTAAGAACCTGAATCAACTGTCCTCTTTCCATGACTGTTCAGCTGCAAACAAAGAGACCTCCCCATAAACCCTGACAAACAGAAATTCTTTTAATTGGATCTAATAACTCTGTCACTGCAGTCGATCGGTTTATTTAATAATTTTCACTCAGATATCAACCAGATCTTCGACTGGTACTTGACTTCTTATTATCTTGTAATTAAACTCATCCAGTCCTGTTTTGTTCAGCCAAGAAATATCACAAACTTCAGAGATTTGCTGTCTTTCACAGATCTTCATTTTCTCTGTCTACGTTATTGTAATTCCCTCTACATGTGTCCCAGTCAAGAAACTTTAAATCGTTCAGTTGTTTAAAAAGCAGCTTCCATTCTGTGGTTACTCAGCCCTCAAGCATTGAAGAAAACTGTAATTTAAAGAGCTAAAACAAACTGGAAAACTTAACCCCTTAACATCCGCCTAATCACTAATAACTCATCCTTTAAAAAGAATATGCAGAGGCATTTATTGGCACGCAGAACTGAATAGTAGGTGGTATAATTGTGTTAGTTTTTTCCTTCATATGAGTTGTATAACTCATTATTTTTAAGCATCATCTAGATGGATATTTATTTTTTTAATTAGTAAACTATCTAGAATTTGAACATGTTTGTACAGTGTCTACTGGCTTTGATCGGTATTTGAATGTATGCCTTGATATTCTTTTATCGTATGTTAATGCAATTAACGTCATGTATTGAATACAACAGTGTTTCTTAAACTTTTTACACCATGTACCACCTCAGAAAATATTAGTTTCTCCAAGTACCACTGTGTCTACGTATCAAGCTGACATTGAAGCAAGATATTTCAGGAAATGCAAAACTTATTTTTAATTACATTCTTGGGATCTCCTAGTTTAATTTCATTTAAAGTTGTGGATGGTTTGATATTTATTTCAGAGATCCCTCCAAGTACCACTACTACGGGAAAGTCAAGTACAGTACCACCAGTGGGACTCATACCACAGTTTGAGAACAGATGGTATACAACACACGACCGGAGGGAGCTCGAAGTAGTGCCACTGCTCCTTCGTGCATCTGATTAGGAGGTGGTGGTCTTTGGAGGTGTCCCAGGCATGTCCAACTAGGAGGAGATCCAGGGGCAGACCTAGAACCTGCTGGAGAGACTACATAGTCCATCTGACCTAGGGACGCCTCAGGACTACCAGGAGGAGCTGGAATGTGTTGCTGGGGAGAGGGACATCTGGAGCTCCCTGCTAAACCTTCTGCTACCGTGACCTGACCCCAGATAAATGGAGGAAAATGGATGGATGGATGTATTGCATGTTTGGTCTGGACCCCAGGAAGCTCATGGCTAATGGGGATCCTTTAAATAAACCAAAGCTTTGCTTTCTGTAAGATTTCCTCATTCCTCATTTCACTTCTCAACTTCAAATCTTTGCTCTTTATCCCCCACCCACCACCACCACCACCTCCACTCTCTCCAATTGCAAAACAAAAGGTAACCGCACCTTCGTTTACATCACTGAACTCTCAAATGTGCATCATCTTTGTAATGAGGGCTTTATGCATTGCAGCCCGACTATAATACCCTCTCTACATGATTGTGGACAGACTGTTCCTGCTGACAGTTTGATCACATCCTGCATTTACATTCTCATTCACCTGAGGAAGAGTTTTACTTCTGTTCTTCCTCACATATCTAATATAACTAAAGCTCCAGACATCCAACAGGAACCCTCTTTCAAACTCGCTTAGATCTTCCTTAACTGGACCTGCTTAGCATTTTATACATGCCCCCAGAGCATGATGGGATGCTTCATGTGTGCGTTAGCTTAAGATTAAAGATTAAAGTAAGCATTTGTCCAATCAGATGTCTAGACTGACTTTTACTTTGCTGTAGTTTATAGTGTGTATTTGTACTTTTACTGCAGTAAAACAGTGAACAGTAAAAGTATTTATCTGCAGTGCCGGGTGACGACTCTAATGATTGAAGACTGTTTGTTTCTGCTCTGAATGTAAAACTCTGTATAGATTGTATAATAGGATATATAACAAGAGGAAAGAGGAGCTGCTGCCCACACACACACACACACACACACACACACACACACACACATCACACGCACACGCACAGAGGCACACACATTCGTACCTGTGTGAAGCACTCAGAAAGAAATAATCAGGTTTTTCTCTCGAAACACTCCCACACAGTACAGCAGTGGGATTTGATTTGTGTGTGTGCGTGTGTGTATGTGTGTGTGTGTGTGTGTGTAGGAGGAAAGAGGGTTTTGATGCCTTCACCTAAGGACACTGTTGCCTAGCAACACACACACACACATACACGCACACACACAGAGTTACGTAACACTCCTCAGTGTCTGCAGAGCATCACCTGCCCACACAGAGCTCTGATTGGATGCTGCAGCCTGCTGATTGGCTGGTCGGGTCCATGTGAGGTCATATTTGAACAGCAGACTGACTCCGGTTCAGTTTGTTAAGTTTGTTTTGTGCTGGATGTGTTCAGATGTTCAGTCTGATGGTCTGAACTCTCAGTAAGAAGGAGGCTTTTATTGTGAATTAGTCACAGGAAGTGTTGACTCCTGGTTATCGTCTCTCCGCTCAGTTTAACTAACTTTATCTCGTTGTTTTAGAACATCTACGCTGGATGTATTTTTTATTTTATATTACAGACAATTCCTCTCACTGCGTTTATTGTTATTAAGACAAACTCCTGGATTCTGGTTTTCAAGGACAGGTTTCTAGTATGGGTGTCGTGATATAACAGTACTGATACTTTAAACATTAAATATTGATATCATGTTAATACAAGTCGCACCTATTAAATAATCTGTTTCTTTCCACTCTCTTTGTGGTTCCCACTCACTTTGATGATACTTAATGTTCTTCAGTACCTTTGTGGTTACAGACTCTCTCTCCACCTCCACACGCTCGTAATTCATTTAACGAAAAAAAGAAAAAAGAGACAAAACAGACATTAAAAGTTAAAGATGAGTTTGACTTAGAGGATTATGTGTTTGGCATTTTGAAATGTTCTTATATAACTCCTTTATTGTCTTCTGACCACTCAAGGCACTCTCACACGAAACATCACATTCACTGCACAGGCTACAATGCAAGGGAGAAGGGAGCTAATCACATTCACACAGCCTTTGGGAGCAATTTGGGTTCAGTATCTTGCCCAAGGATAGTTTGACATGCAGACTGGAGGAGGCGGGGATTGAACCACCAGTCTTTGATTAGTGGACAACCTGCTCTACTTCCTGAGCCACATTAATATCTATATACAGTCTGTCTGTCTGTCTGTCTGTCTGTCTGTCTGTCTATCTATCTATCTATCTATCTATCTATCTATCTATCTATCTATCTATCTATCTATCTACACATTTATATCTAGCATTTGGGAGAGTGTACCCATCAAATCTGAAAGACCTGGAGTAGTTGGCAAAAGAAGAGTGGTTTAAAATCCCAGTACAGAGGTGTAAGAAACTCAGGAAGTGATTCATTTCAGTTATTTATTCCAAAGGGTGTGCTACCAAATATATGATTACACAATAATATTGTTATCATTAATCTTTTGGCCACACAATCATCCATCCATCAATTAATTTTCTTTCATGGGGGGCTGCAGCCTATGCCAGAGAGGCGGGGTACACCCTGGACAAGTTGCCAGTGCATCACAGGGCACACAGAGACAAACAACACTACGGGAGTCATTAAGTGCAGAGAGAACCCACACAGAGGGAACCCACACAGACGTGGAGAGAACATGCAAACTCCACACAGAAAGAAGGTTCAAACCAGGAACCTTCTTGTGAGGCTGTGAGGCAGCAGTGCTAACCACTGCACCACCATGCCATCCTACACGATAATCATTTATTGAAAATCTGATATCAGATCTGATACCTTTCTATCTTAAGACACTAGATTATATTGAATTCAACTTTATTGTCACTGCAGTTTGTTGATGTTTTCTGGACATTTTGCACCACAACCCATGATTTAATTTGAACTAGCTGTGACTTTCATTCTTTTTCTACAGTTACAGCTTCTACAGTAATTTAATTTTATATAGTTTTAATCTCTATTTGTGGTTCTATTTCTTATTTCTATAAAATATATAAAAATCTAAAATCTATTTTTTACTTTTTATATAGATTTTCTATGTAAAAATCTTGCACAGGTTTAATTTAAATTCAAATCTATCTATCAAACACACACACACACACACACACACACACGCACGCACGCACGCACACACACACACGCACACACACATATAAAAACATATCGCTCACATCACACCTACGGGCAATTTAGAGTCACCAATTAACTCACTGTGGGAGGAAGCCAGAGTACATGGAGAAAAACCCATACAGACACAGGGAGGGCAAGCAAAATCCACATGGAGTTTGTGTGTGTATATATATACTGTATAAACACATACACATAATTTATATACACACACATACATACATCTAACGAAGTAACCACAGAAAATTATGACATAATCATGTCTGACGCAGCTCATTCTCAGCAGAAATTAAAACAGTGTTGACGTCGCTCAGCATGGTGAAAGAAAACAGAGCAGCTGCCATCACATGGAGGTGGAAGGAGAAGCTGACAATGATGTTGTCTAATTATAATAAAGAAACTCATCACATGACATTAATTACAGACACATCAGTGACCCGTTTGACTTGAGGAAAATCTGACTGAGGAAACCTTTGCTGCACTTTTTAAATGTTTTTCTGTTTTGTTGCTCTCATGTTCGACAGAATAAAACACATTTTGTTGAATTTAAATTCTACATGTTTGTTTTGACTACCTGCATCTTTTTACTGTGTGGTATTAGTACTTATACCTCAGTAAAAGGTTGTATGTTCTTCTTCCTGCTCTGTGATCAGAGCTGTGGTTCACATTAAAGAGTTGTGTATTTTAAAGCAGCTGCAGCTGATCAGAGATCAGTGTGGAGGAGGAAAACCTCTCTGCTCTCTGCCTGTCGTCTCCCTGGTGATACTCAGCAATTAGTAAGTACACCCCCATAATTCATCTTCACGACCATCATAGTCACCACCAAGAAGTAGAAGTAGAATCACAGTAGTAGTAGCAGTTGCTGTGGTAGCAGTAGTAGTAGTATATGAATCTAATACTACTAATCAGTAGTATTAGTACCTCAGGGCTCTGTTCTCTGCCCTTTGCTTTTCTCTTGTTAAGTTTCACCTCTTGTCCAAATTCTACATAATTGTAGTAGAAATGTCCACTGTTACGCTGATGATACTCTGCTGTATATGAAATTATACATTTAGAGGCCTGAAAACTGGATGCAATGTAATTTCCTGCTCCTGATGATTTTGGCCTACATAAATAAAATTGGACCTGACTTGAATACCAATTGAACGATTCTTTCAGACAGATGTCATACTGGCTAAAAAACAAATCTGCAGGTTTATTATGAATCTAATGTCCTCTGACTGAAACAATAACAATGTTTGTGCCTCATCACCTGGTTCTATTCATGATTATTCTTGAATGAGGTCTTGCATGATGTCCACTGAGACACAGAACATAAAAAAGTTTAAGTTTTGGTTGCATTGGATCTCATTGCTGCGTTCACAACATGTGACCACATGTTACTAAACTGGCCGGAAAACTAGTTTGGATTTTCTGGCACAACCTGAGCTGTGGAGCTCCTCAAGGCTCCATTCTCAGACCTCTTCTTTTCCAAATGATTACACAAAACAACAAAATATCAGACCATCATTGTTCTTCTTACTTAAGTAGTATTTTTCGTCTTTTTACACAAATTGTGTTTCTTGTTTTGAGGCCTTTCCTATCTGGTGTAAAGCACTTTGAATTGCCTTGTTGTTGAAAGCTGTTGTACAGATAAACTTGAAATAGAAGTACTAAACAGAGCAGTAGTACTAATAGCAGCAGTAGTAACCTCAGCAGTAACATTAGTACTTTTAGTAGCATCAGTAGTAGTAATACAGTAGTAGCAGTAGCACCTGCAGTACATTTTATCATGTAGTATTATGTAGTATATGGAGTAGTACTCACCAATGTTAGGGTGCTTCAGTAAACGACAGATTCGTGCTTCACGGTCCAACTTCTGATGATCTGCCAACACACACAAACATACAGAAAGTTCAGTATCTGTCTGATATCGACCAATCAGAGCCGTGACAGCTGCGAGTCATCAGTCATGTGGAGCTCAGAACAGAGAGGAGCTCTGCTGTACAGGCTGTTAACCTGCTGATAATGTTAGCACATATGCTAACCTGAGACAGAAATCGCTACTGTGGTCTGTGTGAACATTTTGTCCTCCGACTGTTCAGATGAGGTAAGATCTGATTTAATAAACATGTTGATTCATTTGTCGGTGTCATCGTCAAACTGTGAGTCATAAACTGAACAAGCAGCAAAGGCTGCCTTTGATGGTTTCTGACCTAAACATGTGAGGAAACAATGATATAGAAGGAGAAAGACGTTTTTTCTGTTACACAGAGTGGTTTAGACTTTGCTCTAAACTTTGCTTTGTGTCTTATGATTGTATTTTCTTAGAACTAACAACAGACTAAAGATCAGAGAGGAGAGATGAAGATTAGACGGAAGAGATGAAGATATCAGGCAGAAGAGATGAAGATCAGACTGAAGAGATGAAGATCAGACAGAAGAGATGAAGATCAGACTGAAGAGATGAAGATCAGACAGAAGAGATGAAGATCAGACTGAAGAGATGAAGATATCAGGCAGAAGAGATGAAGATCAGACTGAAGAGATGAAGATATCAGGCAGAAGAGATGAAGATCAGACAGAAGAGATGAAGATCAGACTGAAGAGATGAAGATCAGACTGAAGAGATGAAGATCAGACTGAAGAGATGAAGATCAGACAGAAGAGATGAAGATCAGACAGAAGAGATGAAGATCAGACTGAAGAGATGAAGATCAGACAGAAGAGATAAAGATCAGACAGAAGAGATGAAGATCAGACAGAAGAGATGAAGATCAGACTGAAGAGATGAAGATCAGACTGAAGAGATGAAGATATCAGGCAGAAGAGATGAAGATCAGACTGAAGAGACGAAGATCAGACTGAAGAGATGAAGATATCAGGCAGAAGAGATGAAGATCAGACTGAAGAGATGAAGATCAGACAGAAGAGATGAAGATCAGACTGAAGAGATGAAGATATCAGGCAGAAGAGATGAAGATCAGACTGAAGAGATGAAGATCAGACAGAAGAGATGAAGATCAGACTGAAGAGATGAAGATCGGACAGAAGAACTCTACATTAAACCTAATTTAAAACCAACTGAATAACAAAAGCAGGCGGCTGGATTTAACTGATGTATCATGTCACTTTTTGTGTAACTTTATACTGCAGCATTAATGTTAGCTCAGCTAGCATTAGCTTTGTTGTAATTGCCACTGGTATGTGTGTGTGTGTGTGTGTGTGTGTGTGTGTGTGTGTGTGTGTGTGTGTGTGTGTGTGTGTGTGTGTGTGTTGCTGCTGTCTAAATGCAGGAATTAATTTGCTTTGATTAGCACCCGGCAGCTAAGTTAGGTTGATTATAGCTATAAACAAGAGCTGACCAATTAGAGCAGACTCAGACAGAGGGTGAATAGGGATGTTTCAGGAGTCGCCAGTTTTAGAACAAATGTGTCTTTTGAACATAAAACATATAAATATATTATAGGATCCTCCTCCAGACCTGAGCACAATGTGTCCTCTTTGTCTTTGTGTTTGGATCTGCGGTCAGCTGAGCTTGTTCTTCATTATGTTCTGACTCTGAATCACAATAAACCAAAACCACAAACTCCCTCTGAACACAGTTCAATTTAACCTCTCCATTCATCTCCAGCAAAGCTGCAGGGACTGATCCAGGCCCAGTTTCAGTTGAATGAACAGAAGAGATGACGAGGGTCCCGCAGCCAACAGAGAATCTGCTGAGGAAGGTTTCCAACAGAACAGCAGTTCAAAGACTGAGAACAAAAATCATTTGAAAACAGATCTGACAGCAGAATATGAACAAGCTCAGACTGCAGGATGTCTTCAAACCAAAGAGACAGAAACGAACCAAAGAGCTGCATTAAAGACGTCACAAACTTCTCTTTTCCAGGAAAACACAGCAAACAAATGTCATGTTGGCTTCAAACCCAAACACACAAACACAGGCTGCTGGTTAAAAGAACATTTGATGGTTTCAGCTTCTCATTTCCAGGCAGACAAACTGACTCTCTGCTGATATTTAAGACGATCACTGATGATCACCATCATTCACTGTCAAAACTCTGTAATACGGTCATGTGTAAACATGTTTACATTGTGGTGGGAAATGCTTTGTTATATAAACAAACAACAAACTGATGGTTGTGACAGGTCTGCCCCTCCTGCACTGACAATCAAAATCAAGTAGAGAAATACAAAATTTATAATGATTAAGAATAGATAATCATCATTATATTGTTTCTTCATATTCATATGCAGCTTTTTATTTCAAAAGCTCTCACCAATGACTAAAAGCTAGTCTGACAATTACTCCAGCAGCTTCGTTCTCTGTCACTCTTTGCCTCTGCCAGTTCTGTCACTCTTCGCCTCTGCCAGTTATCTATACAGCCTATACAGCCTGGTTACATTGCCCATTTGCTCAGCTCCAGTTTGGCACGACATCAAGAACAACATTCCCCAGCCTCCTGGGCCAGAAAAACTCCTTTTCTTCCTGGTGGTCCAAAATGCCTGTGGTACAAACACTAACACTACCGCGGTGCTCTGAGCTCACAGTCCGGGCAGCCCAACTAACAAACTGAGCTAATGTTAGCTAACAGCAGCTTCAGTTGGCAACAGTTTACTTTGCTGTCCATCAGGAAACTCTGTAAATCAATAAAATATGATCCAGTTTCACCAAAATCAGTAAAGTGGTATGTGACTTAGTGCCGTAAAGTGTTATGTGCTTCTCGCAAATTTTCTACCTGGAGCTCAAAGTTACATAGTGTGAGAACAGACGTCAAAGGACAGAGACACCATTCACCTGATTACTAGCCAATGTAGCATCAACATGATTTAAACTCTGATCTGTTATTTTTATGGTAGAACAGGAACCTCTATGGCTGTGAAGTTAAGACAAATCAGAAGTATCAAAAACTGCAGTTCCTCAAACGTCCACTTGAGGCTGGCTACAGAAAGAGTCAGCCTCCATAAGCCCCCATGTTAAAATGTCCAACTTCACAGCAGAAATAAACATACAGCCTAGTACAACCAAAATGGTCTCTATAGCTCATTCATTTCATCAAGCAGTAAAACTCCTCAATATTTCACTAAATATCAAAGATTAGAGAAAAAGCAGATTTGTGTGTCAGAACTTTGTTTTGTCTTCTTTCTTCTCCCATGAACCAACAACAATGCCTCAGCATTAACGAGTATTTTTACTATTGATACTTAAAGTACATTTAGCTGATATTTAGCTGTGCTTCTTTAATTTTGCTTGACTAGGGTTTTAAATGCAGAACTTTACCTGGTTTGAGTCGGTCACACTCAGACTGATGAAGGTGAGATCGCTCATTTAAACACTTTTAAACATGTGAAGTCTGTAATTAAATTCAAACTAAATATTAAATATGAGCAGAGCTGCAAGCCGCAGCGGTCAGGAAGTAATATTATGATATTATGGGATGATACGTTATTAGAGCTGAAGATGTGGAGGAGGTGATTTGGCATCTGAACACATGGACTTTCTGAGGGTGTGAAGAAGAAGAAGAAAGTCCTGTTTGCTCCTGTTTGTAATTCAGTCTACAACATTAAATAATGAGCAAATGTCAAAGCAGAAAAGCTTCAGCAGAGAAGTCCACAGCACTGTTAGAATATTATTATTTTGTGGCAGTGTTTAGTCAAATACTTTCTCATGATTTATCAATTATTCCTTCTATTTTTTCTCTTTTCTTTGTTTTATAGAATGAAAATATTAATTATATGAAATATCTTTGAGTTTTAGACTGTTTAAAGACCTTTCATCTTGGATCTTTGGAAACTCTGGTGCACGTTTCTTCACTTGTTCTGCCATTTTAAAGACAAATTGATCATTAAAATAATCAACAGATTAACTAATAATGAAAATAATCGCTACCTGCAGCACTAATTAAAATACAGGACCTAATTACTTAGAATGAATTAGCTGAGTTCAGCAGAGAAGTCAGGTTACTATTATCATTATCATTGTGATTATTGTTATTGTTATGTAACAGTGTTGATAAAACGAGTTACTGCAGTGATGTTACACACACACACACATACACACACTTCTTTGTCAACTTTGCAAGGTGTTGCTAGGCAACCGAAGGAAATCTCAAAACCAGAATTGTCATAAAAAAGATATCTATGGAAATGGAAAGAGAGAGAGAGAGAGGCGGGAGAGGTGAAGAGCTGAAAGAACGGTCAGTTTCATCATTAAAAGATCAAAGAAGCATCTTTCTTCCAGTCACGTCGCATCTTTAATGTTTCCTGATGATCTATGAGCTGAATTCATCGTCGATGGGAAGCAAGCCAACTACAGAAACAACGGTGAGCACTGTGAATGTAACACTAATGTTACAGTCTTGCTAACACTCTGTGTGAGGCGGCACAGTCGCCAACGTATGACCTCAGAGTCTTTCAAACACGTCGCAGTGTGGGAGGGGCCAGCTGAACTAAACTTTGAAATACAAACAATAAATACAGAGATAATGAGGAGCAAGTTTTTACAGACAATATGTACCTGAATTCAAGTCCTCATGAAGTCAAAATTAATGTTTAAAGATCATATATGTCACCTGTACTCCAGTATCTAACCCAACAATTAGGTGTTTTCATGAAAAATTTCAGTTTTTTATTTCCTGTTACATGATAAAAAGTTGTTGATGACTCATACTGCACTTGGTGGCAAAAATTAAGTAGCTAAGTAGCGAACCACTAACTGTTGTTAGCTTGGTCAGCTGTGTAGCTAACCAAACTGACTGAGGAGCCAAACCTGGCAACAAAACCCCTCTAAGGCAGCTAGACTGGACACCGCTGGTTTTGGAGGTTGTGTTCGGTCTCTGGTCAGACCCAAGTGACAAGCGACAACCTCGGTGGCTGTAAAGTTAAGCCAAAGCAGAAATGTCAAAAAAAAACTGCAGTTCCTCAAACGTCCACTTGAGGCTGGCTCCAGAAGTGAGTCAGTCTCCATAAGCCCCCATGTTAAAATGTCCAACTTCACAGCAGAAATAAACATGTTTACAGCCTGGTACAAAAAACTGTTTTGGTCTCTATAGCTAACTGTACTGAGGCTGAATTTATATAGAACTCACCTGTTCAAATTACATTAAGGCTTAAAGTTATGCATAATTAACAGCATGGCCGCTTTGATAGACAGGTGGATGCCCTTACACGTGGCCTTTTTGAGCAACCGGGCTTCATTCAGCCCGCCTGATGAACAGCTTCTTTGCCAAAATGGTGGTGGCCACAGATTTTGAGCTTCAAAACGGCTACAGAAACCTGTGGGTGACGTCATGCATACACTGTCCTTTATACTGTCAGTGGTCAGTGGATGGTAGACGCTGACACCCACTCATCGCGCAATGCATAGCATTGGAGGTGTAACACACACACACACACACACACTCCTCACCTCTGGCAGATAGTTTCTTGGTGTTGATGATCTTGGCGGCGTACTCCTGGCCCGACAGCACCTTCACACAGCGTCGCACCACTGAAAACGCTCCCCTGGAAACAAGAGAAAATAAGAACAAGAATCGTTTCCACGTTCTATAAAGATATTTTTCAAATGTGATGAGCCACATAAGAGTTATGAAATATTTTCCTCATTATTATTTAAGGTGCCTTATATAAGATTCATAAGCGGCTTGAACTCAGCAGAACAACCTTGGAGCTTCCCGCCCTGAGCATGACGTCATAGGAAAATGGCCGCCGCATGAATATGGTGAACGAAGGTGGCGGTGGTGCGGTTTTTTTGTTAATTTTATTAACAACATTTGTATTTTCACAGTTCAAACTCTGGTGTTTGATGTGATCACACATTACTATTGCAGCTACGAGCTACTGCTGATACTGCAAATATTGGTACTATTTCTATCACTTTTACTACTTCTACTGTTCCTACAATTACTATTACAGCAAAAAAATACTGCTACTACTGCAACTGTTGCTACGATTGCAGTACTAAAACTACTAGTACTGTCACCACTACTGCTAATACAACTCCAAATACTACTGAAAATACTATTAGTACTCTTGTAGTGATTGCTAATACCAGTAATATTACTATTACTGCAAATCTGAGTAGTACTAGCCTGCGTCTGCCTCCAACTACTGCTACTGTTAGCACTACCGGTACTATTGACCCGGTGATGTCACAGTGATGTCATGATGTCTAACACAGAGTCATCATTACACGGTGTGTAGTTTGAAAACCAGCCAGGGAGGTTATAGTGAAAGACACTGTCAAGTTGCATTATGGGAAATGTAGTATCCAGTGTTTAAAAAAAAAGTCCACCTCTGCCGCTCAGATTTAGTTTTAAATGTGTCTCTGAGATCAACAAAGTCCTGCTTAAAGAACGCTGCAGTGTGATCAGCGTGATCAATCAACAATACATTGAAATGAAAGAATAAACAGTTTGATCAGATTTCATTGTTGAAACTGAAACAGAAAGATTTCGGTGTCTGTGTTTCTTGTGAAAGCTGTATTCTGCCACCCACCATCACATTATGTAAGAGACCTGGCATTATGTGTGTGTGTGTGTGTGTGTGTGTGTGTGTGTGTGTGTGTGTGTGTGTGTGGGTGGGCGGTGAGTGGGATGGGGTCAAAAAGGTGATCGCTCATCCTTCATCCATATCATCTATCTATCTATCTATCTATCTATCTATCTATCTATCTATCTATCTATCTATCTATCTATCTATCTATCTATCTATCTGTAATTATTATTAATTAGCAACATGATCAATAATGAAACTGATTTAAGTTAGAATAGATGGATATGTCTTATTAGTCTCATTAATTGTTCTTCCATTAGCCATCAATAAGAGCAACAACTTAACATTGTTCATGGTTTTTAATGTAACAAAAAATTAAATGTTAAAATGATACAACTAATAATTATGATTATATTATTATATCAGTATATTAGTTATATTTAAAAAAAATGTATAAAATTAACGATTATAATGTTAAAATGATTATTGAAAATAATTAGAACAAATTAAATGATATAAAATACATACAACCCCCCCCCAAAAAAACAAAAAAGTAAGAGGCTATATTAAAACATATAGATAATATAATACATTTGATAACTGCAATATTAAAAAATAATCATAATAAATGATTATAATAATATTAAATAATAAATACTTATAGTATAGTAAACAGACATACAAATACTATAGAAACTATATAAAAATAATATCATATAACAATAAAAAACAATTATATTTTATCATAAAACATGTTTATAAGTATTTGATTTAAATATATCATTTAAATAAAATAGAATAAATTAAAAATAATTAAAATATCAATACAGAAACATGAAATGAAACTAAAAATCCTGCTGAGAACTGAGAAATATAAAATATTACCATAAATAATGATACTTATATTTGTGGTACTGTACTTGATGAATGTACTGTAGTACTTCTGATGAATGATGATGATGATGATGATGATGAAGATGTTACTTACTTGCCCAGCTCTTCGTACAGCTGATACTCTTCGGTGAAACGGGTGCAGATGACCGTTGCCATGGTGACCCGGTGGGGCGAGGGTCAGGGGGCTCCCTGTCCGTCTTCCTCTGAGGATGATGATGGTGATGGTGGTGATGAAGAAGGCCAAGAGTTGGACCTGTCTGTCTGTCTGTCTGTCTGTCTGAAGGATGGAGGAGAGAAGACAGAAAGAAGGAGAAACAGAGAAGAAGAAGCAGAGAGATGGAGAGAGAGAGAGAGTTTTGTCTCTGGACGAAGAAGAGGAAGAGGAGGAGGAGGAGGAGGAGGAGGAAGAGGAGGAGGAAGAGGAGGAAGAAGAAGAAGATGGAGGGATGATGGAGAGAGCAGTGAGGAGAGCTGCGTCTCTCTGTCTCTCTGTCCTGATCTCTGAGAGAGAGACAGAGTGACGCTTTCAGACGCTCCACCTGCCCGCCCACTCTCCCACGTCAGCCAATCACAGGCCAGGACACACACACACACACACACACACACACACACACGGACACACACACGGTCGCCATGGTAACTGCATCTTCTCTGTATGTGCTGGAAAGTAAGACTGCAAACACCGCCAGCTCGGAGAGATTATCCTGGAACTAAAACTGCAATACTAAAAATATTACTACGGATAAAACTACAAACATTACTACAGATAATACTGCATTGTATATGTACTGCAGTTATACTCACTTTTCTAGTCTACTGACCAATCAAAGAGCATTACAGTTCAAATATTACTACCACCAGTACCACAAATATTACTACTGCTAGTACCACAAATATTACTACTGCTCGTACCAGATATTACTACAGTTACTACAGTTAATACCACAAATATTACTACAGTTAATACTACAAACATTACTTCTGCTAATACTACAAATATTACTACTACTGCTATTACCCCTGCTACTGTAAATACTGCTAATGAAAAATGTTACTGCTGCTGCTAATACTAATATTACTATTTCTAAAGCAAATATTGCTAATACTATTGCTCCTGAAAATATTAGTTACTACAACTGCTAATAGTAAATCATGATACTGCTACTACTAATACAAATATTACCACTTCTGCAGTTATCGCTCTTACTACTACCATTGAAAGTTTTTTACAATACAGGAGAATGTTGAAATGTGTTGTGAAGTTCTTCAAATGATTGGTAGACTAGAAAAGTGAAATATAAATGCAATCCGTTTACTGTATTCAGTGCAGCACAGTACTACTGCAACTTCTCCAATAAATACTGGTAAATGTTACTACAATGCTACTGCATTATCATTTATTTTTACCATTACAAGTACTGACACTGCACATATTATCGTTACTGAACATCTTCTGCTACTGTTGTTGATACTGCTAATATGACTGCTGCTTCCAATTCTAGTTCTACGACTGGAGTAATTACTGCTAAAACTGGTATTGCTACTATAGTAGTAACATTTCTTAGTGGTTTTTCAGGCTTTGGGAAAGGGGGCTAGTTGATTTGTGAATCTCAGATCAAGGAGGAGCAATGCCAATTCCCTCCTGGTCTTGGAACCTTTGACCAGCTTATACCTCCAGGAATCCTGGAGGGTTTACAGGAGGTTGTCGTCACAGAAGTCTACATGTGTTTTGTAGACTTTTTGTGGACAACTGTGTCCCATGGGGTATCTTGTGAGGGGTTTACAGGAGTGTGGGGTACCAAGGCTGATTCTATGAGTTATTCCATCCTTGTAAAACCAGCAGGATGTCAAAACATGTTCTCAATGGGTGTCGAACTGTTGGAGTTCCTGAATCAGACTGTGGTAGCACTGATCCTGAAGGTGAATCTTCAGTCGGCCTCTGTTCCAGACCTAACCTGTTGTTATGAGCTTTGGGTAGTAACTAAAGACAGGAGGCAGGATGAGGATCTCTTATCTGAGAGAAAGGTATGTTTGGGCATCTGATTTAGAAACCTCCTGGACTTCTCCTTGTGAAGGTATTCCTGAGATGTACAGCTTGGAAAACTGACTGGAGGGATATATCCCATCTGAACTGGAAGTGCCTATTTTGCTTAGCTCATTCAGCGACCCAGACCTGGAAGATGGATGTCAGCAAAGAAGTGGTGTGATGTAAACATCTTACCCCAGTTCACACTTACAGTCTCTGACTTTGACACCATAACCAAGCAGTTCTTAAACGTCAACTTAATCCAACCTGAACC
This sequence comes from Argyrosomus regius, assembly GCA_946959425.1. NCBI lineage: Eukaryota > Metazoa > Chordata > Actinopteri > Sciaenidae > Argyrosomus > Argyrosomus regius. Next base: position 10,412,334 of record OX336896.1, read on the forward strand.
ACAGAGGTGATTCTAACAATATATAGATTTTTTAGGCACTGACGAATGATGTTCGTGCTTAATTTACCTTTGTCCCAGAGGCAAACATTTGCGGCTTCCAAGTTCCCATCAGGTGCACAAAGCACACCAAAGATAGCAGCTTCATTACTCCTGCACTGGAAAACTACCTGGTCCAGGTTTGTGATAATTTGATGCAGCTTTATTTAGGAAAATGCACCATGTGAGCTCAATATAAACAAAAATAACGAAGATGTTCACACAGGACCATGGTAACGGTACAAGTACAGCTGTCGGTCTTCTTCAAATTGGGCTGAAATTCCCAAACAAATAGAAATAAAGTAATCATGTGACCAAAAAGCAACTGGCACAATGAACCTCTGGCCTATGGGAATTGCTGAAGGTCTAAGACCCTGAGGCAGTTGACTACTTCACCTATCTGGTAATCCATGTTTGTGGGAGGCATCAGATCAGAAAACATGACAAATGGTATATTCTGTTGTTTGGTTTGGAGAGCAATTATTAAGAATTCAAGCTTTTCATGTTTAAGGTGAAACCACATAACAACCGCTATTTTCTGTGAAGGTTTTCAGTCATCCAGGTCGTCTTTATTCAAGAAGGTTAAATCTGGGGTAACTGGACTTGGTTGTAGATCCTCTCATGCAAGAAGCTTCTTCAGTTCTGACTGACTGGTGGGGAGATCTGAGTATTTATCCTAGGCATAATCATTGACCAGCCCATGTTTGATAATCAATTATGAAGTCATATTTTATGCAAAAAAACAACCCTTGTTTTAGCTTCTCAAATGTGAGTATGTGCTGGTTTTCATGTTTTACTTTGATAGATTGAAGTGTTGAAGTGAAGACATTAGAAGACATAATTTTGGACCTAATGGTAAATCAATTAATCAACAAATAACAAAATAACAGTCAGAAAGCAGCTGTAGTTGTTTATGGTTTGATTTTTCTTGTGTCTTTTAAACCTGTGACCAGAGGGAAGGACCTCTCTCTTCTTCTTTCTTTCTTTCTTTCTGTCTATTTTTAGATTGTTTGTCTCCGCAGGGAAAAGCCTCTTTCATTTTGTTCCTCTCTCTGTCTTTCTGTCACTCATCTTTTCTGCTTGGTTTCCTCTTTTCGAGGCTCCTCTCCTCCTCGCCTTCCCTGGAGAGACGAGGAGGAGGAGGAGGTGGAGGACGAAGAGGAGGAGGAGTGAAGCTGGGTGGTCAGCAGAGTTCAGACAGCTCTGCTGGAAGCTGTAAACATCTGAAAAACCTCAAACATCTGATAATAACCATGGACGTTAAAGTTCAAATCATTAGTTCCTTTAAAGTAAGACAGTTTAGTTATCTACCAGCACCCTCTACAGGTTGCGAAGGTCATTACAAACCTCTGGTTAACATTTAAAGTTTATTCTTGACCTTGGAAACAAGAACTGGGGGTCCACTCAGGAGCTGTAGGAGTTGTCTTGGTGTTTAATGTGTTTGTTAGTGTGTTTGAGCTGGTTCCTGTAACACCTGACTGAGGCCAAACGAGCAGCGCTAGGAGCATTGGGCTAGTAAGTAAACATATGTAACAGCATATGGTGGTTTCTGATTGGTTACCTCTGCAGCAGAGATCAACATGATGACAGCAGCTCTTTAAAACTGTCGCTCACAAACAGATGCTTCTCGTTCATCCGTCCAACACCATCGAGATGTGTCAAACCACAGAGGGAACAAGATGAAATTAGTCTTTCTGTACATCATTTGGAAGGATTACAGCTTCAGTTTGAAGAGCCTGTGACAATTTCTTGTTGGAAAGCCAATCAAAAGACTCAAGACAACCACACAGAGACTCAAAAAGACCACAAAGAGTTTCAAAAGACCACAAACAGATTTAAAAAACCCACAAAAGACTAAAAGCCACCACAAAGAGAAATACAAATCTCTATGAAGACACTCAAGACAACCACAAACTCCAAAAGACCACAAAAAGGCTCAAAATTACCCCAAAAGAGAATAGAAATCTCTATGAAGAGACACAAAACAACCATAAAAAACACTAAACGACCACGACAGGACTCAAAATATCTACAGAGATAATCCTGATTACATGTAATGAGGTTAGTTAGTCCCCTAACCGGGAAACAGATTGTTATACTGAATTATTAAACAGACCAGACATGTCCTCACTACCATTTAAAACTGAGGTGGTCCTCACAAAGATAGTAACACACACATACACAGTGAACATGTGACTGCTGCCTCCTGCTGGTCACACGCTGAAACCAGCTGATGATCTTTATGTTCCCACTTCAGATCTGATATTTTACCAGTTCATGTTCAAACCGGGCCGTCCTTATTTTTACTGAAATAAAGTTTGTTTAGTTTTCTGGTTTCGTTTTTACTGGTAACTTTTAGTGACATAAAAACAGATAAGAATATTTTCTGTTCTAATTGATGATGAAAATAGTGATGTCCTACAGTTTCATTCCAACTAACTAAATTATTATATGTTATATCAATATACTATTGATGAAAAGTTTGAAAATATCGTGTTTTAACAATAAACATTATCACATATCACACAAACTAAGACCTGAATCTGACTTTGATGGTTGTTTAACTAACTAACTAACAGAATGATCTTGTGTGTGTTGATGGTTCAATGACGTCTTAGAAACTAAAGCTGTCAGACAAATGTAAAGTACACAGTGGTGTAAAATGTGCATTAAAGTGTGGGCAGGATGAAAGAGCAGCAGGTGATTTACAGGGTCTGTGTCTGGTGTCTGATGAAACCACAGAAACATTCAGAGAAAGATTTTTTTATTCGTCGAGAGCATAAAGTAAAAAACGACTCCATGATTCTGAGATTCACTGTTGATGCATAGAGCTCTGCTGTGATTGGTGGAAACGCCACATGACTTTAAAGTGGATAAACAGGGATCAAGGCTCGTTAATAAGACGTTATGGGTGGTTAGTACAGAGTCCAAAGAGTCAAGAGTCCAAAGCAGAGGTTCTCAAAGTCTGACCCTGTACCCCCTCTCAGAAACAGCAGGCTTGTTTGAGATGAACCAAACCGACGCAGACCAAACGCCTGATGGGAAACGAAGAGGTGAGCGCTCGTTTTCTTGTTTCAAGTCTGTGATAAAGACGTGTTGCTTAAACAAAGCATAGAAAAACAAACAGGAGTTTGGTCCGGTCATTATGAACCAGTCAATCACAGTTCAAACCCGCTCAGTTAAACACTGCATGAGGATCAATGACATATATCTGAAGATAAAAATTAAAGCTAACTGTTTCTATCTGTTAAAATATCCGTCAGTAAAACAGGTGATAAACATTTGAGTGAGTGAGTTTATCAAAATAACCACAGCCGACATGAAGCCTCACAGACGTGATATCAGCAATGCAACTTGATAAAATATGTCAGAAACAGACACACTGCTGCTGTCTGTTATTGTCACTTGATTTAAGTCTGATCCGATTTTATTAATTGATTGATCGTCTCTCGTCTGTTTTCTTTATTTCAGAATCTTTTGACTTGTTAGAAACAAACTAATCCTTTGTTGATCCTGACACGCGTGTTCACCGTCTTCAGACAAGTTAACACGTCTACCGCCGTCAGTCCACTCACCTCAAACAAGTCCTGGATCTTTACCTCCCCCGCCCCCCTTCAACAAACCACCGACCCCCCACCTGCCCCATGATCCCCCCACCTGAAGTGAATATGAATGTGAGGATCATCAGAACCAGATCCTGGTTCTGGTTTAGAGTCAAAGTTTGACAGAAAGAAGCCTACCGAGTCCTGCAGGATGAACAGAGTCAGGACTCGGAGACTGGGTCCTGGACTGGTTCTATAGAGTCCTGGACTGGTTCTTCGGGTTCTTGGACTGGTTCTTCAGGCTGTTGGACTGGTTCTGTTGAGTCCTGGGCTGGTTCTTCGGGTTCTTGGACCGGTTCTGTAGAGTCCTGGACTGGTTCTGCAGGTTTCAGAAGTGGTTCTAAGAGTTCTGGGCTCAGTTTTCGGGTCTCAGCGATAAGTCGTTTGACGCCAACCATCCACTGGCTGACTTCAGTCACATGATCGACCATCAGAGAGCGATGGATCTCATCAGCTGAGTCCCAGTGACCCGCCTTCAGCTCTGAGAGACAGACAGGAGGACAGACAGGTGTTCAGACAGAAAGAGAGACAGATGTACAGACAGACAGGTGTACAGACAGAAAGAGAGACAGATGTACAGACAGACAGGTGTACAGACAGAAAGAGAGACAGATGTACAGACAGACAAACAGACAGGTGTACAGACAGAAAGAGAGACAGATGTACAGACAGACAGGTGTACAGACAGAAAGAGAGACAGATGTACAGACAGACAAACAGACAGGTGTACAGACAGACAGACAGGTGTTCAGACAGAAAGAGAGACAGATGTTCAGACAGACAGGTGTTACCCAGAGACAAGGTGTCCATGCGTCTCCTCACAGGTAGGCTCAGTCTGCCTGACCTCCAGCTGTCCTCCAGGACGCCGAGCCTCTTTGCCACGTCATTACACACCTGATCCTGCACACAAGGTCAAAGGTCACGTCAGTCTCCTGGTCCAAAACCAGAACAAACCAGTTCAGTTGTGAGACAGAGACAGGTGCTGACATCCATCTGAAGACTCACCTTGACGGCCTGTCTGCAGGCAGCCAGGGCTTGCTTCAACACCGACACCACAACGTCCACGTCAGGCTCACTCTCTGATTGGCTGCTGCCCTCTCCCTGACTTCTCATTGGTCCCGGAGGAGGAGGGGGCGTGGCCATACCTACAGGAGGAGGACGAGCTGCGAGGAAGAGACGTGGAGCTCAGAGGCGTTAAAGTTCAGAGGTTTGGGTCTGCATCTCTGCTCGTACTGCTTCTTACCTGGTAATAGAGGGGGCGGAGCAACACCACGTGGAGGCGGAGCCAGGGGACTCGAGGAGGGAGGAGTCATGGGTGGGGCTCCTGTACCTGAGGGCCAATCAGAGACTCAAATCTCAGTCCATAAAAAACACAAAATACTCAACTGTCCTTGAACAAGAATGACGTGAAAACTACAAACATGGCTGCCAGAGGTACAACTCTAAATCAACACCGTCAGTGCGCTCAGGAGAGACTGACTGAGAGGAAATCTCTGATTCAGAATCAATAAATCAAAAGATTTCAGTCCAACACACTTTGTGTCTTCACTCATCACATGAAGCAACTGACCAACATCGCTGGTTAAAGTCTCGCTGTAAAGTGCTGCGTCAGTGTCGATCTGCAGGTTCAAACTTTATTAGAAACTCATCAGACACAGCTTGAGCTCCTGTTTTACTTCCTCTGGTTCAACAGTTTCTGGTTTCTGGACCTTTTCTGATCAAAAAGTGCTGTTTTGTGTCGTGTTCTTACCTGAAGCTGCTCCTGGTGGAGCTGCTCTCTTGTTCAGTGGGTTCCTCTGTGGTCCGCGGGCCATCTGCAGGCCGTATGAGAACTGAGGGGGGTCGTTCCAGCCCCGCTCCTGGTTACCTAGGCAACACAAACAGATAGAGGAAATAAGGAAAAAGTTTGACATTTTAGTCAACGATGCAGATCTGCATCACCGCGACAGCAGCAAAGAGAGAGTGATCAATTATTCAAATACTTTGTAAATTAATCCATCAATTAATCGACTGATCAACAGTGTCTGAAGAATCACTTTTACTGGTCAGGTATGCGTACACATACAAGGAGTTTGACTTTGCTATTGTTATCGCTGCCACTGACTCGCCTTTTGTATATATCTATATATATATATAACATTTGTAGACAGAATAAGAATTAGACAATAGGGCAAAGGATGCTAAAATAAATACAGTTTATGTAGCAGGTTGTTTTATGTACATGAGGTAGGTGGATATCAGAATCACTTTATTGGCCAGGTGTGTGTGCACACACGAGGAATGTGTGTGTATCTATCTATAGACATTGTAGACTGGATAAAGGACTGATGATAGTGCAGGTGATGGAATAAATATGGTTTCTACAACCGGTTGTTATGTACATGAGGTAGGTTGATATGACAGTATGTGCATATCTATGTGCAACAGACTAAATGTAAACAGTGGATAAATAAATAAATTATAATGAGCATATGACAGTATATACAGCACTTATAGATCATGTATGAGTGGTGATATTATGATATTGATATGTTTAGTGAGAATAAATAATTTACAGCTGCAGTCGATGTTTGAGACTCACACAGGGAGTACGCCTGACACCTGACACATCAACAGGCTTTAATCATGGGAGTGATCTGACATGAAGTCATTCGATCACTTTGTTTTAAATCGTATTGATCTCATGTTACAACAAAATCTGAGACTTTAATGTGACTTGACGGCTGTTTAAAATAAAGTGGACTCAAAACATTACTTACAGTAAAAGTATGAACCAGCAAAATGTACTTAAAGTACAGTAAGTACCAAACTGTAGTGAATATTTGGCTGTTTTTTTTAATCAGGCAAACATGACTCGACACATTTATTAATAAACATTTTATGCCATTAATGTTGATTTGATTTGATCAAACACAGTTCAGCTCAGCTCAGTCTTTTAATGTGAAGTCACAGATGGCTTATAACCAACACATAACACAGACACAGCTGCTGAAATGTTATTAATCATCAGGACAAACACCAAAACAACCTCTAATAAACCTCTAATAAACCTAATATTTTTATCTAAAGAGTTGCTGTTTGGTGAATATTTCAACGCCGAACTCAAAACAACATCTAATTAATTCATAAATGTTTCGTGTCTGGTTATAAAGTGAGTAATTGTTGCCTTCAGGCTGATGTGAACTTTAAGTTGACTGATTGTTTAACGCGGTTCGTTAAAGGTTTTCTGTCCGTCAGAGCAGCAGCAGGACGGCGGTGCTGGAGGTCAGTTTGACAGGACAGAAGCTAATTAAACACTTAAATCGTTAATATTAAGTTGTATTAAGTTATATTAAGTTATATCAGAGACGCTGACACGTACCTGGTTTAATGTACATGTCCTCCATGTTGGACTGCTCCATGTCAAACAACCACAGCTTCAGGAGGCTAAGCTAAGCTAAGCTAAGCTAACCAGCGGAGTTAAAACAACATTAATGTTTAAAAGTGACTTTTGGTTTGAGTTAATATTTAATTATAGAGACAAAAAACTCCATCAGTGAACGATAACTACGTATTTAATGAACTACGTCCGCGTCAAGATAGCTAGCAGCGAAACAAAACAACTTCCGCTCGAAATTTCAAAATAAGACACGTTGAGCTGAACGTATAAAACACTTATTAAGTAATACGCTCCTTAAGTTTTAAGTATTTAATATATGATGTGTTATATTAATATGTAATTGTATATAAATTATGTTATGCATATTATTTCTAAACTTTCTTTTCAGTGTTTCTGAATAATAACCTTTGATTTTTTTCTAATGACAAAATAGATAGATAAATGACTTTATTAATCCCCGAAGGAAAATTAGGTCATCAGTCTGGTATATTTGAATACAATAAAAATACAATAGAATAAAATACTGAAGTAGAAAATAAAAAAATAAAAACACAGAATGGGACAAGGACACTTAAAAAACACAAGATAAATGTAGATATGGTGCAGTGGCAAGATGATGGTAATAGTACTGATACAGAATAGTAATAATACAATCGAGACGAGAAAACGTTTTTAAGGGTTCAAGTGAAAGTAGCGAGTTGTATTTAAGATTTTTATCCATCATTTTAATGTTAAGCAAAACTGAAGTTTTTATTAAGAAGATTAACTTTTTGATCCCTCAAATGGGAAATTCTTATTTCACTGAAATTATACACGAATAGGCCTGAGATACAACCACACACACACACACACACACACACACACACACACACACACACACACACACACACACCGCCCTTGCTCAAGGGAACCTTGGCAGTGCCCAGGAGGTGAACAGGGCACCTCTCCGTGCTGCATTTAAACTGGCCACCCTTCAGTCCCTAAGTCCCTAAGGACTGACCTTCTGCTGCCCCATTTGTTTATTTTTCTGAATCATGTTCATGTACGTATATGAGTACATATACGAGTCAGATTCGAGGATGTGGTGCTGCCTCCTCACACAAGCCTGGTGTCTGTCAGAAAGAATCCAAGCTCAGGATTCAAGTTCAGGTCTAAAGAAACTTAGATAAACAAACCTCAGAGCTTACAGAGGGACTGTATTTATTAGATCGAGTAAAAGCAACAACAAAAATATGTGTGATACAGATGTTCTTTAACAAGAAAGTTAGGATGTTGTACAATAAATTTTAGGCTTTTATTTTGCAGGGTACTGGTCTGACTTCCTGTAATGTTCTCGAGCTTCACAGCTGCCTGCTGACGAAGCTGTTCCGGACACGTGGCCACCGTGTCACACATAAGATGACGTCATCCAGCTGTAATCTGACCTCTGGAGAGGTTCAGGTGAAACATGTTGGCGTGATGAAATCCTTTGTTTATTTTTAAAGACGTAGTTAAGAAAAAAAAAAAAAAAAGGTGCAGCAGTGGGTCAAATCTCTTTGAATCAGTCTGACGTCAGCCAATCAGCTCACAGCAGCAAGGCTTATATTTTAATCACTTGTTATTGCGAATCTTTGAACGGGTTGTAACATAACTTAAAAAATGAGCCCTTCCACGACTTTAGTGGATGCCTATAAACGGGATGAATTTCCAAAGGACGTGATGAAAACTGCGTGGATATGTTATTTAAAGGTCCAGTGTGTAGAATTTAGTTGCATCTAGCGGTGTAATCGCTGTATTGCAATCTCCTCACATCACCCTCACCTTGCTAATGAAGAAGAAACAACACTTTAAGGACACTGTTTAGAGTCACTATTTAGTTTGTCTGTTCTGGGCTACTGTAGAAACACAATGTTTCAATATGGTGGCCTCCATGAAAGAGGACCCGCTCCCACTGTAGATACAAAAGGATAATTTTTAAGTAACAAAAACAAAAAGATTCTTATTTAAGGTGATTATACATGCATGAAATCATAGTTTAAGTATGTTTAATAAAGACCCCAAATCTTACACACTGCACCTTTAAGTGGATATGTTATTCGTAGTTTGCCAAATGGCTTTAGCCGCCAACATGATTCACGATAATAACATATGTATTAAGACAAACAGTGTTTATTTTAGCCAACAATAAATGATGTAACAGTACAAAGCAAAGGGGTAACTAACGATTTCTTTCTACTAGCCAAGAGCGATGCAGGGCAGGGGCCAACGAGCGAACCGTTACTGACCGAAGCTAATCTGGCGTCGGTTGCTTCGTGGTGTTGGCTGATGAGCAGCGAGCTAGTTAGCATCATGCAGCGTCAATGCTCCAAATAAAATATAGCAACATTACAGATCGTAACATTATCCTAAATATTATTTTAATTTATTTTCCAGCGTTCAGTCTGGTGTATGTCTGTTTGGCCCATGACCAAGATGCTGACTGCAGTTCACTTAACGGCCAAAGGTATCGCTATTAACAATGGTTTTCTGAATGTTACATTGAGAACCTTTAAAGGGGAACTCAACCTTCTCTGTAAATCTCATCTTTGCTGACCTCCACTGGTTTAACATCTCACCTTGCTGCAGTGATGCACAGGTGTACATCGGTATACTGTGATATTATTATTATCAGTGATGCTGTTTGTGGTCAGGTGACACAAAGCTGAGGAGACATCCCATTAAACCTCAAAAACCAGAGCTGTGAGTTTTGTTACATGAACTCTAAAACATGCATGGTTGTCATGGAAATGTACTTTAATGTCATTTTTTTTTACAGTGAAGGTCGAGTGAGGGAGAGAGTCAGAGAGGGAGGGGAGTGATGACATCAGCAGGGGGAGGAGAGAGAGGGAGAGGGAGAGGGAGGGAGAGGAGGAGGAGGAGGAGGAAAACAGCATCCTTCATCAGACAGAGAGGAGAGAGGGAGGACGAGCGAGAGAGAGGAGGGACGAATGAGAGAAGAGAGAGAGAGAGAGAAAACGCCGGGACGGAAATAAAATAAAGAAGAAGAACACTGATGGTGTCGTCTGAGAGAGGGGAGGACGGAGGGACGAGAGGCACAGAGACAGACAGACAGACAGTGAGAGAGAGAGAGACAGGCAGGAGGAGGCTTTAACATCTGTCATCTGGGCCTGTGTGTGTGTCTGTGTGTGTGTTTGTGTGTGTGTTTGTGTGTTGGAGGGCGATCAGCTGATTGGACCACACACGTTGGAGGGTGGAGCCATGATGGGCAAGGATTACATGTTGGCCATCCTCATAGTCAACTATGATGGTGAGACACACACACACACACACACACACACACACACACACACACTCATCATCACCTGCCACACCTGTGTGGTTGCACGGTTGTATTTGAAGTCCTGTTTATCTGCTCTAACTGAAGCTAACATTAGCATCTTATTAGCTACAGTATAAACTTAACTTTGTGAGTGAGGTGTTGCCGCAGTAGCTGCTGCCCGGCAGCATCATGTTGTAGTTGTTGTAGTTGTGTCCGGTTACGTCTGAGCTTTCCAGTCTGAACACCTCAGACTGCTGCTGTAAACTCATCTGCAGCAACACAGCAGGTTGTGGTTTGAAACAAAGCCATACGTTGTCTGTTGTCTGGATAATCACACTTTGAAGTGATGATGCTCACAGACTGTATCTGTCCATTGATTTGTATATGTTTCCCTCACTCTGGTTGCCATAGTGACATGCCCTGCAATCATGACCTCTCAATGAAGCAGTAAAGCGTTTCACGTGTTGACGGGAGCTAATAATGCTGCTGACATGTTGCCATTGAAAAGGTGGCGGCAGCAACTGTTGGATGTCTGTCATAATAGATACAGAGATGTGCCCACCTGATGACCCTGTAAACTTTCCTGTACTCTTACTCTTAGTAATAGTGACACCTTTGGCTGTTCAGTGAACTGCAGTCAGCATCCTGTTGATCGCATCATCCTGGTCATCGGCCAAAAGCGACATACACGAGACTAAATCCTGGAAAATAAATAACGTTACTGTCTGTAATGTTCCTATATTTTATTTGGACCATTAGCTTCATGATAATAACTAGGCCAACACCAGCTTATCTTCAGTTAAAGTTCGCTAGTTTGTCCCTGCCTTGCATCACTCTTGACTTGTAGAAAGCAATTGATAGTTACACCTTTGCTTTGTACTGTTAAATCATTTATTGTTGGCTTAAATCAATCAATTTGCCGAGCTATATATAACATATCCACTGAGATAGTGGTTTGCTAGCAATAACATTAGCAGCAAACTAAAGTTTAACCAGCTAGCTGCTTCAGAATCGTATGGAACCTTCAAAGGTAATGTAACCCAGCTGGAAATAACAGTTTGGTTTTTATATATTTACTTCTTAGCCCAGATCTGTTAGCATGATATCATGTATGCAGCCATCAAGTACATATTTAAGATCCTTTTAACATGACTCACATTTTAAAATCAGCTAAAAACACTGAAAAAAGAAAAGGTATAGCTTTCTAACCCTCTGATAGGTTGCTGGATACCCTCCATCAGTCATATGACGTCACAAAAAGGTCAAACATGACTCACTAAGATAGAAGTACAGGACAGGACACACACACACACACACATATGGCAGTGCTGTGTCATGAGAGAAGGACAAACTTTGTAAGTATGAGGTCATAATGACCGAATACACCGACACTGTGTGCTCATGTTTACTGCAGTTTAATAGTGAGTGGAAAGTAAACAGATGGAAAACAACAGATCAGCTGTTTGTTAGAACAACATGACCCCTGACGTGTTGAACTGACTGTGACCTCGAATATGTTTGGAGGGAAACACAATCGCTGACAGGATTATGTTCAGTGGTGAACAAAGAGCTGCATTCTTGTACTGCATTAAACTTGTTGGGAGGTGGATGGTAGACGGACAAAGTTGAGCGGCCACATAAATAAATAGTGTTCACAGCTTCTCCCACACATTAACTGATACTCATAGTAGAAGAGTGTGTCATCTCCCACAGACTTCAGACCAGCGTACAAACAGTTTTCTAGAGATATCTGAGGATAATGAGGAGATTATGGTGAGAGATTTGGCCTCATAGTAAAACAATGTTTGTTTTGGTTGTTTGCCAATTTTACTGTTTTTGTGTTTTTTAATAATCTGAGTTCTGAATTATCAAATGAAGACAGTTTGACCTCAATGAGCACACTGAAGGGTACAGATAGCTTTAGTTTCCAAGTCAACGAGTTCAAATGTTTCCGTTAAAAGTAGAGGTCTACAAAACCCCACCGGGCACGTCTCCGTCATGTCGTGCCCGCCCATTTGGTTCTCCATTTGGTTCTCCACCAGGAGCGTTTCAGAAGCAGAGTGTTTTGCCCGCCAGACTTTGTTAACATGCTCAGATTTGATAATGTTTCCTTGGTTTACGTTCTTCCAGATATGTAAATATGCTATATAGGTAAATTGTTTCCTCTATGGCTGTTTTTACGATCTGAAGTTTGCACAGGGTGTTTTATTTTGAAAATTGAAACATTGACTTGAACGGCTGTGATTAACTCCGGCGTTTGGCTGTCAAAGGTTAAGGTAAGATAAGATAAGGTTCAGTATTTTTCAACCTGGACCTCACGGACCAAGTGTACAATGAATTCGGCCTAGTGAAATGGACTGCAGCATAATCAGCATAATCAGTGTGAGCGATTGTGCACCGTTAAAGTTAATTCAATAAAAGTTTGTTTTTGCCGCTGACAGGCTCAGTTTGTTAATATAAGTGTCTGACAACATTATGGAAAGGATCCTACAGAGACTGATCTTTTTGTGAAAGTGGAAAAATCCTTTTTGTTTAACCAAAAAAACTGTTACATCCCCTTGTTTAAAGTCACCAGACTGCAATGACTAAAACAATAACATCACAACACTTGATTCAAATTTGACAGAAACCAAATAAAACTCAACAAAACCTTGGTTTGTATTTGGCCTCTCACTCCTCTCCTGATGTTTTCCCATCTAATGTGAATTAAGTAAAATAATTAAGCTAAATTCTACCTGATGATTTGCTGAGTTTTATTTTGTTTCTATGTAAATATTATAATCTCTTTCCAACCCTCTAAACTTTTTTCCCATTTAGGTAAAGATGTGAAATCATTTGAACAGCACACTGAGCTGTGGTCCAGTGGTTTGTTCTAACTGCTGACTGTGGTTTATTCTGTTGTATTGACCAGTGCGCCCCTCCCGTAACTTCTTCCAGTCATATCGTTGTCTCTCAGTCAGCTGATTCAGTATTTTGTGCCTCTAAAGGTTTATTAATTATTCAAATCGTTTCCTGTACAGCAGTTTGACCTCAGATCACTTTGTCATCTTGTACATTTTGTACCAGATGGACGACATCAGGAACACGACAACATGATGCAACACGGTCTTTTAAAAACTGATTATAGTTTAGTCTACTGTGCAAACCAGAGGGGCTGTAAAGAGTCCTACCTCTGCAGTATATTACATGGTTATATATAGATTTACAGTCCACTGTGGGGATGTATGACTTCCACTTCCTGCGGACATCATTATCTCTGATGTCCATGCAGTATAAACCTCCAGAAATTCACTTAGAAATCAGAGAAAAAAGATGCTGCATCTCTCTGAAAAGCCTTCACGTTTTTAAGTTTTGTTCCAGTGATAGTTGTCTAACTTTTAACAGAGACTGCTTGACAACATGTGAACTGATATAGACTTAAAGCACATGGCTCAATGAGAGGAGAGAATTGATTTTCAGACAGTATATTACTGCAGAGATGCTATTTTTATTATTATCAGAAGTGAATCTCAGTTGTGCTAAATTTAGCTGCATGACTGACGTCTTCTGACCAATCAGCTTGTCTCGCACCACTTCAGACTGTCACCTGACTGGACAAAGGCTGGTTACAGATGTGATCACTGCATCCACCTGTCTTTAACAACACGTCACTGTGTTTCGCTGGTAGACTTTTGGGTTTAAGAATGAATCATACACAGGACTTTTGAATTAACGTTCATCTGAATATTACACCACAGATCAAAAAATGTTTTTGCAGCAACATCAGCTTCAAACCTAGACAATCAAAGAATACCTTTTCTGAAGGAAATTGAAGTGTCCTTGCTTACACTGAAAATCATTGGTGCAATTGTTTGTCTGTGTTGTTGGCAATCTACGTTGAAGCACTGAAAGCAGCTTTAGTGTCAGTTGAAGTTGAAAACACATAATTTCAAGTCTAAGCCCTGTTGGTAGTTGAAGTGTCAGTTTGTGTGTAAGCAGAAAAAGTAGGCACTGAAAGCAATTGAAATGTTGCTAAAAGCAGTCCAAGCTGAAGATCTGGAGTTGAAGTGTCAGTTGACAGTTGATGTGTAGAGACTGAAAGCAATTGAAGTGTTAATTGAGTGATGAAAGCACTTAAATTAATACATTTCAATCCGTGCGGAAATGAGAGCAGTTGAAATTTCAGTTGAAGTTGAATCTCCAGAGTAGAGACAGTGGTCGAAATGTCAGCTGGAGTTTTTGAGCTGTTCATTAGCTAACCTCAGCTCTCTACTCAGAGCTCAGTTTTGTCAGGACCATTGTGGCTGTAATGAACACAGCAGCCTGTTGGGGGCACTTGCTGGGCTTCTGGGTTATATCATTATTTTGTTTTATATGTATGTGCAGACAACATCTGGACAGACCAGAACCTGCTGCTGGATCCGGACCTTCCCTCAGGCTGGAGAACCATCAAAGACTCAACAGGAACCTACTACTGGCATGTCCCCACTGGCGCCACCCAGTGGCAACACCCACGCCTCAGCGGGACACCACAACTGCTCGACACACAGGTTAGACCCTCTTTACTAAACCATGGGAGTCCAAATGACCCCAGCTGGTCCTAATAACCCTAGATGGTCCAAACCTCAGTTGGTCCCAATGGCCCCAGATGGTCCAAATGACCACAGTTAGTCCAAACCTTAGTTAGTCCTAACAACCCCAGTTAGTCCAGATGACCTCAGTTAGTTGAGTGTAGTGGAGTTAACTCATTTGGTTTGTCTGATGTGTTGTCTTCTTCTGTGGTGCTGTATCGCAGCAGGAGGAGGCTGGACAGCAGAACTCCAACAGAGAGACAGACGCACCACCTGAGGCCAGGTAACATATCGGCCACACACGCATGCACACACACACACACACACACACACACACACAGTGTCTGCACAGGTTATATGAATTTTGTTTTTTCTCTCAGGTCTTCGTGGCATGAAGATTATCTCACCAACCATGACCCCAACTCAAAGGTAATAATAACGCTTATATGCACACAGCGGCATACAACCCTGCTCATTGAGACCTCTTCAGGTCTGAGTGTGAAGTCAGGCTGGGACAGTCTGTCATGTCAGGGGAATTAACAACAACAGCAGCAACAACAACAACAACAACAACAACAATAATAATAATAATAATATGATGTTAGGTTAGTTCACTCTATGCTGGTGTTCTAATCTAGTCTAATCTGTCTCTCGCCTTGTTTGTGTCTACCTCTCTCTACCACAGTTTTGTACAGTCTTAATCTGATTTAATCTGTCGCTCTCTCTGCCTGTCTCTCTATCTGTGTCCTGGTTTTTCTATTTGTCACCCAGCAACTCACTGACCACTTAATCTCATCATTTCTCTCTCTCTTTCTCCCTGTCTAACCCCCGTCTGTCAGTGTTTTGCCGTGCGGTCTCTGGGCTGGCTAGAGGTGGAAGAGGAGGACCTGTCTCCTGGTCGCAGCAGTCTTGCTGTCAGTAATGTCATCCAGCAGCTGTCTCACTGCAGCAGCCCTGAGCAGAGAGACAGGCCAGGGGCCTGGGGGGAGGTGAGACGCCTTCTCAACCTGTACCTGTCTGTCTGTCTGTGATCTGAATTTATCACACTATGACCCAGAATGTGTTTAAGTTTAAGTTTCTACTAAATTTAAAATGTTTTAAACCGTTTTTGCTTTTAGACTATCAGGATACTGGTTTGGACGATCAGGATCTGGTTTAAACTGGTTCAGAGTATCAGATTTTGTTTTGAACTGGTTTAGACTATTGGGATCTGGTTTAAACTGGTTCAGAGTATCAGATTTTGTTTTGAACTGGTTTAGACTATTGGGATCTGGTTTAAACTAGTCCAAACTATCTGTATCTTGATTTAACTGGTTTAGGCCATCAAAATCTGGTTTAAAGCCGTTGAGAGGATCAGGACCTGGTCTAAACTGATTTAGGCTATTGTGATCTATTTCAGACAGATTTAGACTGTTGGAATCTGGATTTAACTGGTTTAGATGATCAAGATCTGGTTTAAACTCATTCAGACTATCATGATTTGGTTTAAACCGGTTTAGATTGGATTAGACCACCAGGATTTGGTTAAAACGGGTGTAGACTTTTACAATCTGGTTTGAAACTGTTCACACTGTCTGTCTACAGGGTCGGGAGATGATGCTGGTTCTGAAGAAAGACACTCTGACCCTGTTGGACCCTTTAGACCACACCCCTCTGCACTGCCAGCCAATCATCAACATCCGGGTCTGGGGGGTGGGCTGCAACAATGGCAGGTGAGCCAATCAGAGAGCAGATGGCTGGATCTTTGATTTGTGATCAGTCCCATAGCAGGATCGATTTATCAGATATCAGATTCACAATATGTTTTCAAAGAGAATTTATTGCAAACCAGCTGCACTGCTTTTGTCTGAAGGTTGATTTTTTTCTCTTCTGAAATAGCTCGGCTAACAGTTCCCCCTGCTTTCAGTCTTTGTGCTAAGCTAGACACTCCGGGTTTGATGTTTTGGCATGCAAAACATCAAACTCACCTTTCAGCTGGTCTCCCTGTTTGTTTGCGCTAACACTCTCGCTCTCTCTGTTTCTTTAACACGCCCCACCCTCACCCCTCCACCTGGGCAGGGACAGGTAAAACACTCTACCTTTACCTCTAGACCCATCTTCACAACCTCCTCTATATGTTAGGGTCATTTATTGATTTCACCTGCTGATCATATGATCATCGGTCCGTCAGCTGGTCGATCACAGCAATATGACCAATCCACTGTGTGTGTGGTGTGTTCAGGGACTTTGCCTTTGTGGCCGATGATAAAGACAGCTGTGTGCTGAAGTGTCACGTGTTTCGCTGCAACGCTCCGGCCAAAGCCATCGCCACGGCCTTGCATGAGATGTGCTCCAAGGTCAGTGAGTCTACAGCTCATATACTCTCATGTTTACCATGTAGCCAATTAGCAGTAGACACAAAGTTCTACAGGTATTGGTATGAGCTTGATCCACCTGCTATATCCTATACCTGTGAGGTGCTTTTAAATATTTACGTAGGAACCAATGGAGAGAGCTAGAGACAGGATAAGTGACGTATGTGTTGTTGGTTTGAGTGTGAACAGAACAAACACCTTTGAACAGATGTGTTTTAACTCTTCTATGCGTCAGTAGATGATGTCAGAAAAGACACTGATGAGGCCATCTCGATCTCTCACGATGGATAGCATCTCACCTGAAGACCTGCCCAGACAAGGTGACTCACCTGTTCTGTTCTCTGACATCACCTGCAGCTCTCTGATTGGTTCTCTGCTGATTCCTCCTTGTTTATTGTGTTTTAGTGGAATTTCTGGAGGCGGTTCGGCAGCAGGTGCAGAAGTTCCAGGTCCAGTACATCGGTAACCTGCCGGTGTCCAGAGCGATGGGTAGGACACCTGTTACACCTGAACACATCACCTGTAAAAAGCAGACATGTAATTCAAGTCATATCTCAAGCAAGTCCCAAGTCATCTTTTCTTGGGCAAATGATGGTAACCACCAGGTGTCACCAAGTCAACCAGCATCAAAAGGATAGTAACTTGAAACTGTTGGTGTGTTTGTGTGACAGGTATGGAGGTGTTAAACCGAGCAATAGAAAGCATCATGAACTCAACAGACAGAGACGAGTGGGAGCCGATCGTCATCCACGTCACTGATAACATTCTGTCTCTCTGGAAGGGAGAGGTAACATCACCATCATTCGATCTGTGTTCATACATCAGGTCAAAGGTCACCGCGACTCACTCTGTTTCATCCATCTGATTGGATCCTGACAGGAAGGGGAGGAGCCTTTCTGGGACTGTCAGGTACGTTTCCTCACCTTTCTGGGCGTCGGCCATGATAGCCACACCTTCGCTGTCATCGTTGATGGTGGCACGCAACGATTCGAGTGTCACGTGTTCTGGTGTGAACCAGATGCAGGACACCTCTCTGAGGCCGTCCAGGCTGCATGTATGGTGAGTAACAACACCTGAACATAGTGTGTGTCGGCTCGTGACACTTTTGTTTAAATTCTATGTTTTTCATAAATTTACATTTAAAAAAAATGTACATTTACATTTAAGTTTTAGTAATGCTAACCTGTCCTAAAGCCGCCACGAACTCCCAAACCTAAGAACAGATTTCACACCTATGTTACCAATGTGCAATCACTGGCTAAGCACTTTGTGTTAAATGAGAATCGAATTAAACCTGCTATTTATGTGTTTCAGTTGGGAACTATTTTTTCAGGTTCAAAACAAGTTTATTTTTTGTTGAAATTCTCAGAATGGTCCAAAATTAGGTGCACAAACTGGAACTGAGGCGGTTCCATGTTGGTAGAAGAGGGCAGTGAGATATGAATAGTCATTAGTATTGGTTTTAAATGTACAAACAGAAGTTTGTTTTTATTGTTCTTTAATGGTTTGTTCAGTGAGTTTTGGTTGCACAGTTATAGGAGTTAAATTGCTGGAATCTGGAATCTTGGCATTCGTTTGAGGTGTTTGTGTGGATAGCATTAAATGAAAGATGTCAGTGCCTACGGCCATGCATGCTTTGTGCTACACACTCAAAACAGTTGCTTGGTATTTGCTTTGTTTCAGTAGAAATGGTTACACTAGCTTACTAGACGAGTTTCTTCTGGTCTATCTACGGTATGTCATATGATGATGTTCACGCATTTGCTTACTTGGTTTGGGGTAATTTACCCAGAAATAATCCCATTAACAATTCCATTAAAATACCTTGATTCCATCATTATTAAAGGGTATATTACAGGTGTTTTAAGGTTGAAAATGAATGTTGTGCCCCTCGCTGACATCATGTTTTTATTTCCTGTAACAGTCCTTTTCTCTTGATCAGGTCCAGTATCAGAAATGTCTGGTGGCTCAGACTCCTCCTCCGAGGACAAAGTCATGGCGTGCGACCCCGTCAAAGGTCAAACGAGCCAACTCGATGGATGGTGCTGCCTTTCCTCCTCTCACATCACATCACCATGGCGGCAGCAGTGGCACCATGATGACGTCTAGGATAACCAAGGGCAATGGCAGCAGTAGCAACGTGAGGAAGGGGATGATGGCATTCTTCGAAACTTTCCGGAACAAACAGACCGCCACCTCCTAATGACGGGGCTGGGACCATCAGAGACACGTAACAGCACGAGACCATCAATCCTCCAGGACTAAAATGTGTTCGCCAAGACCATGACAGTTTTTCCAAACCAACATGTGATTGGCTGAACTCTATGTGCACATGGCTCTGGTGGTCCGACGGCTGATTCTGCCGCCTTCACATCACCAGCGACGCCCTGAAGACCACAGTCGCCTGTTTTTTTTGGGGCAGAAATGTACCTGTTTGAATTCATTGTCATGATGTTCATCTCACCTGTTCCTGCAACACCATTGGTTGGCTTAGCTTAGCAATGGCGCTGCTAGCTGCCTAGCTTGAGGTTGAACAACATGCATGGATCAAACAGGCTGTGAAGGACCAGATCAGGAACAACTATTGGACCTGGACCTGCAAACAAAACGCACGAGTGGATCAAAGCAGCCATCCGTCAGTATAAGACTGTCGGACTGGCTCATCCACCAACACCTCCTCACCTGTTACCTGTCAACACCTGTTGCCTGTCAACACTGACAGACGAACAGAGCTGTGGACGTCATTTTTACCACAAACTAAGACACAGACATATCAACTATTATTATATTAAACTACTCAGGATAATCGGGTCATAATTGAATGTTAAAAAGAAGATTGAATATTTAAATGACAAAAAGGATATTGGGAAAAGGTAAAATTATCAAATCTTTATCTTATTAATAGAGAATCAACTGTGATACTTTCCCAACCTTCACTGTCATGTGACGACGATTATTCTGAACCCTGACTTCCCCTTAAATTTCCCCTTAAAACAACAGAAACTTAGAGATAAGATAGAGAGACACTGGATGTCCGTGTCAGATATGTATCCTGTATGTATTTGCTTCAAGCTTCATATGTAGAGAAATATTAAAGGTTTTAAAGCTGCAGCAAGTGATTCTGTCCATCAGAGGGCAGAAGAACAAACACAGAAATGAGTCTTAAAATACTTATGTAATGTTTATTGACTAAACCTGTTTCTTCTTCCATGTTCACATGTCATGGGATGGCCAGTGGGGAGGTTTTCTATGGTTACAGCTGTTTTAATGCTCCATTACAACACAAGATGGTGTTTGCCAGATTTTCTAAGGAGGGAGGCTGAACCAACAGTTCTCTACAAGTTATCATGTTTGTTTATACAAAACATTTCAGTGTCATAGCTGAGATTTATAGAATAAAGGCATAACATCAGGAGAAAAATTACTTTTCAGGAAAAAAAAACTTTCTTCTTGAAATATCACAACTGTAATACTCATAAATTATGAATTTTCTTCTGGAAATTAAATTTTTTTTTGTCTTAAAGGTTCTCTATGTAACATTCAGAAAACTCTTGTCAATAGTGATGCCTTTGGCCATTAAGTGAACTGCAGTCATCATTCTGTTGCTCGCATCATCCTGGTCATCAGACAAAAGTGACATACACGAGACTGAATATTGGAAAATGAATGACAATCCCATTTAGAATAATGCTATTATCTGTAATGTTCCTATATTTTATTTGGACCATTAGCTTCATGACACTAACTAGCTCGTCATTTGCAAATCAGCCAACATCACAAAGTAGCCATCGTCAGTGTCAATGTTGCTCTCGACTCATAGAAAGAAACTCGTAGAAATAGTTAGTTTCACCTTTGCACCATTACATCTCTTGTTTGCTAAAATCAACACCATGTGTCTTACTACATAAGTTAGTATCATGGATCACGTTAGCTGGTGAAGTAATTTGGAAAGGTATAAATAACATATATCCACTCAGATAGTGTTTGGCTAGCGATAACGTTAGCAAGCATCAAGCTATAAGATAAATCAGCCAGCTGCAATGTCAGTTGACAAAGTAAGTCAACCAGTTTACGGCCAGATCAGTCCCAGGAGTTTGGATGAATTGGCTGATTCGTCCATGTTAGCAAGCAAGCTAACGTTAACCAGCCAACCAGTATATTTCACATGATTTATAGTAAGCTTTAGCTTTGACTTTTGGACTTGGTTTTGCAGTAGGTGCCGGTCATTTGTTGACATTAGCAGACTCCATTTCTAAGCTAATGTTTGCTAGTGTTGCACACTGTTGACACTAAGGAAGCGGTGATGGAAGACATCCGGAAGCATAAACGTCACATCTTTTACATAGAAATTAGTCCACAGACTGTAGGCAAGAATGTTGTGGAAGGGCTAATTCTTCAAGTTACGTTAAAACGTTGTTCACACTTTAGCAATAAAAAAAATGATAAAATGATAAATACTTCAGAATGTTACATTTTGAACCTTTAACAGTGGCGTGATACATATTTCATACATAAACTATCCAAAGTACTTTAGATAAAAAAGATTAAATAAGACTTAAAAGAGAAGAAAAAAAAACAACATAAAAACATAAAGAACCAGGAAAGAGCTAAAGATGTGTTTGATTGGCAGATAAAGAGACGTTCACGAGCCAAACAACATTAAAGGAACAGTCCAACAGTATGTGACCTGCAACAGTGAGAACTTATAAACGCCTCCTGAACTGGTCAGTAAACACACCACACACAGTTATACATTAATTTAATTGTTATTTTATTAAAAAAGTCAGCAACTGTTTGACACTTTGACTTGCAGTTTGCATGTCAGGCACAAATGACAGCATGGAAAGTCATTGAAAAGTGAATGTTGTCATCATTCAGATATGTCAACGTGTAAACATGTCTGATAGCATCATGTTATTGAATGTACAGTTGGGAGAGATGTTCACAAATATATAACTTACTATAAACATATATAATATAAAGTGACAGTGACGGTCCATCTGCCTCCTGATTGGCTGAAGCACCTGTAGATAGAAGCTTTAGTGTGTTTAATGTCAGTAGGAAATATCAGTGAGAGGTTTGAGTCCCAAAAGTCTTCTAGAAACAGTCTGCAGCTCGATGTAGTGTCTGTATATCTACAGTAAACACACAAGGCACAAGACAAACCAATGATGTCATGTATAAAAAACCAAGAAGATCAAATAAACAAATGAACATGTTCTTCGTCTGCTGTTGTTTGTTCATCTGAAATAACATGATGATGTTGTGATGATCTGCCAGAGTAATCCACACCTCTTCATTTAAATATAGGACGAAAAACAAGATGGCGACATGCCATATTGCTGCTGAAGGGGCAGAGTCTGTCTTAACAGAGAATAACAAGACAAACAGTTCACAGCCAGATCAGCCCCAAAAGTCTGGATGAATTAGTTGATGTTATCCACTCAAGCCAGGATAATGCTACGTTAGCTAGCTAACAGGCATGCTAATGTTAGCCAGCAAGCTAATGTTAGCCAGCTAAAAGCACAATATCCCAATATATATATATACAATATATCTGACATTCTTTGCAGTAACGCTAGCTTTGACTTTCGACTTGGTGTTGGACTAGTTTGTTGATGTTAGCGGATTCTCCATTTTCCATTTCTAATAGCTTTGACTTTGGACTTGGAGGCAGAGTCTGTAGTGAGGCACGTAGTGGTAGCATCCGTGGTAACACAGTGAGCTACGTTGTCCTGGCCTCCTAACTATCTCGGTCCTCAGGAAATGGGAGATCTTGTCCTGACCCTTATATACAGTGTGCACAAAGACATGAAGAACACTGCCACATGACTGTGGCAATGAAGAAGAAATTTTCAGCACCAGTATGTGGGTGAATGCTGATGAGGAGCGGAGCCGGTGTCATGCCAGAACCAGAGCTGGGCAAGTGGGTAATGTCACCGGGTTCAGCAGCCTCTATGGACATAATGACAGAGGTGAAAAAACTAAAGGGAATGTTGATGGAGGAAGCTAAGAAGAAAAAGGGAGAGAGTGACATCGTCAGATAAGAATAAATCTGGGACTGACTTTTAGTCGTTGGCGAGAGCTTGGTGAAACAAAAGCCTGAAAGACAGATGTTGAGCTGGGCTTCTTGCTATTGGACTATATTATTGCTTTGTCTTGTGTTGTTGCACTTGCTTGATGTTTGACTGTTAGCAAAGTTATTGACTTGCTAGTTTTTGGTCATAAGTAATATAATCATAACAAATACATGTGTACAACTGTCCATATTCACCACTGTGGTGTTACACTCTGAAACTGGGGGTGTAAATCACAAGAAGTATCAGTTTCTACAGTTACTAAATTTTGCTCGTTGTGTTGTTTATTTACTTCACTTCAAACCAGTTTCAGTCTAAATGCTGGAGGATGTTTGATTTTCTTCATCAGGTGATACAAAACACCTGGAGGGGGTCAGGTGGTGTTGCAGGGAAGGTTCAGCGTCCTTGATCTGATACCGCGAAGGCTGGAAATTAATAATAGATTCATTGATAGAATAAAACAAAAAGTGATGAGTATGAATATATTCAACAACACTTTGAATAACATAGTTTAAATGTTCAATAAAGTTATTGTTGAACAAAATGAAGCAGAGAGACAGAGAGAGGAGGAGGAGGAGGAGGGAGATGAGGAAGCGAGAGGAGGATCAGCTGAAGTGTGAGGAGGCGTCCCTCCGACCTCACCCTGTCCTCGTGCTACAGCCAGCTGGCTCCTCAAGCTCAACTGACCCATAAATTAACCAGTGAACTCGTCAATGAACCGGAGAGAGAAACGATTTACAATCTGGACATTTCCACAAGTTCCACAAGTTCAACTAGAAGGTAAGTCACACACCAGACTCCACTGAAAAAAATCCACAATTATATTTAAAAAATCCTTAATTTAAAGTGGTGATTCACCGCTCAGTGAAAACTTATAAAAAGTATTAAAAACTTTGAAATCATCACAGTGTTGTATATTTCACATTGGATGAATTAAAGAATGGAAACTTTGAACTTATAAAATATCATAAACGTTGAATTTATTCCTGAAATGTTGATTTAAAATTAACAGTTTGAGTATTTTTGTTTTTTCTTTAAGTAAACTTAAAATAAACTTTAAGTAAACTGTTTATTATAGAGATATGTGTTATTAGATTATGGGATGACTTTTAAGTTTTTTAAGCTTTTTAATGTAGGTTTGTGTTCAAGATGTCACACATGCCAAACTCCACTGAAAAAAATGTAATTTAAAAACTTTTTAAATTAATATGTCATGTTTATTTACTTCATTCATCACAACAAAGTTGTGTAAAATAATAAATAAAAATATATTTATATATATAACACAATATATAACAATAATGTTTTCTTCTTTGACTCGTGGTGATGCAGCAGACTGGTTTAACTGGAAACATGTTTACTGGGTTATTTTCTATAAACAAACAAAATGTCTGTTTAACAGGACAAAAAGTCAACAGAGACACTCTGTTTCTATATGGTGGTTGTCGTAGAAATAAGTAGATTAGATTACAGCTGGTATGAAGGCATTTGAATCACATGACCTGGAAACAATTTAAAATTATTTCTATTATTCATTAGACTGTCGACAGATTGTTCTCCTTATAAGATAAATGATTATTAGAGTTAACGTTGACGTGTTCAGATCTTCAGTTTTATACATTTTAATCCACTTGGCTGCACTGTGACCATCTGTGCTGATATTTCGTACTTTGTAAGGGGTCGTTTTATAGTTTTTATCATCAATGATTCCTATACAAAACACTAAAACAAACACAGCCTGCCAGTTCTTTATGAGATGATAAAGTTTGAAAACAATGGGGCTGAATATTTTGAGAAAAAAAATGTGATAATATAAGTTAAAGTTATAATATCTATCTGTCGCTCTAATTCTGAGGTTTGAAAGTCCAGTGTTTCAGATGTAGGATATTCATAACTCTATTTTCATGAATGAATAATCAGAAATATTCACAAATCTACACATATCTGTACATAGAAGTTTAATGTTTGTGTTTTCGAGCTTGTTGTCGTTGTTTTCAGGTGTATTTATGTTTATATCACTGAGAGCAGAAGTGAAACCAGAGTCTGTGTATGTATACAGATACCTGATCAATTAAAGTGATTTTCTGACTCTACTGCGGGTGTCAGATCCATCCATCCATCCACCCATCCATCCATTCATCCATCCATCCATCCATCCATCCATCCAGATGAGTGATCAGCCTCCTCCGTACATCCCTCACCCCCCCAGCGGCTCCACAGTTCCCAACTTCCCTTCAGGTTTGTCTGTCCAACAGTTTAAAGACAAATATTTATAATATATAATATATATATATATGTATATATATATTTGAATTGATGTTGTGTCTCGTCTTCATTATTGTCTCATTAAATCACAGGGCTGAAATTTAATTAGTGTTTTATCAACAAACTTAAGTCAAATATAATAATAATGATAATAATAATAATCCCTCAGGTGACGTGTTGTCAGCCCAGTTTAATCTGATCATGTGACCTCTTGTCATGTCTCTGCAGCGTACAGCACTCAGCCTTCGGCCTTCCCCGGCTCGTCGTACCAGGTACAGTAAAAAAAACGTTTACTGTAACTGTAAACTATAAGTATATATAAATTATATAAAATATATTTTAAACATGTATGCAATCCATAAAGCTTTCCAACCTGTGTCGCATGATCATCTGTGTTACTATGACAACCACATCTGTCTCCTCTGCAGACCTTCCCTCAGAACTACACGGGTGGAGGAGACCAGGGCTACTACCACGGACAACCAGGGCCACCAGGGCCACCAGGGCCTCCGGGCCCCCCGGGCCCCCCGGGAACCTACATGACTCAGCCTGGGTACATCCACAGCGGGCCCCCCGGGACGTACGGAGAGCAGCCAAAACACACGGGTGGGTCATGGCTGCACACAGGAAGCTAGTGAACAGCTAGTTATGGGTTAGGTAGTTGTAATTGGTGATAATTTGTTGATTCTGTTTCTAGAGATAAATGGTTAAACGTTGGATTAAAATGTTGTCCCCGTCTATCTCTCTCCGTCAGTGTTCCTGGTCGAGCAAAATCACAGGCATGATGACGAAGGTGATGATTCGTGTCTGAACGTGTGCAGCACTGCTCTGTGCTGCTGCTGCCTCTGGGAAATGTTAACCCACCACCACTGACCTCTGACCTCCAGCCCAACTGAGCCTCTTCTTTTCCATCATGCAGCACCAACTTGTGCTAGGAAATTAATTATTAAAATAAAAATAATAAAAGAATGCCCTCACAACCGAATGAAATCTCCATAAGTCCCCATATTAAAATGTCCAACTTCACAGCAGAAATAAACATGTTTACAACCTTTGGTCTCTATAGCTAATTTCCCCGTTCATGGCAACTGTACTGAGGCTGAACTTTTATATAACTCACCCGTTCAAATGTTATTAAGGCTTAAAGTTATGCATAAATAACAGCGCGGCTGCTTTGATTGACAGGTGGGTGCTTGTTTGAGCAACCAGGCTTCATTCAGCTCACCTTAACCCACCCACGTCTTCACCCATTTTTAGATTAGCCGGGAGCTGGTGGAGGTAGGACTGCCAAGATGGCGATGGCCAGAGCCATCACACTCCGCAAACTGATGCTTTGTGTCCTGTCAAACTCTGAATTGTTCAAATGATTTACGTGGATGGTTACCAATGAGATGCCCTATGAATCCTTCTGAACAACACGCAACTTCTTTTTTCCATCACGATCACCAAACACAGATCAGAGTTCAGGTTATTTGTAGCGGCCCCTCAAAATGTCGTCCCTGTTCAGGACTGAAACAGACGTCTCTTTGTGTTCATTTTGTCTTTTTAACTTCCAAACAGTGTAATGTGTTTTTATGTTCCTTTGTGTGGTGTTGATGAGGAAATCTCCATTTACATGATAAAGAGTTGCCCATCATCACTCTCTAATAATTATTGAGGTTTTTTTTCTGGTTTCATTTTCTGTATTTATGTGATTACTTATGTTGTTATCATCTTTCAAAGAATATTTTAACTGTACTCAGTAAAGTTTTTGCATGTCAGCACACAATGACGTCTTACTACACTTCTTATGACCTTTGAAATAGTTTGAGTTTGTTATATACTTATGCTCATATTGACTAATTACTCTCTAATTAGTCTCTGAAATATACATCTGACACTAGAGCTTTGAGATCAAACCTAATACTTTGTCAAATATTTTATATTTTTCCAGCTTTTCTGCAGGTGAAGTTAACAAATTAAAATGAGACATTAGTGAGATGTTTTCAAATATTTATGTTGACATATGCAGACTTTGTGCAAATATTTCAAATCTGTTTTTTTTAAAGAAGAAGAAGAAGAGATACTTTATTAATCCCTCAAGGGGGAAATTCTTTTTTCACTCAGTTTATTTACATGCATTTTAACCCCGAAATACAACCACACACACATATAATGGCTCATAGACATGCAATGTGGAGAGAGATGGTGGAGTGATGGGCGGCCACCCAGAGCAGCGCCCTGCAAGCAGTTGGGGGGTTTCGGTGCCTTGCTCAAGGGCTCCTCCGGTTCCCAAGCCAAGTCTCTATGGACTGAGCTACTGCCGCCCCTAAAATACAACTTTATTATTGAAATCTCTACACAGGGCTGTCCTCCTCCTCTTCCACTGATTGGTTGAGCCTCCTGCCAGTTTCTGTTCTTGAATTAGTCCTCAAAACTGTGGCAGATTGTCGTTTCTTTGAAACTGAGAAATGAATAAAGTGTCACAAAGATCAGATGATACAGATATTGTAATCCTTTAATTTGGACACTAGATGGTGTCATTCAGTTTAACCTCAGATGATATCAGGTAAAAATAAGAGAAACTTCATGTTTCTGTGTGTACTGACCGTAAGCAGCAGTCAGCACTGTTGCAGGTATGACGGTGATGAAGAACGCTCTCACTGCATTTCCAATGATGCTCGGCAGTCTGTTTACCTGCTGCTCCTGCTGGACAGGTGTACTCCACGTTTGTCAACACGCAATAATGACAATGTCAAAATGACTTCAGAAGAGTTCAACACTGTAACTCTAAACATGTCACAAAAATGTCACACAGACATGAAAAGAGCACAGAAGGGGTGAGTCACAACAACTGTTTCCAGGAGACACAACTAAGCGATGAACATGTCTTTTGTGATTGTGGTTTGTGGCTCATGAAGCTTCTGAAGTTGACCCTCCGTCAGTATCAGAGCAAGAGCAAACTCTCACTTTTAACACGTAATTCAAGATGACTGTAGATATGTGTTACTAACCAAGTGTTAGCTGTTAAAGCAACAAAAGTTACTGACCTCCTGAACCTGTGTGACCGTGGACTCTGTGGGTCTGTTTCTTGTAACATCACTTCCTCTCCATGTCGTCAGTACTGTGATAGTTTTTGTGGGGAGAGCCGACAAACAGGAAACACAGAGTTTCAAACTGAACTAAAAGAACTTTTATTTTCTTCTCCTGCACAAACTTTATAATTCATGAAAAAGAATCTCACCTCCTTCGATGTTCAAATCAATGTGATGTTTTTCATCATTGAAGGGTCCGTCTACTTGCACTCTGCATCCGTACTGTCCAGCATCTGAGTCTGTGAGGTTCAGTATCGTCAGAGAAACATCACCTTCATCCAGTCGTCCCAGTAACTGATACCTGCTGGAAACTCTTTCTGTCACTTTGTTTCCGTCTGTGGAGATTAGCTGGTTGTTACAGCCTGATAATGGTAGATCTCCTCGACCCCAACATATCCACCATAGATTGTGAGACTTGATGTCATATTTACATGACAGAGTGACATTCTGACCTTCATAACCAACAACAGGGCTGCTTCCACATTCGCTGACTGTGAAGACAGAAAAGTTTTAAAATCCTGAATATTAACATTTATCACTAATATAAACAGAAGCATTGAATTGTTGCTGTTATTCTTCCTTTATTTATCTGGTCTTGCTTTTATATGAAGTAAAGACACGAAAGACACCATATCTACTCATATTCATAAAAAACAAAATAAAGTCAAAGAGTGTAAATAAAGTTAAAGTACCTGTGAGCAGCAGCAGCAGCAGCAGCAGCATACTGGTTACAGTCTTCATGATCAAACTGAAACTAACACATTTCACACTCACACATATTTAACTTCTTCAGTTCTACACTGTAAAAAATTACCAACTTTCAAACAGTGTAATGTGTTTTTATGTTTCTTTGTGTGGTGTTGATGAGGAAATCTTCATGATAAAGAGTTGCCCATCATCACTCTCTAGTTATTGAGTTTTTTTTTCTGGCAATAAGAGAAATAAAAATATTTTAAAAGATTTTTTTGTTTGATGTATTTATGTGATTATTTATGTTGTTATCATCTTTCAAAGAATATTTTAACTGTACTCAGTAAAGTTTTTGCATGTCAGCACACAATGATGTTTTACTACACTTGTTATGACCTTTGAAATATTTTGAGTTTGTTATATACTTATGCTCATATTGACTAATTACTCTCTAATTAGTCTCTGAAATATACATCTGACACTAGAGCTTTGAGATCAAACCTAATACTTTGTCAAATATTTTATATTTTTCCAGCTTTTCTGCAGGTGAAGTTAACAAATTAAAATGAGACATTAGTGAGATGTTTTCAAATATTTATGTTGACATATTCAGACTTTGTGCAAATATTTCAAGTCTGTTTTTTTTAAAGAAGAAGAAGAAGTGATACTTTATTTATCCCTCAAGGGGGAAATTCTTTTTTCACTCAGTTTATTTACATACATTTTAACCCCGAAATACAACCACACACACATACAAGGGCTCATAGACATGCAATGTGGAGAGAGATGGTGGAGTGATGGGCGGCCACCCAGAGCAGCGTCCTGCGAGCAGTTGGGGGGGTTCGGTGCCTTGCTCAAGGGCTCCTCCGGTTCCCAAGCCAAGTCTCTATGGACTGAGCTACTGCCGCTCCTAAAATACAACTTTATTATTGAAATCTCTACACAGGGCTGTCCTCCTCCTCTTCCACTGATTGGTTGAGCCTCCTGCCAGTTTCTGTTCTTGAATTAGTCCTCAAAACTGTGGCAGACTGTCGTTTCTTTGAAACTGACAAATGAATAAAGTGTCACTAAAATCAGATGATACAGATATTGTAATCCTTTAATTTGGACACTAGATGGTGTCATCCAGTTTAATCTCAGATGATATCAGGTAAAAATAAGAGAAACTTCATGTTTCTGTGTGTACTGACCGTAAGCAGCAGTCAGCACTGTTGCAGGTATGACGGTGATGAAGAACGCTCTCACTGCATTTCCAATGATGCTCGGCAGTCTGTTTACCTGCTGCTCCTGCTGGACAGGTGTACTCCACGTTTGTCAACACGCAATAATGACAATGTCAAAATGACTTCAGAAGAGTTCAACACTGTAACTCTCAACATGTCACAAAAATGTCACACAGACATGAAAAGAGCACAGAAGGGGTGAGTCACAACAACTGTTTGCAGTAGACACAACTAAGCGATGAACATGTCTTTTGTGATTGTGGTTTGTGGCTCATGAAGCTTCTGAAGTTGACCCTCCGTCAGTATCAGAGCAAGAGCAAACTGTCACTTTTAACACGTAATTCAAGACAACTGTAGATATGTGTCACCAACCAAGTGTTAGCTGTTAAAGCAACAAAAGTTACTGACCTCCTGAACCTGTGTCACCGTGGACTCTGTGGGTCTGTTTCTTGTAACATCACTTCCTCTCCGTGTCGTCAGTACTGTGATAGTTTTTGTGGGGAGAGCCGAAAAACAGGAAACACAGAGTTTCAAACTGAACTAAAAGAACTTTTATTTTCTTCTTTTGCACAAACTTTATAATTCATGAAAAATAATCTCACCTTCTTTGATGTTCAAATTGAAATTATGTTTTTTATCATTGAACCATCCGTATGTGTCCACTCTGCATCCGTACTGTCCAGCATCTGAGTCTGTGAGGTTCAGTATCGTCAGAGAAACATCACCTTCATCCAGTTGTCCCAGTAACTGATACCTGCTGGAAACTCTTTCTGTCACTTTGTGTCCGTCTGTGGAGATGAGCTGGTTGTTACAGCCTAAGTATGGAATATCTCCTCGACCCCAACAGATCGGCCGTGGATTGTGATACTTGATGTCATATTTACATGACAGAGTGACATTCTGACCTTCATAACCAACAACAGGGCTGCTTCCACATTCGCTGACTGTGAAGACAGAAAAGTTTTAAAATCCTGAATATTAACATTTATCACTAATATAAACAGAAGCATTGAATTGTTGCTGTTATTCTCCCTTTATTCATCTGGTCTTGCTTTTATATGAAGTAAAGACACGAAAGACACCATATCTACTCATATTCATAAAAAACAAAATAAAGTCAAAGAGTTTAAATAAAGTTAAAGAGTTTAAATAAAGTTAAAGTACCCGTGAGCAGCAGCAGCAGCAGCAGCAGCAGCATCCTGGTTACAGTCTTCATGATCAAACTAAAACTGACACATTTTTACACTCACACATATTTAACTTCTTCAGTTCTACACTGTAAAAAATTACCAACTTTCAAACAGTGTAATGTGTTTTCATGTTCCTTTGTGTGGTGTTGATGAGGAAATCTCCGTTTACATGATAAAGACTTGCCCATCATCACTCTCTAATTATTGAGTTTTTTTTTCTGGCAATAAGAGAAATAAAAATATTTTAAAAGATTTTTTGTTTGTTGTATTTATGTGATTATTTATGTTGTAATCATCTTTCAAAGAATATTTTAACTGTAGTCAGTAAAGTTTTTGCATGTCAGCACCCAATGACGTCTTACTACACTTGTTATGACCTTTGAAATATTTTGAGTTTGTTATATACTTATGCTCATATTGACTAATTACTCTCTAATTAGTCTCTGAAATATACATCTGACACTAGAGCTTTGAGATCAAACCTAATACTTTGTCAAATATTTTATATTTTTCCAGGTTCTCTGCAGGTGAAGTTAACAAATTAAAATGAGACATTAGTGAGATGTTTTCAAATATTTATGTTGACATATGCAGACTTTGTGCAAATATTTCAAATCTGTTTTTTTTTTTAAAGAAGAAGAAGAGATACTTTATTAGTCCCTCAAGGGGGAAATTCTTTTTTCACTCAGTTTATTTACATGCATTTTAACCCCAAAATACAACCACACACACATACAAGGGCTCATAGACATGCAATGTGGAGAGAGATGGTGGAGTGATGGGCGGCCACCCAGAGCAGCGCCCTGCAAGCAGTTGGGGGGGTTCGGTGCCTTGCTCAAGGGCTCCTCCGGTTCCCAAGCCAAGTCTCTATGGACTGAGCTACTGCCGCTCCTAAAATATAATTTTATTATTGAAATCTCTACACAGGGCTGTCCTCCTCCTCTTCCACTGATTGGTTGAGCCTCCTGCCAGTTTCTGTTCTTGAATTAGTCCTCAAAACTGTGGCAGACTGTCGTTTCTTTGAAACTGAGAAATGAATAAAGTGTCACAATGATCAGATGATACAGATATTGTAATCCTTTAATTTGGACACTAGATGGTGTCATTCAGTTCAACCTCAGATGATATCAGGTAAAAATAAGAGAAACTTCATGTTTCTGTGTGTACTGACCGTAAGCAGCAGTCAGCAGTGTTGTAGGTATGAAGGTGATGAAGAACGCTCTCACTGCATTTCCAATGATGCTCGGCAGTCTGTTTACCTGCTGCTGCTGCTCGACAGTCTGTCAACACGCAATAATGACAATGTCAAAATTACTTCAGAAGAGTTCAATCCTGTATCTGTAAACATGTTAAAAAAAAAAAAAAGCATGAATTTGTGAACGAGTATACCAAATTTACTTGGTGGCGGCTCTTTAGAGAGTTGGTTTGATTGTGATGCCAGCAGCTTGATTTTAATGGACGTTTATGAAAATACTGCATGTTTATGAATATGGTAGCTACTGTGGTAGCTTGACTGACAGTCTGTAGTTAGTGGAGTGAGCTTCAGTGTCTTGAACCTGTATTCTTTCTACTGACCAGCAGGGAGTAGCTCTGTATTATGCAGAAATGACTATACTTTTTAGTTGATTTGTGACCTCAGTAAACAGGTTCCTCATGAGTTTATGGTCTCAATCTCTAGTTTCTTCCAAACAGCATGATGTTCATTTTGTAAATTATGGCCTCATTTGGAGAAAAATTAATGATGAAGCACAGTATGCTTTCCAGCTCAACAAACTCAGATCAAACTGTCAAACTGACCAAATATGAATCCAGATTCTGTTACTGCATTGACTATTTCTCTCCTCAAATGTTTTTTCGCAAACGTTGTATTCAATGTTACTGTTAGGTCAAATATGCAAACGTTTGTGACCAGGCCAGATGACATTTTTGGCTTGAAAACAGAGTCAAGTGTTAAGAATTGAGATTGGCCCAAAATACAGAAATGAAAAGAGCACAGAAGGGGTGAGTCACAACAACTGTTTCCAGGAGACACAACTAAGCGATAAACATGTCTTTTGTGATTGTGGTTTGTGGCTCGTGAAGTTGTTGAAGTCGACCATCCATCAGTATCAGAGCAAAAGCAAACTGTCACCTTTAACACGTAATTCAAGATGACTGTAGATATGTGTTACTAACCAAGTGTTAGCTGTTAAAGCAACATTGTGTATCCATTGTCATGTTAATGCTACACTGACTTTTAGCCATTGGAGATGTTTGGCTGTTAGCAAAGTTGTTGACTTGCAAGTTATTGATCATAAGTATAGTACAGTTTAAGTATAGTATATAATCATAACAAATACATATGTGCAGCTGTCCATATCTACAACAGTGGCATTACACTGTGGCAACAAATCACAACAAATACCAGTTTCTATGTAATGTTGGTTTAACCTTGTATTAGCCTTTTGCTGATGTCTAGCCAACCAGTTCAAATAATATTATTTAAATGACAAAAGTTACTGACCTCCTGAACCTGTGTCACCGTGGACTCTGTGGGTCTGTTGCTTTTGACACCACTTCCTCTCCATGTCGTCAGTACTGTGATAGTTTTTGTGGGGAGAGCTGACAAACAGGAAACACAAAGTTTCAAACTGAACTAAAAGAACTTTTATTTTGTTCTTCCTGCACAAACTTTATAATTCATGAAAAAGAATCTCACCTCCTTCTCCGATGTTCAAATTGAAATGATGTTTTTCATCATTGAAGAGTCCGTATACGAATACTCTGCATCCGTACCGTCCAGCATCTGAGTTTGTGAGGTTCAGTATCGTCAGAGAAACATCACCTTCATCCAGTCGTCCCAGTAACTGATACCTGCTGGAAACTCTTTCTGTCACTTTGTATCCGTCTGTGGAGATGAGCTGGTTGTTACAGCCTGCGTATGGAATATCTCCTCGACCCCAACATATCGGCCGTGGATTGTAATACTTGATGTCATATTTACATGACAGAGTGACATTCTGACCTTCATAACCAACAACAGGGCTGCTTCCACATTCGCTGACTGTGAAGACAGAAAAGTTTTTAAAATCCTGAATATTAACATTTATCAGTAATATAAACAGAAGCATTGAATTGTTGCTGTTATTCTCTCTTTATTTATCTGGTCCTGCTTTTATATGAAGTAAAGACACGAAAGACACCATATCTACTCATATTCATAAAAAAAAAAATAAAGTCAAAGAGTTTAAATAAAGTTAAAGTACCCGTGAGCAGCAGGAGCAGCAGCAGCAGCATCCTGGTTACAGTCTTCATGATCAAACTGAAACTAACACATTTCACACTCACACATATTTAACGTCTTCAGTTCTACACTGTAAAAAATTACCAACTTTCAAACAGTGTAATGTGTTTTTATGTTCCTTTGTGTGGTGTTGATGAGGAAATCTCCATTTACATGATAAAGACTTGCCCATCATCACTCTTTAATTTCTGAGTTGTTTTTTTCTGGCAATAAGAGAAATAAAAATATTTTAAAAGATTTTTTTGTCTGTTGTGTATTTATGTGATTATTTATGTTGTTATCATCTTTCAAAGAATATTTTAACTGTACTCAGTAAAGTTTTTGCATGTCAGCACCAATGACGTTTTACTACACTTGTTATGACCTTTGAAATATTTTGAGTTTGTTATATACTTATGCTCATATTGACTAATTACTCTCTAATTAGTCTCTGAAATATACATCTGACACTAGAGCTTTGAGATCAAACCTAATACTTTGTCAAATATTTTATATTTTTCCAGCTTTTCTGCAGGTGAAGTTAACAAATTAAAATGAGACATTAGTGAGATGTTTTCAAATATTTATGTTGACATATTCAGACTTTGTGCAAATATTTCAAGTCTGTTTTTTTTTTTAAAGAAGAAGAAGAAGTGATACTTTATTAATCCATCAAGGGGGAAATTCTTTTTTCACTCAGTTTATTTACATACATTTTAACCCCGAAATACAACCACACACACATACAAGGGCTCATAGACATGCAATGTGGAGAGAGATGGTGGAGTGATGGGCGGCCACCCAGAGCAGCGCCCTGCGAGCAGTTGGGGGGGTTCGGTGCCTTGCTCAAGGGCTCCTCCGGTTCCCAAGCCAAGTCTCTATGAACTGAGCTACTGCCGCCCCTAAAATACAACTTTATTATTGAAATCTCTACACAGGGCTGTCCTCCTCCTCTTCCACTGATTGGTTGAGCCTCCTGCCAGTTTCTGTTCTTGAATTAGTCCTCAAAACTGTGGCAGACTGTCGTTTCTTTGAAACTGAGAAATGAATAAAGTGTCACAATGATCAGATGATACAGATATTGTAATCCTTTAATTTGGACACTAGATGGTGTCATTCAGTTCAACCTCAGATGATATCAGGTAAAAATAAGAGAAACTTCATGTTTCTGTGTGTACTGACCGTAAGCAGCAGTCAGCAGTGTTGTAGGTATGAAGGTGATGAAGAACGCTCTCACTGCATTTCCAATGATGCTCGGCAGTCTGTTTACCTGCTGCTGCTGCTCGACAGTCTGTCAACACGCAATAATGACAATGTCAAAATTACTTCAGAAGAGTTCAATCCTGTATCTGTAAACATGTCAAAAAAAAAAAAGTATGAATTTGTGAACGAGTATACCAAATTTACTTGGTGGCGGCTCTTTAGAGAGTTGGTTTGATTGTGATGCCAGCAGCTTGATTTTAATGGAC
Source organism: Argyrosomus regius (assembly GCA_946959425.1). Taxonomy (NCBI): domain Eukaryota; kingdom Metazoa; phylum Chordata; class Actinopteri; family Sciaenidae; genus Argyrosomus; species Argyrosomus regius. Next base: position 10,448,803 of record OX336896.1, read on the forward strand.
GTTTATGAAAATACTGCATGTTTATGAATATGGTAGCTACTGTGGTAGCTTGACTGACAGTCTGTAGTTAGTGGAGTGAGCTTCAGTGTCTTGAACCTGTATTCTTTCTACTGACCAGCAGGGAGTAGCTCTGTATTATGCAGAAATGACTATACTTTTTAGTTGATTTGTGACCTCAGTAAACAGGTTCCTCATGAGTTTATGGTCTCAATCTCTAGTTTCTTCCAAACAGCATGATGTTCATTTTGTAAATTATGGCCTCATTTGGAGAAAAATTAATGATGAAGCACAGTATGCTTTCCAGCTCAACAAACTCAGATCAAACTGTCAAACTGACCAAATATGAATCCAGATTCTGTTACTGCATTGACTATTTCTCTCCTCAAATGTTTTTTCGCAAACGTTGTATTCAATGTTACTGTTAGGTCAAATATGCAAACGTTTGTGACCAGGCCAGATGACATTTTTGGCTTGAAAACAGAGTCAAGTGTTAAGAATTGAGATTGGCCCAAAATACAGAAATGAAAAGAGCACAGAAGGGGTGAGTCACAACAACTGTTTCCAGGAGACACAACTAAGCGATAAACATGTCTTTTGTGATTGTGGTTTGTGGCTCGTGAAGTTGTTGAAGTCGACCATCCATCAGTATCAGAGCAAAAGCAAACTGTCACTTTTAACATGTAATTCAAGATGACTGTAGATATGTGTTACTAACCAAGTGTTAGCTGTTAAAGCAACATTGTGTATCCATTGTCATGTTAATGCTACACTGACTTTTAGCCATTGGTGATAGCTTGGTGAAATAAAAGGCTGAAAGACAGACGACAAACTGGATTTCTTGCTGTTGGACTAGTAAGAAATATTAGCTGGCTGCTATGTCTTTTGTTGTTACACTTGCTTGATGTTTGGCTGTAAGCAAAGCTGTCGACTTGTTAGTTATTGATAATAAGTATAGTATAGTATAAGTATAGTATAATCATAACACATATGTGCAACTCTCCATATTTACAACAGTGGTATTACACTGCAGCAACAAATCACAACAAATACCAGTTTCTATGTAATGTTGGTTTAACCTTGTATTAGCCTTTTGCTGATTTCTAGCCAACCAGTTCAAATAATATTATTTAAATGACAAAAGTTACTGACCTCCTGAACCTGTGTCACCGTGGACTCTGTGGGTCTGTTGCTTTTGACACCACTTCCTCTCCATGTCGTCAGTACTGTGATGGTTTTTGTGGGGAGAGCCGAAAAACAGGAAACACAAAGTTTCAAACTGAACTAAAAGAATTTTTATTTTCTTCTCCTGCACAAACTTTATAATTCATGAAAACGAATCTCACCTCCTTCGATGTTCAAATCAATGTGATGTTTTTCATCATTGAACCATCCAGGTATGTCCACTTTGCATCCGTACCGTCCAGCATCTGAGTCTGTGAGGTTCAGTATCATCAGAGAAACATCACCTTCATCCAGTCGTCCCAGTAACTGATACCTGCTGGAAACTCTTTCTGTCACTTTGTATCCGTCTGTGGAGATGAGCTGGTTGTTACAGCCGCCTGGGTATGGAATATCTCCTCGACCCCAACAGATCGGCCGTGGATTGCGATACTTGATGTCATATTTACATGACAGAGTGACATTCTGACCTTCATAACCAACAACAGGGCTGCTTCCACATTTGCTGACTGTGAAGACAGAAAAGTTAAAGTTAAAGTTAAAATCCTGAATATTAACATTTATCAGTAATATAATCAGAAGCATTGAATTGTTGCTGTTATTCTCCCTTTATTCATCTGGTCCTGCTTTTATATGAAGTAAAGACACGAAAGACACCATATCTACTCATATTCATAAAAAAAAAAATAAAGTTAAAGAGTTTAAATAAAGTTAAAGTACCCGTGAGCAGCAGCAGCAGCAGCAGCAGCATCCTGGTTACACTCTTCATGATCAAACTGAAACTAACACATTTCACACTCACACATATTTAACTTCTTCAGTTCTACACTGTAAAAAATTACCAACTTTCAAACAGTGTAATGTGTTTTTATGTTCCTTTGTGTGGTGTTGATGAGGAAATCTCCATTTACATGATAAAGACTTGCCCATCATCACTCTTTAATTTCTGAGTTTTTTTTTCTGGCAATAAGAGAAATAAAAATATTTTAAAAGATTTTTTTGTCTGTTGTGTATTTATGTGATTATTTATGTTGTTATCATCTTTCAAAGAATATTTTAACTGTACTCAGTAAAGTTTTTGCATGTCAGCACCCAATGATGTTTTACTACACTTGTTATGACCTTTGAAATATTTTGAGTTTGTTATATACTTATGCTCATATTGACTAATTACTTTCTAATTAGTCTCTGAAATATACATCTGACACTAGAGCTTTGAGATCAAACCTAATACTTTGTCAAATATTTTATATTTTTCCAGGTTCTCTGCAGGTGAAGTTAACAAATTAAAATGAGACATTAGTGAGATGTTTTCAAATATTTATGTTGACATATTCAGACTTTGTGCAAATATTTCAAGTCTGTTTTTTTTTTTAAAGAAGAAGAAGAAGTGATACTTTATTAATCCCTCAAGGGGGAAATTCTTTTTTCACTCAGTTTATTTACATGCATTTTAACCCCGAAATACAACCACACACACATACAAGGGCTCATAGACATGCAATGTGGAGAGAGATGGTGGAGTGATGGGCCACCCAGAGCAGCGTCCTGCGAGCAGTTGGGGGGGTTCGGTGCCTTGCTCAAGGGCTCCTCCGGTTCCCAAGCCAAGTCTCTATGGACTGAGCTACTGCCGCCCCTAAAATACAACTTTATTATTGAAATCTCTACACAGGGCTGTCCTCCTCCTCTTCCGCTGATTGGTTGAGCCTCCTGCCAGTTTCTGTTCTTGAATTAGTCCTCAAAACTGTGGCAGACTGTCGTTTCTTTGAAACTGAGAAATGAATAAAGTGTCACAAAAATCAGATGATACTGATGTTGTAGTCTTTTGATTTGGCCACTATGTGTATGTGTGTATATGTATACAAATTAACTAAATGAGTTAAAGTCGTGCAACTGTATTTATTAACAGCTCTTTTTTCATCATTTACATTTTTAAATTATTAAAATTATTGATTGATGTATGTTTGGTGGTAAAAGTCACAATTAAATAACTGAAGAGGCAAAAAAAAAATACAACTTTATTATTGAAATCTTTTACACTGTAAAAAAAGATGAAGCTAAGTCATTAAGTCATTTTAATGACTATTTACTGACGAACAGTAAATATAAAAGTTATTCTGAACACTGTATTCATCTGACAGAGGTCATAAAATGTAAAACAGATGACGCAGGTGTGCCTCACATCGTATTCAACTAAATGAATAAAGGACCTAATTTCTCACTGTTCCTGTTTTCTTCTTAGGTTTATATTACTTTCTTATTGACCTGAAGCATACATCAGTATCAGTACATTTTAGTTTCTATGACAAGTTCAGAATTAGTGGTCACTAGAATAAAGCAACAATGCATCCGAGGAGGAGAGCTCCATGCCTGCCAACCTAGTTCAGGCTGTCTGTCACATGACATCAATCAGGCCACCTCGATACCGCCGATGTAGAGCCGTTGACCTCCTGGGCTCATCAAAGCATGCTGTACCAAGAGCATATTGCAACTTGTCTTCTTTGAGCACGCAGCCATTGCCCAAAATGACTTCAGCAGACATCTCACATTCTCAGCAGGAAGACCCATGCATTGGAGAAGTGTGGCATGCAGTTATTCAGAACTGTGCTGATCGTGCCAACAGGGGAAATCATCCTGATGTGTCATTGCTGCTCAAAGAGTGGGAAAAGTTAAAGGTCAAAGACTCTGTGTTGTACAGAATGCGTAAGGCACCAAACAAACCATTTCGTCAGCAATTGTTGCTCCCACAAAAGTTCAGAGCTGCTGTGTGTCAGTCTTTGCACGACCAGTCGGGCCACCTTGGGTTTGACAAGACATATGGCCTGATCAGAGAGAGGTTTTACTGGCCTCGCATGAAAACACAGGTTGAAAAGTACTGTAAAAACTGCCCCAGGTGCATTCAGAGGAAGACGCTGCTTAAGAGAGCTGCTGAGTTGTCACATCTTAACAGTGATGGACCGATGGATCTAGTCTGTATGGATTTTCTGACAATCGAGCCTGACTCCAGAAACATTTGTAATGTGCTTGTAGTTACAGATCACTACACCCGATATGCTCAAGCTTTTGCAACTAAGGATCAAAAAGCAGCAACAGTTGCTAAGGTTCTGTGGGAACAGTACTTTGTCCACTATGGTCTACCAAAAAGAGTGCATTCAGATCAAGGCAGGGATTTCGAGAGTCGGCTCATTCATGAACTGTTGAGCATGCTTGGCATCAAGAAATCCAGAACTACACCTTACCACCCTCAGGGCGATCCACAGCCTGAGCGGTTCAACCGAACTCTTCTCGACATGCTCGGCACTCTTGAAACACAGGACAAAAGTAAATGGAGCAGACACATCAGCCACCTGGTGCACGCGTACAATTGCACTCTAAATGAGTCAACAGGTCATTCTCCCTATTTTCTTATGTTCGGCAGAGAAGCCAGGCTGCCAGTAGACGTGACATTTGGAGTCTCAAGTGATGGTACCTCCACCAAGTCTTATTTGAGGTATGTTAAAAATATGAAGCGTGAGCTACAAGCTGCCTATCGGCTGGCTGAGAGTATGGCAGAAAAGAAAAATGAAGGAAACAAGCAACGCTATGATCAAAGAGTTTGCTTCTGTCCATTAGTTGCTGGTGACAGGGTTTTGATCCGAAATCTGGGATTGCAGGGAAAAAACAAGCTTGCTGACCGTTGGAAAGCTACTCCATACATTGTGGAGAGTCAACTGCCTGGTTTACCTGTTTTCAAGTTGAAGCCAGAAAATGGACAGGGCTCTGACAAAGTGTTGCACCGAAATCACATTTTGCCTATTGGACAGGAGGTACAGCTGAGACCTGAACCAGACAAAGAACCAACCGAGCCTAAAAGCAGAGCCAGTAAAAGGCTTAAAGCAAAGAGGACTGAAAACTGTCATCTCTCAAGACCACCGGCCCCTGACCCTGATGGAAAGATGGAGTCAGAATATGACTCAGAAGAGGATGAGATGGGTGTGTGGTATGATTATTATCCACCACGAGAGTCCAGAGAACCACAGCCTCCAGAGAATGATCACTCTGAACCTTTCAGTCTGGATTTTAATTTAGCTGTCCTTGAAAATAACTCAGAAATGAAAGAGGACACCACTGAAGCACCTGCAGCAGACACTGAGGATGAACCCTCAGTACAAAATAAGACTGTGGAAAAGACTGCTGAAGCTGAGAGAGACACTGAGACGCAGACAATAGATGAACTAACTGAGACGCAGACAACAGATGAAACCACTGAGAGACAAGACAGTGTTACAGAGAGTTCAGACGAGACAACCCGACCTCAGAGACTAAGAAGGGTCCCCACCAGACTGACCTATGATTTGCTAGGGAGCCCAACCTCAGTAGCAGTTAGCGCTTATACTGCCACCCTAGCTAAGGTCGATGATAAGAAAGATGATTTATTCATATCTCCTGTTAAGAGATACAAAAGCACTTTTTACAAGTGGATAGGTTAAGGGAAATGTTTGTCCTGTTCATAACATGTTAATTGAAGATGATGTGATTTGTGTTATACTTGTCATGAGGACATGACTATTTTTGGTGGGGGGAGAGTGTAGTACCCTGTTACCTTTGTTTACATTTGTTTTCTTTCTTTTATGATGGTATTAAGTTTTCCTGCGCTTTAGGGTCCTTGAACGTCTCTTGTCGTGTTTTGTTGTTTTGTTTGGATGTTCAGTTTGTCAATCTGTTTTTTGTCCAATCAGTGTTTATTATGATGAGTGTAGTTGACCTACCGGATTTCGGAGGGGGCGGGATTAGAACGAAAGGGGCGGGGAGAACGAGAGGCGAGAGAGATAGGGGAAAAACCGTTTTGTGTTGTTTTAACGTTCAAAAGTTTCGATTTTATTTTATTTCTTTGATTAAAAACAAACTGGGATATTTGATCGTCCGGACTCTGCTGGGAGGACGAGGAGAGGATCAGTTTTGGGTGCGATTGCTCGGAGGGGACACAGTTTGAGGTTTTGGGAGGACCAACCGCTAATTAGCATTAGCATTGACTGTTGGCAGTTCGGCGTCAGTGTTGCTAGGCAACAGGAGGATGAGGATTCACGAGCGTGTGAGGAGCCAGGAGTGTACTACGTTTGGACTGAGTTTTCACCGTTTTCTTCAACCGCCACTGGTTAGTGGGTTTTTGAATGAAACAAACGTCATTTGGATCCTTATGTGAGTATATAAAATCTCCAGAACGACCTGCATCCGAGCTCCAACGGTGCGCCAGCGTATGGTACCATAACTGAAACGAACTGAAAAAAAACCCCCCGGGTATCTTTTTTTGTTTTATTTGCATTTTATTTAAATTCATGTTGAATAAATGTTTCCCCTATATTTTTGTTCATGAATCTGTGTGTGAAATAATTATTTATTTTGGTTAACTGAGTAATGTGATTTGTAGTGACAAGGAGGTGGTTATAAAAATATATATAGATGCATGGGAGTTATCTGAATTGGGCCTCTCTCACCTTAGGAGAAAAAAAAAATCATAATACCTAGTAAAATATCTACAGATTTCATTTTTAGTAGACTCCCACTATTACACGTCCCATGCTAAAATTCTCAATTATAATTATTGCTGTATCAATTTATAATACAAGTGGGAGGGCTACATGTTATTTTAGATTCATGTTCTCTGTGGCTGGGCTTGTTTCTACTTCTACTTCCTGATATCAGTACATTGTAGTTTCTATCACGTTCAACTGAGTGTCTCAGAGTTTTTTATTCTCTGCAGTCCGTCCAATTTCTTTCTATTTCTTGTGTAAATATGGTTTTATTACATTTAGTCATTTAGCTCAAAGTGACTTATAGAAAAAGGGAAACAATCAAGGTACAGTACGATAAGGAACTGTTAGTGCAGCAGTAAGTGCTGTGACAGTTCTTAAAGGGGTAGGGGTAGGAAAAAACATCTACGGTAACAGTCATGGACACACTACATCCATGACTTCCTGTTTTTTAAAGTTTTTTAATTCACTGCTTCCTGTTTCTGGGGCCACTTCAGTAAAGACACAGCAAGAGCGACACACTGAAAGAAATATCTGCAGTTGTTGTTGTAAGAGACATTAAAACAAATCTCAGGTTGCCTGATAATACTGTTTAACATGCTAAGGATTCTCTTATTTCTTTGTCTTTTCTTACTATGTGTTTGTTTTGGCTATAAAAATTAAATATCTGGGTTACAGTTTTATGACTTAATTATTTTTGTCAAGATAAAACTGCCTCCTTTTGCTTCACTGCTACCTTTTTTGGTAAATAAACAAACACATTGATGACATTCTAGCATTAACAACATTTGTTTTCTATCATTAAAAACAAAAAACAATTGTGCGCTAAAAGTTACAGAAATTGTAATGATCCTATGCTGGTTGAGGATACAAATAATTTGAATAAATATTTGAAAAACAACATGCAATTATTATTATTATGACTAGCAGCGGCTATACTAGAATATACTCTTCATCCTGATGATGACAGACCGCTTTAAATTCATCCTCAGCACTCCACCATGTAAAACTGTTTAATTTTTATGACATTTCAGTCCTGTACTGTGTATGTGTGTATATGTATAAAAATTAACTCAATGAGTCAAAGTCGTGCAACTTTATTTATTAACAGCTCTTTTTTCATCATTTACATTTTTAAATTATTAAAATTATTGATTGATGTATGTTTGGTAGTAAAAGTCACAATTAAATAACTGAAGAGGCAAATAAAAAAAATAAAAAAATACAACTTTATTATTGAAATCTCTACACAGGGCTGTCCTCCTCCTCTTCCACTGACTGGTTGAGCCTCCTGCCAGTTTCTGGTCTTGAATTAGTCCTCAAAACTGTGGCAGACTGTCGTTTCTTTGAAACTGAGAAATGAATAAAGTGTCACAAAGATCAGATGATACTGATGTTGTAATCTTTTGATTTGGCCACTACAAGGCATCATTCAATTCAACCTCAGATGATATCAGATAAAAATATGACAAACCCATGTTTCTGTGTGTACTGACCGTAAGCAGCAATCAGCACTGTTCCAAGTATGAAGGTGATGAAGAATGCTTTCACTGCACATCCAATGACAGTCGGCAGACTGTTTACCTGCTGCTCCTGCTGCTTGACAGGTGTACTCCACATCTGTCAACACACAATAAGGATGATGTTATAATCACTTCAGGAGAGAATTACATCATAAACTCTCATCAATAACTCTCAACATGTCACACAAAATGCATGAATTTGTGAAAAATAATACCAAATTTACTGGGTGGCGGCTCTTCCAGGAACATTAACTTCACTTGTGACACGTCTAGCGGTAAAAAAAAAAATGGTACTGCAGTCCAAATTCAAAATACTGGACAGTTGTTCTGCTCACTCAGGTTGTCAGATTGAAGACACTTAACCTCCACAAGTGTAAAACTAGCACAATTATTTCATGAACCAGCTTCTACATCTGACTCTGACTTCAGTCTGTGCTGCAAAATAATGACAGCAAGGAGTATAATATGGTTTGTGTCCGTTTGAGAGACACAACGACAAAATTGAGAATTTACAAATTGAGTCAAATCCAAACAACAATCTTGTGTGTGCAGCATTCAGAAGTCAAAAGTAAAGAAACATTCAGAAAAAATACCGCAAACACTAAAGATCACATGACTGAGTCACCACAACTGTTTCCTGGGGGCACTAAAAAGTGATGAATGTGTTATTTGTTGGTGTGGTTTGTGGCTGCTCATGAAGTCCATCAGTGTCACCATTTCTTTTAATACATTTAATACATTCAAGATGATCGAGATATGTGCGGCCAACCTAGTGTTAGCTGCTTAAGCAACATTGTATAAGTTTTCTACCATAAAATAACAGATTTTAAATCATGTTGATGTTACACACAGACTTGTAATTAGGTCAGTGGTGTTTCTGCCATTCTTTTGTCTGTTCACACAATATGTAACTTTGGGCTACATAATGCTTTATGGCACTAATTCACACTCCACCAAATATTTCACTGATCTTTTTTTTTTAAAGTGCTGACTGGAACTGACATTCTGAGTTCTCACCGTGGACACTGTAGGTCTGTTTTCCATGACATCACTTCCTCCACATGTGGTCTGTACTGCAGTGGTACTTGTGGGAAGAGCTGACAGACAGGAAACACAGAGTTTCAAATTAAAATGGCTGAACTCAAAGAAAGACTTTTATTTTGTTCATCCTGCACAAACTTTATTATCTATAAAAAAATTCTCACCTTTCTTGATGATCAAATCAATGTGATATTTTTTATCATTGAACCATCCGGGTATATCCACTCTGCATCCGTACCGTCCAGCATCTGAGTCTGTGACTTTCAATATCGTCAGAGAAACATCACCTTCATTCAGTCGTCCCAGTAACTGATACCTGCTGGAAACTCTTTCTTTCACTTTGTATCCGTCTGTGGAGATGAGCTGGTTGTTACAGCCTGATAATGGAACATCTCCTCGACCCCAACAGATCGGCAGTGGATTGTGATACTTGATGTCATATCGACATGACAGAGTGATGCTTTGACCTTCATGACCAACAACAACTGTGCTGCTGCCACATTCGCTGACTGTGAAGACAGAAATGTTTTTGAATCCTTCTTTAGTTAAAAGATGTTCTACATATGAAACCCACATCAGCCCCAAGAATTTATATTTATCAGTCATCGAAGCATTGAAATATTGCTGTTATTCTTCATTTATCTGTTTGAAGTAATTACATGAAAGACACCATAGCTACTATTTACAGTATATAAAGTGAAAATAAAGTTCAAGAGTTCATATAAAGTTAAAGTACCTGTGAGCAACAGCAGCATCATCCTACTGAAAGTCTTCATGGTAAAACTTGACTCTCAGTTTCAAACATATATTTAACCCACTGAGTCATCAATGCTCTGCTCGACACTGAAAAAAAAAAAAAAAAAAAAAAACGTCATGAAGTTATTTGGAGAAATAAACACAATGTGTTTGTGTTGAGTCACAAAAAGTAAGTATTAAAGAGGAACTACAGAAGGTTATTTTATTTTAATCTTATAGTTATTGTTGTTACATGATGTTAATTCAGATGAGTTTTTCAACAAATCACACATTAGTTTTTCAGTGTTCAGTTTTTCATGTCATAGGTTAAAAGAGGGTCGACAATACAATGAAATGTGTTCGATGAGAAGAACTGGTCCGCTCAGCATAAAGAGCACTAGTTGTGCAACAGCACTAGAAATAAAGGATAAAAATAAGCTAAAGTAAAATGTAATACATATATACAATATGAAATATAGCAAAATAAAATACGAAAAATATTAATGAGTTTACGGTCTAAGTATATATAAGTGTTCTGTTCACTGTGTGACAAGGCTGTGTTAAGTATACAAGTATTGGAGAAGTATAAATAGATATGAACATACTATATAAACAGGGTAAACTACAATATTTAAAATATTGACAGTAAGAGTAAAGTCACAAGTGTAGACAGGGGTATTGCAGAGTATCAGTCCCGGTACTGTAGGAACAATCCCGGTTAATTGCATTTTTGCAGACAGAGTAAAGTGACAGGTGTTATGTAATGTGTGTAAAAATGCTCCTCATTTTCTCATTTGTGTCTGTTTGTATTTAAAAGCTCAGTTCAGCTGGATTATCTGTGATAACTGTAAAGAATGAGGCTATGACTATGTGCTGACAAGTAAATCTAAAAGTTATTCTGAACACTGTTCTATTAATTGGACAGAGATCATAAAATATAAAACGGATGATGCAGCTGTGCTTCTCATCATATTCAACTAAATGAATAAAGGATTTCTGACTTGTGTTCAGTAAGGCTGTAGTTTACTGAGTAAAATTATATTTTTAATCAAATTAATTAAAACAGATCTCATATTTCGAAGTTTTTTTATTTTACTTTTACTTTTTTTAAATTTTTACTTGTGACCTCAAACAGAAGTCAGTAAGGTTCCTGATATCACAGTACATTGTAGTTTCTACACGTTGAGTTGAACTAAGTGTCTCAAGAGTTTTTTATACTTATGCAGTTTGTCCGATTTCTTGGTATTTCTTGTGCCCATGAGGCCTTACTGAGGCCACTTCAGTAAAGACACAGACTGACATGTGGCAACAAATATCTGTAGTTAGGAGACAGATTAAAAACATAACAGCCCACATCTTAATTGGAGATATCTTGACTAGACATCTCCCACAATGCCACTGCACAGTGTACTACAACTACATCAAACAAATGTAGGCTCATAAACTGGTAATTTTCACTTATTTATGGTATATATATTTATTATAGGAGTATAGATTTTCAGTCCTCTTCCCACCACTGGCCGATATCCAGCATTCACAGTGTCACAGAGGGACATCTGATCAGGACCTTTACACCTCTATGGGGACCAGAACTATTCCATGAGGTCCAGGGATGAGCTAGGAACCATCTGAAGAGATGGGGATACATTTTTCAGATGTAGATGTGGCAGAATGTTTCTACAGTCACTGAACAGTTTCAGCAACAGTATGTAAACATGTGCACACTGCTGTGTAAATACACAGAGGCTTGGTGTTTCATTGAGTTTGACTGACATTTCATGAAAAATACAATTTGTGCGAAAGCATTGAAAAGGAATGGTGCACAGGGAAGATCGATCTTTGTAGACGTTTAAAGACGTGTGTAATAAACTGTTAATTCAGCGCCATTCTCCATTTTTCTTTTTCTTTTTTTAAATTTTTTTTCTTCTTCTAAATGTGTACTTTTCCAATGCAGGACGAAGAGAGTGAACAATTCTGTTGACATCGTCATTGTGTAAAGTTCAGTTTTCTTCACACAAATAAATGAAATAGCGAGATAAACATTAGATTTTTACAGTTTTCTTACAATGCCTTAATATCTAGAAAGCCTTGTGACCCATCATGAGGCTTTGGCAACCCCTGGTGGGAGTCAGGACCCATTTTATGTAGACCAGTGGGGTCAAGTGAAATAGTGCTGGGCCTGAACAAACCCACTGGATGAGTTAAGTAAGTCTAAAAAATTTTTGAAGATATGCTTTGTGTTTGATGAACTGGTCATATTAATTTACAATGTTGATTAAAGTGCTGTTGTTTATAATAATGTTTAAATTACATTTAGTATTTAGCTGATGTTTTATCGAAAGCAACTTAATAGGGGAACAAAATCAAGGTACAGTGTGACAAGGACATGTTAGTGCAGCAATAAGTACTACTCACATAAAATAAAGTGACAGTTGTAGGATAAATTTAGCATGTCCAGTTGTTGGTAGTGCTATGTTAGAGAGGAATGCCCCTGATCTAGTACAGATGATGAACAAATTAGAAGAAAATTTTGGATTACCGAGTGTATTTTTTTCACAGAGCCAGGTGTTATGTGTTATGCAGTAACTGGCACTAAGCCTTGAGATCAAACTGGATGCAGCCCTTAAATTCATGAGATATATCTTAAATATGCAAACATTCATAACTATAAATACCTGGATTATGAGAACAGTAACACCTTTAGAAGCTGTGGTGGCTCTTAAAAGAGCCTTTGATGCACAGAGTGCTGGGTTTAAGATTTTACTTCTTGGCCTTCTTGGCTGCACCTTTCTTTGATGGGGTCTTCTTTGCAGCCTTTGTCTTTTTGGGGACCACCTTCTTGGGGGTCCTCTTCACTGCAGTTTTCTTGGCAGCCTTCTTTGGAGACTTCTTGGATTGGGTTTTCTTCACTGCAACTTTCTTGGTGGCCGTTTTCTTAGCTGCGGTCTTCTTGGCTGCTGGTTTTTTAGCTGCTTTCTTTGCTGCTGGTTTCTTCGCTGCTGGTTTCTTCACAGCGACTTTCTTGGCTGCTGGTTTCTTTGCTTTAACCACTTTCTTAGGTTTTGGCGCCGACTTCGCCAGTTTGAAGGAGCCAGCGGCTCCTATCCCGGTAGTCTTGGTCAGGACGCCCCCCTCCACCATCTTGACAATGGTCAGGTTGATGCGCTTCTTGTTCTTTACCACATCGTAGCTTTTAGCGGTCAGTCCCTTCTTGATCGCGGACAGCGAAACACCCTTACGGCTGTTGGACTCAGTCACAACATCGATGATGAGTTTCCGAAGGGATGGTCCGTCCTTCTTAACCTTGGGAGTTGCCTTCTTCTTCGGGGCTTTGGCCGGGGGAGCTGCTGGTGCTTCTTCTGCCATGTTTGTCTCTGCTCAGTGCGTGTTAGTCTCTGCTGTGTCTGTGTGAAGTTGTCCCGGTTGTGTTCAAGAGGCGGGCCTTATAACACACATGAGAACCGTGGAGAGTCAACTCTCACAGCCGCTCCGTTGCCCTGCTCTCATGTGGCGACACTTGTGTTTTCTCCTCCACATTTACGGGCTAAAATTCACAGAAAATGAACGTTTTGGATCAGAAATGTTGTTGTGTCAGTGAGAAAACATTCTTCCCTTCAGGTTCAGGTCGTGTTTGGCTCGGAGGACTCGTTAATTAAATTTCGAGAGGCTTCAAACCTCTCTCGTACACGGTGACTTTGTGCAGCGCGCAGCGAGTTTTCTTCACATTTCGTCTCTAAAAATGTCTAAAAATCATTTATATTAGTTGTGACAGCGGCGTGTCAGTTAGCTAACATATGTGAGAATAGATGAAAAGTGAAATCACTTCAGTTGTGTGATTTATTTGGTTTTAATCCGAGGGATTTTCTGTGGAGGTAAACACACGGACGGTGCCGGTGGTTCAGGCTGTTAGACGGACTCCTGTCACAGAATGATCGGTTGGGAAAAGACTTCCCGTTTCCTCCCACCTTTACATTTAACATGATTGGACTGACAACAAGATTTAATAGTGTAATAATTCTCTGATTTTAGTTTCAATAAAGTCACATTTCTTTGTTCTGCTTTGCAGCTTCAGTTTGTATCCAAATCCCGTTGGTCTAGGTGGGAAACGCTTAATAACACTTTTATTTATGTGATTTCATACATTTTATTTTATATTATTACATTACATTATATTTTTATATTATATATATATATATATATATATTATATTTTAACATTTATATTTTTTTTCTAGCTGAGCTTGACTAACATTGAGAACACACAGTAGTATTGGGTTTCTCTAAAGGTGGACATATGGAAATTTACCTAAACATGGGACAATAGTTAAATTAAAAGGATATTTTACAGTTATTTTTTGGTATTCATCGGTCATGACTTCATTATTTTAAAATCATGTACAGTATATATCCAGTTTATATCCAGCTGTTCTTTTATATAATAATCTGTGCAATACCTGCTCATTATAATTTATTTATTTATCCACTGTTTACATTTAGTCTGTTGCACATAGATATGCATATACTGTTATATCCACCTACCTCATGCACAGAACACAACCGGTTGTAGAAACTATATTTATTCCATCACCTGCATATATATATATATATATATATTTAAACTGGTCTTTTAAATATGTATATAGTTATTTTTTATGTTTTATGTTTATGTCTGCGCCTACTTGTCATGTTCCTTGTTAAACTGTATGTCTATACCTGTATGTACAATTGAGAGCACAGTGAACCAGTCAAATTCCCCATGTGTGTACACACACCTGGCCAATAAAGTGATTCTGACATCCCTATACATATGTACATTACTCTGCACTTTATTGCTTTTGGCACTTCTGGTCCTCTGGTTAGATGCTAAACTGCATTTTATTGTTTCTGTACTTTGTGCAATGACAATCCAGTTGAATCCAGGGGTGCAGATCCGATGTCAGGATTGGGGGGGGACACAAAAGTGATTTTTTTTTTTTTTTTTGCCTGTATGCAACTCATACCATGCCACCATAACTCACAACTTCGTAGACCCTAACCCTAACCCTACTCACACCAAATTGCCAGAGCTCCAGACTGCAGCCACTTTCCAGAGCTGAGAGAAGGATTGAGGGGGTCGTTTTTTTAAAGCCTGCTGATGTCATCAGCGTGTGTGTAAGAAACTACCCATTCATTTGCATTGTAGAGGAGGAGGCCAGAGATGGAATGTGGAGTCAGAAATATATTTGTCAAACATTTGTTCCACCATTTCAATCATTTATTTTTAGATGTGAATCTAAAATGTGAAGAATGTTAAGTCTGAAAAGACATTTGTTCAATTTTGAATCAGTTAGGGTATTTTTATTGGGGGGGACAATTCATGTTTTTCAGAAATTGGTGGGGACATGTCCCCCCTGTGATCTGCACCCATGGTTGAATCTAATCTACATGTTCCATAAGCAGCTGGATCAAGTCTATGTGTCAGTGGCTGTTTTCTGGCAACACCTTACCAAAGGTCAGCCAACTCCGGCCAGGAATGGCTGATAAAGGGGACGAAGGAGCATTGTGGAACTGCCTAAGATAAAAAAAATAACATTTAATAATACATTATTTACCAATGATCTGATCACATCATCCCCAAAGCCCCACTTTTTGACCTATACAATATACAGCCATCCTCCTGATGCTCATCCCCACACTGTATACAGCGTCACTGCTCCCCCCGTGCCCTGTAACATTTAACCATGTCAGGGTGACGAGTCCACCTCATACCAGCCCAATGACCGTGATGCTCACCACTTTGTTTCCCCATTTATTCATATAGTATTTATTTCTTTGCACAGCAGAGTGCTGTCAAATAAAAACTTAGTTTGAATTGAGAAATTAACTACACTTAGAGTTTGAGTTAAATTGCTCTTACCACACCAATATAGTTATGAACATATTTTAGTGTTTGGGCATAATTAAAACAGTACATTTAATTGTACCATTATTCTGTACTGTATCATTATTCATTAAAAGTGAGGAGTTTAGCTTTCAGATGAAGGAGTGTGTGGCCCTGAAAAGGACCTTTGGATTGTTGACAGGTGTCAGTAAGTTTACTTGGAGCTGGTGTACTTGGTCACAGCCTTGGTGCCCTCAGACACGGCGTGCTTAGCCAGCTCACCGGGAAGGAGCAGGCGGACGGCGGTCTGGATCTCCCGAGAGGTGATGGTGGAGCGCTTGTTGTAGTGAGCCAGACGGGAGGCCTCACCGGCGATACGCTCGAAGATGTCGCTCACGAAGGAGTTCATGATGCCCATAGCCTTGGATGAGATACCAGTGTCAGGGTGGACCTGCTTGAGGACCTTGTACACGTAGATGGCATAGCTCTCTTTCCTTGTCCTTCTCCTCTTCTTGCCGCTCTTGGTGGCTTTAGAGACGGCTTTCTTGGAGCCCTTCTTGCCCGCTTTTCCTTGTTCTCCTGCCATGTTTCTCTCAGATGAGTTTTCTGAAGCAGATACATTCGATGCTTCTGAGCCACTTCATTTATATGTTCCGTATGCAAATCTCAGTGTGCTGTTGCTCGCACACGATTGGCTGTTTTTGTAGACTATACTGAGCAAACACTAACCCGCCAAAAAACGCCACAAACATGATATGAGATCAACTTTATTTTAAAAAATGAATCAACTAATCACTTATTAATTTATTATATATTGTTATAAGTTGAAATATACAACAATATGGCGTTAGTTGTATGCCTTTAAAAAACTGAGCACACAATGTAAACACCATTATAACCAGATAAAACCAAACAAAGACAATAGAATGAAATAGCAAAGGATTTATAATAATTTGAAAGATGATTCAATCGATTAATGATGTTGCGTAGCTTTTGTGGGTTTCTCTTTCATATGTTGCGCACTAGTGACAGCTCTCACATATACATAATATCACTAAATCAAAAGAACACATTCAACAGAAATTTAGTTTTTATCCTGTTTTTAGTCATTATATAAACAGCTTTAGACAGAGTTATGCAGTGGTAGGTAGTGTATTTGTGATAATCAAACGGACTACAAACAGTTCTCTACCTCTGGAGAATTAGGGCAAAGTTGGAATTTGTGTTTCCTTAAATATTAAAGTTTGTGTTCTGACTGAGATTATTGACTTATTCACAGTAGTCCTTAAATTAAGTGGTAGTGCACATGAACCTCTTTCAGTTGTGTGAGAAGCATGAAGGGAAAATCATGCTTATTCACGTTTAACATGTTCACTTCTGCATGGAAGATGTGATTTTGGATTTGCAGTTCAACAGTTCAAGCATAGTCCTTCATGGCGTGAAAAGACAAGTGATACATCTCGTCGTTTTCACTATTAATGATTTAGTTTCATTTCACGGTGTGCGGAGTGAAGCTTTTAGTTAAAGTGGGTGGCTCTTAAAAGAGCCTTTGGATTTTACAGTGGAGTCAGGATCAGATTTAACCGCCAAAGCCGTACAGAGTGCGGCCCTGTCTCTTCAGAGCGTAGACCACGTCCATGGCGGTGACGGTCTTTCTCTTGGCGTGCTCGGTATAGGTGACGGCATCACGGATGACGTTCTCCAGGAAGACCTTGAGAACACCACGGGTCTCCTCATAGATGAGACCAGAGATACGCTTGACACCACCACGGCGAGCCAGACGGCGGATAGCGGGTTTGGTGATTCCCTGGATGTTATCACGGAGAACTTTTCGGTGACGCTTGGCGCCTCCTTTTCCGAGTCCTTTTCCTCCTTTACCCCGTCCACTCATTTTCGTATCTAATGAATAGTCAACGTCGAATGAGTTCAACACGCGCCGACGTCAGTATTTATAGCTCATTTGCGGACGTAAAAGGGAACATGGCACACTTCGTTGGGCGGTTCCACAGGGAGTCCAAAGGCCTTTCTGTTGTTCAGCTCAGGGAGATAGTGTTGTTTTTTAGACCAGCTTTTAGTGACTGATCAGTGATGTTTTACTTTAATTTTTAATAAATATTCATTTTTATTCATTTTATTTTTACCATAATTCATCTAGAATATATATCTATGTCTTCATGGTATTGAATAAATTCACCGGACACAAACTGTAAACCATAAATGCTCCCAGAACCACAGAAGTTTCTATATACACTTTAAAATGCTTTATTACTAATATTTATGAAACATTTAAGCAATCACTCATGTCATAGCATAAAAATGATTAAAATGGAAACTAAAATGGATGAACCTGCATCAAATTATCTCTGTTTAATTTTTTCAAGACGGTATACATGTGTGGCAACTGGACTTGGTTGAAGATCTGTGAAGAAGTTTCACCTCTCATTCAAGAGGCTTCTTCAGTTCTGACAACGTGGTGGGGAGATCCAGGGTATTTAGCCTAGGCAGGATTGCTGACCAGGCCATTTGCACCTGGTATCCTTAGTGCTCATTGTTGGTGTGACGACTGTCATCTGAGTTGTCAAAGCCATCTGAGGGTTGGTGTGAACGACTAAAGATGACTTACTGACTAAAATATTTAATTTATACGATTTTATTTGTTTAATGTATAGAGTAACTGGTCACATGTTTATTTAAGTTCCAACAGGGATACAGAGGAAAGTCTCATTATTTTAAAAATAACCTGAATTCTGCATGTAGTTGCCTTTCTATTCATCGTTTATATGGTGTATAATGTCTATCAATGTGTTTTAACATTGATAATGTAATTTTATTTGATTTCTCTTTTCTTTTATGCTAATGTGTTTGAGCTGTTGTTGACCAATGCTAGCTTGAGAGACAAGTAAGTGGTAGTGTAGTAGTGTGTGGTGGAGTAGGAGAGAACTGATACATAAAGACATACACATATATAAAATTCACAAGATTCTTTTCTTATCTATTTTAGCAGAGGATACCCTGGATCATCCTGATAGAAGGAAATAAGATCCTACAATTCCTTGCAGCAGCAGCAACAAAAAAGCAACGCATAATTAGGCCATTCACAGCCAGGCATTGAAAAAAACATCAAAAAGTGTGATGTATGTTTGCATGTAGTGTCAAACTGTGTCTCCACTTGTTGTAAATTGTTATTAATAACTAGATATACTGATTTTCTATTTCTTATTAAACATTTTACATATTTTGCATAACTTGCTAATATGCTCATATATGAGTCACCAAACCCGCTGTCTGCAGTCTGCTTTGGTGATGTGAAGTGCATCTGAGGTCTGATCTGCAGTGTTTCAGTCTGAAGATTTGTCCTAACAACATGAAATATTCCATGAATTAAACATTTAACACTATTTTAAAAGTGTTTCATTTGTAACAAGGCAAGATATGATTTATTAACTGAGTATATGATTTGCATGTAATATCTTAATTTGGAGTAGGAAACTACTATATTTTCTCAGAAATATTTTCCAGTGCCTACAACTTGTACTTCATAGTATTTGAGTACTCAGTATTCTCCTACAGATTAGAGAGAACAACAAGTCTCTCTGCACAGAATTTATTAAAGTCTACCAATACATGATTAATATTTTCTTCGGTTTCAAGTGTCACAAATTTCTTGCTTAGAGCTCACAATCAACTTTAGGACGCGTACCATGGTGGCGCATGCTCAGTATAGTCTACAAAACAGCCAATCGTCTGTGTGCAACGGCACACTAAGATTTGCATACAGCACATATAATTAAAGCGTCCGGCACTAGCGAATTTTTCTGTTTCAGAACACTCATCCGAGAAAAACATGCCAGGAGAACAAGGAAAAGCGCCCAAGAAGGGCTCCAAGAAAGCCGCCTCTAAAGCCACCAAGAGCGGCAAGAAGAGGAGAAGGACAAGGAAAGAGAGCTATGCCATCTACGTGTACAAGGTCCTCAAGCAGGTCCACCCTGACACTGGTATCTCTTCCAAGGCCATGGGCATCATGAACTCCTTCGTGAGTGACATCTTCGAGCGTATCGCCGGTGAGGCCTCCCGTCTGGCTCACTACAACAAGCGCTCCACCATCACCTCCAGGGAGATCCAGACCGCCGTCCGCCTGCTCCTTCCCGGTGAGCTGGCTAAGCACGCCGTGTCTGAGGGCACCAAGGCTGTGACCAAGTACACCAGCTCCAAGTAAACCTGATGACAACCAGCATCAACTCAAAGGTCCTTTTCAGGACCACACACTCCTTCAACTAAGAGCTAACTTCCATGCACCGAGTGTAGTGCATGTAAAATATGTATCTGTTTGTTCTCCACACTCAAACATATATAAACGGTGCAATAGATGTTTATTGCCACCTAAATTATGCTAGTGCTGATACTATTATACTCTTCCACTGAGAATTAAGGATGGGTGTTTTGTCAGTACTGACAATACTATTTTTGCTCTTTATACCTACCTGAAATTGTGCCTACTATAATCTAGAACAGTACTAAAATTGATATCAAGTTGGCAGACTGAATTACTCTTACGGGACAAGTAAACATCTGTTCACTATATCACAAAACTAAAATATGTATTTATATAGCACCAAATCATAAGTTCTCATGACACGTTGTGTATATACACACATAGCAGGTTTAGAAAAAGTCTCATACAGTAATTTTTGCAGGTATTACATTAATAACTTTGGCTACCAGATGTTGCTGCAACATGTGAGTGTCAAGTCAAAATATTGTTACAAATATGGGCTGCTCAATTGTAAGGTATCACAACATATCCTGCTGAATTATTGTGCCTTTATTGAGTCCACAATATAACATGCTCTCTTACGTAATGTTCAAAGTGTTGCAATTCATTTTAGCTCTCTGATGGTTACACAATGTATTACCACACTTTTGACAGTTCAGACTCATCTCTTTTAAATAACAAACCGTTAACATGATCACTTAGTTGTTATGACAAAGAAAATGTCCAGAGACTGTAGCAGGAGATCTACAGCAAACACACCAATTTTTACCTTCCGTTTCAAAAACAGGTTTGGATCAGACAAAATGTTAATATATAAAGTTAAACAATGAATTATAAATCATAAAAAGGCATAAGCAAACATACTTGATTACTATACTATTATAGAATGCTATTGAATCCTTCATTTTATCCAAAAGCTTTTGTCTATCCAACATTTTTCCTCAAAACAACAAAATGAGAAAACAGGTTAACAGTAAGTCAACAACCAGAGAAGTAAATTCATGTATAAAAGCAGTTTATTACAGTCAGGGATTTAGGGTATCTATTTGGGACATACTGTATACAACCTAATACATAACTCAGTGTATTAATTACTATGTAATATTTATTCTTTGTGTGACTGGTGCGTCTTAGCGCTTCTGAAAATCCCGCCCAGCAGAAATGTAAAAATCACCAATCACAAGAAACAAAAACGAGCTCTTTGCTGATTGGTGACTCGTAGCTACGGTCCCTCCATCCAATGAACGAGCAGCAGGGTCACAATATAAGCGCGGTTTCTTCCCTCTGCAGTCATTTTCTGTCGATAACTCGAAGAATAACTAACCAAAATGTCTGGAAGAGGAAAGGGAGGCGGAAAGGTCAAGGCTAAGGCCAAGAGCCGTTCATCTCGTGCTGGGCTTCAGTTCCCCGTGGGTCGTGTTCACAGGCTGCTGAGGAAGGGTAACTATGCCCAGCGTATCGGCGCCGGCGCTCCCGTCTATCTGGCTGCAGTGCTCGAGTACCTGACCGCTGAGATTCTCGAGTTGGCCGGTAACGCTGCCCGCGACAACAAGAAGACCAGGATCATCCCCCGTCACTTGCAGCTGGCTGTCCGCAACGACGAGGAGCTCAACAAGCTGCTCGGCGGAGTCACCATCGCTCAGGGTGGTGTGCTGCCCAACATCCAGGCTGTCCTGCTGCCCAAGAAAACCGAGAAGGCTGCCAAGGCCAAGTAAAGCGTTTATCCAAAAACAACCCAAAAGGCTCTTTTAAGAGCCACCCACTTCCAACTAAAGGCCAAGTCTCTTTTATATATGTCTTAACGCACGTGAAATGTATTTACTATATCACTTTATAATTCCACTACTCTACAATCTTTTATATACAGTCTGTACAGCAGGTAATGTACATGAGTTAGTAAAAATATGTATAATATATATTATATAATTTGTTTCATATAGTACATCTTGTTTTCCATAACTTGTAGCATACAATACTAATGAGAAAAAATATATTTTTATGAGGAATGTATGTCATCATCAACAAAAATAACATACATTGCAGTTATCGTTAACTATGAAATTAATCCTATGTAATGAAATGAGGACCAAATGTTCTGGGCTGAGTGCATTAAAAGATTATCTTGTTTTTTAATGTAGGGTCAGCAACAACTACCACATTTAAAATTGAGTGTTATAATATTAGGCAGACCAGATCACTGTAGTTGCTAATCTAAATCAACAGGTTCTTTGTTTTTAAAATAGTTCAATCATCTTTTTAAAAAAAAAAAAAAAATTAGATTTAGTGCTGGAACCCATGCTGTGCGTATTATAAATCAATGTGTATATATGGTGACTGTGGGTAGAATTAGTCATTTATCAGAAAGCAAAGTTAAGATGGACTGACCAGGGTGCTTTGTGTCAACCAATAATTATTTTGGGGAATTCAGTAATGAATCGATCTGCCCACATTGAGGGTTGAATGCAGAATGACGATAATTTCGTTCCAATTTAGGATGTTACATGTGATACTTATGGCCATGTTAAACAGAAACGTGTTGCTCTTCGAGTGTGTATGTGGCTCTTAAAAGAGCCGTTGTGTTGTTTCTCAGGTCAGTTTAAGCCCTCTCGCCACGGATACGGCGGGCCAGCTGGATGTCTTTGGGCATGATGGTGACCCTCTTGGCGTGGATGGCGCACAGGTTGGTGTCCTCGAACAGGCCGACCAGGTAAGCCTCGCTGGACTCCTGCAGAGCCATGACAGCTGAGCTCTGGAAGCGCAGGTCGGTCTTGAAGTCCTGGGCGATCTCCCTGACCAGGCGCTGGAAGGGCAGCTTGCGGATCAGCAGCTCGGTGGACTTCTGGTAACGACGGATCTCCCTGAGAGCCACGGTACCGGGCCTGTAACGATGGGGCTTCTTCACTCCGCCGGTGGCTGGGGCGCTCTTACGGGCTGCCTTGGTCGCCAGCTGCTTCCTAGGAGCCTTTCCTCCGGTGGATTTACGGGCTGTCTGCTTGGTTCTGGCCATTTTTTTTGTTGAACTGTCTTCTCTGTCTTCACAGGTAAAGAAAGAATACTGACTGTCTGCGGATAGCGGGCTTATAAAGGAACTGCCGGGGCCACGTCAGCGCTGATTGGTCCAGGTCGAGAGGGCCGCGCGCTGTAGCTTGTCAGCTATTGGACAAAACAAATTCAAACTGATCAATCCACAGCGGCTGTTTGAGAACAAAGAGAGAAAATAGTTACAGACAGGGAAGTTTGTCCCATAAACTTGATCGAATTAAATGATTTGAAAGTTTATATTAAAAAAAGAAAATTATTTTTTATTTATATGCTGTACTTTATACACAAAACATCTTTGTTACATTTTCTGCCTTTATGACAGCTAGTTTTTGTATCGTAACACTTCCTGTTTGTCTTTTTTAATTTATTTCTTGAAATCTTCATTAAGAATATATTATATTAGCTAAAGTAAACCAGCCAGCTGCAACATGGCATGTATTCAACTGCTTGCAACCTGCAATAGCAGCTGACAAATGACAACAACAAACAAGTCTATTTACAGCCAGATCAGCCTCAGGAGTCTGAATGAATTAACTGACTTATCCAGCCAAGACAGCATAAGGAACCCTATTTTTTTTTTGTAAGTTACAACCTATTCACACATTAGCAATAAAAGATAAAACATAAAATGCTTCAGAATTATACATACTTCTACATATGGCACCCCTAACATGTTATGTTTATCTGCTATTAGATCGAAGTAATAATTCAGATTTAATGACTCCTACACAATGTCAACTGTAATGTTCCTATTAAAAGTAAAGCAGAATGTTGTTTGCGTTCTAAGTTCTAAGTTTCCTGTCTAAAACTGAACACGGCCAGAGCACAACCTCTGAAACCAGTGAGGCCAGTTTAACAGGAAATACAGCAGCCTTCCAATATCATTTTGTAATTGGTTTGGGGCTGAGTCACTAACAACTACTAGCTGTTCACAATTAGCTCTATTGTGTCATTTTTCCTTGTTGGGTCAAACCAAATGCTGTCTAGCTGCTGAACGGAGTTCTCTTGAACTGCTATAGCAGACTTGGTCATTGGGCTAAAGCCATCTGTCAATCATGACATCTGAGTCAGTATAAGCCAAATCACTGAAATATTATCAGATGAGGGATGGCCTTATGTATATAACACATAATTTCTATTAATGGGGCTTAAAAGGGAGAAACCATTTCATTTATGTAAAGGAACCCATTATTCAGGTAATGTGAATTGTCTGATCACAACACATTGAGGAATACAGCTCTTAGTTGAAAGAGTGTGTGGTCCTGAAAAGGACCTTTGGGTTGATGCTGGTTGTCATCAGGTTTACTTGGAGCTGGTGTACTTGGTCACAGCTTTGGTGCCCTCAGACACGGCGTGCTTAGCCAGCTCACCGGGGAGGAGCAGGCGGACGGCGGTCTGGATCTCCCGGGAGGTGATGGTGGAGCGCTTGTTGTAGTGAGCCAGACGGGAGGCCTCACCGGCGATGCGCTCGAAGATGTCGCTCACGAAAGAGTTCATGATGCCCATAGCCTTGGAAGAGATACCAGTGTCAGGGTGGACCTGCTTGAGGACCTTGTACACGTAGATGGCATAGCTCTCTTTCCTTGTCCTTCTCCTCTTCTTGCCGCTCTTAGTAGCCTTTGAGGCGGCTTTCTTGGTGCCCTTCTTGGGCGCTTTCACTTGCTCAGCTGGCATGATGTGCTTTCCTGAAACAGATAGGTTTTCTACCACCGAAGTGCCTTATTTATATCTGCTGTATGCAAATCTGAGTGTGCTGTCGCTCGCATACTATTGGCTGTTGTTGTGACGGACAGTGCGCATGTGCGCCACTGTGGCGGTGTTTGACCTTTTTATTAGTACAGAAAACAAGAGTGTATTTGTTATTGTGCACAGCTCAATCTCAATGGGGAATTAAAGCAAGGAAGAGGGTGGGTGCTAAGGAGAAAGAATAGTAGTACGCGTGAATCTAAAGGGACAATAAAAATCATCCAACTACGAGGGTCTTGCTGCTGATGATTGTGTGAATATGCTGAATATTAAGCATGTAAGCACATAGATCTAGTTCAGCAGTATTAAAGTTATAGGGGCAGGAATTATAGAGTACATTCAAGTTTGTGTGTATGTTGCTGAATTTTGTGCAGTATTGTTTGCGTTAGAGTGGGAGGAAGACATAACAGGAAGTAAAATAGTAATCTGTAGTGACCCATTGTCCGCATTGGTAGGTATTAAAACAGGATCAGCAAGAACACTTCAAGAAATACTGTTTAATAATTAAAGGTTAGCTTGTCAGCGGTAAGAATATCTAACTAGGCACTGCAGTTAATGTAGAGAAAAGGAGACAGGGAAAGCATGTCCTCATTTCAAGCAGGAATTATGACAGAAAGAAGGGCAATGATCTCAGGGTGTTTGTTACTGTTGTGTTAATTATTTTTTGTGAAATATTTTTCACCACTCTACAAAGTGAATAATAAAGGTTTTCTATGACAGAATATGATGCATTATATTTTTAAGAAATGTTATTTAAATCTGAGCAAGTTTACATTTAATTTTGTTATGTTAAATATTGTATCAGAAATGTTTATACAGCCCCAGATCAACTGAAAAAATGAATAACTAAATTATTAAATTCATTTTCATCAGATGATCTGATACCGAATTATTTTGTGGTCACTTTAACAGAAGAGAAGAAATCTGTAATGAAACTAACTGATGTGTGTAGAGTTGAATTCAGCAGGTTGGACTCCAAAAGAAACACGCATGGGCTCAAGTGAAATGGAAGAATCTTTATTAATAAATTGTTGAATATATTTAGATTATATTTGTTCACACCCATTATGGAACAGTTTTATATTTATCACTCTTTTGGTTTAAACATCTTTATTCCGTGGAATCAGATACAGATTTAATAACTACAATAGGATGTTCATAAAGTACAATTAAAAAGCATGAACAAATGTAATATTGATGAATTGGGGGACATAGTATAAAAGCCTTTTCCACAAATATGAAAGTAGATCACGGTAAAATGATGCACAAATGAAACAATTAGTCTACAACAAATGAAAGATTTACCATTGAAGAACAGCTACACTCTTGTGCTTTACACCCTTAGATAGAAACACATTAATACATAAGCAAACAGGTGGCTTTACAATCTGCTTTAGATCTTTGGAACTACAAAGATTCTATTACACTGAAACACAGAACAAAAAGCAATAACATTTCATTTTCTGGATATTTTGCACTATATGTCATGGCTCAATCTGCACTACGTCTGTAGCCATTTCTAGTTCTTAGTTTTCATATAGATTTCTACTTCTAAAAATCTTCATGTTTATTCAGACTCCGGATTTCCCATCTTGATGTTTCCTGTTCGTAGCTCGTAGACTGCCCTGGGGAAGGTGCCGCTATTCATGATTTGGCAGATAAGATCAGATCCAGTATTAGACTTTTCTTAAAATTAAATAAAAAGAAAAAAAAAATAAAGTTTGAATTTAACAAGTTACTGTGTCCATTTTATAGAGTCTGCAGCTTTTATATTTTGTACTGATCCTGACATACAACAGCCACAAACCAGGCATTTACAGTTCTACAATTTTCTGTTCACAACACAGCTTCAGAAACACGTGGTTGTCATCATTACATGCATGACTTTCATTGGTCTTTGGTATACATTCTTGTAATTCATTAGACAGATTCAGTCATTACGCCTTTCATAGTTGAAACATTTTCGTCTGGAAACAGTTATGAGAACAGTTAACACTCTTTGGATGAAGTGTGTGGTCCTAAAAAGGACCTTTGGATTGTTGATAGGTGCCAGTTGGTTTACTTGGAGCTAGTGTACTTAGTCACAGCCTTGGTACCCTCAGACACAGCGTGCTTAGCCAGCTCACCGGGAAGGAGCAGGCGGACGGCGGTCTGAATCTCCCTGGAGGTGATGGTGGAGCGCTTGTTGTAGTGAGCCAGACGAGAGGCCTCACCAGCGATACGCTCAAAGATGTCACTCACGAAGGAGTTCATGATGCCCATAGCCTTAGATGAGATACCAGTGTCGGGATGGACCTGCTTGAGGACTTTGTACACGTAGATAGCATAGCTTTCCTTCCTGGTCCTTCTCTTCTTTTTGCCGGTCTTGGAGACGCTCTTAGAGACGGCTTTCTTGGAGCCCTTCTTCGCTAATTTCGGTGGCTCAGGCATGTTTGATTATCGACTGTTCCAGGAGTCGTATGACTACGTAGTTTGCCAGACGATTATTTATATCCGCTTCATGCAAATGCACTGTGCTGTTGCGCGCATCTGATTGGTTGTTTTTCTGTGTGAGCCTGAAGAAGTGCGACAGTGTCCTCAGCAATTTCCGTGTAAAGATTTTAACAGTTAAATGTAATAATACCAGTCTTTGACTGGTAAAAGTACTAATAGCACACTGTAGTACTATTACTTTCGTGGAAGTATGTAAGTATACTCAGTAAAATGTACCTGAAGTATACAAACGGTGGTCTACAATTACATCTGATCTCATTAGGTCATTATGACTCAGCATTAATGTAAAAGCAGGATTTTACTGTTGTAGTTGTTTGAGGTGGAGCTCATTTTGAACTGTTTTAACTAATGATGGTTAGGATTATTTTCAGTATGAATTCGTCTGCTGATTATTTTCTCCATAAAATGTTTCGGCATGAAACACGACTTTAACCATTACCAAAACAAATCTACTCTTACTAATAGATTAATGGACTAATGTTTTTTGCTGCACTTGTATAAACTGATGGGTCATTTAGAAAAACAACAACAACAACAACAACAACAAAAACATATAATTTTATGAACTCCTCATATATTTGGTGTATACAAATCATCATTTTTAAATTAACTGATTGATATCACAGATCCAAATATGAATATAGAAAACCAGTAAATCACACATAGACTAAAGTTTACATTACAAACCAACACATTTCAATTATGCATACTGAAGACAGTATGAACATGAGACAGCTTGATACAGATTGTCAGTAGTTGCTGTGAGCAGCCGTGCAGCAGTGACTACTTTGGTTCAAGGAATTCAGTTTAATGTTAACATGAGCCGTTGCCGCTTTCTGAGTTCTGTGGAAATTGGTTCATATACTATGTCACTGTCAGTAATCGTTCGGTTAATAAACATAATACATCTTGTTTTCTGTAATTTATAAGTTACAACAGTAATGATCAATTGGTAATAGTATTTTTTTTGTCAGAAGACATTTTTTTCATTGATAATACTGTTCATTACTAAATTAAAATAAATTAAAGATAATTTATTGCGAAAGTGAAACCTTTGTATCGTGGAAAGGACCAAACACTCCTTTTGCTCTGTAACAGTGCATTGGAAGGTGATATTATGTTACCTCTAATTATGACACAGTCTTAACTCTTCTGGAATAAAGATCAGAGTCTGAATTCACCCATCAAAGGTGAACTTGGATTAATCATTATATTGCCCTGTTTTTTTGCGTCTAGGCACTAGTGACTTTGCGCTGTTCATCTGTAAATTTGCAATATTTCAAAGTTTCTCAAAGGATTCACCTACCACACCATTCTGGATGTTTATATTGACACACTTGTACACCTAACTGCTTAGCAAACAACTTATTTAAAAATCAAAGAATTAACATTAGTGTTGAAATGACATGTTGGGTTTATAAATACAAGCCAGCAAAATCAAAATATAAGTCCAAACTTTAAGAATCTGTCTTCATCCACAATGACACCACCACAGAAGTCAGTTCCTGAATTTGACAGCATTATGCTAAAGGTTCATTATTTTATAGATATTATTCATGGCAGGTTGGTCGGATTGAAGCCATTAGTTTAAGTGGGTGGCTCTTAAAAGAGCCTTTGGATTTTAGATTGGGGTCAGGATGAGGTTTAACCGCCGAAGCCGTATAGAGTGCGGCCCTGTCTCTTCAGAGCGTAGACCACGTCCATGGCGGTGACGGTCTTTCTCTTGGCGTGCTCGGTGTAGGTGACGGCATCACGGATGACGTTCTCCAGGAAGACCTTGAGAACACCACGGGTCTCCTCGTAGATGAGGCCAGAGATACGCTTGACACCACCACGGCGAGCCAGACGGCGGATAGCGGGTTTGGTGATTCCCTGGATGTTATCACGGAGAACTTTACGGTGACGCTTGGCGCCTCCTTTTCCGAGTCCTTTGCCGCCTTTGCCTCTTCCACTCATCGTGTCTTACAGTTGAAGTGACTGTATGAGATGTCTGAACACACTCAAAGCGCTGGTATTTAAACATGCTCTGCGGACGTAATAGAGGCCAGTGTATCGTAGGGTGGCGCCAAACTGTGCCGCCTTTTTTGTAACGGTCTTATTCAACGCTTTTCTACTGATAACAATCTTATTGGTTACATGACTGTTGTGAAGTTAATTCAAAACGTGTAAATATGTGATAAATGAATGATTCTACCCACCGTCACCATATATACACATTGTATTTACAATTTATGTATTATATAGAAAAATTTAGTGCTGGAGTTTAGTGCTCACATTCATCTTTAATGTGACTGGTACAGGGCTGAACGTTTCACTCTTACAAACAATCTACTCATGCTGTGCATATTTTATATACTGTGATAAACAATGTATAAACGTAATTAAAACGAGAACTTTTCTTTTAAAACAAAGAATATGGAGGTCAATGATCTATTGATTTAGACCTTAGATTAGCACCTGCAGAGTGATTGGTCTGGTTTGCCCTGTAAAGTAATTTTTAATAAAAAATAATTATTTTAAATGTGTTTTTTTTATACATATAAATTGTCACAACTAAACGGTGACTAATGAGGACGAAAAACAAGATCATTTTCAACGCACTGTTACAGAGCCCAGAACATTTGGTCCTCATTTCATTACATAGGATTAATTTCATAGTTAACGATAACTGCAATGTATGTTATTTTTGTTGATGACGACATTCCTCATAAAAATATATTTTTTCTCATTAGTATTGTATGCTACAAGTTATGGAAAACAAGATATGAAACAAACTTTGATAGTCATTAAACAAATAGTTAAGGTGGCAAATTAGCATGTGTACTAGAGTGTTGTGTACAGCTACTATATTTTTGGTGTGTATTATGCTTTGTTTTTGTAAACTTGTGTAAATTTTTACACAACTCATGTTGTATATATATTGTAGAGTAGTGGAATTATAAAGTGATATAATAAATACATTTCACGTGCGTTAAGACATATATAAAAGAGACTTTGCCTTTAGTTGGAAGTGGGTGGCTCTTAAAAGAGCCTTTTGGGTTGTTTTTGGATAAACGCTTTACTTGGCCTTGGCAGCCTTCTCGGTTTTCTTGGGCAGCAGGACAGCCTGGATGTTGGGCAGCACACCACCCTGAGCGATGGTGACTCCGCCGAGCAGCTTGTTGAGCTCCTCGTCGTTACGCACAGCCAGCTGCAAGTGACGGGGGATGATCCTGGTCTTCTTGTTGTCGCGGGCAGCGTTACCGGCCAACTCGAGAATCTCAGCGGTCAGATACTCGAGCACTGCAGCCAGGTAGACGGGAGCGCCGGCGCCGACACGCTGGGCATAGTTGCCCTTCCTCAGCAGCCTGTGAACACGACCCACCGGGAACTGAAGCCCAGCACGAGATGAGCGGCTCTTGGCCTTAGCCTTGACTTTGCCTCCTTTGCCACGACCAGACATTTTGTTATCAAGATAGTTGACGAGTTACTCGAAAGTATGTTGGGTAACGCTTCAACCCGGGTTTATATGCCTACACAGCTGCTCGTTCATTGGTCAGTTAGAGCGCAACTATAATCGCCCAATCAGAAACAAGAGGGCCAACCTCCAGTGGATTTTCAAAATAAAGGCATGATTGGCCGATACTACAACAACCTTTGTGGTGTCCATTTATAGGCGAACATAAATAAATGAAAGTAAAAGCCTAAAAACATATTAATGAATCATTAATAACATTAATCAATAGTTCAAACACACTGTCTTTTTACACTGATTTCACAATTCAACTAGTATCCACAATATCACTGGTACTTAGAGCTGTCCACCACCAGCCTTCATTTAAAAATCTCACAATTTTGAGAGTTGTTGCATAGGAGAAACTTTAAAAACTTTGTGAAACGGCTATGAGAAATTCTTAATTCTTAACGCCTTCTTATAAATTCTGCATTAAATTGAACACATGAAGTTGTTTCTTTCCTTGTAAAAACCTTGTTAGCTGTAGATACTCTACATGTCTGAAGGGCGTCTTATCACCTAACATTTAGCAGCTAGATGTTTGAACACTGTTTCAACATTAATTTACCCGAAAATAATGAAAGAAGGCAACATTTTATTGATGCTAAACATTTAAAATATTTCAAAAGTTATTGAGTTCGCATAAACTCTGTAACACCTGCCTGACAAATTCTTGATTATGTGGGCCTTCCTGTAAGTGCGTGTTGGATACTACTGTTGACTGGTTAAAACAAGAAATTTAAATGATGTACTTTATTTGCCTATAAGATGGAGAAGTGAGATCTGATCACAAATGGTCACTGGAGATGCATTATAATGCAGGTGTGAACTTCAGACACCCCAGACACGTTAATGCTAGGTGTGAACAGGCTCTTTGTCTTAAAACCCACCTGGACATAAACTACCATCCATATAAACCCTGTTAGACTTTAGAAGAATTAAATAGTAGACTGGTAGAGATTAAAATTAGAGTTACCTTATCCTAAATCCTCACCTCCTCCTGTAATGTTCCTCCTGTCTCAATAAGGCTTCACGTCTGTAGCCTCAGTTTTAGACCCCAAAGTCCATGTGACTCACAAGCACTGATGAAACACAATTTGTTTTATTGTATTTAATTAAGTTACTTAAATTATCATATGTAATTACAACATGTCAAACATGACTTTGTCTTGTATTAAAAGAACTCTTGACACTTAGTGAAATCTTGGTCTCCAGACTCAGTTTCATCTCCACCACAGAGATTGATCCAGAACATGTTTAGCGTAGCTTAGCATAAAGACTGTAAGCAGGGGGAAAGTGTTAGCCTCATTCAGTCAAAACAGAAAAACTTCACCTTCAAACAACTCTGGTTTACATGTTTTTAGGTACCAAACCATCCTGTTGACAGTAGAGTCACAAATATAACACAGTACAACATGTCCACTAAAGAAGCTAAAGGAAGTAGCGCACACACACATACACAACAGCTGCAGTATATTTATGATTCTGTGCGAGGTTTGATTTTCACAATAAGAGTATAAAAACACACAAAAAAATCACACCAACCAGCATCTGCAGTTCCTCTAATGTCCACTGGATGCTGGTGTGAGTATCTACAAACAAGTCCAGCTCTCGGAAGATTACGTCACTTACTCTAACGTGAGTCTGAGAGAGGATTTTCACAATAAATGTTCTGTCAGGGAGATATTAAGGCTTTAACACTGTAGAGGTCTTCACAGGTCCATCTCTGAGTCCAAATTACAGATACATGTTATGCTAACATTAGCCAGCGAGCTAATTTTAGCCAATCCATTCAATGTGTACAAAATGTACTAAATACTAGACATTCATAGCTGTTCAGCTTATGTTCCGCTATGTGATCTATCATTAGTTAAGCTAATGTTTCCCTAGCAAGCTAACCTACATTAGCTAGCTGATGCTACTGTTTGAAGTTAGCTAGGTCAGTTGTTAACAAGCAATAAAACCCTGGGGAACAGATTTAACCACCAAAATACAGTTTTCACATGATAAATAAATAAATGTAGAATAGAATAATGTTCATGGTTAACTTCCAACAGAAGTTAAAAGTCACATTTCTCAAATTCAGTTTTCTTTCATTCTTTTCAGTTTCAGAATAATTTAGGTGTGGTTCCTGCCTATTTAAAACAATCAGAAGAGTCAGATTTTTAAAGCATTTTGTTAGAATAAAAATAAGAAGATTCAGCTCAATTTTATGAAGTTCTTTAGCAAAATAGAGAAAGAAATACAATAAAAATAATGCAACAATAAATAAATTTATAACAAAAACATTGGATGTGTAATTTTTTTTGTAAATGAGTATACTTTGAGTTCAGTTTCCTGTTGACTATTTGATGTCTTCATTCATTCATGCATTGCTATTGAGCTACGTTTCACTAACAAGCTAACAGAAGTTAGTTGGCTCAACCAAAATACATAACACAATATACACAATAATACAATTCACTTCAAAGATATTTTTTTTATTTATTTTCTGTTGACTGTTTTAATATTTTTCTTGTGTTCATGACTTACTTCTATTCATTTTAACTTTAGAAACTTATTTCAGGTAATTGTTGGCATATTTTTCTTGAGCACCTAGCGTAATAAACAAATAGAGCTATGTTGCTGTATTTATATTTAAAAAAAACTTATTTCAAGACAGTTTAGCATAATAAAGAAAAACAAATAACACAAAACTAAGTTAATGCATAAAAACTTTTAAGATAAATTAAATTTTACATGTTGTTTTTAAATTAGGTTTATTGTTGTACTTTATTCAGTTTAGGTTTCTGTCAATGTTCCCAGGCTGTTTTCTTGTGGGACGTGTCTCACATGTGCAGTGGAGGTAAAAGCTTCATGAAGTGCAGTGGACGCTCCTGGAACCATCAGATGGTAAAAAATGCTGGTCCAGGTGAGGAGCTCCGCCATGTTTCACAGGTGTGTTATTAAGGCTGAGGAGCAGGCGTGAACAGTCATGACCACCTGACAGGTGCGGTCATCACACCTGAATGACACCTCAGTGAGTGAGCAGAGCGTCTCGTGACCTGTGCGTATTAAAAACCACTTCCTGTCAGTGGCAGGTTGAGGGCAGCAGGTGTCTTGGTTAGTGTTCCCCCTGTCTACATATCGTTCCCTCAGAGGCTCCGCACCATCTCCTCTTTGTTCATGCTCCGACCGTTCACCACCACTCCACGCCCCGCGTAGATGCCCGATGCCATCCCAGCATCCTTAGCGAGCGGGGACACCGGGCTTAGCCGCCCTCTTCCCATCGTCCCGGGGAGGAGGTCTCGGTCAGTGGAGGAGGGCCATGGCGGGGGTCGAAGCCTGGAGGCGACGCAGCGCGGGCTGGGGCTGATGGAGGACAGCGTCTGCTGGCTACCGTTCAGGAAAGATGAGTTGTTGGAGCCTTGTTGGCAGCGGTAGTTGTAGTACGCCTGCCAACCCTGACGCTTCCTCTTCCAACGACAGCGAAGGATACGGATGAACGCCTGAAGACACAGTGACACAAAAGAAGTTAGTCAGCAGAACGGCAACACAGTGATACTGAGAACAACATCAACGCTGACATCGACATTAACGCCAACACCAACATCTGTATCTGTAGTATCAGCAGCAGTAGTATCAGTAGTAGCATAAGTAGTATCTGCAGTATCAGTAGTGGTAGTACCAATATTAGTAGAATTGGTAGTATCGGTAGAAGTAGTAGTAGTATCAGCAGTAGTAGTATCAGCAGTAGTAGTATCAGCAGTAGTAGTATCAGTAGCAGTATCAGTAGTAGTGTCAGTACTAGTAGTAGTAGTAGTAGTAGTAGTAGTAGTATCAGTAGTAGTAGTAGTAGTATCAGTAGTAGTAGTAGTAGTAGTAGTATCAGTAGTAGTAGTAGTATCAGTAGTAGTAGTAGTAGTAGTAGTAGTAGTAGTAGTAGTAGTAGTAGTAGTAGTAGTATCAATAGTAGTAGTAGTAGTAGTAGTAGTATCAATAGTAGTAGTAGTAGTAGTAGTATCAATAGTAGTAGTAGTAGTAGTAGTATCAATAGTAGTAGTAGTAGTAGTAGTATCAATAGTAGTAGTAGTAGTAGTAGTATCAATAGTAGTAGTGGTAGTAGTAGTATCAATGGTAGTAGTGGTAGTAGTATCAATAGTAGTAGTAGTAGTAGGTAGTATCAATAGTAGTAGTAGTATCAATAGTAGTAGTAGGTATCAATGGTAGTAGTAGTAGTGGTGGTATCAATGGTAGTGGTAGTGGTAGTGGTGGTGGTAGTGGTATCAATGGTGGTGGTGGTGGTGGTGGTGGTGGTGGTGGTGGTGGTGGTGGTGGTTCAATGGTGGTGGTGGTGGTAGTGGTGGTAGTATCAATAGTAGTAGTAGTAGTAGTAGTGGTATCAATGGTAGTAGTGGTAGTAGTGGTAGTAGTAGTAGTATCGGTGGTAGTAGTAGTATCAGTAGTAGTATCGGTAGTAGTAGTAGTATCAGTAGTAGTAGTAGTGGTGGTAGTGGTGGTGGTAGTAGTAGTAGTAGTGGTATCAGTAGTAGTAGTAGTAGTAGTAGTGGTATCAGTGGTAGTAGTAGTAGTAGTAGTAGTAGTATCAATAGTAGTAGTAGTAGTAGTAGTAGTATCAATAGTAGTAGTAGTAGTAGTGGTATCAATAGTAGTGGTAGTAGTAGTAGTGGTATCAA
The DNA here is from genome assembly GCA_946959425.1 of Argyrosomus regius. Lineage (NCBI taxonomy): Eukaryota > Metazoa > Chordata > Actinopteri > Sciaenidae > Argyrosomus > Argyrosomus regius. The sequence goes on from OX336896.1 coordinate 10,484,373, forward strand.
TGGTAGTAGTAGTAGTAGTAGTAGTATCAATAGTAGTAGTAGTAGTAGTAGTATCAATAGTAGTAGTAGTAGTAGTAGTAGTAGTAGTAATAGTAGTAGTATCAATAGTAGTAGTAGTAGTAGTAGTAGTAGTAGTAGTAATAGTAGTAGTATCAATAGTAGTAGTAGTAGTAGTAGTAGTAGTATCAATAGTAGTAGTAGTAGTAGTATCAGTAGTAGTAGTAGTAGTATCAGTAGTAGTAGTAGTAGTATCAATAGTAGTAGTAGTAGTAGTAGTAGTAGTAGTAGTAGTAGTAGTAGTAGTAGTATCAATAGTAGTAGTAGTAGTATCAATAGTAGTAGTAGTAGTAGTAGTATCAATAGTAGTAGTAGTAGTAGTAGTATCAATAGTAGTAGTAGTATCAATAGTAGTAGTAGTAGTAGTAGTATCAATAGTAGTAGTAGTAGTAGTAGTATCAGTAGTAGTAGTATCAGTAGTATCAGTAGTATCAGTAGTAGTAGTAGTATCAATAGTAGTATCAGTAGTACCTGTTTGAACTCCCGGCTGTAGCAGGGGTAGATGATCGGGTTCAGGCAGCTGTTGAAGTATCCCAACCAGAAAATTACTTTAAAGAAAGTTTCAGGAGGACGCAGGCTGCTGTTGAACGAACCTGAACACACACACACACACAGACAGTAAATACCCACAATGCACTACATAGTAAATCAGAGGTGTATGACACAAAATGCCATCTAACAGCTGAATATTTTATGTTTGAATGTAAACACACTCATGCAGCTCTGATGTTCCACCACCGGGAGGCATCGTTCACCACAGCCCAGGTTACATAATGAGGCATAGAGCCAAACAGAGGATGCTTGATTCTGGCTGGAAGTTGTTAATCAGTGACCTCATCAGTTAACATTCAACAACATAACGTTTATATTTTAAGAGCTCAGGCTGGAAACATGAAGAAACTGAACTCAGACCAGGTTTGTTATGTTGTCAGTCTATAAAATAACTTATGGAGTACAGCAGCATGAGTTGAAGGTTAAACATTATCACAGTGAAAAGGAGATTTAGTCTACCAGTTTATGTTTCTTGGACTGACTCACAGTGTGGGTGCAGTTCCTATGAAAAGAAATGTTTTTGGCCATTTGCTTAGTTACCACAAGAGAAACTCTGGTGTCCATCTGATCCAAACAGCTCCAATGTTGTTGATGGTTTTTTTTTTTTTTTTTTATTCTGCTTTTCTTTCCTGTTAATAAACTCACAAATATTTAACTGATCCCCAAGCTGCTCTGTAAAACAGAGCTTAAAGTAACAGAACATGAAGTAACATAATGAATCTACGGAAGCCCTGAAAGGAAAGTGAGAAAAATAATTATCATGGGATTTATGTTTTTTAATTAATTAATTTTTTAAATTATGTTTAGTTTTTGTTTTTTCCTTTATTTTCGTCTTGTATTTATTTTATTTCATTTGTGGGAAATTTTGTTTTGTCAGGTTATAATATAATTTATAATATAATATAATATAATATAATATAATATAATATAATATATAAAAACGGAGTATATGTAGTAAAATGTAACGTAACAGAACATAACCATAGGTTGTATAAAATATGGATGTCATATGCGTGACGTCACCCACAGGTTTCTGAAGCTCAGTGTGGTGGCTCTGGCCACCGCCATCTCGACTGTCCTGTCCAGGCTAATCTAATAATCAGCAAAGACATCGTGGTCAAACAAGGCACTTGTTGCAGTATTACAAATAACAAATGTTACTTCAGATTGTGCCTTTTGTTATATTTGCTGTTTCTGAAACATTTAATGTTATTTTAATGTTTTCATTTGTTCATTTTACCAACCAAAGGCTGAAAACCTCGTCTCTGCTCACAGAAGGAGCTGTTAGAAACGCTCCATCTGTCTCTGATTTCTCTGCTGCGAGGACAATAACAAGGTCACATTCTATGAGACAGAAGGAAGAGATCAGCTGTGTGAACGTCTGCATCAAAAATACAATTTATCAGTTCAGACGTGTGAAGAACAAACCTGAACCACATGCAACACCTGTAACTATTTTCAACATTTCCTCTCCTTGTTTGATTGATTTATCTGTCCTCGTATCATTGTTTCCTCTGCTTGCCTCCTCTCCTCTTCTCTCCTTGTCCCTTCTCCTTGTTTCCTCTCCTTGTCATTTCTCCTTCCCTCCTGTGTTCTTGTTTCTTCTCCTTGCCTCCTGTCTCCTTGTCCCTTCTTGTCACTTCTCCTTTTCTCATGTCTCCTTGTCCCTTCTTGTCACTTCTCCTTTTCTCATGTCTCCTTGTCCCTTCTTGTCACTTCTCCTTTTCTTATGTCTCCTTGTCCCTTCTTGACACTTCTCCTTGCCTCCTTTCTCCTTGTTTCCTTCCCTTGCCTCCTCCCCCCTTGTCCTTTCTCATTGCCTTCTTCCCCCTTGTCCATCCTAGTTTCCTCTCCTTGCTTCCTCTCCCCACAGAGGTGGTGTCCTGTAGATGAGTCAGGTGATCTGCAGCATGTTGGTGGATTTTGTTGGATCAGGTTTTTGATGTTGTTCAGGGTAGGCTCTTGAGAATGTGGGTTATTTCTCCCCAAACATGGACTTGTAAGGCCATCCAGCGCCTCAGGCTGCACTCTCTGACTATATATGAGGAATCTGACTGACCACCAGGGGAAAAACATGTGACACCTGACCGCGATGCAACACTGTCCCGTAAAAAACACGTATCTCCAAGTTTGGTGATTCTCCCTCCAAACACAGGAAGACGCTATTTTGGTTTCAGTTTAATGGTGTTTTGGGTTTCTGCCAAGTTCTTCGAGTTCCCAGGACAGTCCTCAGCCTCGCAGCCTGCACTCGTCTTCTTCTTTGGTGGTTTTATCAAATGCACATTCAGATGCTACGGGGTTGTGTTTCCGACTTTGTGCTCAAAATTCAGTCACAAAACACTGATAGCAGACACAAAGTCATGCTGGCAGCTCTGTGACGCTCAGTACTAAACATCAGCATGCTAACATGCTCACGATGCTTTACCATCTTAGTTCAGTTTGTTAGCATTCTGCTAATTAGCAATAAACACAAAGTACAGCCAAGGCTGATGCTAATGTTTTTAAAATAATCTATAACTTTAAATTTATTTCCGTCTACAATCAGTAATAGAGACAATAAGACAATATGCCACATAACAAATAAGAAGATGAAGCTGCAACTGAGTTTTATTTACAGTTCTTATGTCCCTTTTTTTTGAAGTATTTACGATTGTATTTGCGTTGTTTGTACTTACATGGTAAGTTGTTTATATATTTGGAGCTATAACTGCTGAATCCAGCTGGATCGTGGCCATTCTAGACCAGTGTATATTTATTGCCTCTTTTATTTATTTCAGGATTTATTAATATATTTATTTTGTGTCAGATTTATGGGGCTGTTACAGAATATAATATCCTGAAAGTATGAATTTTTATGTTTTTGTTACCTTAGAATGAGCCTTTTATATCTGCAGACAGTAGACAGACTGTTTTTTTGTGTATTTTACGGCCACCATAGTTAAGTGGTTGCAATCATCAACTACATTGCACACAGGTCCTTTTAACTGAGACTCTCATTTGCTCACATGCTGCACATTATCATTGTTTTTTTTAACAAATCGTCAATGATGATTTAGGAGGTTTGATTTAATTTTGTCAGTGGAATAACTGTTATATATTTATTTATTGGCAATGCTAATGATCTTATAAAATCAAATCCGAAGAAAAGAGTTGCATCGACATGTTACCTCATCACACTCGATTACAATCCAGCTCAGTGTTTGTCAGTGTTCATCAGTATGCAGGAGTTTCACCTAAACAAACAAACCAAAGTCCTTTTTTCTTATTCAGGAGATTTTCTGCATCAAGACCCGTCTGAGTGTCTGCAGCATCAGGCAGCTTTAAATGAAAACAAGTCTTCTGTAAAAGGTGGAGGAGGTTCAGCCTGTCCTCACTGCTGATATACTGAGGACGCAGTGCAGGTCATGACTCAGCACAAAGCAAAGACTGCATCACTGGGACACTCGTAAAACTATGGAGTGAAGTCAGTACAGAAGTGACAGTCAAGAGGAGATGACAGCCAAAACATGAACATCCTCATCATCTATCTCGTCTTAAGAGTGCCACAGGAGATAAAACTGGTCCTGAAGGTGGCGCTCATACGGGACGCTCCTGTTTTTCATTGACCTCTCCTGGTTTCCTCGCAATTCTCCTGTATTTATGACAAATTATCAAACCATTTTTTTCATTTTCACAAACTCTTTCTGGCTCTGTACACTGTGTCTAACCATCAAAATACATGGAACATGGACGTGCTTTTAGTGCTGGTCACAAACGTACAAAATATTAACATATCAGATCAATTTTAGTATTGGCCATGAGCCATGATTGTTTAAACTGTAAAAAGTGTGAATTCACCTTTCACTTTGAGTTGTCGCCAAGTCATTTAATGTCTTCCACTTCCATGGTATAAAATACTGTATATACAAATTATAATAGTAGATAGCCTGGCCTGTACTTTTTGAAAGCGCCTGCCTTTTTCCAAACAGTTTCCAACAACGACTTCCCAGATTCTGTGTAAGAAACAATCTGCCACAGGTTATTTATCTCCTCCAGGTCAAATAAATATCAGACAGGAGTAATTTCAAATAGTTTTTACTCTTAGTTCGACAAGTCCAAAAATGTGTCATTACATAGGACTGGTTTCCTCCTCTGAGAGGTTTGATGAACCCAGATTTTTGCCTCTGGACCAAAGCCGTGAACATCACCATGTTTAGGCTTTGTGGGTATGAACCTGGTGAATATTTGAATTAACAGTTTAAATCCTCTGATCACAGGACTGTTTCTCTGAGCATCAACGGATCAGTCTGCTTAATATTAAACCAGTTTATTCTCTCTCTTATGAAATCTTCTGTGGTCCAAAGGTCACCTGTAGCCAGCTTCAATCAATGTTAGTATGGCTCCTGTTCAAGGATTAGAGCTGACCGCAGGCAAGATTTCAACCACTGAAACCTTTTTAGGAAATCAGGGACTTGGACTCCTTTAGTTGAGTTCCTGAGGTGGAAATACCTGCAAACTATTTGTCAAAAGCACAAACATACACAGTTAAACTGTGAAGCTAAATGTTTGATTAAAAAGCAGACCAACAGCACATCAAAGAACATTGAATTCAGCCCCCTCCATGTTTACTGTTGGGTTGTTTAAACTTTCTTTGGACGTCAAGACAAAGCAAAATGATCTTGAGTTTGGTTCTAGAGATCAGTGCTGTCATTTTAGGTCTTTCTGAGTAACCAGACAAAAGACGAATATTTGAGTTTTTCAGTGACGATGTGTGGTGCCTCTTGGTCAGTCCATCAGACTGAAATATCTCAACAACTGTGGGATGAATTGTGGTGAAATGTGGTTCATTCAGGGTTTATTCACTCCATAAACCCTCATGTTAAAATGTCCAACTTCACAGTAGAAATAAACATCTTTACAGCCTGGTCCAAAAAACGGTTTTGGTCTCTATAGCTAATTTCACAGTTCGTGACAACTGTACTGAAGGTGAATTTTTATATAACACACCTGTTCAAATTATATAAAGGCTTAAAATTATGTAAAATTAACAGCATGGCCGCTTTGATTGACAGATGGGTGCCGTTACAGATGGCTTGTTTGAGCAATCAGGCATCATTCAGCCCACCTCCGGTCCCCCAATGATCCACATCTTCACCCATTTCTAGATTAGCCGGGAGGTGGAAGAGGCAGGACTGCCAAGATGAGCTTCAAAACGACTCTTCAGAAACCTACAGGTGATGTCACGTATACACTGTCCATTCTTTATACTGTCAGTGGTGCCTGCCCTTTTCCAAACAGTTCTCAACAACAACTTCCGAGATGATTCTGTGTAACAAACCATCAGGAGCAGTTGGGTTACTACTCCTCTGATAGCCCTCGAAAGCCTGTCTACTTGCAGAATGGTTCCTGGCTGTCTGAATCCATATTTGTCAGTCCCAAAGAGGTAATGTCTTGTAGCACATAAAACACCACATGGACACATTAACAAGTTCACACACTTGATTCTCATTGAAGAAGATTTAAAGTATCTGAACTGAGGAATGCGACACACCTGTTTAAGTTCATAAAAAATCATCTTTATGAGTTGAAACTGTCTGGCTAAATATTTTTGTCTTGTTTGGTTTCTTTTTGGGCCTTTAAACGGGCACAGACTTTCAGATCAGTCAGATCTCAGAGCAGTCTTTGTTGGTATTCATTGGCTTTGACACAGTCCACTCAGTTTTTACGAACATAAACAACTTCCCGTCCAACTCGACTAATCCGAACAGGCTCAGCTCTAATCTGTGATATCAACCGGGGGGAATGTCTGGCGTTGCTCCACCATCCATATTGTGGGAAACCCATCACAGAAAATAAAAAAATAACAAGTGTGTTTAACCGCTTTTTATTTCTGCATTGATCTCCTCTTTGTCACTGTGAGTGGTCTGAGAAAGCTTTGAGTCATTTCTGGGCTTTGTCCGAGAAACTCTGGCTGCTGGTTGGTCAGTGACATAGGGCCTGGAGCGTCGCTGTTCAGGCCAAATATTTTAAATATTATGAAAAGAAAAAATGCGGTTTCTGAAAGGGTTGTTCGAAGGGTTGTTCGAAGGGTGTTCGGAGACAGCAACAAAACTGATTTTAGACTAAGTGCACACTAAATTTAGAATATTTTCAATGCTTTATTTTGCTGTCAGACAGCCTAGGTATTGAAATACATATAATAAGTAAGTAAAAGATTTGGTACTGTATGTAACTTTGATTACTGTAACGCCCTCCTGACAGGCCTCCCAGCCTACACAGTGAAACCCTTTCAGATGACTGATGATTCAAACTTCCCTGTTCCCTGCTGATGGAGCACGACCAGATCAAGGGCATTCTTCTCTACCTTCAAAAAACTCCTGAAGTCCCAGCTCCTCAGAGAGTACCTCCTCTCCTAACACTACCAACAACTGGACATGCTAAATCTATCCCCATTCTCGAACTTTCACTTGAATGTATGCCAGTAGTACTTATTGCTGCACTAACATGTCCTTCCTTTTTTTGTAAGCTGCTTTGGTTAAAAGCGTCAGCTAAATGACTATATGTAATATAATGGTAACTTTTTTAATTAATAATTGAGTAACTGCCCTGTAAAAAATGTTTGCCTGTGCCTGTTGTCTACTAAAATTGAATATTGAAGTTATTATTATTATTTTTAAAATGCCACTGAAACAATGATCACATGTAACCTAGATACAGTACATCTGAATATCTAACAATTAAATGCTCTGATTATTAAAGAAACAGATAAATATGTTCAAATATATTACAAAGTAATTCATTACATTTTTTTCACTTTTTACTTCAAATATATGATGTCTCGGTGGCGAATTTGTGATTATTTGGCTAAGTAATAATAATTGTTAAGAAAAAAGTGTCTGAACACCAATCAGAAACGAAGAAACAGGAAAGAGTGTGGCCAAACACCTAGAGTGACTATGATATAAGTGATATGAGGGTTATTAAACTATTTATATGATATAGAATACATTTGTGACAATGGTTGTTCAGTCTGAGACAGCTGAAAGTTGTGGGACACTGATTGATCAAAAAAATTTCGAGCTCTGCTGAATTAGATTTTCTTCGAGTTTCTCGACTGTGTTTCTGTAATAATGAAGCGTCCATCAGACAGACAGTTTTGTAATATTATCTGATGTTTGAAGCTGCTCTGTGATGGTCCAGAGAGTCTGAAGATCTTGAATCAGAACCAGATGTCTGCAGATGTACTGTTTCAAATAAATACAGAAATGCAGAGGAATGTACTGTAAGACTGCTACTGATAACTGATATAACACGAAGTGAAGCTTTCAGGTGTTCAGACGAATTTGATCTGATTTATGAAAAAACTTCAGCATGTTTGCATTGAGCACTGAGACGTTTCATGATGAAATTCCATAAAACACAAGCTGGTTGGTGGTTAAACATTAATAACTGAAAAACACTTCAAATGTAGCAGCTTCTTTCTCATGTTTTCATACATCTTTTAGCTTAACATGCTTAATCATGTTTAAAAAGCTGAACAAGTATGTGAACATTAGGACTGTACCTGCCAAACTATTTGACTTTTGACTCACTTTTATATTTTAATTTCTTCTGTCTTCGTGGTTCCTGCTTTTTCTTATCTTTAGAAAGGTTTGCATCTCTAAAAATACTACTATACAGGGGTTGAAATGAGAATTGACAAGTGAGGGAACCCTAAGATCTGGTGTAACCCATCTGCCGTGGGGGTTATTCTGTTTCTTGCTTCACAGAAATTAAAAATTGCTGCTTTCATCTATTTTATTTAATCTTAAATTCAATATTTTAAGAGTTTAAGATTGTTGATCAGACAAAAACAAGTAATTTATAGATTCTATGGTGACTATACTCTATATGCCTATTTTTATGGGCCAAACAAGTAATTCAGAAAGTCACAGGCACATGAATCAATGTCTAAAATATCAATGTTAGTACTAATTACAGTTATAGGTTTGAAAATATGTAACGTACCGATAGGCAGAGCCAGGAAGAAAGGCAGCCAGCAGAGGATGAACATGCCCACCACCACGCCCAGCGTTTTGGCAGCTTTCTTCTCTCTGGAGAATTTTAGCAGTTTGACGGTGAGTGTGCTGCGTCCAGCTGAGGATCCGGATTTGGAGGTGGGGCATAAGTCCTGAATCTGCTGGTTCCTGCAGTGGATCCTCAAGGTGAGCTCATTGGAGTCCTCCTGACGCTCTTTCATCATGCCGGCCTCCAGGTTCTTGGTGGTGCGTTTGGCCACGATGTAGACTCGGCAGTACATGGCCAGGATGACGGCCAGGGGGATGTAGAAGGAGCCGAGCGACGAAAAGAGGGCATAGAAAGGTTCCTCTGTGATGAGACAAACCGTGTCATCCTGCAGAATGGACGCAAGAGTTTATCTTTAGTTTCATCACAGTCAAAGAGCTTCTGTCAGACTTTTAGTGCAATTCAAGTTTGACAGAGCATCCACAATGCCCATTAGTAGCTGTTCTGGAGCCTTAATGTACCCTTCCTCAGTCCCGCTTCTGAGGTTGAGAAGTTGAGCACCTTTCCTGTACTTAGATATGCTACATGCTAGCTCATCTATGTTGAAAAGAGAACAACATTTTGAAGCCATATATAGTCACAAGTAAGTAAAACACTGGCTCACTAGTAAGATAGTGTTTTGCTATGGATAAAACTGTTAGATAACATTGTTAGTTATTCAATTACATCTGATAGCAAGTCCAAGTACAAGTTTAGCAAAGTGCTAGCTAACTACCTAGGTAATTTACCTTAATTGTTACTTAGTTAGCTAGTCAAAGCTAGTGTTTTGCTAACATTAGCAAACTAAAGATCTTTTATCCATCCACCCATCAATTTTCTCCCACTTATCCGGGGTCAGGTCATGACGGCAGTAGGTTTAGCACGGCGTTCTAGATGTCCTTCTCCCTAGCAACACATTCTAGATCCTCCTGGGGGATCCTGAGGCAGCAGCTCTACTTTGAGTTCCTCCTGGAGCTCCTTACCCTATCTCTAAGGCTGAGCCCAGTTACCCAGCAGGGGAAGCCCATTTCAGATGCTTGTATCCGCAATCTCATTCTGAAGATCTAAAGATAGTTTAAACATCTTCAAACATTGATTGTCATTTCAACTCAGACGTGCTAGCACACATCATATCTAAGTACAGGAAAGGAGGAAGTTGATCAAGGCTTGTTCAACTATGATTGGAGCACAGAGCAACTTAGGAACCTTGCATGGATCAATTGTATCACACAATATTCCTTACCATCTTTCAATCTCATCTTTTAAGCCAGTGAGAAGTGAACTAAAACATTTTTTTAAAGAAAATGGAAATTTAAACATCTACAACTCCAAGACAACTGCAGCTCTATCTGCTGAGGAAGATCGTGTGATATGACTGAAAGCTCCAGAGCAGCTATTAGTCTGATTGGACATTATGATGAACAATCAAGATTGAAAGTTTATTCTTAACCTAAAAGCAGTTAATCTCACCATAAGTGAGAGGGTGAAAATTATTTTCTCTATTAATTGTTGAAAATCTTAGAGAATAATGAAAAACACTCCAATTCCTCCAATTTTCTGACATCTTTAAGTCTTGTTTTGTCCAAACATTTCCTATGAACACCTTTACATTTACAGGAATCTTTCCTTAGTGAACACCAAAAAACCTTTGAATAGTAAAGGGACTCTTGAATAGAGGAGACACTTGTAGAAAATATAATCTATATGATAATGGACTCCTGATCGTCACTGTTTGAGGTTTAAAGGACAGATGAATAACAGATTTGGCTCAGTGATGCATGATGGTTAGTTTTAGTACCGTTGACGGCGCCTGCTTCCAGCCCAGCAGCGGGCCGATAGAGATGACAATGGCGAGGATCCAGACGCCCAGCATGGCGAGCAGCGCCCGCTTCTCAGTGACGATCATCGGGTACTGCAGAGGATAGCGTACGCCGATGTAGCGATCGATGGAGATGACGCACAGAGACATGATGGATGCCGTGCAGCACAGGACGTCCACCGCCGCCCAGATGTCACAGAAGATCCGACCAAACACCCAGTAATCCAAAACCTGCAGAGACAGGGAGTAAATCCACTTTGGAGGTTTTTTACAGGAATGTTTCAAGTACTGCACTACTACTACACTACCGGATGTTCGATTCATTAAATGTGGCTGTTTTCATTCTTTCAAATTAGGCCTCATTTCAAGTGTGTCCTCTCTTAAACTCCTCTTAAACTCACTCAAAAGGATAAACAATTTTATGAACTATTTGATTAGATTTCTTCTTTTTCTCTTCTGTTAACTATAGAAAAGCAGCGATGATATCTCTCTCTTCACAGGTTAAGGTTGCAGTAGACTAAACATGGTACTCCAGATGTTCTACCCAACGTTTTTCAGCTCCTCTTGGGAGATCCAGGTGTCCAGGAGGCATCCTGATCAGCTAACTCCTTTCAACGGGAGGAAGCATCGTCTCAACCCGAGCTTCCTCTGGATGTCTGAGGTCCAATCTCGTTCTTTCGGTAACTACCCAAACATCACGACCATCGGTGAGGGTTGGACTCAACTTCCTCTAAACCAAAAATGCTACAACGTCTGTATTAATGCTGACACCGTACCAATCCATCTGTCCATCTCACGCTCCTTCTACAGTCACTCTTGAACAAGACCCCAAGATACTTAAACTCCTTTGCTGTCATGATCCCCGGCTTGGGCAGCACTGCTTTAGAAACCTGTTAACCTAAAATAATTCAACTTTAACATATTAAAAATGATATTAAAATGTAAAGTAGATGGTACTTTGAGTAATTTATTAACCAGGTAATTTTAGTCACAAAGTTTATGGGAGTACGTGTACTTTTACTTGAGTACAGATTGTCAGTGTGTGAATGGGTGAATGTGACAATTGTTGGGCTGTCTGTAAACTAGAAAAACTGTAAATCAGCATGATTGAAAACGCTGTGACTGACCTTCAGGTTCAGACTTTGGATCTGATTACTTCAGATAGATCATTAATCATCTCTTGGTTCATTCAGTCGCCCTCTGCTGTAACTGTCTTTTGTCCTGCGCACACTCACTTGAAACCTGGCAGAGAAAAATGCATTTTCCAAGAAAAATCGAGCTTTTGTTGTTTTTCAGACTGATTTCCAAGCATTTAACTAATTTTATATTAGCACTGTGTGTATGTTTTGATGTGTCACTTTAGATGGACAATAAAGTTTTTTTTCTAGTTTCGTGTGAAGTGGATCAAACCAGCTCTGAAGGTGGTGTTTGTATGTAGTGGACCAGAGATGGACGTGCAGATGGGCGGTGGTGTTTGTTGAGTCCAAGCCTTTTTAAAATGATTTTAACTCTTTACACCCAGCAGAACATTAAATATCTTGTCATTGTACTGTATTCAGTTGAATATATGTCAGATAGGATGTTATTATTTACATTTTACACAGCCTCCAAACTTTTTTTGTTGTTGCCGTTCATATTCTTATCACTAAACTTCACAACGGTTATAGAAATATCAGATAGATACAACAGTTTTTGTTTGTTTTTTTGTGGTATTTTGGTCACAATAATAAAGTTTGCACATCCTACCAGCTGCACCAAATATTAAATGTGGTTTTTTATTTAAATTTTGGCTTTTTGGTAACCAGATTTTGGGTTAGTAATGACTTTTAGTCATTAGTTAGATAAACAGTTTAGTAGTTTAAAAGATTGAATCAATATGAATTATCTTTTTTTATTTATTTCCCTTTTTATTCCCTTTTCTTTCCTCCTCCTTCTCTTTCGGGTCCGATTTTTTACATTATACATTTTTCAATTAATGTATTAATAGTTTAATCGAGAAAATGCAAAATGTCCATCCTAGAGTCCAACCTGTCTCTTCAAATATGTATTATATTCAGTTTACAGAGAAAGACAAAAATTTAATTTAATTTATTTTTAATTGAATATATCTTTGATAATTACTGGATCAATCATTTCCTTCTGTCTTTCTTTCCTTTACTCATCTCAAACCATTAAAATCTCCACTTAATCCTTATTTAATACTTAAAAAGTGATCAATAATCGATCCCTGCCACTGACCTCCAGCGTGGCGGACACCGGCAGCACGGTGGTTCCCAGCAGCAGGTCCGCGATGGCCAGGTTGATAATGAAGTAGTTGGTCGGGATCCGCAGATGTCGGTTACAAACCACCGACAGGATGACCAAGATGTTCCCCACGATGGCGAACATGATGAAGGAGGCCAGCACCATACCCACCGGCACCGCCCGGCTCAGGTCCAGCGGAGCGGTGCCGTGGTGGCCGCGGTGCTGCGAGCTGTCGGTACGGTTGATGGAGGAGTTGGAGTCCGACAGCGGCGGCTGCGTCCCGGCGTAAAGATCCTCGGAGGAGCCGTTAGTCCACAAACTCATGGTGAAGGGAGAGTGAAGCGGTTTAGTCACGGGGAGTTAAATAGGACTACATAAACTGTACACTACTTTAACCGTTTCTTATTTTTTGACACATTCAGGCGAGAAAACTGCCGTTAATTTGCATTTCTCCCCACAGTGTTTCTCTTTCCTATCTCACAGTATCAATTTAGAGCTTTCCTCAGCTCCTTAATATTTAAAAAATCCGAGTATTTTCCAGTGAAAATCCGTAAATAGTGATAACGTCTTTGATTAAATCCCATGGCTGAGAGGAGCGCTCGAGCCGGGCACGGTTTGCGCGGGAGGCGCGCGGAGCAGCAGCAGCAGCAGCAGCAGGTGGAGGTTCGGGTCAGCTCGCTCTCTCCGGGCGGTCAGACAGCCTCCTGCCGGCCGTTGGAGCTCCTCCTCGGGGTTAAACTGCTTATTCAGTAGCGGGTCAGATATGTCTGTGTCCTTTTATGGTCCAAGTGTTTAATGTGGGAAAGTTTCGACCGGAGAAAAAAAAAAAGAGACGGAGACACAAACTGCAACATCTTTCTCTCACGGTGGTAGAGAGACACTGACATACTTTGTCTCTCTCTCTGTAAAAAAAAACCACATCTACTTTATTGAACAGACTTCAGTAGCAGTATGGTCAACGCAGGTTGGACTATATGGAGGCCCTGAGGTGCAAAAAAATAACAATATTGGACAAATTCAGTCAGTCATTCTGGTACAAAACACACCAACATTAACAACACGAAACAATATGTCATGAAAGAAAAACAAAGTTTCAGAAATCACTTTAACATAATGTGAAAGATTTCTGTTTTGTTTAAATTCTTGTGTTTTGCACCTCAAGGCCACCGTAGTCTGGCAGCCTGGAGGTGCAAAACAAAACAACATTAAAAAAAAAAATACAAAAACAAATGTAAATTTAACATTATGTTGATGTGATTTCTGAAATTGTGTTCTTTTGGAAGAAGTGTGTTGTTTCTGGTGTCTCCAGAAAATCTGTGTTTTCTAGGTATGTTATAAAGATAGTATGTATGGTGATCCAGAGGTAGAAAACACAACATTTCACAAATCAGAACTTTGTTACAAAAAAATTACAAAATTTAAAATATTTTAGTGTCACTTTCGTTGTTTTGATTTTATGGTTTAAGTTTTATTAATGATTATCTGATGTGGTTAAGCTTTCTGATTTGTTGTGTTTTTTTTTGTTTGTTTGTTTTGTTTGTTTATTTATTATTATTGTGTTTTGCACCTCCAGGCCACCGTACTTACAATATTTAGAAGCAGCCAGCTAATATTACTTATTAGTCCAACAGCAAGAAGCCCAGCTCGGCATCTGTCTTTCAGCCTTATATTTCACAAAGCTCTCACCAACGATTAAAAGTCAATCCCAGATTTACTCGTCTGGCAGCTTCTCTCTCCTTCTCTCATCTTAGCTTCCTCTGTCAGTTTCCTCTGCACCTCTGCCATTATGTCCATAGAGGCTGATGAGCCTGGTAACAGTGCCTGCTTGCCCAGCTCCCGTTCTGGCACGACACAGGCTTTGCTCCCGCTCTACATAACTCTCTGTCCTCCTCTTCCCAGTGGTCCAAAACACCTGTGATACAAACACTAGCACACGGTGCAATGAGCTCACAGTCCAGGTAGCCCAGCTAATAACCAGGGTCAACAGAAAACAAGCATTTTAAAAGTTGTTTGCTTGTCATCTTGTGGACCTGACAACGTCTAAAGTCTAAACTTTTTATAAATCACCACCATGATGTAGTTATTTTGCATCCTTTTAATCAATTTATTCAATGAAATCACAACAAAATATGTTTATTTTGGGTTCATAGCCCTATGAATTACTCACGCAAATGAACACAAATGGTCAAATTGAAACCACTTGGCATCATCGTTATGAGAGTTTGGAAAGTGCACTATAAATTTTGCAGATATACTGTAAACAATCTGTAAACAGTGTCATCACATCGAGGGTGGAAGGGGGTGAAATGCTGCCCTCTATTTTTGGAGCATTAAATATTGGTCTTTTAAGTGTATAATTGACTTCACATGGAAGTATTTGAGAGTGAAGCAGACTTTAGTTGAAGAGAAATGTACTATTCCCCCCTGTTTGATAAAAAAAAAAAAGTACAGTGAGCAGCTGTTTTAAGAAATTAATGAACCTTTTTTTTTTTTTTTTAAATTAAACTGTAATATGCATCTCAATCAGCCTGCACTGGAGTTGTGTCATGTGATTGGGACCTCGGATTATTGAATTTAAAAATTACTTTTTAAAGATTTATGTCTTCATTAAGAACAAATGGGCTTGGAGCTGAAAAGTGATTATAAAAGTTAAAATGTTTAAGGGTTTCTTGGTTTGAGAGTTTCAACACCAAACACTTCAAAGTGTTTCCAGAATAACGTTCACTTACTGCGTTACTGTCTGTTAAATTTAAATTCATCCTTCTGTTCTTGGTAACAGGAACACGACACCAAGTTAATGTCCAGCGCAGTTGGGATTCAGGGGAACGAATGAGAGCCGAAGAAATGTAAATGATCATCAGACACCAACCGAGTTGCTGTTTTTACTCCTTCTATATGTGACTGTGTGTTTAATCGTTGCCTGCCAAGGTCAACCAGTTTCAGGTGATATAAGTAGCGCACTGGGAGTATGTGTGTTAGATCTATTTTCAGACCAGTTAGATATTTACACCATGCCGTTGGCAGCCGAGCAACAATAACCTTGATGTACTGTTGTGTGGAAAGAAGAGGAGCCAATCAGAGCGCAGATCCTCAGGTGGGTGGAAAAAAGTCCCACTGATATTCAAAGCTGGAGTCATCATTTTTAGCAACTTGACCACCTCCCCCATCTCCCTTCACATCCTCACCTGTCTTACCCCCCTTTACCCTGTCTTAGTTCTCCCGTGTCCAGCTTCAGGATAGGAATTGCATTCTGGATCTCATCCCCTCTCAAGGTCTCCCAGCTTTCTCCTCTCTCATCACAAGTATCATTAACTCCGAGGCTCTCTCTGGCTCGGTCCGAAAATACTCAAAATGGCTGCCGTCACCCCCATCCTCAAAAAACCTGGGCTCAACCTGGATATGATAATAAATTTAGACCCCATTTCCAATCTTCCAAGATTCTGGAATGTTTCTTGAACCCAAAGCCCACCTCATCACCTCAACAAACCCTTTGTACCATTTCAAATCAGTTTCTGCTCATAGCACAGAAACAGCATTTCTGATCCTACAGGACCTAAATACAGCTTTCAACACCATCCTTCTCTTGCGCCTTGAATCCTCCCTCAACATCACCAGTACTACTCTCTAATAGTTAAGACCATATCTAACAAACACCTCCTTCCCCGCTCCTCTGTCCAAAGGTGTCCACCAGGGTTCGGTGCTTGGTCCTCTCCTGTTCCGCCGTCACCCATAGCTTTGCAAAGCATTGTTTCAAAGCTTGTTTTGAAGCCTATGCGGCCACCATGTTGGTTGTCCTTCCTGGGTGCTCAAACAAACCATCTGTAACGACACCTGCGTGTCAATCTAAGTGGCCACGGCGTTAATTATACATAACTTTTAGCCTTAATATAATTTGAACGGTTGAGTTACAAAAAAATTCAGACTCAGTACAGTTGTTATGAACAGAGAAATTAGCTGTAGAAACCCAAAATGTTTTTTGTACTACGATGTAAACATGTTATTTCTGCTGTGAAGTTGGACATTTTAACACTGAGGGAAATTGCCTTGATCTATAGCCAGCCTCAAGTGGACATTTGAGGAACTGCAGTTTTTGGCACTTACACATTGGCTTCATTTTCCTGCCACGGAGGTTGCTTCTCACTCATCAGAGGTATCATTAACTCCTCCTTTAGCTCTGGTTCAGTCCCCCAAACACTCAAACTGGCTGCCGTCACCCTCATTCTTGAAAAACCTGGATTCAACCTGGATATCATGCCAAATTTCCAGCTCATCTCCAACCTCCCATTTCTGTGAAATATACTACATGTGGAAATCTCCTGAACTCAAAGCCCACCTCATCTCCAACAACCCTTTTGAGACATTTCAATTCAGTTTCTGCTCACAGCACAGAAACAATCCCATTCACCATCCTGGACCTCATTATAGCTTTTGACACCATTCTTCTCTCTCCCTTGAATCCTCCCTCAGCATCACCAATACTACAATCTCCTGGTTAAGTCAAGGTCCTCAGTCAGGTCCTCCAACGCTCCTCTGTTCAAAGGCGTCCTCCAGGGTTCTCTCCTGTTTATCCTCCACATGCTCCGCCTTGGTAACATCATACGCTGGTATGAGCTCCACTTTCACTGCTATGCCGATGACGTCCACCTCTATATGTCCACTTGCCACTCACTTTATCTCAGTCCTCCCTGTGGTGCTGTCCAACCTCATGATAGGAATTGTGTTCTGGATCTCTTCCCCTCTCAATTATTGTCTCCCAGCTTTCTTCTCACTCATCACAGGTATCACTATTTCAGGTCAGGTTCAGTCCCCCAAATATTTATGGATCGTCTCCCAGCTTTCTGGAAAACATATTTCAAATGATAATATGGAGAAACAGAATAACACTATTAGTTCAATCAAGCCGTCATCAAAAAAACACGAGAAATTAAAGGTTTAACAAACAGCTGCTGCTGGATGCACTAAGACTGAACCAGGAAATGTGCTGTAAAACCAAAAACCTAGCTAAAAGGGGTTGAAATGCTTTGTACAACTGCAGATATGGTGAGAAATCAGATGTGTGGGAGGTGATTCAGAGGTTTGGAAGTACTAACACATTTTATTACCGGAAAATAAATACCAGAGTTGCCACTCATGCATGCAAATGTATCTGCAATCTTGTGACCGACATCATCTGATGATGCCAATGTTTTGCAAAACCAAAACAAAGAGCTGAAAGAGACCAAATATGGCTGTAGAGATGGCGACAAAATTGGGATTTCTTAGAAAAATTCTTCACCCGTATATCAAACAAACAGGAGGAAATAATGCATTTGTTGGAGGACTATTTTCAGTGGCAGATTAATCTACATGTAGTGCTCTCTTGAGTATTGTGTGTGTGATTGAATCAAAATAAACTGCAGTGTGTGTGTTCAAGGTGATGAAGGAACAACATTGTGGCTCACTGATATGTTTTTTAATAGTTTCTAGACAACAACTGGGCCTCATCATACCATGCACATGCCTTTATACAATAAACAGCCTCAAAAGGTAGGTGAGTATATGGGATCTCTGCATGTATTTTCCAACATGATGATCCGGCCTGGATGAAGACTCTGATGTAAATTCTTTAACAGTGAATCAGCTGGACTGTAGCTCAGGATGTTCAGGAGTTACTCTTTATGTCAGATGAAGAAGTTGATATTAAGTGAGACAACGACATATCAAATTCCAGACATACTCTTTAAACCTGTTCGCCTGTGGATCAACACTGCTCCTCATAGACTGATGGGAACGATAAGGAGAGGAGGCAGATGGGAAAATGATGTGGGGAATGACATAGAGAGCAAGAAGAGGGGAAAGAGGAGTTAGTT
Source organism: Argyrosomus regius (assembly GCA_946959425.1). Classification (NCBI taxonomy): domain Eukaryota; kingdom Metazoa; phylum Chordata; class Actinopteri; family Sciaenidae; genus Argyrosomus; species Argyrosomus regius. The sequence goes on from OX336896.1 coordinate 10,502,916, forward strand.
CTCCATTAAAACTATGATCTCCATGCTAAAACAAAATTACTTCTGATGCTAACGTTGTTTAATGAAGTGTTTGCTCAGATGTTCAAGTTATGAAGTTATGTCAGTTATGTTGTTAAGATGCTTATGTTGGTATGATGTTACTACTGTAGATGGTTTTTAGGTGGTTACTATGAAGTTCTGGGTAGTTTTGAAGTACACTGTTGCCCATGAAGTTGGAATAAAATATTTTTACCTCTTCTCGTGAAATGATTGTGACAATGTGATTTGTTCTTGATAGATAAAGTGTATCTTCTCAAAACTTCCAAACAACAATTAAACCACAATTCACCTGGTGTGTATAAATAGGAATAAAAAGAGGAATGTGTCTGAAAATAAAATGATTCTAACTTTATGGACATCAGTGTATTTATTGAGACTTTGGTCAAATGTGATGTAATGTTATATATAGAGGGGTAGTTATCTGCTATAGTGTTTAAAGTAGTTTGTAAGGCTACTAAGTTGTTGTTATGTGGTTATTTTGGTGGTCTGAGTGGTTAATTAGGTGTTGCTAGAGGTTAGGATTGTTTCTATGGTGACAGGAGACTCATAGTTCTGTGAGGCTGGATTATATGCTAAAATCAGTATTATAAAATGCCAATATATATATATATATATATATATATATATATATATATATATATATATATATATATCATGTTCATCAGCTTAACTTAGCATTAGCAGTAAACACAAAGTGCGTCTGAGGTTGATGGGAATGTCATTAATTCTGCAGGTATTCGGTCACAAACCACATATCGGACAAATTCAAATGTTGACCTTATGATGGTGCTAGATGAAAAGTCAGAGGATCAATAAAGTTATTAGAATTCATCCTGAGGGGAACGTGAAGGTCTGAACCGCATTCATTACAATACATCCAACAGTCGTTATGTGGTGGACAGGTTGACAGAAACATCCAGAGAGCCATGATGCTAATGTAGTTAAAACAGATCCATCAATACATAATAGAAACAAAGGAGGTTTTCACTGTTTATTTATTTAAACAATCGGCTGTGGCAACCTCTTTTTTGAGCAGTGAGAGCAGGGATCGAACCGCCAACCTTGGGGTTATTGGACAACTAATATTGTCATTCTGTTTCTTTTTGTCTAATTCGTCATTGAGGAGGGATCCTTTACCCTGTTGTTTGCTGTGTGTGTGTGTGTGTGTGTGTGTGTGTGTGCGATATGATAGATGGTGTCAGACTGCGAAGCCCTCTGCACTATAATGTAGTGCTATATAAATAAAGCTGACTTTCAGCGAATAACTGATGTATTCTCATGCTGCTGTGATTGGTGGACGGAGCGAGCTGCCGTGTTGTCGAGCGGTTTGTTTACCCCTCAGAGAGCGTTCACTGATAGCAGCTTCCAGCTTATTTTTCAACCTCATCATGAATGAGCTTGAGGTGTTCATGAGAGCTGCTTGCTCTGATAAAACACCAAAACACTCTCAAACTGTCACTCAGTGTGTGTGTGTGTGTGTGTTTGACACTATTATCAGTTCAATATTACTGCAGGCCTCGTCTGAAAATGAGCCAGAGCTCTTTCCTCAAACAGTCAATTAATGAACATTTGGATGCAGCTCATTCATCAGCTGCAGGTTGGTTTAAATTCAAGTCACTGTGAAGCTCCAGCATTATAATAATGTACAATATAATACAGTAAAGAGCAGTAGAACTGTTCCAACTACAGTAAAGGTACTTGATTTTACTGATGTAGCTTTAAATGTTTCATATATTTTGTGTGTAAAAATATTGAGTACTTGACTAACTAAAGAGAAAACACAAAACATGGCACAAAAACTAAAACAAAATAGATACCAGAGATATTTCTGGCCTTTCTTTCCTGTCCTAAATTCCCCTGCTGAGGATTAATCTTTGTGTTTCTCAAATATCTCAATCATCCTTTTAATCCAAAATACAAATATCTGAGTTTTACAGGAAATCTGCAACGAGCACCAGCTGTTCCTTCCCATGACCTCCTGAGTTGTTGCGATACCAAACTATCTATCATGGTCTCACGGTTGCAATTCACACAGATAGACGTAACAGTGTCGTATTAGTGGTCTAATACGACAGCTGAGGCTGATGGGAATCTCATTAGTTCTGCAGGTATTTGGTCATAAACCAAAGTAATGGTGCTAGATGAAAAGTCAGAGGATCGATAAAGTTATTACAATTCATCCAGAGGGGGCCGTGAAGGTCTGAACCACATTTCATCACAATCCATCCAACAGTTATTTCAGTCTGGAACAACACCTACTGCTAATTTGTTTTGCTAGAACATTAATTAATTAATAAACATTCATTTCTGCTTGGATTATGATCAGCAGAGATGTTTTTGTCAATGAAGGAAGTGCGGGACTTTGACACCGGAGACCAGCAAGAGGGTCCAACTGTAGACCTTCAGGTTTGATAATCAGTGGAAAGCGAGTAGAGTCCCCACACATGAGCACTACAGGGTCTATGAAGTGTCTTCAATCTGCATTCTTTCTCATGTCCAGAAGGGGGGCAAAAATAAAGTTAGATTGCATTGAGTCTTATGAAGAAATGATCCTACTTCTCAGTTGATTTACAACCTCAGTAAACCGTGTTCTCATGAGTTAATGGTCTCAATCTCTACTTTCAAGCCTTCTTCCACAGAGCGTGATGTTCATTTGGTAAATTACGTTCCAATTTAGAGTAAAATAGACAATAAATCAAGACTACCTTTAGATTGACAAATCATTCTTAGTGAGTCCGTCCAGCTCAACACACTAGCTACGTGGCTGCCCATCACTCCACCATCTCTCCACTTTTTCGGGATCAATTAATCTATCTATCGAGCTCCATGGTCTCATCTAAATATGGTCATTTCTGGCTCGAAGAAACTAAGTTGCCAGCATGTATAATGCCAAACAAAAGGCTTCAAACCATAAACCAGTGGTTGACATCAAGGTGGGATTACACTTTAAAGTACACGTTTTTCTGAAATACAAGAACGTTTGTAATTAGGCACGACAATTTTTTTTTCCTCTGTGAAAATGGTGTCAAAGCTCAGTGCATCACTTACCAATCTTTTTGTTAATATGGTCACTTCTAGCTCCAAAAAATGAGCAATGTTTGTGATGCTTCAAAGTGGTTGTCCACAAATCAAAGCATTTGATTTAGACTTGGTTACACTTCCTTTCCTGCCACTAAACATCAAACATGCTACTACTTAACAGTTCATTTTCTCTCCTTTGGTCTCCAAATGAGACTCAAAGTGTATTAAATAAAATTGATCTTCTCCCTGCAGAGCAATGTATGGACTCAGTCTATCAACACACTCATAAAACTGGAATGTCTATATGATTTGTGTGAGTTCTTCTTATGATGGTTTCTGGAGACTGTAATCACATTACATCATGAGACTGTCGATGCTTGTAGTAAACTTTTTATCTCTCCTATAAATCCACCCGTCTGAGCAGAAAACTCCTGCTAACCTTTAACAAACCAATCACCTGCACCAGTCTGAGGACACACCGTAATTCAGGACTTTATCCCTTTAATGTTGACGCTGCAAAATGAAGGAGTGAGTGTTCTCTGACTTTAAGTTAGCCAGCCTGACCTTGAATTAGGTTGTGGGTTGCCATGTTGCAGGTGACAGATGGGTTGAAATTGTATGTAGTGTATAGACTGTTCAAGATGAACTGATCAAGATCAAAAGAATCTACACACACTTTAAATGTGAATTCAATTTGGAGCACATGATTTTTACATTCCTCTGCTGCCAGACATTGTTTCTTATTATAGTTTAATGTCATTAGCCATATTAGAGTCCTTGTTTTTTGTGTTTACTGGTTTAGGTTCTTTATTCTTGTGTACAGAATCCAGAACTAGTATATCATTACAGAAATGGGTTTCATTACTTGTGACTCCAAACATCCAGTTATTACTTTTTTTTAAAATTTTTTATTTAGTCTAGTGTTTTTCTAAAAAATAAAATATGTATGTCTAGTCTATATCTGACCTTCCTATTCTATTGTAAACAAATAATCACACATGAGCAGCACTGCTGTTTATTTATTTATTGCTGCAGCATGAATGTTGGAAGAGAACTGGATACAGTGTTAGAGACAGTGCTCAGTTTTTCAATACAGAAGCTGCTCAGTGGCACGTGAAGCCAAAAAAGTTATCTTTTGGGGCATAAAATTACACAGATCTTCTGCATTGTGAGGCCCACGCTCCAGAGACTTCCACCAGGTGAGCTGCTAACTTCCCATTTAACCCTCTCCTAACTTGAATGTAGATAAAATTATTTAATCGTTCTAGACTTCTGAACTGTTATTGGACTGAATGGATCAAATTCTGATAGTAAAGCAAAGTTTTTTTCTGGGGGTTGTGATGCTTAAAAAAATGATCTTACCTTTTACAGCTGTTTCTTTCACATTGGAAAAGTAATGGAAAATAATTTTTGGTTTATGTCAAATTGGTTTGTGCTGCAGCAAAGCCACCCAGAGTGATACAGAGCCACAGTGACAAGATGCAAGCACTGGCACAGTGGAGCATATTAGGCTTTGAAAAACACACAATAATTAGTAGTCAACACAGAACAATATTATATGAATAGACTTATGAGTGTTGACAGTTAAGGTGAAATGATTCAATGTTTTTTAATATCCACAAAAACAGGCAGAGATGACATCACTGTTATTAACCTTCTCCGATGTTTTTCACGGTTTGACTCAGAAGCTAAAATAAGTGGCCTCATTGTCACTTTGCTGCCTGTTATTCAGCTGCATGAATAAAATCTGCTGACTGATACTTCCTGCTGGACTCTCCTCTGAATAAACACTTTAACTCTGCATATCAGGGCTGGGCAGGCAGGATGCTGCCAAGACAATAAAACTCATAAATTCACACAAATAACATAACAGCAGCTCAGGGCACAAATGACCTTGAAAGTTCAGGAAAATACTATGCAATCAGAAAATGTGAGCTGTCGTTTATTTCTTGTTAAATATTCATGGTTTTCCCAATGGGACCATTTGTTCCTCCGTGATTCACGCCTCTGACTCATTTATGTTCTGTGTTAGAAAGAAAATAGAAGAAATGTTTGTCACACAGCAACTAAATGTCGGACAAAAGCTGTTTATTTCCACTGCAAAGCTTTATGTTAAAATGATATGGAAGCTTATTTCTGCCAAGAAAAGACTAAATAAATATATGTGAAAAGTTCTGCATAAACAAAATAAAAATGTAAAATGTGAAATTGCTGGAATGTAATTTAAAATAAGTTTTGCTTTCCTTGCAATATTTTGTTTTGATATCAAGCTGCAGTCAACGTTCATGCACATTCTTGATTTGGTTCTGTTCACGATTCAACAACAGTCAACACAAAATAATCTTGGTATTAGGAATAAACCAGGAGCTGAAAAGGGTCGGCCTTTGTTGCTGTGTCAAAATGGTGGTACTTGGAGAGCCTAATATTTCCTGAGGTGGTATGTGGTATAAAATGTTTGAGCGAGACAGTAACATAATACGTGATTATCAGCAGATCGTACAGGAGGGTGGAGGAGGTGGAGATCATTATGGCAGGTGTGAAAATATTTTCAGTTTATTATGAAGCTCTGGCAGGCTGCCATAGTCAGGGTGGTTAAAAGGAATCATTGTTAGAATTACATTAAAATGAAACTTTAATAACAATCAAGAAGATGGCTCAAATTACCCCTCCACAGCCATTTTAACAAACGTGTATTATCCACCAGTTTAGAGCTAATGTCATGCGAATGATATAGCCTCATGCTGTAACTCATGTGTGTAACACACACACACACACACACACACACACACGCACAAAACGTGTCTGTAATTGAATCATCATAAAGAAATCACTTTAAACAGCAAAAAATATGTTTTTGAACTTAAATGTGCTGACCACTTTTTCCACGGGCCTCTCTCCATGACAGGGTGAGTAAAACTGATGACTCTTTAAAACTGTTTGGTCACATGATCAATTTTGTCTTTGGCAATGGCAAAAACAAGAGATGTCTCAACTTCTCCACAGGTTCAAACCACAGCTGTCAGATAAATGTAGTGAAAGTACTCATTACTAATATTTAAAGTCTCTGTGAAGTTAAAATTGATGTTTTTAAATGTTTTTATCTCATATGTCATTCAGGACATACATCCAGTGAAACACTTTCTCTCTTATGACGCCAGCCTCATACAGTCTGCTACATGCATCTGATTACTGTACAAAAGCACAACTTTATAACTTTATTCAGTGATTTTGGTGACACTGGATCATATTGTATTTGCTAGTTTTCCCTCTGATGTCCTCTGGCTGCTCAGCTTTAAGTACAGAGTTTCCTGATGGACAGATAGCTTATCGCTGAAGTAGCTCACAGCTAATGAACGGCTGCTGACTGAATCTACTGTTAGCAGAACTCAGCAGCCGGACCGGGTTCGAGCTCAGCCTCTGAGACCAACAGGGAATAACGTTACATTACTGATGTGAGTTATGGACTTTCCTAATAGAAAGACTGCTAACTCGGTCAGCCATGTAGCGAACTGAACTGGCTCAGCCGCATGATGCCAGGAGCCCAATCTGGCAAGAAAACCACCTCGATAGGCTACTGTATTCACTGCTGGCTACCGTTGGTTTTGGAGGATGTGTGTCCGACCATGTTCACTGGAAGGTAGTGCTGACACTTGATCATAGTCGCTACCTGCAGTGCATTGTGGCGGGTTTGTAACGTGCATTCACAATCAATAAACGTGATTATCTGTCTGTTTTTATGTAGAAAACATAGAAATGAGGAAGCAAACAGCACTCTGTTTCGTATTTCATGGGAAAATGAAAGTATTTTGTTACATTCCAGCACTGAGACAAGCACAAATTATTAACATTAATGTTTTTCCAGCTGTGATGAAGGTCTGTACGGTGGCCCAGATGGATTAAATGTTAGAGAAAACACTCTACACATAGCTGTCCTCCTGCTCCTCCTCGTCTGATTGGTTCGGCCTCCTGTCAGTGTCTGATCTCTGGTTAGTCCTCCAAAGTCCTGCAGACACAAACACAACCTGCAGGTTAACACACTGCCTCCTGACAGCCAATCAGAGAGCAGGGTTGTGTGTATACTCACTATAAGCAGCTGTGAGCATCACTGCAGGTATGAAAATGATGAAGGAGACTCTCACTGTGTTTCCAACGAAGCTCTGCAGACTGTTTACATGATGCTGCTGGACGGACGACTGTCAACAAACAAAGAGATGTTAGTGTTTGTGTTTACTCATATGTTGCCACAGTAACCACAACTAAACAACAAGGAACACCCATGTTTAAAATGTACACAAACTATTATCAGTGTTACTGTATTATCATTAATAAGCATCATCATAATAATCAAAATAGTAATAATTATGTCACAGCATGAAAACTGTCTTTGTTACCTGAACCAGTGCCACCACTGGCCCCGTGGTGTCCTCTTCCCCCGTGGTGACATCACTTCCTGTCACGCCTCGTCTGGTGAAACCTGCCGACATGACGAAAGCACGCGTGAGGAAAGTTTTTACAGCTGATTTGAGGTCTGCTGTGTGAAGCTTAGTTCTTTACTTCACTACATCTTTAGTTGCTTTACTTAATTACGATTCTTTTACACACAAAACATATAAAGAGTTTATAAAATATGTTTTGTTGTAAATTAAATTGAAAAAATACAGATGAAACCACTAGTCCATTAGTCAATTAGTGTATTGATAGAAAATGAATGATTAACTCTTGATATTGGTTGAAGTCATTTTTTGTTTCTAATGTCAAACATTGTAAAGGTGTCACTTTATCAGCATCATTCAGTCATAACATATGATAACAACTGAGCGTCATGTTATTCGTCCTGTGCTCACCTGTTGTAGTTTGTGGTGCGTTCAGGTTCTCAGTGTCCCTGTTGTCAGAGAGCTCAGAGGTTTCTGTTGTTGAAGATTCAAAGTTCACAGAGCGAGCTGCACAAGGACAGACAGGAGAAAAGTAAGAAGAAAATCAAATGTTCTGCTTCTCATTGTATTCTCCTTTAAGGTCATAGTGAAGCTAAAAAACAAAGCACTTAAAAGTCACAGTTTCTGCTCTGGTTCAGACCATTAACTGTATATAAAGATGGACGACCTGACAAAGTGAAGGCTGGCTGCAGTATAGGTCATAAACCCCGCCTTCCTCCATGTTAGCAGATGGGCCATCCCAACGATGGTTTCTATCATTTTAGTTTTTATCATGCTGTCTGTTCATAATTATTTATTTGATGCTATAAAAAGGAGGTTCCACATCATGATCTATGATTGGGGCAGGACCTCGAAAATTGTGGCTTCACCCCAATCATGACTCTGCAGACTCCAAATGACGTCACCAGCACAAGATGGCTGCGGACTTCTCTGGAATATTCTGACTTCATTTTGTTCAGTGTGAGGAAGACGTGTCGTCCATCTTTGTACACAGTCAGCTGTTCAGACTGATGAATAGAAGCTGAATTTCTAAACGTACGGTTGATGATGATGAGGTGAACAATGGATGTTTGGTCGTTGAACAGACCGGGCAGGTGAACTCTGCAGTGATAGAAACCAGAGTCTGATGGTCGAGAGTTAAAGATGGACAGAGAGGAAGAGGAGGATACAGAGTACCTGCAGAGAAGAGAAAATAATCATTCAACCTCCATCTGCAGACTTTATTACTCTTAATGGTCATTTAATATGGGGAGTGATTGACTCGCTTAGTAATTCATTTCCAATGGGACGCAAGGATGGTCTGACAAGTGGCGTGTGAAATGAAGCCAGTGTGGAGGTGCCAAAACTGCCTCAAACGCTCATTTGAGGCTGGCTGCAGAACAAGTCACTCCATATTTTTTGTCTTCTTGTGAATGAAACTCGTCTGTAAATGGAGCACAACTGTACAAAAAGTTTTTGATGTCAGACATTGAACACCACTGTCCTGTGACCTCGTACCTGTATGACTTCTTGTATGTGACCTTATCTCCGGCTGTGTAGATCACAGTGTTTTGGCAGGAGAACAGTGAAGGTTCTCCTCTCCCCCAGCACACTTCCACTCCAGTCTGACTCACCGCCTCCGAGTGACACGGCAGCGTCACCTTTCTCCTGGCCACGCCCACCACTGTATCCGTGGTGGCCGCTGACACACAGGCTGGAGCTAAACAAACACACAAAATTAGCTGTTAAAATTAAACGCTGATGCTGACAACGTCTCTAAATCCAGTCCGCATTTTAAGGAACACGTGTTCCACGACTGCAGTTCTTCTAACGTCCATCAGATGCAGCTCAAATAAAAAACTATGGCTGTATTGAAGTGAATGACAAAACTTCCAACTTCTCTCTACGAATACAAAGTCAGTACAGTTTTTACACAAGTGCAGCTTTTCCGCTTTTTCTACTGTCAGACTGAGAGTAAACCTTTGCAATAAATGTTTTGTCTTAAGCCCGAAGAAGAGGAAGTATTTGGGGTACATTTGCTTTGATTTTCAGGTGTCCTCCAGCACCACCTGATGGCACTAAGACAAGAAGTGTATGACTCAATGCCAACCTGAATCCAACAAATTATGTCGAACATCAATATATTTAATCGAGATAATTCCAGGGTGTGTTTAGCCTAGCTTAGCACAAAGACTGGAAGCAGATGGAAACTGCTAGCCTAGCTCTGTAAAAAGAAAAAAAAAACTCCAACTGCAATGACAAGTCTGTTGTTAATTCTTTACCGGGACTAGTGCTAGAGGAAATATTTTTGTATTTGTAAAATGTTAGACTGAAGTTTAGCTGGAAATCTCTAGTATTCAGACACTTCACAACAGTAAAAGTACTAATAACACACTGTAACAATACTTTGTTACAAGTAAAATTATGTATACTCGGTAAAATGTAGTGACGATTTGTAAAAGTTTTGAAAATAGTGAGAAATGCAAATCCAAAGTGATCACAATATTACAAAGACATTCAAATCATTCAAAGGAAAAGCAGCAACATTTCATGGAAACATGAAATGTTTTGACATAAAAAATGACTTCAACCATCATCAAAGAGTTCATTGTTTCTGTCAATATGCTAACGGATGAATGGACTAATGGTTTTAGTTGTATGAACTGTTGGGTCGTTCAATTTAAAACAAAACATCAGATTTTACAAACTTTTAGTAACTAAAGCTGTCAGATAAATGTACAACATTTACCTCTGAAACGTCACAGTTCAAGAGGACGCTTCAGGTTCAGGACTCACCTGTGAGGAAGCAGACCAAGGTGATGGTGTGAAGAAGAAGCAGCATGTTGATGTGCTTCCTACAGACAGACAGACAGACAGACAGAAATACAGACAGAGACAGAGGAAGAGAGGAGGAGCTAGATGGACGACTCACTGATGTTACTTCTCTTTTCCATTTATCAGCTGATATTTATAGACACATGACAGACTGATGAAACTGGCCTCAGACAGAAAACACAAAAAAAATCAGCTCCAGAAGAGGAATTACGAATAGTCGTAATACTACAGTGTAGTAATTATGTTACTTGAATAAAAATACAAAAAGTATTAGCATCAAAATATAAAGTACCAAAGGTCCATTTGAGAATAACAGACATTATAATATTGGAGTATAATTAAAGATCGTTAATGTTGCATACCGCTGTGTAATAATATATCAAAATATTTATTGATTATAAAAGTATGATATTTCTCTCTTAATATGTTTGTTTGGTGGATTTTTGTGTTTCAACAACGCCCATGTGAAAATATTTAAGAGGATGTGACATCACAAATGAAGCATCAGCATATTTTACTGATGCTTCACACCTGAGTGTCTACATGCTCCCATGACGACAGTCATGTGGACGATATTCAGCTCTTTACACCCGCTGACCTCGTTCAGCTGAGCACTTTCTCTCAGGAGACTCGACTTCACTCCAGAGACTGGAACATGAGTACCATGTGAAACCAGAAGTTAGTGTTGACTCAACTTCAAGACGTGGTCGACCTCATTTTCCATCGTTTTCAGTTTTCAGTCGATTTAGGCAACTCTCCTCATCTCCTCTCCTTCTGTCCTGTCCTTGTCTCCTCTCATCTCCTCTCCTCTCCTTCTGCCCTGTCCTTGTCTCCTCTCCTCATCTCCTCTCCTTCTGCCCTGTCCTTGTCTCCTCTCCTTCTGATCTGTCCTTGTCTCCTCTCCTCTTCTCCTCTTTAGTCCTCATCTCCACTTCTTCTTCTTTTCTATCCTCCTCTCCTCTCTTCGTCTCCTCTACTTCTCTTATCTTCTTGCCTCCTCTCCTCTCCTTTAATTGTCTCCTCTCCTTCTCTCCTCTCCTTGTCTCCTCTTCTTCTATCCTCATCTCCTCTCCTCCTCTTCTCTCTTTGTCTCCTATCCTTGTCTCCTCTCCTCTTCTTAACTCCTTCCCCCTTTTCCTTTTCTTCTCTCCTCTCCCCATTTCATCTCCTCTACTTCTTTTCTCTTCTTCTCCTCTTCTTATCTCCTCTCCTCTCCTAGTCTCCTCTCCTTGTCTCCTCTCCTTCTATCCTCTCCTCAACTCCTCTCCTTGTCTCATCTCCTTGTGTCCTCTCCTCAACTCCTTTCTTTAGCATATAACATTTGCTAACAGTGAAAACATTCAAGGGTCAAAGGTCAGTTGTTTTTGGCCTCTCTCCTCTCTAATCTGATTTTGTGCCACATTCCTCTCTAATCACGTTCTTCCCACTGGAGATATAAATACATCATATATTTACACAACATGTTAAACTCTTTTTTAATAATCGTCCACATCATACGAGCTCCCATCATGCATCTTGTTCCTGTGATGATAGAAATATCTGACTGCAGTTGTGTTGTCTGTTCATATCAGTAAATTATAAATTATAGATAATGTTAATTATTACGTGTTTATTATTAGTTGATTAGTTAATGAACAACATCAAGTTTCACCAAAATCAGTGAAATAGTTGGTGGCTTGCGACTTTTCATTGAAGTGTTTCGTACACTCATTCACAACACTCTTCTCACAACACTCTTCTCATTCTTAAAGGTACTTAAAAAAAGCAAACAATTGATTATATATTACTGAAAACATAGTTATACATGTTATATTCCATTCCTGCTAATAATATCACCCTAAAAGTTACACACTGAAGCTTTAAATGTCAGGTCTTTATTTGTAGTGGAGCTTGAGGCAACTTAGTCATCAGGTCGAGGCCATAACGTGACTATTAACACATTAGTAACATCACTGTTATATAATCCAACACACAGATGTAAACTCCCCCTGGAATCAATACAGTTATTGATGATCGATCCCCAGCTCAAGATCAAGTCCAGCAGCTTCTCCACTCATTAATGTGATTAATGCGGTGATGTCACCACACTTTATGAAACCAAACAGGTCAAACTTCCTCTGACGGTCTGTCTGAATAATAAACAACACTCAGATATAATCTGAAGGAGGAGGAGGATAAAGGGTGAAGGTTAAAGAGTCATTAACCTCCCAGTGAAGAAGAAGAAAAAGAAGAATCAGGATGACTCGACATTCAGACACCAAACGTGTCAAACTGACACTTTTGTGCACGCTGATGTCATTTTATTGGTCGTTGCCATGACGACAGCCCAGTCTCTCCTCCACCCTTTTAACGTTTTACCCCAGACCTCGGCGATCCTGACGGAGAAAATATCTCCTGCACAGCAACAGGAAGTTCAATGTGTATGGTGGTTGCAAAGGCCAAGACTATGATTTACATCATTTATATACTAAACTATTCAGTGACCCACGACCTTTATGGAGGCGTCTCAATTATCTTTTTGTTGTAAATTAATCTATTTGTCAGGGACAATTCATGTAGGCAACCGATGCAGAGTATATAGGACTTGTAGCAATCACTAATTTACATTCTTTGTGTACTTTTGAGTAATACTACAAACAGTAACGGAAACAAAAATCATTTATTCAGATGTTTCTTTTGAATTTCTCACCATTGACAGTATAATTAGTGGACCTGCATTCTCTATAACATCCAGCAGGGGGCACCTCCAATGGCTGCAGCAAAAAGTTCAGATTGTATTGAGTCTTACGGAGAAACGAGCCTACTTCTCAGTTGATTTATGACCTCAGTAAAACGTTTCCTCATGAGTTTATGGTTTCAGTCTCTAGTTTCAAGTCATGACGTTCATTTTGGTGCCATTTAGAATAAAATACGACAATAGCAGGTTATGCTTTAGTACAAGTTATTCTCATTGAGTCTGTCCTGCTGAACACACCAGGCTCACTAAATTCAGATAAACTGTCAAACTAGGCAGTGCTGATCAAATATGAATCCAGATTTTGTTACTGCATTGACTATTTCAATAACATCTGCGTCAGTAACATCTGCGTCACATGATTACGTAGCCTTGTGTAAGAGCAGTCATATTCTCCTCCTTTCCATCGAGGTCAAAGAAAATTGTTTATGAAAGGACATAGGAGGTAATCCTTTTGACTATTTGACCGCGCCACTTGACTAGACACTTTCAGTCATTCATTATGATTCAGCTGCTTTCTTTTCTGACCAGAGAACAAATAAGGAATTTTACCAAACTCCAACAAACGTGGTTATCATACTGCATCACATTTCTCCATGATGACCCTCTGCCACAGCCTCTTACTCTCCTTATCGACTGATTGCTGATTGAAGAGTTTCAGATAGGTGCATTAGACGTTCAGAATTTTGCAAATCATTTCTATTAGCTGTGAAGAGATGTCCTTTTTCGTTAACACAGTGAATCCAATCGAGTTTTGTGTCTTGAGGTCAGTTAACTTGGTTTGAAAAAGGTGTGAAGAAGCATGAAAGTCTTAACACATTTGCGAGAGAAGACTTCTGCTGTACTAAAAAAGGATCTGTAGAAAAGATATTTTTGGTTGGTGGAGGAAACAGTTTACACGCAGCATGTTGAGTAAGACTTTGCTTTAAAGGTCACTTTTTATTCAGTTTATCCTTCATTTTCTAAGGGAGAAACACGTCAACAAGTCAACAACATGTTTTTCATTGTAGTTTGTAGTCAAGTGGGTTTTATTGTCATTTCAACCACATACACAGTACGCAGTGAGACGAGACAGCATTTTGTTGAGGACCTTAATGCTACTTGAAACATAAAACATAGTGCAGACAGGACTACATTAAAGTGCTCACATATTAAAACACAAAATATAGCAACAGCTACATAAAGTGCTGTACGTTTAGACAGTACAAAAACAACAGACAGACAGGCTTGGAGGTGTATGTATATATGCTACATATGCTTATATATAGTATGACTATAGTGGCTATAACAGTATCAAATGTAGTAACAGCAGAGATAATTGCCTGCGAGAAGAAACTTTTTCCCATCCTGACAGTGTTGGCTCTTAAACTGTGAAACCTTCCAGACGGCAGCAGGGAGAAGAATGCATGGGAGTGATGTGCTGGGTCATCCTCAATGTTTTGGCCTTGTTGTAAATGTCCATGACAGAGTGAAGAGAGACCCCAATGTACTTTTCAGCTGTCCTCACAATACACTGTAGGGCACTGTGATCTGAGACGGTGTGATTGCGGAACCACTCTGTGATGACACTTCCCAGGATGCTCTCAATAGTCCATCTATAGAAAGTGGTCAGATTAGAGGGTGGCAGGAAGTATGTTGTAAAGTGCGACCGGGCAACTGAGGCGACAAGATTAGCGATGGTTAGCTGGTGGTCAATCAAGTTTCTCACTACCCTGGTAAGGGCAAGACATAGGGAGTCAATTTTGATGTTGATGCCAGTGTGCAGTGGTTTGAACTGTACACTGCTGCACAGTCATGGGTTAACAGAGTGAAAAGAAAGTGGCTGATCATGCAACCTTTTATGGCAAAAAGACATGATGATGTGTGGACAGAGAAGGTTAATCTGGTTCTGACTGAGCTGTCAACAATGAAAACTGAGGAGTTTCAGAATAAAAAGACAAACTCTCCCAGGACAAAAATAAAAAGCTCACAGCCGTATCCTGTAGTGTTTACAGCCTGTTCAGTGAAGATGAAATGTTAATAGATGTTAATACATTTTAATAATTCAGTCAGTGAACGTGGACGTCTTTTATTTGAGTGGTGTGAACGTCTGGATCGAACATCACCCCAAACACTCTGAAGCAGCTCGGGTGCTATCGAGTGTTTGAGCCTCACATTAGCATCGTGTTAATTAGCCTCATACTGAACAGCTTCAGGCCTGTTAGCAGGACGCTCATTCATATGGAAACACTTAGAGGTAATGCGTCTCGCTGCCATCCGGCCACATTCACTCGGCCTGTCCTCATTAGCATGATGTAATTAACATGTGCAGACCTAGAGTGCGCCTGTGCCATTGACTGCTGTTAGCCGGATGCTAATGTCAGCTGGAGTGGATCTGACACGAAGGTTTAATAAACAGAGGACGGACGGGTGGAGTGAAGAGGAGGAGGGCAGTTGTCATATCAGCTGTTTCTATGGCAACAGGACTGAAGTGAAGTGCAGTGAGTCAGATTCATCATTACTGTATAAATGTTTTCATTTTGAGTCATGGTCCAGTTAATCCACCTACAGGGCCCAGGGCTGAAATGAGCTCTGGACCCCCTATAGACCACACCACACCACCACACCACCACACCACGACATCACCGCCACTCTGTGTGTACTCAGTGTGCCTGGTGGTGCCTTCAAGTACCCATCAAACCTGACATTTATAATATTTCACTGTAAGCTCCAGACAACAATTAAAGTTCAATATTAAATACATTTTATTTTAATTAATAGAGTCAAATACATGACAGAACCAATAGAATGAACTTTTTTTTTTTTTTTTAATTCCTTATTGTTCAGTTATGTTTTATCTTTCTCATCGGTGTCACTTTTTAATTAATACTGTCACTTTTTGTTTAATAATATAACTTTTTATTTCATTGTGTCACTTTTTTTTATGGATTTTTAGGACACGCCTTCCTTCGCCTCTATCCTGACTAGATCTGACTGAGGACCCGTTGACTCTAATCATACTCTACTTTATCGTCTATTTTACTCTAAATGGGACCATAATTTACAAAATGAACATCGTGCTGCAGATTAAGACCATAAATTCATGAGGAAATAGTGAAAAGTAGGTTCATTTCTTCATTAGACTCAATACTATATGACTTCTTTTAGCAGCCGGTGGAGTCGCCCCTTGCTGGCTGTTAGAAAGAATGCAGGTTTAAGACACGTACTCCACTCAGTCCATTATTTACACCATCCATGGGAGTTCCTCAAGGCTCTATTGTCAGGCCTCTTCTGTTCAACATTTAGCTCAGATTATAGAAAACAACAAAACATCTGACACATCTGTAAGATTAGATTTCCTCCATTGTCCTTCAGATGTTTAACCGCAATGAGATTTTGTCGTCCCCTTTTTGACCTTTAGTGCAGCAGCAGTATTTAAAGCAGATGACAACAACATTAAATCTCGTCTCAGTGCCTTCATGTCTCAGGTGAAGCAATTTGTCTTGTTGTTAAAAAAAACAACAACTAGTAAATGTTGTTTGTTTCGGTTCTGACAGATGGAAAACATCTATCTAGTTTTAACCTGATGCACAAAAACATGTTTATAATGACTGAATTAAGCAGAAGTCGGAATAAGACTGAAAGCCTCCATTATTTTAATACCCTCTCTGTGTCTCTGCTTTGATGTGGAGTGCTGCTCAGTATTCATTTATTCACCTCTGATTTCTATTTTTTTCCTACGAGCACTTGAGAGTGTGTTTATGAGCCAGAGCAGAGATCAAATAACTGAATCCTTTTAAAAGAGTTTAACAGTCTGAAGTCGTAACTGCCAGCTGAGACCAAACTCAACCAGCTGATTCAAATGTTTCGTCTGGTTTTAATGTGATCTGTCCTTCATATTCCATCTTAAAGCCAAATCCTGTCCTTAAAGTGCTAAAATGGAAATCTTCAAGTGGTCCTGAAGGACCTGTTTCAGTCTGATTCAGAGGCGGCGACGTCTGTTCAAGGCCATAAGCAGGATGTTTGAAATACTAATGTACGTGTACTCTGCTTGAGTATTTCCTTCCTATTTTCTGCCACTTTATATTTCAGCTCCACTACCTGTAACTGTTAGATTATTCTGATGAGCCATTCTGCATAATGAGTACTTTTACTTTTGATACTTACCAAATACCAAAGGGGCAGTTCACCTCTAACAATTAACAATACATATTTTTGAGCTAATGTAGCCGAGGAGGATGCCATTCATGTTTGTAGTTGTGTACTCTTTCCCAAAGAGTGAAGGGCAACAGAGACTCTGCCATAAAACACCTGATTTTACAACAGAGGTTGGTTTGACAGTCTACTCTAAAGGCCACCCGGAGAAGCTGACCGAACTTCTAATAATGAAGCTTGTAAACGTAGGAAGTGGAGCTGTTTTTTTCTTCTCTGCTCGTAGTAAAATGTTGCTAAATAAGGAGAAACAACAACATGATCGTTAGTTTATAGTAACGCCACATTGGACGGGCGACCAAAGCAGAAAAATAAAATTAATCTTAATCTTAATTACAGAAAAAGTGACTAATGTTAGAAATATGTTACCTAAAGATAAGATAGGACTGTAAGGACTGTAGGGAAATATACTGTATAGTAGCATAATGTAATTGTTTTATGCTACTGGCAAAGATCTCAGAATATCCATTGACCCCCACTCAAACAAGAGAAACCACTTTCAACCCAAAAGGGCAGCGGTGGTATGACACAAGGGCAAAGTGATGATCTCGATTGTCCCTCCTCCACTGTGGAAATACAACAAAACTGAAATAACTTCGTAAGATATTTACTTGATTTGTGTATATTTCCAGTCAGAGCTCTCGTGGTTTTCTACCTGGTCTGATGAGCTGAAATCTGTGCACTCATCTGTATGTGTAAAACACATTAAGTTTGTGTTGTATGCACATGAATTCACAAGCCAAACATACTGAAGGCTGCAGAAAGGAATCAATAACATCGATCAATACAGAAAGGGCTGAAAATTGCTCCTGAATGCAGCACAAAAGAAAAATCCATCCTTTTTTTTCCACAACCAGCTCTGTAGTCCTTGAACACACCATGATGGAGTTTTCTAACCAGTCGTTGGTTTTGATGAATCGACTCTCTGCAGTTGCAATGAGACCTCCAATAAACCACTGGTACAATGGTCCATGAAGGCAGCAGAAGTCTTAAGGAAGGACAGAAGAAGAGTTGGCACACAAACACTGCAGCAGTCCACCGTCCTGCTCACACAGCACATTTTTAAAGATATTGCATCACTGAACAGAGCCAAAAAAAAAGAGTTAAAATGTGTAGCATCACTACAACAACACCTCCTCCTCGCACACACACATGCACACACTGCGTCAAAGACTTCTTGTGGGCTGTAGAGGTCTTTGAGGAGCTTGTAGGAGGTCTGTTTTCTGCCAACACAACCCTCAGCTGGAAAAAATAATGATGTCAGTGCCTGGACCTCATGTAAGAACATTTTAAAATAAATCTCTCCGACTTTGTGTTTGTTTGTTTCAACTAAGATTCAATAAACTCTATTAACCGTACAAACGGGTTGTAAATCGCTGCTTCCAGCCTGATGAAAGACACCTGGTTTATCCAAAAATGCTGAAACCGAGGAAGAGATCCTGCTGTCGGAAACACATTCATCAAAGCCACAGAGCTGGTGAAATATCAGGAAAATTACTGCAGCTGTCAGCATGTGGCATCCACTGAAGGTTTCTGAAGAATAATTTTCAAGCTAAGAATGTGGTTGCTTTGGCCATTGAGAAAATTAGCCATATAGAGCAAAACAGTTTTTTGAACCAGGCTGTAAACATGTTTATTTCTGCTGTGAAGTTGGACATTTTAACATGGGTGCTTATGGAGTTTGACTCGTTCTGTAGCCAGCCTCAAGTGGACGTTTGAGGAACTGCAGTTTTTACCACTTCTGCATTGGCTTCACTTCATGGCCACGGAGGTTGCAACGTGGTATCAGTGCGAGTGTATGATATAATATATTTGAATAGAGTGAAATAAGACTTCAGTTCTCTGTTGGAAAGATGTTGAAATATGTAAAACACCTTCTGATTGGCTCCTTGTTCACAGCTGCTGTCAGTTCTCAGATGGATTACGCGACAAACTCGAGAAGTTCACAAAACTTTGGACTGCTCCTTTAACATCTGTTTAACATCTGTTAAAGTGATAGTAACCTCTGACCTCTGTGTTCACATCTCCTTCATCTAATAAACACTCAGAGCTTCCTCTTCTTTTCTTCTTCTTTGGTTTTATAGTGAGTGAACCAACAGGACATAAAACTGGTATGAATAAACTCAGTGTGGTCGGCTGATTTACTCTAGGGCAGCCCTGAATGGACATATAAACATCTAGAGATCCAGACTCTTAAAATTGTTTCACTATTTTATGATATTTATGTGTTATTTTCAAACATATTAGTCTTACTATTGTTATAGGTAGATCCAACTCTATATTCTCTATCAAATGTTGTGTTATTTTTATTTTTATTTTTACTTTCTTCTATCTCTTCTTTTAATTATTTCATTTTGTTGGATTACTTTAGTTTCTCTATCACACAGTGTTTACTTCCAGATGTATATGCAGGTGAATCAGTCAGACTTTGTGGCATGTTGTCAAAAACACTTGAAGCTCAACGTGAGATCAAATTCCTGACAGTGCTTGTAATTTCACCACTTGACATCAAAGCTTTGCTGATTCAGGTCCTGTTAAAACCAGAGGTGTGACACAGGACTCCAAACATCTGAGACGAATCAGAGATAAATTTAACCCTGAAAGCTCCACCTTTCTTCACTTTAGCTAGAAATATTCAACATGCCTGCTGCTTCATTTTAAACACATGAACCAGAACATTTAATCTGCGATCTGCACGAGTGTTTGAAATAAAGAGAGAGCTGATCAGAGTGCAACAGATAAAACGCGAACGTGACTCCGTGTTTCAGACTTAATCCTCCACATTACTGATCTGCCTCACAGTTTACTGCAGGATTCAACCTCAGACACAAGAGTGTGTGTGTGTGTGTGTGTGTGTGTGTGTGTTGACACTGCAGAATTTTAAAGGAGCAGCTCAACATTTTGGTGAAAATCGAGCATCATGCAGTAACATTGTCATATTTTCTGTTAAAAAGAGAAAAAAAAAGACGCACCAAATGTTCTTAAACCATCCAAATCTGCTGAACAATGAATGTCTCTTGATCATAATTTGGAGGTGTGTGCATAGGTAACACCTCACAAACACTATGTAAGGGCAGGTGTTGTGTCATGTGCAAACCATAGACTGAAGAGCCGTGGTGAAGCAGAGTGTGGTGGCTCTGGTTGTCACCATCATCTCCGTCGGCTCCCAGCTAATCTAAAAATCAGCGAATACGTGGATCATTGGTGGACACATTTCAGCCACTTCTTCTACTCTTGTTCACTTACTGGTTCGTCTTCCACGGGTGACACAGAAACGATGACACTACAACTTTTTTAGGTCTATAAACACATGAGCCACAGTGGTGTAAGTGGTGTAAGCACCACACAGAGGAGAACAACATAAAATAAAATTAGAGGACAGACGAGGGAGTTTGAAATCTTAATGGAGCCGGAATTAGACTTCATATAGTCGATTCAGGAGCTGTTGAGTTGTGCGTCTGTATGAAAACATGACGTTTATGATCCAGAGTTCAGTTATGAAACTAATTAAGTAAGGGGGGTTTAAAGGAGTTTGAGTTCCTGCTGCTGATTTAAAACAGACAGGATTCATCATCCCACTCCAGGTCAAAGGTCACACAGGAGCATAAACTGTCCTGACCTCACCGTGACACAAATTACCTGAACAGTAAAGCTGCTGCTGTCAGAGTCCAAAGAAAACATGTAGAGATTCGACATATTAAAGATAAATATTCCAAACAGAAGGTAAGGAGCCTTATTTGGACACGATGATGATGATGATGGTCGACTTTCTTATCTGTCCCATCATACACAATCCCTCCTCGCTCTAATGTCTGCACACTCTGTTTCACCCCTTCATATTTCCTTCAGTCCGCCTTAAAAAAACAATATGAGATCTGTTATTTTTGCACTGTAACAGAGTTGTACACATGTATTTGATATGATTATATTACTTATGATCAAAAGATAGGCATCTGTCTTTCAGCCTTTTATTTCATCAAGCTCTTGCCAAGGACTAAAAGTTCTTTTTTGGACCTCTTACCCAGATTTCTTTCATTAATTTTCATTGTGATTTCCTCTCACATTTGTTTTGTTTTTTTGTTTGCAGTCTGCAGTTCCTCAAACGTCCACTTGAGGCTGGCTCCAGAAGTGAGTCACTCTCCATAAGCCCCCATATTAAAATGTCCAACTTCACAGCAGAAATGAACATGTTTACAGCCTGGTACAAAAAACAGTTTTGGTCTCTATAGCTAATTTCCCCGTGCATGACAACTGTACTGAGGCTGAATTTTTTTATAACTCGCCTGTTCAAATTATATTAAGGCTTAAAGTTATGCATAATTAACAGCGTGGCCTCTTTGGCAGGTGGGTGCTGTGGGCTTGTTTGAGCAACCAGCGTTCATTCAGCCTGCCTCAGCTCCACCGATGATCCACGTCTTTTTAGATTTTTAGATTATCCAGGAGACTGCCAAGATGGCGGCGGCCAGAGCCACCACAAGCTTCAAAATGGCTCTTCAAATGTCACGGATGCGTTGTCCATTCTTGATACTGTTGGTGGTCGTATCTTTTCCACATCTGACTAATTTGGTTTTCTAGTTTTATTCTTTTCCAACATCAAAGCTCAAAAACACAGCTCATAATTTTAGAAAGATTTCTCTCACAAAACAGTAAAACCATTAAAATCTTTCCTTAACTAGGGAAACCTGCACTAAGTCATCATTTAAGGAGAAATAAGTGTCATACTAAAGGAGACACTTGAAGGTTTTATGTGCAACCAGTAATGGAAAAGGTCTACAACACTGGATCAGACACGCAGTCCAACAGTTGTTTTTAATCAGCAGCTATAATCCTCCCTCTCGCTCTGTTTCTGTGGTTTGGCTGCTCGTTCGTCCCTGCTCATCTTGCTGTACGTTCACCTGTCTGTCTCTCTTTCTGTCTGTCTCTCTGTGGTTTGTAAGTTGTCTCCAGACACAGTGAAGCAAACCACAGACGTCTCCTGCTGTCTGTAGCTGTTTGTCAGCAGTTTTCTGTTTCAGGCTGGAAATCTGCTCTCTGAAGACACACACTCTGTCTTCAAACTGAAATCTATGAAACATTATAAAATACTGCAGGAAGAAGTTGTGATAGCAGTTATGTGTTTTATCAGCAAGAAGCAGCTCAAACATTCTTGGTTGCCTCCCAAAAGAAAGTTTGAAGAAATGTTTCGACAGATAGCGACTGTAGGGTCACATAAGGGTGCTCTATGTAAGATTGTGAGGCTTTTAACATACTAATTTTACCAGGCGATAACAAAACTTCAAAGATGAGCCCTTCCACGACCTTGTCTGTTGCCATATATATAATGTGATCCATACTAACTTTTGTATGAAGACAAACAGTGTTGATTTTAATCAACAATAAATGATGTAACGGTGCAAAACAAAGGTGTAGGTGCTTTCTATGAGCCAAGAGCGATGCAAAGCAGGGGCCAACTAGCTGAAAGCTAAGCTGGGGGTGCTAAAATATAGGAACATTACAGATAGTAACATTATTAGTTCATTTTCCATCGTTCAATCACAGAAATACTAAAATTTACTCAAGTAAAAGTGCAAAACTATTAGCATCAAAATACTGCCGCGTGTGCTATTTCCCAAGAAAGATAATTCAATCTAATTTTAATTAGTTCAAATCAAAGTTTAGAAAATCTCGGTTTAAAATGAGAAAATCAAGATTTCAAGTTAAGCAGCACTATGTTGCATAATAATAAACCAATCTCCTGTCTGTCCTTCACTTCATTCTTTTACCTTTAATCAATATGGAATATCTTGCTTACCCAAATTAAAATAAATAAATAATCAACTTGCATGCTTTCCGGACATTGTCGTACTTGATTTTCCCGAGAGACTCCCGTTTTTTCATCGCCCTCCTACAGTTTCTCCCAGGGTCACAATTCTCCCATATTTCTCCCAGTTTATGACAAATTTAAACACATACATTTAATCTCAGTTTAGAGTAGAAACTAAACTCAGATTAACTCATGAAGCTGAGACTACTTTTGTACTTTTACTACTGCTACTGTAATTACATGAAGCTGTTAATACTTTCACTTAAGTCTACTTTTAAATGCAGGGCTTTTACTTGTAATGCTTGTAATTTTTACATTGTTTATTTTATTAAATGATCTGAGTACTTCTTCCATCGTCACAAAAATAAAGATGGATGTTTAAAATGTTAAAGTGAGACAGTGAGAAACAGAGACGAGGGCACAGTGATGAAGAATGGATGCCGCTGTGAAGTTCTCAAATGTCTCAGTGGAGATTAAAAATAGTCTTCAAGCCATAAACACTGTGTGTGTGTGTGTGTGTGTGTGTGTGTCTGCCCAGTCGACATCTTTTTAAGGAAAAAAAACAGACGAGGGATTCAGACTGATTCATCGTCTGCAGGTCAAATAGGTCAAATAGACCTTACATAGTCTGGAGGTGTGACTGGGGTCATTGTCCTGTTGAAAAACTGCAGAATGCTGTGGTAGCAATGTTGGTTAAGTGTGCCTTGAATTTTAAATAAATCGTTAACAGTGTCACAAGCAATGCACCTCCACACCATCACACCTCCTCCTCCATACATCAAGGTGGGAACCACACATGTAGATATCATCCATTCACCTTCTCTGTCTCACAAAAACATGGTTGTCTGACCCAAAACGCACAAGTTTTGACTCATTAGACAAAGTACAGATTTCCTCTTGTCTGATGTCCATTCCTTGTGTTTCCTGGCCCAAGTAGGTCTCTTCTTGCTGTTGTTGGGTGCCCCTAGTTGTCCATGAAGGTCTGATTCACGGAGTCTCCTCTGAATTGTTGATGTTGAGATGTGTCTGCTATTCGAACTCTGTGAAATATTTATGTTGGCTGTAATCTGAGGTGTCGTTTATTGGAGATTTATGAGTAACTTTTATTAACTTATCCTCTGCAACAGAGGTAACTCTTGGTATTCCTTTCTCGGGGTTTCTTCACAGTGTGTGATGGTTTTTGAGATTGCACTCGAAGACACATTTAAAGTTCTTGACATTATCTGGATTGACTGACCTTCATGTCTTAAAGTAATGATAGACTGTCATTTCTCTTTACTTAGTTGAGTGGTTCTTGCCATAATTTGGATGTTGCTGAATAGAGCCATTTAACTGTATGCCAACACTACCTCTGAATAACACTACTGATTGTCTCAAACACAAGTTAATTAACTTTTGACAAGCCACAGCTGTCAATTCAAAACCACCATTTCATAGTTTTGATGTCTTCAGTGTTGATCTATGGTGTAGAAAATAAAAATAAAATCAATTTTTGACTGGTACTGTATCCATCATCCCTCCCTCCATCTCTTCATGTAAATGTTATCTGCTGTAGCTGTAGTATGTTGATAAAGTCTTTGATTTCTCTGCAGGTTGATTTTCAGACTAAACATCTGCCTGGAAGTAAATCTGATGGATGATTCAGGGAATATTCAGCAGGAATTTGAAAGGCTAAATAATAAAACATGAGGCCGACCGACAGTGAGCTCTCGCTCGCTGGAAAACTCCCTCTTCTCTTTCCTCCTTTTCCTCTTCATATATCCAGCAGCAATGAAACTCCCACCAGCTGCACGAGCGGCTGCTGATCGCCGCCATAACTCACGTCCAGCTGGAGCGGAGGAGGACAAACTGCACCCGTGAGGAAACACAATGAATAACTTTGTTCAAACAGCGAGAGCCTCTGCAGATTCAAACCAGGAACAGACTACATGTTGGTACTGCTGAAGTCACATAATACATTTCCGAAAAATGTCAGTAGCTGCCAGTGATTGTGATTTTGAAATGTGAAATGAAAATGTTTCTACTTCTTACGCTAAATAAAAATAATTTGGATGTTTGTTTCTTATTTAATTGAGAGGAAACACATAAGCTGTGTTTCCATCAAGCAGCAAAAATCTGCAGTTCCTAAAATGTCCACTTGAGGCTGGCTACAGAACAAGTCAGTCTCTATAAGTCCCCATGTTAAAATGTCCTACTTCACAGCAGAAATAAACATGTGTACAGCCTGGTACAAAAAACAGTTTTGGTCTCTATAGCTAATTTTCCCATTCATGACAACTGTACTGAAGGTGAATTTTCATATAACTCACCTGTTAAAGTTATGCAGAATTAAGAGCGTGGCCACTTTGATTGACATGTGGGTGCTTGTTTGAGTAACCAGGCTTCATTCAGCTTATAGAGACTGACTCTTTCTGTAGTCAGCTTCAAGTGGACATTTGAGGAACTGCAGTTTTTGGCATTGACTTTACTTCACAGCCACGGAGGCTGCTGTTTGGCTCTGATGGATACAGTTGTGGCAGGAGGTACATCCATATTTTGAACTGGACTGACTTCAGAATTTACCACAAACAATCTTTTGTCACAATTGTGTTTAAAATGTTCAAGCTCTGTCAGACATACGGTGAAATTTAAATTATTTTTGGATGATGAAAACACAAGTTTAAGCTCATGAATGCCTCTTTTGGTCATGACCAAACTTTATACAATGAACTGAACTTCACCGCAGAAATATTTCCACTCATGTCAGCATTATGTAGTGTGAACTGTGAAAGAAACCCGAAGGCTTGAGGTGAAAAACAGTTAAAAACAAAGACGGAGGGAGATTTTATCAGCAGGACTGTGATCTGCAGCGTCAGTAAGCAAATTAGAAACACCTGTGTGCATCTGAAGTTTTTCACCTTCAGCTCTGAGCGTCGCCTTTAGCAGGATTTGAACTCACGACTTCTGGATCTAAAAAGAGAACAGTTATCTAATATCCTATTGCACACCTCTGCAGAGGAACATCTAAGTGTTCAAGAAAGAAATCTAGAGGGAAAGTTCAACACAAAAACTATAAGAAACTAAAATATTAGTGGAATCTCTGTGATAAATCAAAGTCTTATAGAGGAGTTCATCAGCTGCTCTCTCGTGAATTCACTCTCAGCATCGTCCGCATGCTGAAAGTTGTAATTTCAGGAATGCAGGACTGAAATTTAAAGGGACGTGCTGCCATTTTTAGCCTTTTTTTCATTTTATTTTTTACCCTGGCAGTTAATAATTCGAGATCACAGCATGATGGGGAAGAAGTCTCTGCACTCTGCGCTGGCATTTTAATGTTCATTCCACATAGTCTCACTCGGCAGGGCTGTTTTTAGAGCCACTGAACCACAAACTGTGGAGGTTTTTTCCCTTCAATAATGTGACGGAGAGTTTGAAAGCGGCGTGAAGATAAATCATTCTGTCTTAATAAAAACCCCAGACTAATCCACCAGCGGGGTGGGATCCACCATTTCTGCTCCTTCTATGGAAACTAGTTTCTGCTGCAGCGCTCTGCAGGGAGGTCGAAGGTCACAGAAGAAAATCAGAGAGAGGCTCTGACCCAACACCCACACCTGAGGGATTTATGTTACTACGTGTTCCCTGATGCCTGTGTAGGGCTGTGGTTTACTTTTATGGTGTCTGTAGATACAAAAGTCTTATCCTAAGGTAACAAAAACGTTACATAACCCTTATTTTCAGGTGGTAGTCACAGTTTTGAGCAGTACAGTCTGTAAATAGAGCACCCTAAGTATGATATCTAAGTCTTATATAGAGGGCAGCATATAACCGCTAACTGTTGCCAACTGTAGCTGCCATTAAATGGAAGTTCAAAGCAGCACCAGGGGGTGTTCCTGTTTACAGTGTCAGCGCAGGAGCTTTGGACCACCAAAAGGGGGTTTTCAGGACCAGGTCAAGGAGGGACCAAGCCAGACCGGCACTGAACACAGTCTCAGCGACCAATGGAGGCCAGTTTGTCAGATTTACAGCAGCTCGGACCAGAACCAGGAGGAGACGAGCAGTACAGTTGTATTTTTCTGTTTGATGGGGTCTGAAGGATTTGACTAAAACTTTCTGCTTGTGTACATCACCATGCTGAAAGTTAAGCTTTAAACATCAACAGCTTAATCCTAGTGATATCTTCTTCTCTTCCTCAGATTGAATCCACTCTCATGCTAATAGCAGCAGGTTAGCTTAGCTTAGCATAAGCACTAGGAACAGGGGGAAACGGCTAGCCTGAATCTGACTGAAGATCCACCAAAGCTCACAGATTTGTTTCATCTGAACATAAACTAGGACTATTTCCTGGCTCTGATGCAGAGATTCCAGGAAGTCACAAATTAACAATATGACAACTGAACCAACAATAATAAATAACAAATTATCATATTTCAACTTTTTAAAATACATGAAATACATGGTTCAGATGTGGATTAACTAATCCAGACTAACATGCTGCTATCAGGCTAAAATAATCCTGGTTATTCTCCAGCTAATCCCTTTGACAGCAGTTTGAGGATTGATTTATTTATTCTTGAACAACAGCGTGGTCTTATTTTGTTCTCTATAATGTTTTCAATGTTTCTCTGATATAAAAAAAAAATAAAATCAGATCAAAATCAGCCACTAAAGAATCCTGACTTGTGTCAACTCACCATCAAAACCTAATCTGGATAACTCAGTCATCCATGAGGTCCAGATATTTGATCTATCTGTCTGTGTTCCTGCAGAAAATACTCAAAATACTAATAATTTATAATCGATTGCTTGTTGTTTCCATGATGGTCAGTATTTTCTGCTGTATTTTTGTTCAATTGAATTAAGTTGAAATGTCTCGGCTCATTTCCAGTTTTCTGCTGTGACGTCAAATGTCATTTATCAAAAAGGAATCTGCGGACATCTGGAGAATCGGAGAAGCAGCTAATCGAGGAAAAAACATCCTTCATACAATGACACATGAAATACTCTGCTGTGATTGGTTGAAGAGCTCCACGGACTGATGACTGAGCAGTCTCTGGAGTTAAATATAGAAATCTGAAGTTTCGTAACAGAATCAAAAATGTATGGAAGATGATTTCTGCCAATAAAAAAAAAAAACTTTGCATGATGTAAATAAAAATTATCAGATGGACTTCATATGACAAAATCTGGATTTAATTGACACTGGGATGTACTTTTATTTTGTTTGTTTATACCGATCAGTAGATGGTCAATAATGTTAGCCTTCACACCCTAATATATCTTAAATGTGTTCTACATTTTGTCCTTGTGTGTGTGGTTTGTTTATGCTCATGAATCATTCCAACATTTGTGTGATTGCATGATGGGAGAAGTTGCAGTTGTGTTTAATGTTGGAAAAACTCGTTCAAATATGTAACCAAAGCATTTACAACTAAAATGAAGGTGCAGCTTTTAAAGGCAGTAAAATATCTGATTTATCTGGCATAGAGGTCTGATGTCAATACTTGTACCAAGTGTTATTAAGTTGAGTAAATGAAGCAGTTGATTCGGAAGAAATATGAGTGATGGACCTTTTAATGTTTATTAACCATCTTAAATTGAAACTGAAAAAATCCAAAGTGTGAGTTGTGTAATCAGGCAGCGATAAAGAAACTCAACAGAGAAGAAACAGAAGTGAAATAAGTCAGTGAACGTGGCAATCAGATTAAAGTAGTTGCTCATTGAACACTAAAATAAGGTGTAGCATTAAATAAATAAGACATAAGCTACAAGAATACATAGGAATTGTTGATTAACACTTTTAAGAGGTCATTTGTTACTGAATTTGTCTTGCTTTGATGAAGCATTACATGAGGTGAAAGTTTTACTTCAACATAATTAATGACACATTTCACCCCTGTGTGACTCCTGATTATAGACCCATTACCCTTCATCAGTGGCAAGCCAAGAGACCACTTTGGAAAGTCATATTTTTAAAATCAGTTTATTTTAGATCCAGAGTGATTATTCACGGGGATGCACTGCATCCTGAAATATATCTACATATTGTAGTTGGAGACACGGCCTTGCTTTAAAGACTCACCTCACTCTCCCAGACTATAACATACAGTGAGTAAAACTGCCCTCAAATAAAATAAAGACCTTTTCAAGAGACCTTAGTATGCATTTAACTCCCTCTGATGGCTACATGGAGAAAGTTTGTATGTCTTTCTTTCCTTGCTGTAGTTCCCAGTTTATCCTTGTTACTTCACTGACTGATGATGGTGGTGGTGACCTGATCAAGTTTTTCCTCTTTTTTACTTTTACTTGTGTGTTTTTCTTGTTAGTTTAAGTTTGTTTCATAGATTTAAAGCAACATTCTGTAATGGTGAGAACCTCCACGTGTCAGTGTCAGGAGGTCAAACATGTTTTAGCTGAATAACGACAATCATATGATACAAATAAGTCATAAAGTAGGTTTGGCTGGTATTTAATAAGACTCCTTTAATATAATTTTTATAATTTAATACAGTGTACATCCTGTAGAGACTGCAGTGACAGCCAGCCTGTTGTAACTATTAACATCTGGTGCCACCTACAGGCACTAAACGGTACTGCTGCAGTTATTATTTTGTCTCAGTTATGACTAAAAATTATTCATTTAACAATCAACAAATAAGCAAATACATAAAGGATAAAATCAATACACAGATACATTAATATTTAATTAATAAATTGATTAAAAGCTGAAGTGAATTCATGAATAGATACTTGTATAAATATCACAAATATTATGTATTCACAACACTCAGTCAGTTAATTGATACATAAATCATTTATTTCTGTATTTCTTTGTTGTAGAAGTTCAAACTCTATGCAGAGAATTATATATTCCTGTATTTATATTTTTTGACTATGTAAGATCCAGTGGTGTCTATAGTGTTACATTTTATTGTGGAACACTGGTGATAAATCATAAAATGATAGCAGGGTGTACAGTTTTACACTCATCTATTTGTTCATATCTTTTTGCTGTCATGTATACATGAAAACAGCACCACAGGCCTATTGTGGGTAGGTATTGCACCTATTGAACTCAAGTTCTAGTAGTAGCGTTGTTGGATTTTGGATGTTTCCTTTTCATTTATTTCACTTCACCTGCAGCCCATTCCTCACTTTTAATATTACTATTATTAGTTCTAATTACTGATGTCAATAAAATCATCAGATTCAGCTGCGATCAAACATCTTTTTCTCAAACTAACATCTAGAGCAGCTGCAGACCGCCATAAACAGATAAACTGATAATAAGAAGCGTTGCACACTCTGAATGCTCAGATACCATCAGCTTCCTGATAAAGCACAAAACCAACATGTGTGGTTTTGTCTTCATCGCGTCTTCTTTCAGTTTTTGTTGTCTTGATTTGCAGCTTAGCAAAAACACACAATCACAACAATAATAATAAACAGTAAGAAAAAATAATCAAAACCAGCAAATAAGAACAATCGATACATACATAGAAAGATGGACGATGCATCTTCCTTCCACTGCACAAAAATTAGGTCAAAATATCCCGGATATGGTTGCTGCCATCTTGTGCTGGTGACACCCAGTCGACTCAATCACTCAACTGTCAGCAATGTCATGAAACCTCCTTTTTTATGGTGCCACATAACTAATTAAAACAGAACTTAACGTAACATCAGTGGCCTAAAATAACACGAACCAAAAATTATTTGACGTCTACATGTACTTGACTTTTTAGTTTGTTGTATCTGCTAAGATAGAGGGGGCAAAGGGCAACCTTTACTGCAGCCAGCCACCAGGAGGCGATCAAGATGTTTTGGCTTCACTGTTGACGAGCTGTCATGCCATCCATCTTTAATAACAGGTTAAAAATAAAAAGACGAGAAAACATCAATCTGACAGCTGAGATCAAACTATTCAGATTTTAGCTGCTGACACAAACAATGCTGAAATAACTAGTTCATGATGACAAGCAACTTTTGAAATGGTTGTTTTCTGAATGGAGTTTACATTGATCAGGGATATGCTAACTTAGTTCATGGTAAAGTAAACTGTAAGTAACAGACATGTTTCCAGCACTTACAATATAGTGCAACTTCCTGTCTTACTTTTCTTTTTTTTCAGGTTTCTGTATAAATATGAAGTCATCTCATAGAGCTCTATGATGGCTACAATATCAACAGTCAATGTCTGCACAGAGAGTGAAAATAAATCGACTATGCATCAATTATCTGTAACCGCTTATCCTCTTCAGGGTCACAGTGAGGCTGGAGCCTGACTGTGGGCAAGAGGGGTGGTAAACCCTGGACAAGTTGACAGTTTACCACAGAGCACAGAGACAAACACACACATTCACACCTAGGGGCAATTTAGGGTCACTAATTAACCTGTTAACTGCATGTCTTTGGACTGTGGGAGGAAGAACCCGGTGAGAAACCACGCAGACTCTGTGAGACCATGAACACAGAAAGGCCCAAGCCGAGGTTCAAACCATGTACTAGGTGACAGTGCTAACCACTGTACCACTGTGCCACCCATAAATCAACTATTAAATCCCAAAGGTTTAAAAAATGAATTCTGCTGGCTCCAGATCATATCAGAATCTGGTGTAACTCTCGATGTTTATTCCTCCAGAAGCTCTGGCTCTGCCTCAGGGTCTCTCCTCTTCAGCTCCCCCAGCCTCAGCAGCTGTCTGTGGGCTAGCAGTAGCTCTTTCCCTCCTCTTTACCCATTTCTTTGTCCTTGTGTTGGACAGACTGAACGCTGCAGTGACTCACTAGAGGCACGAGTGGTAACACATTGTGACCCAAAGCTAGACGGCAACACAAAACATAGATGTCCTAGCTGCTACCTCTTCACCTTCTGTCTATAATGTTTCTTTCTTTTTTTTAAGTTTCATGAACTATAATTTTTGTTCGTAACTGTTGCTCATTAAGATGATTTAAAATATTTTCTTTGAAAGGAATTTCAAAATATTTGTTACCATTTCATATATTTTATCAGCCAATGGAAATCCAAGTTGCAGATATTTTTTTTACAGTGTGGAGATCAGCTGTCAGCCTTTTGCTGAAGTGAAACTCAAAGAGTCCAACAGATGCAGGAAGCAGCCGATAATAAATGCCGCACAGGAAGTCATGTGCTGACCGCACTCTGAAAATCATCTGCCCCACATGGGTACACTGACAAGCTGTAGAAAAAGGAAGAAAACAGAAACATCAGATATGGAGTCTTGACAGGGAAATAATAATTAATAAAAAAAACTATAGATAATTCTATGATGAAATATTTATGACAAATAACTTTTACCTGGTAGATCTTATCGTAATTTATCACTTGGGCTCACTGTTATTAAGTCCCTCATTGGTCATAATTATGAGAATCTCATCAGATGTTTAATACAAAATAACTCAATATTTAATCAGGTATCTTATCATTCTGATTTTGTGTTATAATTATTGAAAGAGTAGAGTATTAGATAAAAGTCAGTTGGGTCAGCTGTTTGCTAAGTTGTTAAGATATGAGGTGCCTGGTGACGCATTCAAAGATGGTTGCTAGGGTTTTCATTGTGGTTGCTAAGGCGTTACTAAATGGTGGTTAGGGTGTTCGTGCTGGTTGCTGGCCTATGGTGGCAGTGGATGTCTGAGACTGTCTCATGTTGACTTGTATCACATTCGATTCATATTTGGCTAAAAAACTGCCCCAGTATGTGCTGGAGGTCACGACCTGATGAAGTCCACAGCACTATGTCATCTGCAAAGAACAGAGGACATCCATTGGAGGATGTGGAGGCATGTCATTTTTAAGTTGTTAAGATATCAGGTGCCTGCTGGGGCATTCAAAGATGGTTGCTAAGGTTCTCAGTGTGGTTACTAATCTGTTACTAAATGATAATAATAGTAATACTAATAATAGTAATAATAATAATAACAACAACAACAATAATAGTAATAGTAATAATAATGGTAATAATAATGGTTGTCCTTGACAAAAATGGCTCAAACTGTTCAAATAACCAAATTTGATTCATAGTTTCAAGGACTAGGTGTTTGCTGGGGTGTTGCTTGTTGGTAGGATGTCCTCTGGTAAGGGATTACTGATTGGGTAGCCTATTGTCAAGTAGTTAGTGTATTAGGTGGTTGCTGTGGTGATTCTAATCTAATACCAGTTTCTGACATAATATCTATTAACTTAAATTTTATGAGATACAAAATCATAATTTGACTTCCAGGCCAAACAGTTTATACTTGATTTGAACTAAAAATGTCTTGTAACTTTTCTTTCTTGTGTGTGGTTCATTTTTTACAGTGAGCAGTGCAGCTGTGATGACTCACGGCACTTCAGTAGCTGTCTATTTAAACGTGGTATTTGTGATGACAGTTTGTCAGTGTGGTTTGGTGTCATCATGAAGATCGTTCTGCTCATCGCTCTTCTCACAGGTAATCCGCTCTCTATTCCTCAAACAATTATTTATCTTGTTTTATAATGTCAATTCTTAGTTTAAAAGTAGTAAAAACTTTTTTTCAGGTTTTCAGGAACTTCAAACAAATTTCTAATTTTTATTTCTTTAATTTGTCTTTCTTTGCATTTGTCTCCTGTGAGCTGTAAAACACTTTGGATTGACTGTTTTGTTGTGTAAAATGCAAAATAATTAAGTTAGAAGTTAAAAGTTAGGCTGCGTTGAGAAAAAAACCAAAAAACAAATGTTAGTTCATTCATCTGTTTCTATTAGTGACGTTATTAAATGTGTGTCTTGTTCTTGTTATGTTGTTATTTAACAGACTTGCCCTCCAAACCAATGTATTTTTTCTTTAAACTGCAGCTCACTTGTCATTTTTAATATAACTTTTAGTTATGTACTAGGGAAAGTCATTCGTCGTGGTCAACAAAAGTGTTAGATTCAGCAGTGACCAAAAAGTCTCACATTACATTAACAGATAAGTGCTGCACTTCCACAAAACCAAAATGCTGGTTTTGTCATTATCATATCGTCAGTTTTTGTCACTCGTTGTGGGAACATTTAAAAACAGACACAGCAGAGCAAAATCATCCATCAGTATAACAGATAAAAGAATATATAAAATTACAGACAGGAGGACACAACCATCTGAGATCTGTTCAATAAACAAGCTGAATTTAGATTTTAGCTGCTGACACAAGCTGTGAAGTTGCTGCTGCTGATCAGAGGAGTTAAATTCACTGTCTGTTTTTTGTATTTACAGTCGGTGAATGTGGAAGCAGCCCTGTTGTTGGTTATGAAGGCCAGAATGTCACTCTGTCATGTAAATATGACATCAAGTATCACAATCCATGGCCGATCTGTTGGGGTCGAGGAGATATTCCATACTCAGGCTGTAACAACCAGCTCATCTCCACAGACGGATACAAAGTGACAGAAAGAGTTTCCAGCAGGTATCAGTTACTGGGACGACTGGATGAAGGTGATGTTTCTCTGACGATACTGAACCTCACAGTTTCAGATGCTGGACGGTATGGATGCAGAGTGGACATATACGGATGGTTCAATGATAAAAAACATAATTTCAATGATTGAACATCGAGGAAGGTGAGAAATTATTTTTACCTGTGCAGGAAGACAGAAGTTTGCACAAATGCTTTTTATTAATAGACTGGTAGAATATCAGCAGTGAGATCTACAACAGAGACAGGAAACATAGTGATGAGTCATCTACAGGATAAATCATCCCTTAAATGGTACAAATGCAGTAAAGTGTCGGTCCTGAAGCAGTTTAATGATTTAGAGAACAACATTTTGGCTGTAAGGATGATGTTACTTACTGAGTGAGAAAGGCTGCTCATGGCAGAGCCAATGAGGTGGAGCTTGGTTTAGTCCAGCTCCACCTTTAGTGCCAAACATACCCCAAGACTGACAGAGGCCATTTTGACAACAGGGAATACAGAACTGAGGTGGTTTTCTTGCCAGGTTTAGCACCCCAGAGCTGAGTCATCCTCCCATTAAATATGACCAGACTGATGTACAGTAGGTGGATGTGCTCAGCCTGCAAGATCTGCTGCACTGACAGATGATGTAACATCCGCACATCAACATACAGCCACTAGCAATGTGTTAAAACACCGAGTAGATCTGATACGTATACTGGGACCGAACACAGCCCCTGAGACTGGCCAGAAATACAGCACAGCACAGTACAATGTGTTGCTAAAGTAACTTAGTTAACCACTAACTGCCGCTAACTGCAGTTGAATTAGTTAGCCATGCAGCTAGCTGACTCAGCTAACACCAGCCTCATTTCAGCCATGTTCAATGGAAGGCTGATCATCCTGGTTCTGTTGCTCACTAATGACAAACACAGTTGGCTACTTTAGCAACAAATAAAGCTATCTGTCCAAAACAGAGCAGCTTGAGGACATCAGAGGGAATATGATCCAGTTTCAGCCAAAATCAGTGAATTAAGTTATAAAAGTTGTGCTTTTGTACAGTAATCAGATCTTTGTTAACACTTGCAGATGAATCTTTAACTGGGTTCATGTTTCCTTCACTCTGAATGATCTTCACCACCATCAGAATAATGAAGGCGCAAATAGACCAGTCAGAGCTCTTGTTGGGTCTATGTGGTTTCTCTGCAGCCACTGTAGCCTCACCATGGAGATAAGACTTGCAAAGGTGTCATCTCAACACTTCAACACAATACTTATGACTATTAATGAAACTATAAATTACAAATGAAAAGTGCAGCTGAGGAATGTAATGAAGTACATTTACTTAAGTACAGTTTTGATCTTTTCATGCTACTTTTTACTTCTGCTTCAGCACATTTCAAAGGGAAATATTGTTTTTACTACATGTATTTAACAGCTTTAATATTAAAAAATAATCAATCACAGAGTCAGATGCTGTTAGATGATTTGACAAACATTATGTCTGAAGCACACAGTGTTAAATCTGTAAATGTCACATTAATTATCTGCTTCAGCTTCATCGACCACCACATCAACAACACTGGACAGACGGACATCCACAGAGGAGACAACACACAATTACACAACAGGTACAATCAGACAGTGAGTAACACTGTCAATGTGAGTTCATGTGAACTTTTGAATCATATCATCATCATATGTGTTTATAACTCTTTATCATGACATCATACTGCTGACATGGCTGTACTAAAAACATTTGCTTTCATTTCCTGTTCCTTCAGGTCAGATGACCTCCACAGAAACCATTGTAACTTCCTCAACCAACAGCAAGCATACAGGCGCGGTGAGAGAAACAGTGTGAAAGAAAAAAAACTGTGAAAAGGTTCATGTCAAAAGAAACCCAGACTCTGATGAGATTCTAGCTTAACTTACCAAGTGGGAGCTAGTTAGTCTTACTTGCTAGCCTAACTTACTTTGGCCCTCTCTAGACAGTAACCCTTGATTTGCAAGAACCCAACCAACAGTTACTTCTGCTTGAAAATATTTTTGCACAGTCACACAGAGATATAAAGGACTGAATTTGTTGTTCTAGTTACAGATTGTACCAAAGCTTTTAGAAAGTCAGGTGATGTTGTATAAATAGTGACCACATACGGAGATAGTTGTGGTGGATGAAGGTTAAGGCGCCAAGTCTGTTTGGTTAGGTTTTGACACCAAGTCTATTTGGTTAGGTTTTGACACCATTTCTTGATCAATTCTGGACAAATTTAATGGCAACTCATTTAGTTCACAAATACTAAAAAGAGTATTGATGGAACATTTTGAATTTGCTAACCACTCTGATTTGCTTGCATGTTTTTGTGTTTTACATAAGCAGGAGACGAGCAGCGTGAGTGTGGTTCTGGTGGGAGCTTTGTTCGGATTGATAGCTTTGACCACAGCAGTTGGAGTCGTCATCATGGGTAAGTCAACAGTCAGTGTTCCCATGGCTGTCCTCACTTCTTCACACCCACAACAACGTTTAACATGGTTTCCTAGCTGACTCCAGACAAACGTCATGTTTTAACTAAGAGAGGAACAAGTGGTCAATAGGCCACGGTGGAGGTCATGTGGTGTGTTCCCAGAAGAAAACTTGACTGTCCTGGTGTTTACATGTGTTACAAGTATTATAGACCCGTGAACTAACCAGTTCTGTTGCCTTTAACCCACAATAGTCTGTGGGTTTATGGGAAATGGAGTTTGTTTTAAAAAAAAAAAAAACAGAACTGAATGAACGATATCAGACTGTCCTGATTTAAACATATGATGTGAACCACATGGCATACTGTTGCCATACTGGCATACTGGCATACTGAGAAAGTCTCCAGTTCCAGAGCTGAAAGAGTTTTGTGGTTACAAATGTCAAAGTGAGCCTTAATGAGGGTTTTTCTAGAACAGAAACTGGAAGTTGGGGTTTCTTTTCTTTTCTCTATTACGGGGTTCCCGGGTGTGCTGAGGCAATAACCATGAACCACAGTGTCTTCAGTCCATGTTCGACTAGAAACATTTGATGAATGCCTTTCCTCATCTGTGTCTCCGTTCATTTACTTTATCTCTATAGTGTCAGCTCAGTAATAAAGACATAAAAACTTGGGTCTTCATTTTCAAGTTTTTTACATCATTTTTACCAGAACATTCAAAGTCTGAACAGGAGAGTGTGTCTGGAATCAGAAATTAAATGTAATTTGAAGCCAGTTCTTGATAACTTGTGATGTGATTCTTGCGTAAAAGTGAACTTCCTTCCATTATTTCTTTTGTTTTTGTGTCTCTGCAGGCAGAAGATGGAGGCAACTCAACAAAATGTAAGTTTCCAAATGTGTCATTCCCTTAGACTGGGAAAAATTTAACTTCTTCTTTTCGTGCGTTGAGACTTCTTCCGAAGAAGACTGCATCTCCAAATAAATTCCCTTGTCAGCTTTTATCGCCTCAAGGCAGAGCAGATTAGAGACAATCATGCAGTCTAGGAGGTTGTGGTTAATAAAATGTCGTTGGAACAAACTGCAGACTTGCATGACTCAGAAGTGCCTTCATGAGTTCGCAGCTTTATGTAGGGGTCGAGAATCTCTCGCGGTGCATCACTGAATTATCGTCATGTTCATCCCAGCATCACCTTCACACGGTTCTGTGAAGCTGCGTTGTGTTCAAACTGAAACTCCATAATAATAGAGAACATCAAAAACCACAAACCACCCGTCATATTTATGTTGAACAGAAGCGGAGGGCCAGAAGTCAGAACAGAAACTCCATTCATTTAAAGTTCTCCTGTGTTTGCCAGAAATAAAACCTGTGTTGTGACAAAGCAGCCAAATTCAACTTGACATGTCACTTCATTGTCATTTTTCTAGGTTTTGTTAAAGCCTAGTTGTTGTTTTGTTGTTGCAAACATTGGCTAATATATAAGACTAAATAGACTAAATAATAAATAAATTTAAAGTGGTCCTCTCTTTTCTTTGCACATTACAAAATCAAACACTAGTAATACATACACAAAGATAGTTTGAAGATCACTTTAAAGCACCCTGCTGGTTAACCTATATGAAGAACCAGTAGTTAGCCTAGCCCTAGAGCTACCATTAACCAGCTAGTGAAAGATTAGCATTGTAGCTAAATATATTAGCTAACAGCACGATATGCATCCTCACAGTTAGCTTGCTAAATTAAAATGGCAGCGGCTAAATTCAATGGCTGCTCACTAAGCAGGGTTAGCTTCTTGCATTTAGCAGATAACCTACACAATTACAGTTTGGTAAGTGTTAGCATTATGTAGCAGAGTCTGACTGAGGCTAAAAACAAAAACTACATAGCAGTTTGATGGCATTTATTTTATGCTAACCATCTAAAGTCTGTGTGGTGTTGATAGCTAACACTTTTAGTTTTAAAGCTGTAAGAGTTCAAGCAGCTGTTCAAAGCAGCTAGTTTGGCCCTTTATTTTCAGTTAAGCAGATGACTTAAGATCAGTATTGTGCTTTAATTTAAAATGTTACGGTTCAAACTGTCACTAAATATAGGCCTAGCACTATTAGCAGACTCCACGCAAAGATGATATCCGTCTTTTTAATCAATAGGTAAACAAAAATTTACAATTTCTGTCTTTTCTTGAGTTAAGTTTCTCCTTAGCCTAGCAGAAATATTGAGAGCAAAGAGAGGAAGCCCGTGGTTTCTTTAGAGTCAGCCTCTGATTTTCTCTCTGACTAATGTGACGTTCAAAGAGCTTGCTGATGGTGTTTGGCTGTAAAGGTCAAAATCTGAAGTGGAGCATTGCATGATCAAAAGACGAGATGCATCTGAAATTGCTTAACCTCGATCACAATGTAATCATAACCAACAAGCACAAAGTTAACAAGCATGACTGATTTCATTTTCATTTTTCCAGGAAACACCCTAGAGAACCATTAAGAAAAAATAGTCTTAAAGAAAAAAATTAAGACTAAAGAAATGCTGAACAAAAATATATTGAATGTATTGTATCTGTCTTTATCTTCCAGCCCTACGCATCAGCATCAAGTCAACAGTTCGGTCCAGTTCAATTCGGTTCAGCTCCAGAGTCGAGGAATGGCGGAGGAAAACATCTACCAGATAGACGGAGGCAATGATGTAGCCAGCAATGGTGGCGAATACGAGTACTGCCCCTAAACCCAAAGAGTTTGAACTCATCACCTCGTTTTAGGAGGCATTCAGGCCTCCTGCAATCCCCCAAACTGCCACCAGGATGACTTTTTAAAGGAGGGGCAGTGTGGGGGATATGAAACTCTTCTGGGTGAATCCTGTTGATAGTTGTATAGAGTTCGTTGGGTTGTTTCTGCATTCCAGTCAAAAGTGGAGGTCAAAATTTCCCATTGGAAACTTCCAAGCTTCAAGCTCTCCAGGTCCACAAAACTGATGCCATTATACATTTTATTGTATATCTTTTATATTTGAAACGTATCTAAATATTTCATTCTAGTATAAATACTGTATCACAAATACATCCTACCCATCCCTTACTGACTGAAATATACAAGAGAAGTGTGTGATAACTGCTTCTTCGTAAAGTTGGGGTACTTGAATTGAATGAAGTGGCCTTCTTCTAGTAGGAAGTTGGACATTTTCGTAGGCTGTGCTCTGCTATAAGTCTGACATTGGCCGACTATTTACATTGAAAACTTCTGCTGTGTTCCAACACTAATTTGAAAGGTCACCATCATTGGAGCCTCAGTTTTCCAAGAGTGCTGCGCAAGATGATTGTGATTGGTTTAAACCAGCCAGAGCATTTTTCATTTTTCACCCTCAGTCCAGTTGTCATGAACGGGGAAATTAGCTATAGAGACCAAAACTGTTTTGTGTACCAGGATGTAAACATTTTAAAATAAGTGCTTATGGAGATTGACTCACTTCTGTAGCCAGCCTCAAGTGGCTGTTTGAGGAACTGCCTTGTAGCCGGTGTAAATGGTGGAATTTAGGATTACAGTTTTTCTCAATTGCTAAAACACAATTTCGGAAACCTTGCTCCATTTTCTTAATATGTAATATGTCTTAACATGTAATATATAATACGTAATATGTCCCTCTTTCATAATATGTCCCCTTTAAACACAAAACCTCAGCTTCAAGCACTATTTACAAAACCTCTGACTCCTCTTGCAAAATCAAACTTTTGCCTCAAAACAGTTTTACCTGTGCTCCAAATCAAACTTTCACCTCAAAACAGTTTTACCTGTGCTCAAAATCAAACTTTCGACTCAAAACAGATTTACCTGTGCTCAAAATCAAACTTTCGCCTCAAAACAGATTTACCTGTGCTCAAAACCAAACACTGCTCTCAAATCATAAACAAAGCGGTCAAAATGATATACACTATCAAGCAGTCAGTAAACAATACACCAAAAAATAGAAAACACATTGTTCAAAACATATAATTCTCAGGGAGAAGTACATTTTTAATCTCAAAACAAATT
Source organism: Argyrosomus regius (assembly GCA_946959425.1). NCBI lineage: Eukaryota > Metazoa > Chordata > Actinopteri > Sciaenidae > Argyrosomus > Argyrosomus regius. The sequence continues at coordinate 10,543,807 of OX336896.1, forward strand.
TCATACTTTTCCGTCACTGTCTTTTGATGAAGGAAAACATGTTCTATCATAGTAGCTCAAAATTGATCAGAAATTACTACTCTGCTTTGCTCTTTGCAATTTTTTTTGTTCTTCCTCCTCCTTGTACCTCTATTTTTACAGTACTGTACCCTGCATCTCACAAACTTGTCCTTTGTCTCTGTGATACTGTAATTCTTGTTTTTTGTTGATATGAACCTGCAACCAGTCAAAATCTAGTGAGCAGTCAGTACTGTAAACAAATGGAAAGCACAATGTTCAGGGCCATACAATTTGTTTATTGTACAGTATACAGCCTACAATGCACTGTACTCCTCTTCCTCCTCGTCCCCCACCTTGCATACGCACTCGTCCTCATCCTCTCACATAGTTTCTTCTATCCATTCTCAGACTTTCTCATTCCCACCTTCAACAACCTGTTTGCTCTCTGAACTGGCTTATATTGGTTGTGTCACATCATTTGAAACAAGTGAAATCAATTTTGAGTGGTTGTGTTTAATCAATGACATGTGAGCTCTATTTGTATTTAATTGTTGCCACTTGTGTTTACCAGTATGGATGACATGTGCATTAGAGTGCAGAATGTGTTTTGAGTTTTGCTGAAAAGTGTAAGTGAGATCTGCAAATTGTGTTTTACCATGTGAAATGGTTTAAGTGTTTTAGCAATTGAGAAAAACTCTAATTTAGATCTGTCTGGGATGTTTCAAACTGTTTTTTTTTTTTGTTGTTCTTGTTTTTTTCACATTTTGTACAGCAGTCAATTGAATGTATATCGAAAAACTGTTTTTGTTTATTTATTAAATTACATTTTACACAGCGTCCCAACTTTTTTGGAATCAGGGTTGTGAAATAAAAGTACCTTTGTTGTTGTGACGGCAGGAAGTGTGACGACACTGTTCGTAAAATCAGATGAAATCTGGTCAGACAGGTCAGGTAGGGTTAGGGCAGGGCAGACTCTCAGTCAAACACACGCACAAGGTAAGACTGGGATCTTTTTCGTTCGTGTTTGGTTTCTAATCAATATCACAGATTAACTAATGTATTGTACTTTTTCTGGTGCTACATTCATCTGACAGCTGGCTAAAACATGATGTAAAACATGATGCTTTGTTCTGTAAACAAAATAACCTCAATCTCATAAAGACATTTTAACCTATAATTGAATTTGACCTCTTATTGACTTAAATGTGTTGTGGGATTTCAATATTTCAACCTGTTTTCAGTGTCTCATTTGTCTTTTTCTTTCGAGTTTCAGACTCTTAACGAAAGAATGTTTTTAAGGAAGTTCATTTAAATGTAAAAACGGTTGAAATGTTTTTAGGACTCAAATGTTTTAGTTGCTTGTGGCCTGTGGAGCGAGGGATGCTGATTGAGAGCAGAGCCAGAATAGGCACCAGAACCGGACTTAACATGACCAGGCTCGTCAAAGTCAGAGCATGGCAGAGGCAAAGAGGCTGAAGAGCCATAAAGAGTAAATCTAGGACTAACTTTTAGTCGTTGGCGTTGTCTTTAATGAATCTGGAGCCAATTCAAGTAGCCTAGACTACTTTGTATTCTGGATAGATTAGTAGTATATCTATAATATATATCTGGTAAACAAATGTAGTGAGTAAGTAAAAAGTACAATATTTCCCAACAATATATTTCCCAGTGACTCATCCTACTCTGCCTCTGATTGGCTAGTCGTTTGAATATCAGGGTAAACTGGTTCTAACATTGATTTTAACAAACTTGTGAACTAAATTTGAGAGAAATAAACTTTTAATGTGCAGAGAAGTCTTAAAATTGTTTATAAAATTGTATATTTTTGTGTGTATGCTCACACACAGTACATGTGTGGTTGTGCTGCAGATGTGAAATGTTTCACTGTGTTTGTGTTTGAGGATGAGCCAGCCGGTGTGGACGCAGCCTCAGACTTTTTCCTCTAATGATGCTGAATGGTCTTCTGGGATCTGTGACTGCTGTGACGACATGAAAGAATGTACGGTAACACTTATCATCAAATATAAATGTATATATCAAACACTAACAGAAACAAATAACAGAGTTTCCTAACTCTGAACTGAAGAACAGCTGCTGACACCAACTGCTGTTGTGTGTTGTGTGTTGCAGGTTGGTGTGTGTTACAGGTTGGTGTGTGTTACAGGTTGTTGTGTGTTACAGGTTGTTGTGTGTTACAGGTTGTTGTGTGTTGTGTGTTACAGCTTGTTGTGTGTTACAGGTTGTTGTGTGTTACAGGTTGGTGTGTGTTGTGTGTTACAGGTTGTTGTGTGTTACAGCTTGTTGTGTGTTACAGGTTGGTGTGTGTTGTGTGTTACAGCTTGTTGTGTGTTACAGGTTGGTGTGTGTTGTGTGTTACAGCTTGTTGTGTGTTACAGTTTGTTGTGTGTTACAGGTTGGTGTGTGTTACAGTTTGTTGTGTGTTACAGCTTGTTGTGTGTTACAGTTTGTTGTGTGTTACAGCTTGTTGTGTGTTACAGCTTGTTGTGTGTTACAGCTTGTTGTGTGTTACAGCTTGTTGTGTGTTACAGGTTGTTGTGTGTTACACGCTGTAGTGTGTTGTGTGTTACAGCTTGTTGTGTGTTACAGGTTGCTGTGTGTTACAGGTTGTTGTGTGTTGTGTGTTACAGGTTGTTGTGTGTTCCGGGTTGCTGTATGTTACAGGTTGTTGTGTGTTGTGTGTTGCAGGTTGCTGTGTGTTGTGTGTTACAGCTTGTTGTGTGTTACAGGTTGTTGTGTGTTACAGGTTGCTGTGTGTTGTGTGTTACAGGTTGTTGTGTGTTACAGGTTGCTGTGTGTTGTGTGTTACAGCTTGTTGTGTGTTACAGGTTGCTGTGTGTTGTGTGTTACAGGTTGTTGTGTGTTACAGGTTGCTGTGTGTTGTGTGTTACAGCTTGTTGTGTGTTACAGGTTGCTGTGTGTTGTGTGTTACAGCTTGTTGTGTGTTACAGGTTGCTGTGTGTTGTGTGTTACAGCTTGTTGTGTGTTACAGGTTGCTGTGTGTTGTGTGTTCCAGGTTGCTGTGTGTTACAGGTTGCTGTGTGTTGTGTGTTGCAGGTTGTTGTGTGTTTTGGTGTTGTCCCTGTTTCGCCTGTAAAACCTCGAAGGCGTTGGGTCAGTGTCTCTGTCTCCCCCTGCTGGACGTCTGCGGTTGTGCCCGTCCGATCACCATGTCCATGAGAGTGTCTGTACGTCATCGCTACAACATCAGAGTGAGGACAAAACTAATTATTTCTGCTGTTAGTGTTTGTGTTTCCTGTTCAGAGATAAGGAAAAATGTTTATTTTAATCATTTAAGTCTCAGTAATTGATCAATATTTGACACGCTCACGTGTCCAGGGCAGTTTGTGCAACGACTGTTTGTGCGCCACCTGCTGTCTGCCCTGCGTCTGGTGTCAGATCTCACGAGAGACGAAGATGAGGCAACTACCCACCATGCTGAGTGACATCATCCACCGCTGATGACATCATTGCTGTGACATCACTGCTCCCAAATGTGCAAATACCAATAATCAAAGTGTAGCCTGTTACTAAGTTTACATGTTTACTAAAGTTTTTGTATTTTCTTGTGATAGTCAGTCAACATGTTTGTTTTTATACTTTTGGATTTATTTAATTTTGTGTATTTTGTATTTTTGACCCAACACATAGTACTACTGTAATATTTCTGCACTAAATACTTTATTTATCTTGTTACTTAATAAAATACTTACTAAAAATCACCTTGTTCACTGCAGAGCCTTTCTTAAAGGTTTCATAGTTGCCTTTAACAGCTTGTGGACTGATTTATATGTGAAGGACAAATTGTTATCGTATCAAAGTACTGTTCAGGGTGAATAACGTCAGCTATTTCATTCAGACTCGAGTTTGATCTGGCCAGTAAATTGTCTGCTCTGCTGTTTGCAGATTACTTTGTCAGCTGCTGGTGCATGCAGTTGATTATGATTTAATCTTACCTCGAGGTCCATTCAGTAACTGTTCTGCTTATGATCATGTGACATGGTGTTCCTCAGGCCAGCGTTATTAGGAAACAAGTAATTTTAGGTCAAGAATGAACTTGAACTTGAAATGAAAACTGATGACTGAGTCTATGATTCTGGATACTATGGAGGCAGTAAGTGGTCATGCATTCATACATTTAATTTCCTCTGTTTTCTTGTAATGAATTTGTTTGAGTTAATTTCATTTGTTTTCTTGAGATATATAAGTTATTATCTTGAAATAAGAAATGTTATTTTCTCGAAGTAACAGGATCATTTTCTCCTAATCTTCTGATAACAAGACTTTGTTTGCCCAGTGTTAACCTTTCCCACTTGGCTGCCAGACTGTAGAAACATCAGCTAAATGACTAAACGTAATGAAAATGTAATGCAACATACACTGTACATTTCTTGCCAACCAAACTTCTACCGTGTGTTGGAAATCTCAGGCCCATCATATTTGATTCGTTATCTCAAGAAAACAAATGAAATTAACTTGTTATTATGAGACAACAGAGGAAATAAAATGTATGAATGCATGACTGCTTAGGGATTAAAAACACATTCTAAAATAACAAAAAAACTAAAATAAGTAAAGCAGAGACTATAAGGGAAGAAAGAATAAAATAACTAATTACTTAAAACAATAAAGCAGGAAGTCTGGTCTTTTATTTTGAAAGGTCGGACTGTTGTTGCCCTCCGGTCCGCTGGGGGCGCTGTGGCGCTCCCACATAAGACAAACAGACGAAGAAGAAACTCAAACACGTGTGGTGTCCTCACAGAGTGCGTGTTGATCAGAAAACATTTATAACAGTTTTAATATCGATTGTTTAGTTTGATCGGAGATGACGAAGACGAAGAAGGAGAAGGTGTCCGCGGACGGAGAGGAGGCCGCTCCGGTCGCCGAGGGAGGAGAGAAGTCTTACCAGGAGCTGATCGCCAACGTGAACCCGATCGCTCAGCCGCTGGCCTCCAAAAAACTCAGCAAGAAACTCTACAAATGCGTCAAAAAGGGTAACAAACAAACAAACAACTGTGTGTGTGTTTACATGTTTATGAGGCCAGACTCTGTTTAAATCTGCAGATTTCAAAGTTTCCTTACAAACACATCAGAGCAAAAATCAACATATTATCAAAATCATTTGATTCTTCTGATTAATTCTGCTTCATGTTTTTGTATCTTTAGTCTCATTTTCTCACAGTTTAGTCACAGTCAAGTTTGTTGCTCATCTGTGCTGAATTTCTTCCCTCTGTAGTGAAAACTACGTGATTAATCACTAAGTGATTAGTGAAAACTCGTTTTAAAGGTCCAGTGTGTAAAATCAGGAGCCTCTATTTTCAGATTCAGAATATAATATTCATAACTGTGTTTTCATGCATGTATGATCACCTGAAAATAAGAATCTGTTTGTTTTATTCTTTTATATCTACAGTGGGAGCAGGTCCTCTTCCATGGAGGCTGCCATGTTGAAACACCGTGTTTCTACAGTAGCCCAGAACAGACAAACTAAACACTGACTCTGCACAGGGCCTTTCAAGTGTTGTAGGCGAGGGTGATGTGAGGAGATTGCAATGCAGCGATTACACAACTAGATGCAACTAAATTCTACACGCTGGACCTTTTAAAAACTCAAGATTTTAACACATTATTGCCTGTCAGCAGACATTACAAACATTACACAGTATTTAATGAAACATTATACGAATTGTTGGACTCTTATGAATAATTCAGCACACATCCTGTTTATGAAATGTGCATTGCTGAATATTTGTTAGCCATCATGTCCAGCCAAATGGTTTGAGTGTATCAGTGTCTCAGGTTTTATCCAATGACAGTATATAAAGAATGGACAGAGCCTGAGTGACCTGAGTCACCCGTAGGTTTTTGAAGCCCTGTACTGCTTCTTCCGCCTCCCGGCTAATCTAAATATCAGCAAAGATGTGAATCACTTGCGGACCTGAGGCGGGCCGAATGACGCCTTAGTGCTCAAATAAGCCGTCTGTAACTCCACCTACATGTCAATCAAAGTGGCCATGCTGTTACATAACTTTAAGCCTTAATATAATTTGAATAGTCAAGTTATATAAACATTCACCCTCAGTACAGTTGTCATGAACGGGGAAATTAGCTATAGAGACCAAAACTGTTTTTTGTACCAGGCTGTAAACATGTTTATTTCTGCTGTGAAGTTGGACATTTTAACATGGGGACTTATGGAGACTGACTCATTCTGGAGCCAGCTTCAAGCGGCCGCTCTGGGTGTCACAGTTTTTAGCACTTCTACATTGGCCCATCACCAGAGGTTGCCGCATGGTTTTATCATGCCCGTGTTTTAAAAAAAAAAAGGTCCTGTGTAGAGCCGGTGTTTGGTTTGTACCTTCTGGGTTGCTGTTGAAACAAAGTGGTTCAAAATGGCGGACCCCATGGAAGAGGACCCGCTCCCTCTGTAGATATAAAAGTCTCATCATGAGGTTACATAAACATTACAGTTGTCACTTTCAGGTGATTATAAACTATTGAAAACAGTTATGAATGTGATATTCCATAAATGTTACACACTAGACCTTTAAATCATTTTCAGCAGGATGAATCAAAATGTATTTTCTGTCCCTGCAGCTGCCAAAGTGAAGAACATCCGACGAGGAGTCAAAGAAGTCCAGAAGTTTATCAACAAAGGAGAGAAAGGGTGAGTCAGCCATCTTTTCCCTCCGTCTGTTTCAGACTGAGAAACTTTTAAAAGCATCATGATCATGTTTGGTGTGTTTGTTGATCGGTGTCTCTGCAGGATCGTGGTGTTGGCTGGCGACACGCTGCCCATCGACGTCTACTGTCACCTGCCGGTCATGTGCGAGGACAGAAGCCTGCCGTACGCCTACATCCCCTCTAAAGTGGTGAGTGTGTCGACACCATGAGACAAAAACCCAACACAATGTGTCAGTTTGATTCTGAGAAGCAAAAAACATTGTACAATTCATGGCATACTGATCCTGACTGGGATGTTCCCACAATTTAAATGAACATGAGTGTCGTTCTGATCACATCTACTGGTGTCAAGACAGGAAGGGAGTGGTGAAGTAACAACGCCTGCCTCTTCGCTTTATTTGATTGGCTTCCTTAGCCAAGTGTGACACTGACGAGCACTTTTATTTTCACACCAGGCGCTCCGTACCGAAGGAAAACAAGGGTTTTGCTGGCGATGTGTTTTAAGAGACTCGTCTGTTTGTGAACGAGACTCATGTCTGCAACCTATCAACCTAAAAAATACAAACTGTAGTACGATGAACGCATAAAGAAAAACGTTGCTAATGTTCCCTCAATGAGTCCGTGGTCGCGTCTCCTGGAAGTTTTAGGAGCCATTTAACAGACATCTGTAACTCTAGGAAGATACAAGAGATGATTAAAAACAAAACGGCAGAAGTTTGTGTGTTGCTTGAAGCTTCTATCGAACCAAACGGCAAGATTGTTTGCAGCAGGTGTGATGAACTCTTAACAGGGCAATGCAGAGTGAAAGCTAGTATCAAAGACTTACAGTTTACAGTAGCCAATAACAAGTGTGCGTTACTCATAGACTGCATCAAACAGGAATCACTTGACTCCGGCGGCGCCAGAAGAGAGAAAGCATTTCATTGGATGTTAAATTAGTACACGCCTCAGAGACAACAACTTTTTATGGTTTATCAGGGAACGACAAACTCTAAAACACTGTTAAAATACCTCAAACATCACTTTCTTTGTTATTGTTGGTCCAGATACTGGAGAGACGTGTGCTTTTGTTGGACGTGTTTGTGTCACATGACTTCATGAACATTTCAATGTGTTCTTTGTGATCTTTGGTTTTGACAAACGTCTCGTGGTCTGGTTTCAGGATCTCGGTTCGTCAGCGGGCTCCAAGAGGCCGACCTGCGTCATCCTGATCAAACCTCATGAGGACTATCAGGAGGCCTACGACGAGTGTGTGGAGGAGGTGTCCGGCCTGCCCAAACCACTCTGAGTCATCAGCCAATCAGCGAGCAGCTCCGAGGTCACTGCCTTTGTTTAGATAACGCAGCTCTTTTTTAAAGGAGCAGTCCGCAATTTTAGGAAATCCTCTTGTTTCTCGTCGTCAACAAAAAAAACCCCTCTACGTCTCCTCAGCTCCTCAGCTGCAGCTAACAGGCTAGCAATGTCCCCCCACCTCCAGTGTTTATGCTAAGCTAGGCTAAAGCTGACGTGGACCACCTGACTCTGAAGGAGACGGAGGACAAGAAGGTTTTGTTCAAAGTGTGTAAATGAACAGGAGGTTTCACTTCCATCAGTTATCATCGCTGCAGGTCGATCGATCATTATCAATCGATTTGTTCAACAAAATACAGAAATTAATAATGTTATATAAAATAAACGGCAGAGTTGCATCTTGTTCTGTTGGTTTTGTTGTGATCAAACTGGTCAGATTTATTAAAGTGAACTGTGGAGTCACAGTTAAAATATTTCCTGGTTTTACGACGACATAAATCTGCACAGTTTGATCATTAAAAGTTTGTTTTGCTTCAACTGTAATTTGATTTATTCCATTTTTTTCACCAAATCTTGACTCAGATATTTTTGAGTTCTGAAGATTTTCTGTGTTTCTGCTGTTTAATGTTCAGTTTTAATGAAAGAGACTGTTTCTCAGCTGACGTTTCTTTCTGAATATTTGTTAGATTTTACAAATTCTAACTTTGTTAACTCTGGTTTTGTTTTTTATTAAAAAGAAATGTGAACTGACTCTGGTGTCTGAAGTGTCTTTTTCACTATTTAACACCTGAAAACTCATTAAAGGTCAACCATTATAGGAAAACCTCTCGTTAAACTTGTCAAATCAGAATATTTTTCTTTGTTACTATCAGCTGGATAAAGTTGACGAAAGACTTCTAGCTAACATTTCACTTTATATTAAAGTGAAGTGACTCCAGATGTAGAGAACAAATTTTCAGTTTAAATTATTCATAGTTTTTTTTTTTTTTATTCATAATTTACTCAAAAGTTTCCTGTAAAGAAGCGTGTGCTTTAGCAAACATTTAATTAAAATTCTCAACGAATGTAACGGCTGGACATTTGTTTATAAGCAAGCAAATAAGAATTGTGTTTCCAATAAAAATAGATTTATTGGGTTTAAAACTTTAAATTCAGCATTTCTTTTCAAGTCATCAATAGTAAAACAATTCAAAAACAGAACTTTGTATTAGCATTAATTTAGAGATTTGATGTAATAAAATATAATGAAATATACTAATAAAAATGTTTCTGGTTTCAAGATGACAAACTTTAGTCTATATATTGTTACTATATATTATAAATTATATAATATTTTTTAAATTATAATTTATGTTACATTTCTCCCTACACTGTAAACAAAACTTTTTTTCACATAAAAAAACCCAAAAAGAACCTGGCGGCTGTGGTTGCCAGAATTTTACTGTAACTTTATTCGGTATAACAGACATTTTTTACAGTGTGGTACCTTTGCATTAATTTAAATTCAATAAATATGTTATATATTTATGATGATTAAATGATTCTGGAAATATTTTATCCTTGAGTAAACGTCGAAGTTTGACTGACAGTCTGTTGCTGTTTCCTGTCTCAGCCACATGGTGGCAGCGTTGTATCATCTTCTACAACTGATCTTCCATCTGTGGCCACATGGTGGCAGCATTATTCTCTGCCAGAAGGTTTAAAGGAGTCTTGACTTCATGAAGAAATTCATTATCTGCTGTTTTATGTTTATTAGTGAACAGGTCTCAAACCAGTCCTGCAGCCAGAGGAAACTTAAAGCTCTCATTAATAATTAAAATGATCGTCTATATTAACATTTTAATTCATATATTGTTGTACAGAAATGAAGAATTAAGAAAAAAGTCCATACTCAAGTTTTTCAGTGCGTTGTGGTTTTCTTAATGTATGCGTGCCTGTTTTTGTAATTTAGCCAATAAAACCACAGAATGACAGTTAATGCCTTAATTACCGTTAGACTTAATTACACTTTGATACTGATGTCCTCACAACACTGTCCTCACCTGTTGCAGCAGGTGATGTTTTATCAGTAAAATAATGTCAAAACAGCAGTTATAAATGTACTTTAGTTGACAGTAAAGCTGCCCTATAGGACGCCATACAGAATATTAGAGGAAACCATCTTTGTTTTTACTTGAAAAATAATTTTTGGAGGTGGAAGAGGCTTTGGGAATTTATTAAAGCTCCAGATAAAAAGAGTAAATGTGCAGGAAGATAAAACATCAGTGGATTCAAAGAAATTTTAATAGATTAGATTTATTTTCCTTACATATGTTTAATGTGTTTAATGTTGCCAGGGGTTCTTGAAGTGGATTCAAAGATCCTTAAGCCTGTTCAGGGTCCTTAAAGGGGGAACTGTCAAAGCAGCGGTGGACTGTCTGATGGCGATGTTAAGTGTTCAAAATATTCTAGATATAGTGAACACTGATATTGATTTTTTGTTTTATTGCTGCCCCCATCAACAGCAGTACATTGCTTAGCTTCATGCTGGTCCTCCTGTCTGCTTCTCCAAACTGGGGGCATATCAACAGACTTCTACTGTACAGTAGGTAATACACTGACTATGGATGAGTACCTCATACAACCACACTTCAAATAACCAGAACTATCCCTTTAAAGGGTTCAAAGGTCCCATAGGTCTTTGAGGGGCCCCAATGCTTTCCATTACTTCTTCAAGACAATTTAAGGAGGTTTGAGGAGTTTTGGAGCATCTTTCCAGAGCTACGTGTTAATTTATTAATCCCTTTGGGGGATTATCGCCACATTGTTATCACACAGGACCTACCAGTAAGCAGTTGTTGGAAAGAGATGTCAGTGTGGGGGTGTTATGCAGTGTGGACCCAGAACAGTTATAAGTGCCCAAAAGGTGAATCGACACATCATAAGTTGTGCTGGATTGGACCAGGCCAAGTCCCAACAAACTGCCATTCTTACTTGTGGAAGATTTAGGTTGCAGAGGTGCTTATGCCTTTTAATCACAAGGTGTTTCTGTCCATGCTTCATGTTTGGCCCAAAGCAGCACCAGAAACACCCACAGGTTGGCCTGGTTGGCTCAGGTGTTGTACAAAATCTGAACCTAACTGAGACTCTATGGGTGGGAGAGGGAGCCCCTTTTTCTGTTTGGCCCCTGGCCCTAAGAGAGTCTAAGTGCACCACTGTGGTTTATAGTTTGTGTCTGTAGTTTGTGTAGTATTTGCTAAGGTTTCAGGAGTCATTGAAGAAATGTATCTTGAAGTTAAAAATCTACCTGATTATTATGTGATAGTAAAAGTCTGCAACATGACAAATAGAAATGTAATGAACTGTCAGAGCAGGTGAAGGTAAATGTTGAGCAGGAATCCTTCAGCCCAAGGACATAAAAAGAGGAAGAAAGAGGAGGTTTTTCTAACAGGTTCTTACTGAACATAGATTCCTCCTCCTGTCTGTCCTGTTCAGACTCGTTGTCATAATCTCTTTCCTCTATGATGTTCATAAACTCCTGTCAAGCCCGAGGAAATAGAAACTTTCCACTAGCGACACACAGGCAGGGTGAGGGTAAAAAGTGCAACAATGATCCAGACACACAAGTAGGTTTTAAGGGATTCTGGATTATTAGTTATTATTAGTTCTTTTGGTGCTCAGGGTACTAATTCTTCAGTGTTCCTTAATTCCTTAATTCCTTAGTTCCTTAACTTCAAGGACACTTTCAGGGTCCTTGAAGGATTTTAGCTGTCATTCAATAGGCATTAGAGTTCCTCGAGTGGGAGCTTTTAGGGTTCCTTTTTGGAATTTCTGGGAATCCTTTATCTGTCTTTAACACAGTTCCTCAAGGGGTTTCCAGAAATCTTTCAGGTAGTTCAACAGTTAAATGAGTAACTGATGACAGTGATATTTTAGGAGGTTTTAAAGTGTCAGGGGGCAAGAGGCAATCTTGGAACCCATTGGCTACTGTTTGATGATTTAGCCGACGACAAGGCAACAGGTGATTTTTGTAGGCTTCCAGTGAGATATCCAGAAAATGAATAACAGCTATCCAGTCCAAGGCTCCCTCTGCAGCCCAATTAGCAACATGATACACAAAAATGGGTTAGGATACTTTAGACGTTAGAATTTGGGATTCCTTGACAACGTCTAAGTATTCTTTTAGGGTGTTCCCTGATTTCTTGGAGTGGTTCCGGCAGTCCAAGGTATTCTCAGGGAATTACAGGTGTCCATTCATGAGCCCTTTAAGTGGTTTTAGGAGATGTGCCTATGTTTTAAATGTCTAACCCTGTCAACAAAAACAGCTGTGAAATATAAAACAACACAATCTGATTCTTATTGACCTTTTTAACAGATGAGTTCCTCTGTGTCTCACCTGAATAGAGGAAATATTCCAGTTGAGCTGCCCTGATGGTCTCACCTGAGAGGACAAGCAGAGATGTATCAACAGACGGACGGTGATTGTTGTTGGAGGTTAAAATGGATCACATGGTTTTGCTTTAACGGACACTACAGGAAACATACGGGTCGTGTCTTCATTAAACCTGTCAGGATACCAGCATGATGAGCCGACCCCCAGCTCACCTCAAACAGCATCTTAAGGTGTCATTCTGCTTGTATTTGTGAACGCAAAAACATTTTCAAGAGTGAGGTGAGACATCAGTTTCTCTTTCATCAAGGTACTTTATAGAAATTTGTGTTTTATCACTCAAAAAAAGACAAAAACATGTTTAGAAAATTACTGAAAGAAGCTGGTTTTGTATAAGACGCAGATGAAATCAATAAAGTCTTTTCAGGTGTGTTTTCTCTTGCAGACACACGCACTCTGCCTCTGTGTGTGTGTGACGTTATGCAAATGTGAGGCAGCCAGCCGTCATTCTGGCGGTTAGCACGTCGACCACACACACCGCAGCTCTCTGCCAGTAGCTCTGTCAGACGTGCCCTTGAGCAAGACGCTTCAGAGAAACTTGACATGTCTCATTCACAGGGGATTAGATACATCATCGACGCGGGAATAAACTATGGCCCGTATAAAAACCATCAGTTACTAAAATGTTTAAACTTAAAGTAGTATTACCACAGTGCAAATACTCTGTTATAAGTAAAAGTCCTGCATTCAAAATTGCACTTAAGGGAAAGTATAAAAAGTATTAGCATCAAAAATACACTTCAAGTACAAAAAGTACTACTCATTTCCGAAATACATGAATGTGTACATCACGTTAACGTTGCAGCAGGTAAAGGTGGAACTATTGTTAATCGAAGGAATCCATAAAAATACACCAGAATATTTGTATGTTTATATTTTGTATCATTAATCAAATTCACTAGTTTAATTATTTACCAAATTAGTGCATTAAGAGTATAAATTAGCAGAAAACAGAAATACAAAGTACACCCTAGTCAGCTACATCTATTTACTGCCATTGTGCAGTGACACTTTACAACAAGTTTGTTACTTAACTTACAAGTTTTTTTGTTTTTTTTAATCTAAAACTATATAAAATATTACATTATTGTATAATATGTTTTATAAAAACTTGATGTTGCCTTGAAAAAATAGATCTCAACTGACTTTCTCATGTATGATCACTTAAGATTGAATTATATTTATAAGGCGTCATTTTCTGTAAATTCTTGATTATTGTAAAAATCAATATTTAGGACCTCTAGTGGCCATAGTCATGACAACGAGGGTGAAAGAGGAAGTCAGGTGACCTTGTTGATGAGGTTGGCATTGGATGTATGTGTCAATAAAACATAACACTAGTGAGCACTGTTTACTTCCTGTCTGACCACCATATGATCCGTAACCAGTACCATGGCAACAAAGATCCCCTAACGTTAACAAAGTACTTTTTTGAACCCAAACCAGCATCTCTCTACTTCCAAACATGAACCATCATAAACAGATGAATTTTTTTAACAGTGATTTGTAAAATGTTTGGGAGGAGGTGGGGAATGAAATCTTTTCTGAGTGACTTGGTAATTTAACTTATCTTTCAGGTTGTAATTTTGGTGAAACTACAGGATCTGGTCTGTAATAGACATGGACATTCAGACATGGACAAAGACCCTCAAGGGGGCGTCAGAGAGTCATGACAGACTCAAATCCGAACACACACATTTTGATATATTCAGTGTGACTTTCACTTCCTGAGAATCATTCATTATATCTGGTGTCTGTCCAGAATAAATGTCCCTAGATCATCTTAACATTTCTTCTCAGAGTCATAACCAAGAGGTAATCTCCGTGGTTGTGAATGTGGAAGTGCCAAAACTGCAGTTCCTCAATCGTCCACTTGAGGCTGGCTACAGAATGGTCTCCAACTTCACAGCAGAAATAAACATGTTTACAGCCTGGTACAAAAAACAGTTTTGGTCTCTAGGCTAATTTCCCCATTCATGAGAACTGTACTGAGGGCGAATTTTTATATAACTCACCTGTTAACATTATATTAAGGCTTAAAGTTGTGCATAAGTAACAGCGTGACCACTTTGATTGACAGGCGGGTATATACATATATACATATTTAGATTAAGCAGGAAGTGGAAGAAGCAGGACTGTCAACATGGCAGTAACCAGCTCTTCAGAAACCTAAAGGTAACGTCACTCATGCGCTGTTTATTCTTGATACTTTCAGTGGTCATAACTGAGTCAAATGTGAACACACATGCATGATTTTCTCTGATGTCCTTCACAAATAGACATCCATAAATCCACTTAAGAAATCATAGAAAAAAAAGCACTTCGGAACTTGCCATATCGTTTTTAAGTTTTCTTCAGTATCAAAGTAATCCAGTGATAGTTGTCTGTACATTCATGGGTACACTGCTATTTTTTAATGGACACTATTATTTATACTAAATTTGAACAGATATAGAATACAAAGAGCAGAACCTGCCTGTAGCTGACTTTACAAACAGCACACTGTAAAGAAAACAAAATATTAAAGACAGAAAATATATAAGCTCAATGTTCAGTTAATGCTGACATTTTTATTAATGAACCGATGAATCTGTCTGTCGACTTACACAAACATTATGCTTCACGTGGGGCGTTTAAAGGCGCACAAACTGTTGTGTTGTTTTGAGTTTGAGGGAAACTGGATGAAGGTGGAAAAGTTCTTATAGGGGCGGCCTGAGACATGCTGAGACAGGACCACTGCAACACACACACACACACACACACACATAGATGTAATCTTACGTTATGGCAGTTATGGTGGTAACCATGGTAATAATAATAATAAACTGTCCTTCATTAATACAGTGGTACCCAGGTACACCTGGACAACATATTAGGGATAAATAATTTAATCAAATAAGAATAAAAAAAAACCCCCATAAAATTCTCTAATTAAAAAAATTAAATATAATTCAGTCAATTAAAGTCAAAATTCAGTTGTAACTTAAATAAATGAACTGTGAAATTTACAGGTCTTAAAGATGCATTAAAGAGGTGAAGTTATAAACAATATTTTATATTAACACGAGTTCACAAGACTACTTGTATATAGAGTTTTTTAGCTCTTTGTTTTGGTTTTGTGAAAAAAGGGGCAGCATCAGATTTACAAATCCTACACGGCACATAGCATTTCTTGTTGTTAATGAAACGTGTCAGTACATCCGGACTTTCAAATCACCTTCTGCATCTCTGATTTCCCACCATCTCTGAAGCTCCACACTGCATTTTTATTATTTTTAACTTTTGTTTAGAAAGCTGGAGACAACTGGCTTCAGACAAGACAGACAAACTTTAAATTAACCTGGACCAATGGTGGAATTTACTAAGTATTGTACTTCAGTACATATTCCAGGTACTTGTACTTTACTTGTCTGGCAGCTATAGTTACAAGTGTTTCTTCATGTGTTGAGAAAATTCTCCTTCTTCTTCAGCTAAATAAAGTCTTTAAAAACAATCTTGGATTACCTGGAAAAGTCGTCGTCACAAAGTAGAGAATAAATTGGTTTTCTGGTTTTCAACATCGGACAACGCTAGACGCTACAAACATATGATGATCTTAAAGACCATGATGCATTGCTGTAGATTTATATACAACAGTTAAAATGAGCTCAACCTCAAGACACATTAATCCAAAAACATCAGATAGAATAGGAAAACACTGACAGGGAACATTGAGTACTTTTACTTTGATAATTGAAGTATATTTTGATGATAATACTACACGTATATTGCGTTATTCATTTGCCAAAAAAGAGACAAAACACACAATAAAAGCTAAAGATACATTTGACTTCCAACATTTGAATGCAGGACTTTTGAGTTTTTTCATATAAGTATTAGTACTTTAGCTGAAGTAAAGGCTCATAATACTTCTTCCAGCACTGCTTGAGACTTTTATGTGAGCCATAAATTGCGTGTTTTCCTGCTTTAGTCTGGTTGTCTGTTAGCTGATGGTGGGTTTTCGTACCACCCAGTTTGAGATTCAAATCCTGCGGTTTCATAAAAAAGACTGTGATCGAACCGTCTGACAGCAGTGTGTGTGTGTGTGTGTGTGTGTGTGTGTGTGTGTGTGGGTCTGTTTTGCCACCATGCTCCCCATTGATGAGGCATGTGGCAGTAAACAGACGGCACACTTTCAGCCCTCCTCCTCCTCATGTTGTGTCATAAACAGTTTGATGAAAACTATCAGATCTTGATTCGACTGATACTGTAGTCAGTCAGCACACTTTAATGTGTGTGTGTGTGTGTGTGTGTGTCCCTCCTCTGACAGTCAACGAGTGATGCATTTACGAGCCCTTTCATTGGAAAATAAATGAAAAAAATAAACTTGCATCCTGCATTAAGCAGTTTGTCTTCAGCAGACATGTTGACACATTATTAGACTGCTCACACCAGATTAAACTAATAAATACTGAATTTAAATGATTTAGACGTGTCACACACATCACTGTAGGTCAGTTGTCAGCCATAGCGGTCATGAATGTAGCAGTCTTCAGATGGTGGATGAACCACCGCCTGTCAGAAGTATATACCTACCTACCTGTGGCGGCATAAATATGAGGTACTGGTACTTTTCCTTTGGCCTCAATGCGACATTGGGCACCCAAAAACAAAAGAAAAACATGACATGACACAAAGCATGTGCACCGTGACGTGTGTTGTTGTATGAGGGCTCCAGGTGAGTCTTATAAAACTCAACGTTTCCAAACTTGTCATGCAGCTTTTGTTTGTCACGTTTGTTACTCACATGAACCAATCTTAGCTACCTAAGTTGGCTAATGATTAACTAAATAAATATTTTAATCAATGATAAATACATAGCATATTATATCTCTGCATAATGTTGTGAATGAGTTTCATCTTTGACATAAACATAAAAAGTGTTTTTCTGTTGGGTTAACCCCAAAAGCTCCAGACAGGAGAGCGTTGGAGAGCCTGCTGGTCATGCCAAATATCTAAGGCCAGAAAATATGTTCGTGAAAACATAGTAGTAAAACACTGATGGGCAACAATAAGTACTTTTATTTTTCATAGTTTAAAGATATTTTGCTGCTAATACTCACGTACTTTTACTTAAATGAGGTTTTGTATGGTTCACACATTTATGGTTACTGACTCTCTCCACCTCTCTACTGTCCTACTCCACCTCTACTTTTTGTTATTGCTCTGTATTGTGGTAAAAAATAATAATTATAAACTTTATTAAAGTTTTATTTAAGAACATTTCATAACATAAAACGCAGGTCAAAGTGCTTCACAAGAGAGACAAATCAATAATGCAGAATTAAGACAGAAGAAGCAATAAAAAGGAAGAGATAAAATAAATGAAAGGATAATATTAAAGATAAAAACAAACAAACAAGTTAATGATGGTGAAAACTATCTTAAGATTAAGAACCATGAAAACAATTTGACAAATAACAACAATGATGTAAGAAAGAGGTGAAATTTTACTAAAGAACAAGATCGTAAAAATACGTTTTGAGCTGTTTTCTTAAATTGTTTGTGCATATTTTTTGATACAAAACCAGAAAAGAGGCTTGAAGCACACACACACGCACGCACGCACGCGCACACACACACACACACACACACAGTGTTTATTGTGACAATACAGATGATCAGTTTCAGCTGTCTGACTGAGACACACACTCGAGTGTGTGTGTGTGTGTGTGTGTGTGTGTGTGCCTGAGGGCCGACATGTCTGAGGACGTGTGGAGTGTAAACAAACGGCACACTTATGCTGCTGTTGACCTCATCCATTAATCACACACACACCTAAACATACACACACACACATACACACATACAGACAGACACGCACAGACAGACACACAGACACACACACACTCCTCCCGTTGTGTGTAAACGTTGTGGACTTGATCAGACGTCTTTCAGCAGTACTGATCAGCTGATGGTATCTGTCAGTCAGAGTGTGCCGCCTGTTTACTGTCACATACACATCAATGGATGACACGATGAGTAAACACACACACATTTACATTAACCTCTTCTGAACCTCGTCTGACCTGTTTCGATGCTTTAAAGAAAACTGGAGCTCACTGTGGTCGTCTGCTCTGTGATCGCTCTCTTTATTATCATGTAGTTACACAGTGAAATACAAGTGACCAACATGAAGACTGTATGATGCGAGAGGGTGAACGAGACTCGTGGAAACTAAAAAACAACAAAAACAACATTATTCAAAATTCAAATTCAATTCAAAACAACTTTATTAATCCCACTGAGGGCAGCAGCTTTAAATAGATGATACAAGGGAGCTAAATGTGGAAGAGTCAATAAGTAACTGATAAACTACAAAAATGACAAAGAAAAATCATCTATCATATATATATATATATATCATTATAGTAAAAAATCATTTAAAAAACAAGTAAGACCAGATTAAAGCAGATAAAAACATACACCCAACAGCGACAATGGTTTAAGGACAAGACTACAGAGATGATGAACGATTATTAACGAGTATTGGTTAGTTTTACGAGCAGGTAAAGCATAACGCCGTACTGAACGCAGTTATGAAAAGGATGAAAAAGAAAAAGGGCATCATGACAAATTGTTGGAGGTTCATCTCTGAGGACAAAGAGTCAACCTGGGGCAGGGTTAGTTCAGGACAAGCTGCCAGTTTATGTATTTATGTATGATGTGATTATTTACTTATATTCTTTTATATTGTTTGTTTGTTTTTAGCTCTCTCCCTTCTTTGAAGCATAATGAAATAACAAAAGAGTAAGTACCAAAAGTAAAAGTACTCAGTATACATTTCAAAACAGCATACAACCCTGATGCCATAAAAGTTGTCACGCTGATATAGCACAAAGACTAAGAAATTTAATATTTGATGCCATAAATACATTTTTGTTTGGACAGGTTCATGTTGACCTCTCTGTTCATCAGTTCTTCTTTTAACAACACTGAGGAGTCTTTGCTGTGATCTTTACAGTTTAATGTTTTCTCTCATTCTTACTTGATGTTGGATATCAGCTGCTCAACAGTTCAACGGCTCCTTTATCGTATTTTACGGCTGTCCGATATTGGTTTTCGGCCTTGTCCCTCTCGTACAAAGATTTTTTTCTGAGTCTCTGAATCTTTAAATTATGATGAACTTGTAGATTATGAACTTTTGACGATGAAATCCACAGATTTGTTGTAATTTGAGAAACATTATTCTTAAATTGAGTGCAGCTTATCTTTACTTCAAAAGACTTTTTAGACCCGATCATGTCACTAACCTGTCACCAGTTCAGCTCAGTCATTGTGAGATGTTCCACCAGGTGTTTTCTTTTAGCATTTCGTAACTTTTCAGTCTTTTTGTTGACATTGTCTCAACTTCATCAAATTCAAAACAGGTGTATAATTTACAAAAACAATAAAACTTTTGATAAGTTGTCTTTGTGCTATGTTCAATTAAATATGGGGTTTCAGTGTTTTTCACATCATCATATTTTGTTTATATTTAAATTTACATTCTTCCAAAGAAGTTGTCATGCTGGATTAGTTTATATATTATTATTCCTCTGAGTTCAATAAAGTTTTATCTTGAAAATGAAATGTACCACTGAATGTTAATTTCCACCTCGATGCAACAGAGCCACTCTTCATGATGAGTACATTTACTTTAAGTATATTTTGCTGATGAAACTTTTACCTGGAAAACAACACTTATCTGCTGCTGATAAAGACCGTGTGAAAAGCTGTTGAAAGCAGTTGAAAGCTCAAGAACAAGCAATAAGTGAACCTTGAGTTGAGATTCTTGTGTCGACAGCAGAAAGCTTCTTTCTGTTTTGTTTGTTTTAAAATAATCGACCGAAAAACAGTGAATCAAACCTGCAGCGTAATGTGATTATTAGTGTTTTTCTTTTCTTATCATTCCTGACAGTGAAGAAATAATTAATTAGTCTGATGACTAACTTTCTTTTGGTGACAGACGTGAGGTGAGGTGAACTGACCTGAGATCAGGTGAAGCCTCTTTCCCACAGAACAGTTTACCTGTCGTCACTTCACTGTCTGTGGGAAATGTGAGCGCTGTGCTGTCTGTGGGATCTGCTGACTGAAACAGTCGGTGCTTTAATCTGCTTCATTATCTCTGCTGTCCACTAATTCTGCGCAGGAAACTGCTGAGTTACTCAAACTAAATCAAACAGACGCCACAGCTGGAGGTTTCCTTCCCTGTGGATCACATGACTCAGCAGATTCACCAACCACGGTGTGACTGTTTGATTGTTTGTTTGTTTGAAGGTGTTGATGTCATCATCCCTCGTTGGCTGGGGGATCTTCGTGGGAACGAGAAGTTTAACCAGCTCAGCTCCACTTGATGAACAACGGCGACAGAGATCATCAGGATCTTTTTTTTTTTACTGAACTCTACTGTGTTCTCAGGAAAATTAAATCAAATGACATACTAAATATTAAATACAGATACAACCTGATTGTTCCATAAAGTTCAGGTGGTGTTAGCATCTCGGAGAAGCTAAGCTAAGCATTGAAGCCTATTAAAGACTAACAGTTAGTTAGCATGCTGAAGCTGCTTGATGTTAGCCTGTTGGAGAAGCTAACATTGATATTAACCCTATAAAACCATATGAAACAGACTAATAGAAAGTCTCCACTGGAATCAGAAAACGTAACTCAACTCAACTTTTCAGTATTTCATCACCAAATACAAGAAGCTAATCAATAAAAGCACATTAGCTGACAAACCTTTGATGTTAGCATTAAGCTATCACAGTGTCATGTTAACATACTAATGTTTGTTACAAACATCTTTAAAACACACTGAAGATAAATTACCAAAGTGTTAATATTCAGTGACGACTGACATCTTTGATGATGTGTTGATGAAGTTTGTTTGTTTGTTGTGGACACAATTATTTTTTATTCTATGTTATTCATTGTGTTCTGTTGAGTTTCATAATGATTTTATTGTTTTTTAGTTTCTGCTTTGATCCAATCTTCATTTCAGGTTAGTTTTTTTTAGCTAGACGTCCTCTATACTCTCTATCAGTTGCATTATATTTGAATATAACAATGTCTGCATGTAAAATAAATATAAAATAATCCAACTTGTTTTGTTACTTGTGCAAAGTCAGTTTGTTTCTTGAAAAACGTGATTCAAAGTCAGAAATGTGTTGATTTTTTTTCTTTGTTTTTAATTGAAAAACAAACATTCATCATATTTACACTTTAAAAAACATTCACCCCTTTTTTTACCTTATACTATAAAACAAAAAATATTTTTAAAAAAAAGATAAATACAAACATTCACACACTTGAATTCAAAGCAAACATCCACCTGAAGATATTTTACAATTGTTAAAATACAGTGTAAACACATGACATTCTCTGGAGGTCTCAGTGCTGGAGAACCAGAGGATCGAGGGGCAGAGCGTCAGCGAACCCCCCAGAAAAGAGAGGCTCACACTGGGCTTGAAGCTGCTGCAGCTCCTGGGCCTCTTGGAGGTCTGGCAGAAGACAGGGCGCCGTTTGCAGGTCGACATAGTGTGGCGGTGAGCCAGCATGAGGGTCGTCGAAGGAGAAGTGTGGGGTTGTTGACTGGGTGGAGTAGAAGGGAGGTGAGGAGCTGCAGGTGTCCCACTGAGGCACCACAGCACCGGGTGAGTAAGAGGAGACGTATCCCTGAGAAGGAGGAGGGTGGTGGGAGGTGTGGTCCGGTACCTGCATGTACAATGAGGGGGAGCCAGTGTGATGTGGAGGAGGAGGAGGGGGGAGGAATGAGTCCTGAAGATGACACAGGTAGCTGCTGAGGTCGGGGGGAGTGTCTGAGACAACGGGGAGCTCACTGTTTCCATCGCTGCAGTGTATGCTGGGAATTTTAGGGCTGGGCTCTGATGTGGAGGAGTCAGAGGAAGAGGAGGAGAAGGAAGAGGAGGAGGAGGAGGAGGATTGTTTCTTTCCACTGATTACGTTATCTCCCTTTCTCTTCCTCTTGCGGCGGAAGTTTCCGTTGTCAAACATCTTCTCACAGTTTGGGTCGAGAGTCCAGTAGTTTCCTTTACCTGCAGAGAGGAGGAGCAAGAGGGAGGTTAACAAAGGAGTTCAGGAGTTCAGGAGCTTTAAATAGCCAGAAACAAACAGCTCAGATGTGGCACAGATGTTTAGAAACACTATTTGACTTGACATGATTGTAAATCAACCAATCAAAGTCTACTTCCTGTCACTGATGAGTAGCTATGTCAACAAAATAAAAGACTAGTTAGCTAAAATCATTGACCGTGTGGTGTGGTTTGTCTCACCTGGGTCGTTCTCATCGCGGGGAACCTTCCGGAAACAGTCGTTGAGCGACAGGTTGTGTCGGATGGAGTTCTGCCAGCCGGCCTTGTTGCGGCTGTAGAAGGGGAAATTGTCGGAGACGTACTGGTAGATCTGGCTGAGCGTTAACCGCTGATCTGGCGCGCTCTGTATCGCCATAGCAATGAGGGCGGAGTAGGAGTACGGTGGGCGGACCAGGCGTAGCATGTCATCCGACATGCACATGGAGAACCAGGGGCCGCTGTAGAGATGAGGGAAGAAGCCTCCAAACACTGGTGGGAGTCCAGGTGGGCCTCCTGCAGCGGTGATCCCAGAAATGTGGCCCACGTCTGGGCTGCACCGATAGGGGTCGCTGTGGTTGCTGGAAGGCGGGATCCACGGTGCCGCAGACATGCTGGGCTCAGGAGGAGCTGGAGGGCTGTACAGGCTGAAGTCAGATGGGTCGAGGCCCAGAGACGGAAGCTCCTGCTGGGGGTGAGGATGTCCACACAGAGGTGGGGACAGACCCTGCTCCGGGACGAAGGACGCCATCTTTGTTTCTTTCTTCACTTTCCTGTCTCTCGATACAAACATCCGTCTGTGGAGGCGTCCTCTGCTCACTTCCAAGAAGTGTATGTGTGTTTATATATAAATGTGTGTGTGTTTGTAGAAGCTATACACAGGTGGCGTTGTCCTGTCCTGCACCTGTCCTGCTCTGTACACCTGCTGCTGCTCACCTGAGAAACTTATACTCTGTTGCCCCACCCACGGGCAAGCTGATTGGCTCCTGTGCTGTCATTCGCATGCATGCATGTCTATGTGTGTGTGTGTGGTGGGGGTTAATTTGAATAAGACTAGGTTGAATTCTTCCCTTCAGGCGATTAGAGCCCGAGGATTTAATGCTCAGGTATGTCACCACACATAAATACACACACACACAAAGCTTGACAAATGAGTGATTGAGCCTCTTTTTACAGTTTCAGACGTTACAGCGTCTGATTCTGAACCCTGAATATAAAACAACAGCAAAGACTGCAGTCTTTACAACAGACACAATGTGATTATTAAATCCAATTCATGAAACACTTGTTTTTAGTTTCGGTGTGAGTTACACTTTGCAAGGATGTTGTTATCTTTTATGTATGTCCAAAAATAAACCCATAAATCCAGTGACTTCCATCAAAAACCACACACACACTCAGAGTCATAACTCAGTTAAATCTGAACACACATACATGATTCACATATATCTAGATTCAGTGTGAGTTACACTTCCGAGGATATAACTATATCTGATGTATGTCCAGATTAAATGTCCCTAGATCCACTTAGAAATCAATAAAAACAGACACTTCCATAGTCTCAGACTTTGAAAATAGAGCTTGATTCCCAGCAAAAGTCACACTTCTTCTGTTATAACTCAGTCAATACACACACACACACACACACACACACACACACACACACACACGATTCACATATTTTTAGATTCAGTATGACGCCCATTTCCCATGTGTATCATTATCTCTTATATACATCCAGAATAAATGACCATAAATCAACTTAGAAATCCTATTAAAAAAAAGACGCTTACACAGTCTAACTTAAAAAAAGGTTCCCATAAAATATCACACTTTTTGTCGTAACTCATTTAATCTGAACTCACATACATGATTCACACATTTCTAGATTCAGTGTGAGTTACACTCCGGTAATATTATTATCTCTGATGTATGTCCAGATTAAATGTCAATAAATCAACTTCATATAAAAAATAAAAAAGACGGTTCTACAGTCTTAGACCCAAACAGCTGGATTCCCTGCAAAAGCCGCACTTCTTCTCAGAGTTATAATTCAGTCAAATCTGAACACATATACATGATTAACATATTTTTAGATTCAGTATGAAGTCCACTTCCTGTGCAAATCATTATCTTTGATGTCCTTCACAAATAGACATCCATAAGTCCACTTAAAAGTCATAGAAAAAAAGCGCTTCAGAACCTGCCCTTCTTCAGTATCAAAGTAATTTGATGGTCGTTACACAGTCGTCTATACATCCATTAGTACACTGCAAATGGGAGCTGCTAGCAGCTAATTATGCTAACCTTTAATGGACACTGTTATGACTAAATGTTAACAAATATCCATCTGTAGCTGACATTACAGCAGCAACACATTTGAGGATCATATTAACCCGACGGCTTTAATAGTTTCTCATTTTGGTTCTCAGACAGGCCTGTATGTTAGTGTTAGCATGTTAGCATCTGTCAGATTAGCAACAACATTGTTGGCTTCCCCCATTTTCACACTGAGCTGATAAAATTCAGCAGAAAGGACCCAGAAATCTTGTTTTACAAAGAAACTGTGTGAAATTTGGTGTCATTTTATTTGTTTGTTTCTGTTAGAATCACTTTGAAATCATTAAGTATAACTAAAAAGTTTAATTGTAAAAGGTTTTATACTTCTTAAATCTCCTTTGTCAGTTTATTGTTAAAATGTGCTGATTCACAGGATGTTAAAGAGTCCATCAGAGCAGAAAGTGAAACTGAATCTGTTTAAAAAGAGATTTAACAGACTGACAGCACGAACACAAACACACATCAGCTGCTGTTTGAGGTGTCGCCCAAAACTATTGTCCTTAAAACGACACCCACAAACACACACAACACACAGTCAGCGTGTCTACATTCACATTAACACTTCAGTCCTAATCAAACGGTAATGTAACACTTACATTAGAGAAGCTCTCATGTAAATGCTTCTGAACAAAGATGGATGATCTATAAACATGCAGATTTAAGAAGTGACCAGACAGTTTAGTTTGTTTGTCCTGAAGTTTGAAATAAAACTTTTGTTTCATGTCCACAAACAGAATTTACATAAAAAGACAAACAAATGTCACACACAGTTTAGTTTGGAACCTCTTTGAATGTTTTTATTTTCATATGTAGAGTTATTTCACTCACTTTCTAACCTCTATATTTCATATTTTATTGATACTCTGTGATTTTTGTTGTTGTTTTGCATCCTAAAAGAGAATAAAGAGTAAAAGGTGGCGCTACAGAAATTTAGACAGCTTTAGTTACTTTATAAATGAAGATTTTTACACAAAATCTGATGTTTATACAGTTTATACAAGTCCATTAATCAATTAGTGACAGAAAATGAAGGATCAACTCTTTTGATGATGGATGAAGTCATTTTTTTATGTCAAAACATTTCATGTTTCCAGATTTGCTGCTTTTCCTTTGAATCATTTGAATGTATTTGTAATAATGTACGTACTTACAACACTTATAATACAGAGTATTTTACAGTTTTGTATTAGTACTTTATCTGAATACTACAGATTTCCAGCTTAACCTCAGTCTAACCTTTTAACAACCGTCTGAATTAAACTCTCACAGACTTCTTATCTGTTCACTTTCTGCCAACGAGGACAAACTCAACCTTGTGTGTGTGTGTGTTTCTGTGTGTGTGTGTGTGTGTGTGTGTGTGTGTGTGTGTGTGTGTGTGTGTGTGTGTGTGTGTGTGTGTGTGTGATGACAGTTGGCGATGGCAGCAGTAATCTTCGCCCTGCGGTGCCTTCAAGTACGACGCAGACAAAACACAGTCTGAACTATAACTGACTAATGACTAGGTGGGATTATACGGCCTGAGAGGGAAGAGGTGGGGGGCATCTGTAAGTGCAAGGGTTTATGGGAAAAAAGTACAACAGAATATCTGTAACTGTCAAATAGAGTCCGGTTGAAGGTTTTAAATGTTAGCTTCACACATTCATCATTCAATTGATGTGTCTGTTCAGGTTCCTAAAGGAAACCGCTGGTGTGACAACGTCGACTCAAAAACCGTCTATAAATCTGTTTAAGTGTACAAAATATTTTTAATATTTCCGGTGCTTTACGTTGCCGTCAAACAGCCCTTTCTGGCGGGGAAATGAAGCCATTATCGATGCTCAATGAAAACCACCAAACCAGACTCCTTTGACAAAAACAGTAGAATATTTTCACATCTAACTCTGTGATTTGAGGATTTATATCGATCAAACCAGAGCTGGTGATTGTTGGAACAGTGGAAAGACTAACCAAGACAATTTGGTGAGTTTAATTTTGACTCATCGGGTGTACAGTTGTATTTTTCTGGTTAGTAATGGAATATAAGAATATTTACTTTCTTTACAGTTTATGAGTTTATTTATTCCACTAAATGTTTTCTTTGGGCTTTGGCTGGTTTTGAGGCAGACTGAGTGACAACAGAGTTTGTTTTGCAGAACCCACTATGAGGAGAGTTACTTAAAACGGCAATATTTCAGATGGGTTGAAACCAAGCGGTAACCTCCGTGGTGTAAAGTGAAGCCAATGTGGAAGTGCCAAAAACTGCAGTTTCTCAAACATCCATTTGAGACAAGCTCCAGAAGTGAGTCAGTCTCCGTAAGTCCCCATGTTAAAATGTTCAACTTCACAGCAGAAACATGTTTACAGCCTGGTACAAAAAAACTGTTTTCTAACCTCTTAAGACCTGGCGTGCACATGCGTGGACACAGGTCTCAGGTCCGCCAATGATCCAAGTCTTTGCCGATTTTTAAGATTAGCCAGGAGGCGGAAGAGGCTACCAACATGGTGGCGGCCAGAGCCACCATACTGGATTCAGTAGTTCAGTGGATTGTGGATTCAGGTTTCCAGTGGCAATATGGTGGCAGCTGGTAGGAGGTAGATCACCGCAGAGTTAGAACATCCTCTTTAAGATAAATGACCATCACTCATAACAACCTACTTGTTGTCATCAACGTGGCGGCTGTGGCTCAGAGGTAGAGCGGGTCGTCCACTAATCAGAAGATCGGCGGTTCGATTCCCTCCAGTCTGCATGTCGAGGTGTCCTTGGGCAAGATACTGAACTCCAAATTGCTCCCGGAGGCTGCGCCATTGGTGTATGAATGGTTACCTCAAACTGATGAGCAGTTGGCACCTTGCATGGCAGCCAATGCCATCAGCGTATGAATGTGTGTGAATGGGTGCATGAGATACGTACTGTAAAGCGAGGGGTTGGAAGACTAGAAAGGCGCTATATAAGTACAGTCCATTTACCATTATAGAAAGATGGAAACTACTCAACCATTGTTGACGGTCAGTTCAGTGTTTTTTTCAGTGTGAACTGGTAAATTGATTAAATGACAACATTTTTGACATTTTAATGCATTATCTAACCTCACAAATCTATATCTAGCTGTAATGTAGCCAGTGTAATGTTTATCGTAAGAAAAGATGAATATTTCCCAAAAATATCAAAATAATAACATGTTTTCATGATGTTTCATGATGTTTTAATAAGATAAATCAGTTGAGTCTTGACTCATAAACTGAGTTAAAAATGTCCAAGACTAAAGTAAAATACAATCATGAAATGTGGGCTATATGTAGCTCGGCTGAACACAGAACCAGGACAGTTTTTGCCAAAGACATGTGCATAGTTTGAATGTGAAATATACTTAAACGGTAGACATACTGAGTTCCAGAAGTAGAGTCATACAGAAGTAAAAGTTAAAAATCTGTTTCACATGTTTTTAAATGTTGAAAGGTTTATTGTTTCAAACCCTTCAAAGAACAGAGAGCGTCACAAAGCTGGAAACTGTTTGCAAAAAATGCAAAGTGTAAAAAAAAATAAGCGAATAAAGCAACGTGCAAAAATCTGACATTTTTTACTGTCACAAAAAAAAATCTCCCAGTTAACCATAAAACATTTGCCACACATTCATGTTTACTCTGCTTGTTCATCTGCTTCCCCTCTAATCTAGTTTGACTCATCCAGTCTGATCTGGTTTGATCCAGTTCATCCATCAAGGCTAGTTCTGTCCGGTCATGTAGTATCCGGCCGGGTCGGAGAGCAGACACTGGTTCTGCTGGCTGGAGCTGCGGTTTTTGGCGTCGATAAGGAGCAGAGGAGACTGGGAGTAATGGCCGATGATGCCGCTCACTGACGGGAAACACTGCGCACACACACACACACACACACACAGCTGGTTTGTATCAGTCATGCTAACGGTAATGCTAACGTTAACGTTATATAGCAGGAAAAATTGCTTTTTGGGTCATCAGACTTTATTTTGTTACTAGTTATATCCACAATTTTATTTAAAGGTACATTTTATGCTGGAAGTAGTCCAATCTAACACAACACGCACGGTTTATTGCAGTTTAACCATCAAAATTCACAGAGACGTCTTAACACCATTATTTCAGACCCAAGTAAATTTCCAGCTTCCAGTTATTTCCAGCTGACAACTGTCAACTTTACTAAAATGACAGCTAAAAAAAACCCCAACATCATCTTCATTGAAAACTTGCTGGTTGAAAACTAAACTACTTTCCAACTGAATGCTGCCCACTGGCGGGACATTTTTTATCGGTCATACTAACGCTAACCCCCAAATTCCGCCGGTCGCCGCAGTGGCCGTTCTAGTCAATGTTTCAAACCCCACCGATTCAGCTGCGGTCTGGTTCAGAAGCGTCCCAGAAGCGGGCCTCTGCTCGGCTCCGCGTTGAATACGCGGTTGTTCTATTTTTGACGGACGCCGCGAGCAGCCCACGTCAATTCACACAGAGCCCCGCGAGCGGGCGGAAGCCAGACACAGAAACAGCAGAGAGAATCGGGTGGACAAAATAAAATACCCCGTGCAAACTGCCGGTCATAAAAACAGACAAAAGCGAAACTAATTAACTACGTAGCATATTTACACATGTAGAAGCATATTTAGAAGAACACAAACCAAGAAAATGACCAAATATGAGCAAGTAAACAAAGTCTGGCGGGCTAAACACTCTGCTTCTGAAACGCTCACGTCAAATCCGCGACGTGACAGAGACGTGTCCGGTGAGGTTTCAGGGTAACTGTGGACAACAACTGCTCCGGGGATGAAAAACCCAACTTTTCTCTTCAAATACAAAGTTGATACAGTTTTAACACACCAAATAAACGCCCAGTACATGATTTCACTTCTTCTAAAGGCCTCTCTGGTCAGTAACATGCGCGTCATGTTTACCTCCTGGACTTTGAGTCCGGTTCCCAGCAGGAACTGCTGGTTCTGTTGTCTGATCTGGATGTTGTAGACTTTGTCCTGGTAGAAGACCATCAGGGTGTAGGGCTGATTGGCCAGCTGCCGGGTGCTATCCCTTACCAGGTACGCCCCGTCCTCAACACAGAGACAGGAAATATTAGAATAGTAGTGGACGGTAACTAAGTACAGCACTTATTTACTCCACTACATTTTAGTGGGAATTATTGTACTTTTTACTGCACTGCATTTATTTTACAGCTATAGTTACTGTGTTATCAAAAAATATGTGGGTTTCAAAGTCACAGTGTGCCCCTACTCAGACAAAATCTAGACAAATGAACCCCCGAACACCGCCCCTATCCTTATTTTACTTTAATTTGATGGCTAATCATGCAATGTTTTGGAACTACAGTTACTATAATGCTTTGGGGGTGTAAACAGGAAATATAATGTTGCTAATTCAGCTGCACCACAAGCTACAACTTGACCATATTATGTAAATATTTATTCACATTTAGTCAAATTGTCTCCATTAAACGTTTGCTGAATTAGTTTGCTCAGCTGTTTGCTGTGTACCCATGGATGTACACATGCTTTGATACCAAAGAAAACTTAAAAACGTGATGACCTAAGACACGTTCTTTAGCGTATTTGCATTATTTCTAAGTGGATTTGTTGATGTTTTATTCATGAAGAAGATCAGAGCTAATAATATTGTCAGAAAGTGTATCTCTCTGTTCAGATTTTATTCAGCTATGACTCTGAGAGGGAGTGCAATTTTCAATGGAAATAATGGCGTGTTTAAAAAAAACAAAAAGTCTGAGACCGTGGAAGCGTCTTTTCTTTTGTATAATTTCTAAGTGCATTTAAGGTACGTTTATTCTGGATGGAAATCAGAGACTTTGAGAAAGAGTGTGAGTTTTCACACAAATTGTGCTAATCAGCCTCTAAGTGTTTTACAGTCTCTTAATCAGCTCCATCATGGGCTGTGTGTGTCACTCCTGCAGCTCCACCTGCTGAACAGGTTGGTGGTCAAATTACTCCTGCACCTCCCCCGGTTTGAAGTCCCTCCTCACAGTTTGAAGTCTTCTGGTTTAGCTCAAAATATTATTTTAATTCCAGTACTGAGGATACAGAAACTCAATCCAGATAAACCAGCTGCAATAATGAAATACTTTATACAAATTAACACAAGAATACAAATAACCCAACATTATGATATATACAGTAGAAAGCCACCATTATGCATAATGCGTACTACTTTTGATATTTGAAGTACATTTTACTGATTAGTAAGTAAGTGAGTAATTCCTCCACTGCTGCATGAAAAATCACAAAATATATTCAGATTTACTGCATGAAAAGTCCTTCAAGAATTTCCTGTACTTTTATTTTTATTACCTTGCAGACTCGTTTCAGACATCCTTCTGCCTGACCTCTGGTCACTTTACCCACATACCAGCAAGGGTCCAGTTCCTACGCACAAGCACACACACACACACACACACACATACATTATATTTGTATCTGACTAAACAGGAAACACAAAGACAACAGCTCCACCTGCTGTTTAGATTAAAGAACATCTACAGAAACAGCTTCAACACTGAACTGTATTTACTAACTGTACTGCTAATAATAATACATTTTATTTATACTAATTAACTAATTAAAAAAACAAAATAAAACATATACATGTGGCAAAATCCACATTTATATGTTTATTTGACTTGACTTTGTCTATTTGGGTCATAGATTTTACCAAAATTTTGTAAAAAAAAAAAAAAAAAAAAAGAGAGAGAGATAATGCCTCATTTGCATATTTAA
Organism: Argyrosomus regius; assembly: GCA_946959425.1. Taxonomy (NCBI): domain Eukaryota; kingdom Metazoa; phylum Chordata; class Actinopteri; family Sciaenidae; genus Argyrosomus; species Argyrosomus regius. Next base: position 10,575,417 of record OX336896.1, read on the forward strand.
TTTTAATTTATTAAAATTTCAGAAAACTTGCAATACAAAAAAAAAAAATTCTCCTAATGTGAGTAACCAACTGGGGAAGTTTCATGGTGATATCTAAGTTAAAATTTTGACCCTTTTCACTTCATGTGTCTCAAAATGAATTTTACAGTACATATCTTTAAAATTTGTTTTTCTCAGACTCACAAATCTCCACTTCAGCAGCACTAACATAAACCAAACCTTCCAGTTTGATCTCCATCTATATTCTGAAGGTTTGTACAGAGGGGTTTATTGATATATCATTCAGAGCCTGATTTGTACAAGATTCATAAAAACATGGTAAAATTCCGTTTTTTATAGCCTGTTGACAGTATGTTCTGATTTATGGAGTGATAAAAAAGAGATATCCAAAATTCCCTCTGTAAAAACCTTTGGCTCCAATATGTCAATAAAATAAAACAATTTTGAACATGGATTTATTTAATGTTCACTTTTCTATTCTGTAAATGTATTAAAGTTTGTGCATTTTCAATACCTCATTTCAAACAAAAAACTTCAAAACTGCAATATATATATGTGTGTGTGTGTGTGTGTGTGTTGTCTTAATGTGAGCAATCAAATTCATGATGATATCTATTCAACTGTAGTGTTCCAGTCTCCTCTTAAAGGTAAAATCGTACCTGTTTTGCGTCATTCTGGGGACCAGTTTCAGTTCTAAACCATCGTAGTGAGGACATTGGTGCCTTATGAGGACTGTCTGAAGGTTTGTGGCTGACCCTCAGGTGTGAGGTGTGTTGTTACCTGTGTGCGTGCTGTTGCGGATGGAGGAGGACGAAACGACTGTCTGTCTGATCCTATGAAGTTTCCTCTTTGTTCTGCCACCGCTACACATACACACACAGTATTAGTATCAAAGTAGACGACAGGGCGCCCTCTAGTGTTTTCACATTGCCAGAATAAGACTGTCAGCTCATTACTGTAAGTTGTGCAATCATATAAACCTGATTACCTGATTGCAGTTTGTGAGGCAGAGATCCTGCAGAGGGAATATTGGCAGGCAAACTGCTCAAAAATAAAAAAAGAAACTGAAATTATTAATTATTATATTTAATGAATATAATTTATGGTGCTGTTAGACTGCCCCATTGATACAGGTATGCAGCAATAATTTATAATACATTTGCATCTGGCTAAATGCAACAGAAAGACAGTAATTTACCTATTGAGGCTAATGCTAAATGACACATAAAAAATAGCTGAATACATTAGAAGCAGGCTAACCAAAGCCATGACATACAAGCAAACCTTTAAATCACGATATACCAAAATAAATCTATTGTTTTCAGTCAGTTAATGTTAGCTGGGATAGCCCAAATGCATTAACGTGAGCGGATTGTTTGTCCATCATCACTCATGTAATACAACAGACATCCATGGGTGCCCTTTTTGTTGTTTCTTTCACTGAGGTTGATCAAGACCTATCTGGACATTTGACATTGGACTGAAAGTTTCCAATGAACTACAACACAAAGATAAAATGCATTCCAAAAGCTACGTTTTGAAAAATAACAGGCCTGACAACTGAACCCTGTGGTACTCCAGTACTGATGTTGCTGGTGCAACGTGCATAAAATTACATACCTGTCTCCATGGCGTGAAGGGGGTCCCGGAAGTCCAGGGCGCGGGGGTAGACTTTTATTGTGGAGAGGGAAGGTGTTGTGTTTAGTAGCTGGAAGAGAAAGGAATAAAGAATCATTATTTTGTGATCTTTTTTGAGGGGCATTTTAATAGAAATTAGATTTTTTTAAAAAGAAAGAAAAAGAAATCTCACCTTCATCATGTGTTTGCTGATGAAAGAAAAAAAAGGGTCAGAGTTAATTCTGGACAAATTCACCATCATAATAAATTCTGTCAGAATAGTAACTTACCTCTCGCCTCCCATCAAACCTGTTCAACCAAACCAAACCAAAATTGAATTATTATGAAGTAAATTGAAGCTGTTTGATCATCTTACAACTGTTTCATCACAAAGAAAAAACAAAACAAAATAAGTTGACATTACATTATGTTGATAAAAGTGTGTGCTGACCTATTGGGAGGTTGTCTGGCTGAGGAGTTGCTCCTGTTGATGGAGGTGGAGGCTGGAGGAAGAGCAGGAGGTTTGGACCAAGCGGGAGGATCAGGGACGTCCGGCTGAGGCCTGAACACACAATAACATTTATACTAACAATTAAAGGATGGATTCAAATGGCTTTTTCAAGTTTACCTAAAAGCAACACTGTGTAACTCTTCTACCATAAATAAAAGGCTGAAAGACAACGAGCTGGGCTTCATGCTGATGGATCGCTAGTTTTTGATTATAAGTGATATAATCATAACAAATACACATGTACAACTGTCCATATTTACGACAGTGGTCTTAGAAAAACACCAATTTCTATGCAATGTCGCTTTAATATAACACTAATAATATAAATCGCAGAGCTACAGATGATGCACTGCTGACCATGTTTAATATAGTATTGTTGAAGAGGAGCTGAATGTAAACAAGACAGTGTCATCCGCATAAAAACTGATATTATAAATATGTGTTGAAGTTATACTATTGTAAAGTATAAATAGTAAAGGACAGACCACAGACTTTTATTTCTTCCCAAATATAACCCAAGATTTGGCTAGTGATAGCAGTACGAGTTTAGTGATGTGAACCAGAAGACCTGTGACGGATCCATTTACAGTGAAACACTCACATTCAATTTAATTTAAATTATGTAATTAATTCGATTTAATTAATCATACAGGTACAATTATAATTAAATGTATTTCTGCAAGCTCGCACAATTCAAAATAGGGTAAAATATGACTATTATTACTATTTCAATGGTAATTATGTAAGTAAGTAAAAAGTAAAATTTTAATAGAATTAAATAAGTAAAAATAAAATGAATAATAACAATATAATAAAGATTGTAACAGTATAGTGTTAATGTTAATGATTTACCAGCCAATAGTGCTTTTTTAGCATTAACAGACAATCTTGATACAAAGCCCTTAAATTTGTTTTTGTTCTTAATTTGATCCAAAATACATACTGAGAGAGATATGTAAATACAATGTGTACTTACCTCCAAGGCTGTGTGCCCGGCTGCAATATACACAGAAATAAACATTTAGTTACAAATTACAATTAGTTTTAAATGGAGTTCCTCAAGGTCATGTTCTTGGTCCCATTTTAATTTTATGCGTTACTTAAATTTATTTTGGGAAATCTCACCTTGTCCGATGTGGTGTTGCGGTGAGATCCTGTGAAGAAGAGAAAACTTAATATCATCATGATCAAAACATTCCCTGAATGCACCAAAAGTGTAAGTAACAAAAGGTTTTTTCTAATTCATAAAAATTAAATGAAACTACTGAATGGAAATCAATCAATCTATAAAATATAAGCATAAAGGGAAAGTAAACATGATTTATTGGGCTTAAAACAGAAAGTCACATCTTGGGTTCAGTATTACCTCTGACAGGGGATGGGTTGGATCCTGAATCTCTACCAGGTTTGTTGCCACGAAAGATCTGTGGCGGCCCTGGAGCAGCTGAACACAACAACATGGACACAAAAGACAATTTGCAATTGGGACAGTGACGCTCTTGCCAACTATTTTAATACATCGATGAAATATTTGAAATTCCAGCTGCTGGTTTCTCACTTTTCCCTGATGGTCGTCCACAGTGTGGGGACGTGTCTCTCCTCGACGAGGACGATTCTCCTGGCTACAAGAGGCAGTCAGAGTTTTAGTGACTTGAACTGCTGACTGGCAGTGTGAATTGCTGACTCACAGTGCGAACAGCTGACTAATGTTTAACATAAGTGTGGGACAAACTCACCATCCTTGGAGACGGTACAGACAGGGTGGTGGCCGGAGGACGGGGAGACAGAGCAGGCGGCAGGCCTCTGTTTGACACGTGGTTATTCCTATTATCTGCACACACCACACATTATTTGACTACAATTTACTGGAAGTGTCTCAGTCAAATCTGACTCATGTTTTTTTTTTTAATTTCTCTGATCCAAACATGTGCAGCAAGTTTGTCTCATGACATTTAGAAAATCCCCATAAAGGTTGGTTACCATAACAACTATCTTTATGAATCACATATTCCTTCAGCAGGAAGAACATCTGCACTGTTTAGATACAATAACAACTTAGCTATTGAAAAAACTAACATCTATCCAAAACCTAGCAACAATTCATGAGCTAATAACTATCCATCAGCCAACAGCGAACTGGAGCTAATAATTGTTGGGTCTCAGTATATAATACCTTTGTTATGATTTGGCGCTATATAAATAAAATTGAATTGAATTAATAACTATCCATCAGCTAACAGCTATCCGTGAGCCCCCCAGCGCCCATGTTACCTATGTAATCGCTGTCTCCAATCGGCAGGGTTGGGCACAACTTGTGAACCATGTCCTCTGGAGGTTCTGAGGGGGGAGGTTCGTAATCATTGGATCCATCCAGGTCATCATCATTTGGGGACTCGTAGTCTCCCCCACTGCCCTCTTCATCACCACTGTAGGGACTCTCATAGTCATCATCAAACTCTTCATCCTAATGAAGTGAAGGAGAAAATGAGCAACCACCTCCCAACTCCCCGACAACCATATTACTGAAAAGTGATGCAGTAGGGTGCAAGTATAAAATTGTATAAAATGTAAATGCCAAAGTTAAGTACAAGTACAATTTATACTTTAAAGAGACAGAAAGAAAAAAATAAAAACTAAAAAGACAAGAGATAAACTTACAAACTCATCTTCACCCCAGCCCTGAACTTCAGCAGCCGTCTCTGCACAGAAGAAAGCAGCATGTTAGCAGCTCACATGCCAATAATACCTAAATATTTATCAATTTTATAAGATTTATTAATCCTCAGAGGGTCAATTCAGAGAGATAGATAAGTGCAGATAAACTGAAAAAAATGACCTGAAAAAACTTTTCTGTAATAATGTATAGTACATGTAAGAATAATGTGATGCAGCAAACACCAGAATAATATATAACATGATGAAGTAATTATACTTACTTGTCTGTACTAATATATAAATATGAACAGTGTGTACCATAATTTAACAGTTAAATATAGTCCAGAAGCTAAAATATGAAAGAGTATAGAATGAATTTAATAAATGATAAATGAAGAGATGGAGTAGAAAATAAATATCTGTAAACAAAGCCTTGAAATGTGATAATTATTGTAAAGAGAAGGTTCATTATCGGTTAATTCAGTTTATGAATTATTCCTACCTGGTTCATGATATTTGGGAGTTGTTCTGTGATGGAAAGAAAGACAACATCATAAATCATGAAAAAAAAATAATACATAAAATAAAATAAGTAAATAATAATAAAACAATAATAATTAAATCTCTAATAAAAATGTGTTTTTTCTTGTTTAAAACATAAACATACTTTTTACTGAACAGGCCTCGTCTCTCCTCCTTTTTGCTGATTTCAGTGCTGATCTTGGAGATCAACCTAAAGAGACACCAACACATTAACGGTTATTAAACTTAGTTCTTCTCCACTCGTCCTTGTTCTGCTCTCCTGTATTTTCTTGTTTTTTATCACAAAATCATCATAAATAGAGTTTGCAAAGACAAAAAAAACAACAATGCCAGCTGCTAAACAATGAGCTAAAAATATGAAGCTCTGTAAAACCGAGACGACGCAACACATCATCATTTCATATACTAAAAATATCGTGTTTAATAATGTATTGTGATTTTATTTATTTGTTCAATCAGAGGTAGCACTTGGGACGAATGTTCAGTGAAAATCCAAACGTTGAAGTGATATTTATGCTCCTGTGTGTCTTCTCTCTTCGCCTCCCTACAGTGTCAACAGAGTACAACACGAGCTAACAATGGAGGCTTCTAACGTCAACAAACAACCGGTACCCACTACAACACAGAGTCCAACAGCAAGTCCAAAGTCAAAGCTAACGTTACTGCAAAGCATGTGAAATAAAGTGTGAAATTGTAGTTTTAGCTGGCTAATGCTAGGTAGCTAATATAGCAAAATACTGTATTAGGTGGATAACATCATGCAGGCTCCTGGGGCTGATCTGGCTGTTTGCCTTGCCTTGTTACTTTGTTGGCTGTCATCATGAGGTGAACAAATAGTGCTGTGTCACAGTGTTGCAGCTGGCTTATTAACCTTAGCTTCCTTGTTTGCAAACATTATCACCTGCAAAGCATTATATGTAACATATCCATGTTATTTATAGTTTCCCCAATGACTTAAGCAGCTAATGTGATCCATGATACTAATTTACATATTAAGACGAATAGTGTTGATTTTAACCATCAATAAATTATGTAATGGTACAAAGCAAAGGTGTAACTAACGATCACTTTCTAAAAGCCAAGAGCGATGCAAGGCAGGGGCTAACTAGCTAACTATTAATGAAGCTAAGCTGGAGTTGGCAGCCTGGTGTGGTCTGCCATTAGTTGGTTTGTGGTGTTGGCTGATGGGGTGATTTGCAAACACCAAGCCATGCTCACAGAGCAAATAGTCCAAATATAATATAGGAACATTACAGATAAAATTATTCTCAACATGATCGTAATTTATTTTCCAGTGTTCAGTTTTGTGTATGTCAGCAATGCCAAGGATCATGCTCGGTCACGCCTTCAGAGTTCGTGTATAACCTGGTCTACAGTCCCTGCTCTCTGTCTATTGAATCAAACAGTAGCTGTTATTAAGACTTTCTGTGTGATATGAATCAGCGGTTTGCCATCACTCACGGAGCGTGAAGTTTGGGGAATTTCTGGAGGTCGTTATCGCTCAGATTCTGCAAAAAAAACAGAAAACAGTGTGAAGATGACATGAAACAGTGAGGATCTGAGGACATTTTAAGACTGAAGGAGACCAACTGACTGCTTCAAGACTAAAAGCAGGAAACTAAACCTCCTCTTTACTTCCTTGTCTCCTTCTCTATCTCCTTTATTGCAAGTGCTGTTTTGAAGTTTTTGAACTCACCACAAATCTGGAGCCGCTGATGGAGTTCTTCAACACAACTTTATCACAGCCGGACAGACTCATCTGCATACACACATTAAAAACATGGGCGATACAGTGTTAGTGGTGGTGCCCACATTCAAACTGTCTACCTCTACTTTTTGTTCACTACTTCCTTCTTTCCTCAGCCATCACCTCCTTTTCTTTTCTACTTCTACTGGTATTGCAATTGAGCTCAAGACCATTTTTGAAGGACCACTGCCACCATCTATGGGGAGCATTGATGTATGTCCCTAACACAGGTCTCTACACAGTCTCTGGAGTTTCTTCCTCCTTCACGAATGTCCAACAGTCGCTAGATCTCAGCTAACTGTTCTGTTGGCTATGTTAGCAGAGGAGGAGTGAGTAGTGGAGTGGAGTGAATAGTTAAAAATGTCATGATATCAAGCAAAGGACCACAAATAAAGTTGTATGTTATGCTCTCAATCTTGGAACCCACGGGCTATTGTCCGACAACGAGACTCTGGGGCAATGGCCAATGTTCCTGGGTTTTCAGTGTAGCCAATGAATATCTGGAAATGGATAACAGATATCTAAGCTAAGACTTCCTTTGTCTGATTAGCAACTTAAAACACTAGAATGATAAGATGCATTTCTACTAATCTCTGTGACCAGATATATGAATGCAGATCAGTTTTTACACATACAAAGCTAAATTGTTGTCGAACGATAGCCAATGGGTTTCAGTCAATGCGTTCTACCACTTTTGCTTTTCACATGAACTCTTGTAACCAAAGCTTGCTCAAACGTGATTGGTCATTATTACTTGGACTTGTTATTTGGACCCAGCAGACACGGAAAGAAGATGCAAACTCCAACCAGTAAGACCCCAGCCAAGGTTCAAACCTTTGTGTTACCGGCAGCTTGACAAGGTGGATTTGTCTAGAGGGTTTGTTGTGGTCTCCCAGTGTGTAGGAGAAGTACCAGCACACAGCCACAGTAAATTGACTGTTTAAAGAGATTATTATTAGAGAAATAAAGTAGTACAAATGGATGAATTCTCTGATGCCGGAATTTTCTGTGCCTGCAGGCTATTATAGTTATAACTCCCCAAAACAGCCCAAACTTGGGAGTCTCCTCATCACTTCGCAACATCTACAACAACACTACGGACAATGTTTAGTCCTGCCGATGTTTAACCCAAGTTGGCACCAATGGTCAGGATGGTTTGCTTTGGTCAACAGTGCAGATTTGTTCGTCAGAGTTCACCAAACTCACCCTCACAAGCGAATCTACTGACCACAATGTGTTTCGTGTTTTAACTGGTGTGCCTTGACTGTTGCCTGACTGCAGCCAGTTTCAAGGTCTCTGAAAGAAAGGAAGAAAGAACGACAGAGTATGGACGCAGGTCTCACCCTCTTCAGGTAGTCTGCCAGCTGCTGTGGGCTCCACCCCATCACCTCCGACCTGGACGGTACTCGGTCGGAGCTCATCCTGCTTCCTCCTCACTTCTCAAAGACGTGACGCCCAGCTAATGTCAAACTGAAGATTTCTGCTTTAACGGAGAAAGACCACCTGGAAATGAGTTTCAGTTCTTCAGATTTTATTCCCAATGGTGTCCGTCCTGTTGCTCGTCTTCAGTTAGACGTCCACCCTTCGACTCTTTCCGACCGACAGGCCTCGTTCCTCACCACTTCTTCCTGTGAAAATGTGAAACCAAACGTCTCATAAAGACTCACAGAAAACAAAATAACTGTGAATTGTCTTCAGAAAGTTTTACTTCCTCAAATCAACTCACCACTTTTTGTCTCTCCGAAAGTCTTTCCAAGCAAAGAAACGAGAAAGAAGAGGACAAAGTGCAGACAAACATGCCACCGAGGAACCAAAATGGCTTCCTTCTTTGTTTCTTACTCTCCTCCACTCTTTCTATGTGTCTCTCTATCTCTTCACCTCTGTTTCCTCCATTCTCTCTCTCTCTCTCTCTCTCTCTCTCTCTCTCTCTCAAAGGAAGTGACTGTGCAGGGGGGGGGTGTATGATGATGAAGGCAGCATCCTCCTCCTCCCCCTGTCTGACCACAGAGCGGAACAGATGCTGCAGTTGCACCCACTAAGCTGCAGCTCGGCTGCTGACGAAAAACATGACGCACTGTTAAAAAAAACCAAAAAAAAACCCCGAGAAGCAGCAGAAAGACACAGACTCTGGATCAGTTCAAGAGTTCACTGATCACTACAACATGTAACATCGAACCCAGTCTCTTTTTTTGTCATCTGAGTTACACTTAAAGTACAAGCATGGGGATGTGAAGAGAGAATCTGTAACCATAAACATACAAAAGAGTTTGAACCACAAACCTACTTAATCATTTCTAATACCGGAATATTGCAACACGCTTATGGTATGATTACATGTGATGTGGAAATGAAGAAACAGGTCTGGTCTTATGAAAAAGATTAACATGACTGTTTTGGTCCTGCTGAATATCTGTTAGAGATGCTACAGACAAAAACATATTATTTATTTTTAAGTGCTTTGATACACTGACAGTATAAAGAATGGACGTCGTATCCGTAACATCAGAAGAGCCGTTTTGAAGCTCAAAGTCTGTGGCTCTGGGCACCACCATGTTGGCAGTCCTGCCTCTTCCACCTCCCGGCTAAAAATCTGCAAAGATCTGACTTATCAGCAGACTTGAGGCGGGCTCAATGACACCTGGTAGCTCAAACAAACCCCCTGTAAGGGCACCCACCTGTCAGTCAAAGTGGCAACACTGTTAATTCTGGATAACTGTAAGCCTTAATATTATTTGAACAGGTGAGTTCTATAAAAATTCACCATGAAGATATCTAAATTTTGACCCTATTCACATGTCATGTCTCAAAACAAACCTTCACGTCAGCAGCAGACCTTCCTGTTTGAGTCCTGTTGATATTCTGAAGGTTTGTACAGATGGGTTTGGTAATATATCATTCAGAGCCTGATTTATTCAACATTTTATTCACGAAAGAATGGAGAAAACTGTGTTTTTTAAGGCTGTTGACAGTATTTTATGATTTATGGAGTGATGAAAAGAAATATCCAAATTTCCCTCTTTGATATTTTAACAAAATGAAAGCAATGTTTACATTTATGTTCAGAAAATGTATACAAATGTGTGCATTTTCAAGGATATAATGCCTCATTTGCATACTTAAACATAAAATGTCAAAAAACTTGTAATACAAAAAAGACTTGTCTTAATGTGAGTAATCATGTCAGGAAGTTTCATGGTGATATCTGTTACTTTAAATCTTTTCTCTATTCACATGTCGTGTCAAAGGAGCGAGGTTTCAACGTCCCTAACTTTGCATGTTTCATGTCCTCATGCTCCCTCGCAGCTATTTTAGTTCATCTTTTTTAAGAGTGTCAGAGGAAAAACCCTCGCCTTCTTCCTCCTCTGTCAGTCATGCAGGGTGTGATGTCACATGACCACGACTCAACACATTCATCCCAAACACACACAAAACATTCAGAGACGGGGCGGTCCGTAGGACGCGGTAATCAGCTCACAGGTGGGATTTAAAAAGGCCAAACCTCATCCTGATGACTCAGAGACATCCAGTCTGACGGAAGAGGTGCATTCTGGGAGTGCAGATACAAAAATAAATCCCCACATGCAGAAGTGGCCGTCACAGCTGATGGTAACAATGTGTGAAAATGCAAATTTCAAAAAAAAAAAAAAAAAGTGCCGGCATCACACGTCTGAAGCAGTTCTCAAACTTGTTCTCTTTTCCAGAAGTTGAAACAGTTCACGCTCCCCAACACGCAGTTTTAATCAATCATTAACGACGATAGAGGAAGCAACTAATAAAAAGGGATCCAAGTTGAATTTACAGAAATAAACTTCAGCGTCAGCAAACTCTTTGTTTGTTTATGAAGTCAGTTTCATTTTACTCAGTTTCACTCCGTCATCAGTGGCTCTCCAACCCTTTCAACCTAAAGTAATAATCTCTGTCATCTGTCATTAATCCTTCAACCCTTAAATTAGTTCAGGAGAAGAAGAATTAATTAAACAGCCTGTAATTTAATTAATATCGGTTCATTTGTTGAAACTCTTCAAAGAGAAACAGACTAAATGAAGATGGAGTTACCTTCAAATACTTTATATTAGACATGTGACCCAAGTCATTTGTTGTTGGGCAAGTCAAGTCCCGGGCCTTTATTTACGTTTAGTCATTTAGCTGACACTTTTATCCAAAGCGACTTACGAAAGGGGGAACAATCATAGTAGCAGCAATAAGTGCTACTTGTAGATAGATTTAGCATGTCCGGTGTTGGAGAGGAGGTACTCTCTGAAGAGCTGGAGGTCTTCAGGAGGTTTTTGAAGGTTCCTACCCTGATCTGGTAGGAACTGCTAGGATGTTCCACCAACGGGGAACAACAGACGGGAGAAGTTTGGATTGCCCTGAGCGTACAGGTGGCAGAGCCAGGTGTCGTTCATTGGAGGAGGTAACATATGGCTCTATAAGGGCAGTCAAGTAGGTGCAGAACCGGAAACTACTTTATAAGCGAGCATTAGTGATTTGAATTAAGTGCTTGCTGCTACAGGTAACTAGTGGCGCTTGATGAGCAGCGGAGTAACATATGTGACCTTCTGGGCTGATTAAAGACCGCCACGGTCTGGATCATCTGGAAGAGTTTCACTGTGCAGGCTGGGAGGCCCTTCAGGAGGGCGTTACAGTAATCTAGTTACGAGATGGACGGCAGAGACAGGACTGCCAACATGGTGGCGGCCAGCACCAACACATGGTGACCTTCACAACAGCTCTTGAGAAACCTGTGGGTGACATCACTCATCACAATTTTTTATTTTGTGACAGTGTCAGAAAATGTGAAATACTCAGTAAATGTACAACTGTATGAGGAAATGAAACATGATGTTTGGGTTTGTTTAAGAAACCGATGAGGTTGAAGTTACCACGGTAACCAAGTTCAAATTAATCTCTGGCTCTGCTTCTAAACTCAAGTTTAACAAACTCAAGAGTTTCACTGAAAACTCACTCAAACTGTGACACCCTGTAATGAAGTTGACTTGATAACTTGTTGTTGTCGACTTGTTTTCTGTCTGTGGACATGCTGACTGTTGCAGCGAGAATACTTTATATTCAGCAGCCCGTCTGTGTGATGTATGGTAAGTGTCTCAGTCCAGTCAATAACCAGAAAAGTGTTCAGAGGAAAGGAAACAAACTTCCTCTTCTTCTTCCTGTTGATCAAATTTAGTTTCAGGCTGCTGCACCAACAGTTTATTTCAGTAGTTTTTTTTTGCCCACAATCTGACAGTATCTCATTTGCATTATGCATGCATTCAAACTAGAGCTGCAACAATCAGCTGAAATTACATGAATCAAGAACCGTATGTGAGAATTTGCAGCTTTTTATTTGGTTTTGAACGGAATATTTTGTGGTTTTTGGTCAGACAACACACAATGTTTGAAGACATCAACTTGTGCTCTAGATTATTTTGAAGGGAATTTCGAGTCCATTGCTCCACATCGTTGGGGTTTGGGGTACCAGGACCACAGTATCCAACGTCAAACATGTTTCTGGAGGGTGTTTATCTCTATGGTTCTTATTTGTCACTCATTGTGTTTGTGGTTGAAGACAGTGTCTGGTTTGAGAATCTGCTCTGTGCAGATGTGGTTTTGTTGGCTTTATCAGACTGTGACCTTCATCAGACCCACCAAGGGTTTTTTTTTTTAGCCAAGTGTCATTTGGTCTGGATGAGTCATTATCTCTGAGTCTGAGACCGTGGGTGACTGCTGGAAAATGGTTAAACTTAAGGGCATCGTCCCACAGGTGGGAAAAACTTGGTCAGGATGAATGTTTGAATAAACTGTGACTCGATTTAAAGTTTAATCATTTTTATGTTTATGTACGTTAGAGCCCTGTGAACTACTCCCTCTGGGTTGGAGGACTTTCTTATCGGACTCGACATGTAGGGCAATAGGAGCTGTCCCTAATAAGGTTTAGCTGTGTAGAGGTCTTTATAAAACCTACACACATCTTGTAACGTTTTAGATTTATGTGTCAGGGGTTATTGTAAACAAAGTTGGGTTGGGATTCATGTGAAGTCTGTTATATAAAGCCAGGCAAAATCAACATTGACCCAAGTTTCACCTCCCGTTCATCATCCTGTGTGAAAAGTGAAAAGCAGATTTGCATCTCTGCTTCACATAGAGTTCGACCTTGACCGCCCAAACCAACAGTAAATAAGTGTGTGGTTGACCCATTGACTGTATAAAACATGGACGTAGTTTTAGCAACACAACCCACAGATTTCATTATGCATAACTTTAAGTCTAAATACAATTTGAACTGGTGAGTTCACCCTCAGTACAGGAAATTAGCTATAGAGACCAAAACTGTTTTTTGTATCAGGCTGTAAAAATGTTTATTTCTGCTGTGCATTTTAACATGGGGGCTTATGGAGACTGACTCACTTCTGTAGCCAGCCTCAAGTAGACAACAAACCATCAAACTGATTTCTGTACACTGCCTACGCGCCTGAATTCTAGTCAATTTTTTGTCTTCCTTAAATTTTTTACTTAATGTTTGTTATGCACCAAGAGAAACCCCTTGTATGTGAAAACAGATAATGACCAATTAGTAAAAAACAAAACAAAAAAACGTTTATTAAAATTCTCCCACAAACTGTATCCTGGTACAACAGAAAAGTTCATAACATGTCAACAATAAAACTGACGACTGTTTGAGCGTTAAAAATAATTTAACAGCACAGACACTAAAAAAAAAAAACAGTTTTTAACTAACTAGAGTTGTATTTTTGATAAAAACTTGAATTTTTGTGTGACAGTCTGACATTTTAACTTGTTAAAAGTTATTTTTGGATTTAAGTTACTTCTCGTTTTATTTGCCAAAGCTTAAACGTGTCACAATCAGACTTCTTAACTTAAAGGAAATTAAAGTTTTTGGTCTCACTTTTGTCTTTCTGTCCGTCGTTTCTGACAACATTCACTCAGCAGCTTCACTGCAGACAGAAAAACTACTTCCTGTTTATTAAAACAAACATTTCATGTCTATTTCTGCAGGAAACTGCTGAATTTAATCTAATCAGAACTGACAGAGTGATGGATGAAAACTACCAAAATAAAATAAAAAAAGAATATTTTCAGTGTAAAAGTCTGAACCAGGGCTGTGGAGTCATGACCGCAGGCTGCAGCTGGACGACTCCTTCCTGTGTTTAGAGTCTTGTTCTGGGCTTAAACTCCAGCTGACTGGGGGGGTGGAGCAGAGCTCCTCGTCCTGATGTGTGGTGGTCCTCACGGTGTATTCGAGCTGCAGAGCGTCAGTGACTCTTCTTGGATGAGCCGAAGCCTGAGAAACCCATCACTGCCGCCATCTCATCGTCCTCCTCAAAGTCCACGTCCTCCTCCGCCCGACGCTTCCTCTCCTTCTGCTTCTCTTTCTTGTAGGCCTTCGCCTTCTCCTCCTGACAAGCACAACAGGAAATGTTTGAATGAACTCAGTGATGTGATCTGCTGAGGCTCTGTTCACACCTATTACAGGTGTGAAAACACCAAAGCCGTATCAAGATCTAAACCCTCAGACCACATTCTGAGGCCGCCTGACACACACATCTTTTTTAGTGTCACTCAGTACGTTTACATGCAGCAAAAAATTCGAATTTCTGATCGTATCAGACATAATTCGGACTTTTAAAATGCTTGTAAACACCTTAGTCCGACCTACTTCGGACCATAACGGACATCTCAAAATTGGATAAGAACACCTAGATAATTCGTTAATAGTCGGCATTTTAACGTCATGTATACTCAGCAATCGGATCTAAGTCGGATTTTGCATTCTGCGCATGCTCGAGAATTTCCGCTGGGGCTTTCACCCGGAAGTGAAAGGAGACGTCGTAGCGTTGGTTCTTTTTATATGCATTATTAGGAGGAAAATAATGCACGAAATGTACGCTACTGTAGCATCGTCCATCTCCTCGTACACCGTCTTTGTTTGAATGCCGTCAGATAGTTTGTTGTTGCTGATAAGTAGAGGTCAACCGGACGTGGCTCTTTGTTGAGAGGGCTACAGCGCCACATAGCGTAACGGAGTCAGCCATGCTCCGGCCGTTTATCCGATTCTCTGAACGGCATGTATACTCAGACAAGTGATCCGGTCTTATGCATGTCTTTGTCTGATACGATCAGAAATTTGAATTTTTTTTTAACTGTAGTGTAGGTCAGATTGGCTGCTGATCATTATTGGCTGACATTTGGTAAAAACATGCAATCTGCAGATTGCAAACTATCAATGACGCACATTTTATTTGTCTGCATGCAGATCTTGACATCTCCAACATGGCGGCCACACAGCAGGCTCTTTTGGGTCAAGATGGCAACAAAGCTTACTGAAATGTGGATTTATTGATCTGGTATCGTAATCTAATCTAATTTATGAGTTAACTTGTGAATTTCTTATAGCTGCACCACTAATTATTTTCATTACTGATTAGTCTAAATTAATAGTTTAAGCACTTGGTCTACGTCACGCTGCGGCTGCCAATCAGACCAGTCAAACCCTGCACAGTCAGCTTGAAATGTCTGAGAAACTGAGACAGATTATCTAAACTCTGATAATCTCCCTGTTGCGTTCTGACTTTGTTTATTTCATGAACTTTCATGAAGTCTTTGTCTGACTTTATGGTGCAAAACAGAGACACGAATGAGTTTAATTTGGTTTGTGTCCGATGGTTTGAGAGAGAGAGCGAGCAGTCGTTGAGAGACATAGACAGTGAACGAGATAAAGCCGGTTAATCAGTGAAACAAAAAGTTATTTCCTGATTGTTTCACAGTGTTACGTTGAGCAGAAATAGTCACACTCCCCTCACCGCTGTACAACCCTGTGGTGATCCACCACAGTGGCTGATTCTGTCTGAATGCACCCTAAGACTTGTTTATAGCCGAGCAGTTGTTGGGTCAGTTCCTTCCTAAAAAGAGCAGCAAAAAACCATCAGGACTGGTCGATATGCCTTATAGATGATCAGCAGTGGTCACTGGAGACATGTTAACATGTGACCAGGCGTGAACTGAGTATGAAAAAACTAAATTATCAACCGCTTTATACGATTTGTCCGTCAATATTTCTGTTATTCTGCTGAGAAATTAAATAACTTAAGATTTCAAATGTGTAGTCACGTGATCCAAATAAAGGCTGTTCCACTTTACGGACCCTCGTCTATTTCTTTCTTTTTTACGTTATTTGACAGAGACAGCTGAAGAGTGACAGGAATGTGGGGAGAGAGAGAGATGGGGCATGACATGCAGCAAAGGGCCACAGGTCGGATTTGAACCCTGGGCCGCTGCAGCAAGGACTGAGCCTTTGCACATGGGGCGGATGCTCTACGAACTGAGCTAACCATCACCGACCCTCGTCTATTTCAAAGATTTTTCTGAGTGCGTCATCACTTCCGATTCAGTAGGTGGGGGTGTGTCCTCCTCCCTCCTCCCTCCTCACCTCCTCCCGGAGCTCCTTCATGCGCTCCTCAAAGTCGTACTCCTTCTGCTTCTCCTCCATTTTCTTCTTGTTCACCTCAAAACGTTTCTTCACCTGATCCAGAGACGAGCGCTCGACTCGCATCGACATCCCGAGGTTCCTCTGGTCTGCACACACAAACACCAACACACACACACACACACACACACACACACACACACACACACACGGTTACACACAGACAGTGAACTGGTTCTTCGTCACAGTCGCTTCATCGTCGTGGACTCACGTTTCTTTCCATTGATGTGATCCAGGAAGTTGATGGAGTCTTTCACGACACAGTCACAGACATTACAGTAATAACTGGAAGAGAAGAAGAAGACGACAAATCAGATGATGACAGAACAATATTCAATCTTTTAAGCAGCTAAATATTGAACTACGCTCTCAGCCTGTCTCAAACAGGTTGTGTGCGATGACTTTTTACAGCTTTTCCTCTGAAAACGGCAGGAAAGTGCAAAACTGACTAACAATGAGCTGAAAGTCACTAAAAAGTTGCAGATTCACCACAGACACATTGTTAATATATTATTATATATTATACTGAGCTGCAATCATCAAAACAGTCAAATAAAATCTGGTTGTGGTGTCGGGAGGAGATGAAACTCTTCGTACCCGCCCATCTCAGCCTGGGGAGTGGTCTTTGTGATGACGATGGTCTTCCCCAGTTTGGACTCCAGATCCACTTTGTAGTCTCGGTGACGCAGGAGGTCACGTTTGACCGGCGGAGCCACTTTTCCTGTAAGAGAGAGAGAGACTGATCTGTCAGCCAGTAATCATAATCAATAAAATAATAATACATTTTCTTTTCTTTCCTCACTCTTCCTCTCTCTCTCTATCTAGAACTTTCAGTCTCCGATCTTTTATTAACTACATACCCACCCACCTGCTTGACATCAAATTGTATCCACTCAATCATTCATCATATCTTTTTTTTTTAAATACATTTTTGTTTTATTGTCTCACCATCTCTCCTCTCTCTGTCTCTCTCCTCAGCGAGTCGTTTCTGAGCGAGGTTTTCATACTCATCTTTGTCCCACTTCCGACGGAAGTCGTTCTTACTGGACTACAAGCGGAGAAGAAGAAGAAGAAGAAAAGTCAGTTATACATGTCACAACACAATTCATTGACAGTGTATATCAGGAGTGTCCAAACTTCTTTTAAAGAGGGCCAGATTTGACAATGTGAAGATGGCCGGGGGGCCGATACTAACATTTAAAAAATGAAAAATTGATCAGGCGTGAACAAATCTAAAAACCAAATCTTAAAATGTGTCACTCTTGCTCTCTTCTTTCACAAGATCATTCAGAAAGTAATATTTTGTGTCACATCTTCAGATCTATAACACCAGCAGTTATGTCCTTAGAGGTTAACGTTTAGCACATTCAAATGCTTCGTTATGTCAACCAAAAAAGCTCAATCTGACAGCCATACAGTATCTGACAATACCGGCCGCATTTTTTTTTTTAAACATCATTTAAATGTTTGTTTCTTAAATGTAGTTTAAACGTCACATTTCACAAAGAAAATTACTTTGTTTGTCACACTGACGCTTTTATTCTGAAGGAATCCGGAAGTCTTGGTGTTGTTGCTGCTAGCGGAACACAGGCTAACATTTAGCATTGCTAACGTTTTAGCAGCGTTGTTGTGATTCAGCGACGCAGCGGACAGAGATAAGACAGACAGACAGACTTGTGTTTCACGGCGCAGCACGATAACGTGAAGAAAAAACAACGATAAAATTTAAAGAAAACCGGAAACGCTTACATTGTTTATGAAGGTGCTATGGTAGCTAACGTTAGCCGCTAACTGACGCGCATGCGTATCATTGTTAAACTCCTTATACAGATTCACAGCCGTTTAACGTCAAACACATCCGGGACAAAATAAAAGTCCCGTAAAGATCGAGTTATTATATTTAAATAAAAACACATCATGTGTTTAAAGTTTACATCTTTACACTTTACAACGAGCTCAGCTCAGTAACTCACCCCACTGCCGGACGCCATCTTGTTCACGTAGTGACAGAATACGCTGAACAGCGCCGCCTGCCGGAGCGGAGAGACGCTGCATCCATGTTTATATCCTCTGTGTAAACAAACAACAATCATCTGACAGGATGAGAGAAATCACAATAATCTAATCATTAAAACACATCATACAGAGCAGAGAAGTTACGTTCACACTGCACTCAACTGCAGCAGTTTAATAACAAAACTGAAAGAAAGAAAGAAGAAATATTAGTGGAGATAGTGGACTAATACGGAATAATGAACAAGTTTAAAAAGAAAAAACAAGGCAAATGCATCAGGGTGTTCCCAAAATAAAAGATAAAAACATAAATAAATAAATAAATAAATAAGTTAATTAATTAATTTATAGAAACTAATAAATTAAACAGCCTATTGATGACTTGGAGACTTGTCTATATTTTATTGCTGTTTTATGTAATTCATCATTATGTTTTCATGCATTACTTAACTTTTTTTAAATGCTTTAATTATTTTAATGTTTTATATTGTCTTTTAAATGTTGTGGTTCTTTTGCCTGAGTATCTTGTTCGTGCCTGTCTGTCAAAGCACTTTGTAAACGCTGTTTTTAAAAGGTGCTATATAAATAAAGTTATTATTATTATTATTACTTGTCCAGGGTGTACGCTGCCTCTCACTCATTGATTGGCCCCATGTCCCCACCAATAGGGATAACCGTGCTGTACATCTTATCAACTGGTGTGAGTACAGTGATTATGATGACTACAAGAGAGAAAAACAGCTTACATAGCGACTTGATAGTAGGAATAATTCAAAATACGCATCTGAATACAATTCTAGCACACATCCAAAGTTTTCCATCACAAGTGATGACAGAAAATGGATTAATGGATGGATAATACATTAAAATATATACTGAATGAAGGGACCAACCCATCATAAATATTAATTTAAAGGATCTAATACCTCAAAACTCTACAACAGAGTCACTATGTTGAGACATAAATGTACTCACCTCTCTTACGTCATTCCGCCATCACCTGTCCACCTCCTGCCCAGGTGAGGCGGGCCCCGCCCCCTCTCAGGTGCAGCTCATTAAAAAGCTGTGAAAGCGGAACAATGGCGTCTGTCCGTCTGAAGTGAAGGCGCCAAACTCAAACTGCAAATATAAAAATGTCAACCAGCGGAGTGGAAACGGCAGCTCAGAGCCCGCTGCTCTCCTCCAGGTAACAACGACCAGAGAGACCTTTAGTTACAGACAGAGAGAGGCCAGGACCCGGTCACGTGTCCCGAGAAATACCCGCAATATACTCACACATAGTGTCTGTTAAATCAAGAGTGTTATGTCTACGTTTGTCTTCGTCACTTTTAAAAGTTTGATTTAGTCATCTTCAGTCTTTAAAATCTGTTTGTGTAATTAAACTTTAGAGGCAGCAGGTGTACCTGCAGACAATACTCTGGGCTGTAAAACACCGCAAATGACTGCACGTTTACCCGGTTAAATAAATTATTTATTTATCGTCAGTAATCTTCTACAAAAATCATTAAAGTTTATTGTAGTAAATAAGAAAATATGATATTAAAGTTTCAGGTCTAATTAATGACATCATACTATTAATCTGGAGGTCATAAGCATTTAAAGTTTGTGTGTTAAATACTTAAATCAACCAGTGTTTACTCTTAAAGCACTCAAAGAAATGACTGTAAAATACTCAAATGAATATGAAGTAAACTTAAAGTAAACTACTAAAGTAGCTAACTGGCATTAACTGCTGTTAGCTCGTTAACTCAGCTAATCCTGCAGCTAATGTTCCCTGTATTCCCTGTTGTCAAACTGGCCTCTGTTGGCCTTGGATTGCCTTGTTCAGTCCCGGTCTAGGGTGTTGGGACGTAAGACACATTCAGCTCTACTAGCTACCACGACCAATCCCTCCTAGGTGCCTGTTTTTAAAGGAAACGCGTAAATACGCTGAAGCAAAGGAGGACTGTAAAGCATCACGATAACAGCATAGACTATATAAAGAATGGACGGCGTATCTGCGACGTCACCCACAGGTTTCTGAAGTTCAGTGTGGTGGCTTTGGTCGCCTCCATTTTGGCAGTCCTGCCGCCTCCTAATGGCTAATCTAAAAATCGGTAAAGACGTGGCACGTGGGTGGAGTTGAAACAAGCCACCTGTAACGGCACCCACCTGTCAAAGCAGCCATGCTGTTAATTATGTATAATTTTAAGCCTTAATATAATTTGAATGGTTAAGTTATATAGAATTATTCAGACTCACTACAGTTGTCATGAATGGGGAAATTGGCCTTTGAGACCAATTTATATAGTGGTCTATAAACATGTTTATTTCTGCTGTGAAGTTGGATTTTAACATGGGGACCTATGGAGACTGACTCATTGTCTAGCCAGCCTCAAGTGGATGTTTGAGGAACTGCATCTTTTTAATTAAACTTCAGTTCAGAGAAACTTAAGTTGAACCAGTTAAAAATGTTTTGTGAGCAGCTCCTCCATTTAGATATTCAGTCTGCAGGATGCTGCCTGATTTGAGTAAACTACAAGATGTTCAGTTTACTGTCCAAGAGGACTGAAATATTCACATTTGAGAAGCTCAAAACAATTAATTGATTATGAAAATAAGTACTGCTTAATTTAATATCTGACAATTAATCAACAAATTGTTGCAGCTCTAGTTTCTTGTCCACTGTATCTCAGTATCAGTGTGTACTGTGTTTGAGGCTGATGTTGTCGTTTGGTGTCGTCAGCTTCTGTTTCAGCCCGTGGTCATGTGTTTGTGCGAAGGGCTGGTCGGCGGCTGTGTGGAACGGCCTCCCCGACCCGCTGCTGGCCGCCGCCGCTGCCTCCGGATGCTCCGCCCCTGAGCCGTGGCTCCTCCCTGGCTGCAGCTCCGTCTACGACAGCCTGGTCAGGTGAGGAATAATTCACCTGGAGTCAAAAAATAGATCATATCAAGAGTTTCACAGTTTTAACTAAAGAAGTGAGGGAAGAAACATGTTCTCATGAGTTCTTTACATCCACAGTGACTTAAAATATTAAATATTGATGTGTTCAGTGACCTCAGACTGATAAAACAAATCTTCAGACTTTTATGTATGTGTATGAAACTGTACTTTGATGTGTCTGCTTCAATAAACTTTCCAGGAGAGTAACAACAGGAAAAAACTACTTAGAAATCAGAATTTTATGCTGCAAAATAGTCACGAAGTTTAATTTGTTTGTGTCCGATGGTTGTGAACATTGGTCAAGAGACATAGACAGTGAATGAGAGTGAGCGAGCGCCGCAATCGATAAAGCCAGGAGCTCATTGTGGCTGTAATTATTCCTAATGAGATTAAAGTCGGTGACCATACATCGTCTTCCTCTTCACAGTAACGTCTCTCCAATGCCGTCTCCTCCTGCTGCCAACGACCTTCGAGGACGAGAGCGAGCTACCAGCAACAAACCTCGCAGGTTCAACAACTTTAGTTTCACTTTCGGATGTGAAGATATTAAAGGCTGTAAACAGACTGGAAGTTAATACTTTAAGGACGGACTGACAAATGTGTCACTGAACCTAAAACTACATTTAGATGATAGAAACTTTATGTTGCTTTCTTCAGGCCGTCCATCCTGGAGCGTTGTATCCTCAAAGTGTCGACCAGCAGTGTGGCTGTGGGGACGGACGATCTGGACAAGAAGAGGTCAGTAGGCTCATTTTTCAGATATCTGGACAAACTGTCAGAATACAGAAATGAATCAAACTGAAAGGTTTGTATGTAAGTGCTGCCAACAGGTGCATAGAGTTAAAATAATGAGTGCACTGGTTAACCTTTGTTTCCCTGCAGGCCTCCCCTTGGTCGCTGTTACCCTTGCTTCCCAGACCCGGACAATACGGAGACAAACGCTGCAGTTCTGAAGCGGCGGCAGAAACAAATCCAATACGGCAAGAACACGAGCGGCTACCAGAACTACGTGCAGCAAGTGCCCAGGTGAGAAAACACACCTGAGTTACTTTCTAAGTGGACTTCTGGACAAGGTAGAGGTGAAACATGACCCTCAAACCATGTCTCTCCTCTTCCTCAGACATCTGAGGGATCCTAAGCTCCACCCGTCCACTCCCAACAAGTACAAGAAGTACAGCCGGCGCTCTTGGGACATGCAGGTGCGTTTGTGGAGACGAGCGCTTCACCTGTGGGACCCTCCCACTGACACCCAGCCGGACGTCGCCGACACACAGGACCCAGTGGAGCAACTGTAGGTGGCAGTAATTAAGTTATTTATTAATAATGTTAATTATGACGCCTCCTGGTGGTAAGATGAGGCTTTGTGAATGCGACCTGGTTCTTTGCAGGCAGAGCCAGCTGGCGAAGATGACCTCTGACCTGTGTGAGGACGGAGGAGACAAGCAGAGAGAGAAGGAGACTTCAGCAGCCTCTAAAGCCTCCTCTGTGTCTCCTCTGTCGGACGTGACATCTCTGGAGCTGCCTGGACCCTGGAACAGTCCACTCTCAATGGTACTCTTCAGCTATGATGTCCATGCTTAATCATAGCAGTGTATTTTTCAGTAGACGTGGAGTTTTTATCTTGTTTTTCTTCTCTTCAGGAGGCTGAGGGAGGCCACAGGCCTCTTCGCTCTCCTCCTGGCCTGAGCTACTCCTTCAGGAGTCAGCTGACAACCAACGACAACATGACCGACTGGCTGCACTTCCTGTTGGAGGCAGACAATGCCCAAGGTGAGGTCAGAGGCCGGGTGACAACCCAGGAGTTCACAGTAGCTTCAGTACAATGCTCAACTAGAACGACCAGGTCACCAGACATAAACCCCCTGAATACAGTCAGCACACCAACTAATGTGTCACAGCCAGAATCACAACAAGCTACAATCACGGCTACAACCACAGCTACAGCCAATCACGACTATAACTACAGCTAGAGCCAGTCAGAGCTAATGCTACGGCTATAGCTACAGCTACAACCAGCCACAGCTACACCCGCAACTACAACAACAGTCAGTCACAGCTACAACCATGGCTACGGCCATAGATACAGCCAGCCACGGCTACAGCTATCATGATACAGTTCAGCCTTTCTGTGTGGAACAGAGGCTACATGTGGAGAGAAATCAGTTAATTAGAATTTTAAACAGTAAAATAAAATGGAAGATAAAAATAAAATGAATTCTTGGTAACATTAACTTAACAGAAAAGTCCTGATTTTATAAGAACTGAAGGACTGAAACAGATCACAAGTTTTGAGTTTGTTCCAGGCAAGTTGGAAAAAAAAAAAATTTTTACCCATAAATCTGTAAAACAAAACCCTTAACTTAAAATAGCTGTGTGTGTCCTTTTGGTTTTTGAGCTTGGGGAACTGAAACTGAAAACATAACCACACAAGTTCCAGTTAAAGGGATCTGACACTTTGTAGCTCTTTGACGTCTCCACTTTGTATTTGATCGTTTGCATCTCTTAGATTTCATCTCTCACCCTTTTTTGTTGGTTTGTTCTCATAGATTTCGGCTCTGATGACCAGCAGGTTCCCGTCTTTTCTGACCAGCTCTTGTGGAATCCATACTGATCATCACCGAATCTCCAGCGATCTGAAACAAACGAGGTTCAGTCGTCTGTCAGCGTCTTTAACTCTTCAGTCGTCATCGTGAAAACTTGACGTCGTCCTTGTCTGGACCTTTAATAATGTGTTGACCCTTGATGTCGGAGTAATGTTTGTGTGTGTGTGCGTGGTTTCCAGTATCCAGTACATTTGTCTTTTTAAGATAACGACAGCAGGGATGTGATTGGTCCTTGATCCGAGTTACATCCACCCCTCCAAGATCTCTTCTCGGAGGTGGGAGGACGACCTGAAGAGAACTAAGAAGAACCACCCTGGAAATGTATTTGAGATTTTCCCGGCTGCTCTTGAACGCGTCCTCGGGTCAGACAGCTGAACACTTTGACCTGAGCATGGTACTATAATTTGCACTTTATATATTTAAGTTAAACTGCATCCGATGGAGCACATCTCACCTGAATCATGTTTTAGTTTGATCATCCTGCACTGAAGGAAAAGCTGCTACTTTTTTGTATTTCGAGTCACTTAATTTTGTCTTTTAATCCCATTTGGTGTCACTTTATCGCCTCTCTGTTGGCTGCTGTTGTCTTTGGTCCACCATCACCTTCATGCTCTGCTGTCTGTCTGGATCAGACTCCAGCTCCTCCTTTCTGTACCTCCATGTTTTTTCTAAAAAACAAAAACCTTCATTGATGGAGGAGAAAAAAGGCTGTCGCTTTGTGTTGTGAGTTTTCCTTTTTACTTTTTTGTGTTTATCAATTTGTCATTTTGTGCTGCTTGAATATCGAGCGCAAAGCTGAAAGATGTGATTAATAAAGATGTAAATAAAGTGTTATCAATTCACAGACTGGGTGGTTTTCTTCTATAAGAAATGTTGGCGAATACACAGATATAGATTGCGTGGGCCCCCCTGGACTCTGTGTTCCCCTACCATAGTTGGCTATTGAAGCAGTAATTCGAACATGAAAGCCTGATTTTCAGTCTCCTGTGAACAGTTGACGTTGAGATGTTTGCTACTTGATCCATTGAAAATCATTCCAGGTGACGACCTCAAAGCTGACTGAGCGATTATTAAAGAGTGTGCAAGCTGTCTTCAAAGTAAAATAATATAAAATATAAAACAAATAAACCTTTTTGTCTACCACATAATTTCACGTGTTAGTTCACAGTTTTGATGTCTGTAGTGTTAATTTACAACGTAGAAATGATCAAAAACAAACATTGAACAAGAAGGTGTGTCCAAACTTTTGACTGGTACTATATATACAAAGTGTATATGTAATTATTTTCTAATGGTGTAATGATTTCAGCTGAACTTGTAGAAACATTTTGGTAGTTTAATTTATACATTTTTCTCTCTTCATATATTTAGTGGGTGAAAAATCTTCTTTAGTAAAGAAACTAGAGGAAGTAAAGTACAAGTACCTCATAACTGTACTTGAGTGAGGTACTTCATTGAGCTCAGATTGAACTACATGTGAGGTTATTTTAGTCGATCATGTGGTGTGTGTCTGTGGGTAGAGGATGAAGGTGTCTCCTCCGTCCACACGGTGTGCTGCTGCAGTCGGACAGCATCAGTGTGAGCTGACGTTAAATCATCTCTGTTTGTCTGTATTTGTCCTTTAAATCACACCGATCAACACACTGACTGTCTCACCTCATGAACGTCTGTTAACTCAACAATAACACAGCAGGAAACACTGACAGGCACAACAGACCTGCAGATCTGCTTGCTTGTAAACAAGCTGCCTTGAGACTACAACTCCCAGAATCCCCTTGGAGTATATATGTATATATATATATATATATATATATATAATTTTTTTTTTTTTTTTTGTAGGGCTTATCCTGACATTTTGCTTAATTATATTTATTTATGTTGTATTCCTGTTTTAATAAAGCTCCTTCAGTTGGAGTGAGGATGTGATTAAAATAAAATAAACGGAATAAATGGCAGGTGCTGCTGCTGCTGATAATGAGGTGTAGCACCGCCCCTCCTCCTCCACCACCACCACCTCCTCCACCACCACCACCACCACCTCCTCCTCCTCCTCCTCCTCCTCCTGCCTGGCACCGTAAATGTTATTTATGAATGCCCACCGCTCACGGGCGTGTGCACGCAGATTCCTTATTATTATGTTTTAATCATCACAATATATTGGACATTAATTGTAGCTGATGTTTAGGTTAGCTCTGGACCGTGCGGTACCCGCGGTGTGCGCTTGAATCCAGACTTTAATTCATTGTGGTCGGTTTGGTGCTGACAGCGGCGGCGGCGGCGGGCGGCAGGCGGAGCGGTGTGTTCTGCTCTTTAATAATACTGGGTCAATACACCGAGCACCGCCGCTGTCTGCCAGCCCCCCTGCATCCACCCCGTCACCCCTGGAGGTGCCGTCCGATAAGGTAAGCATGCCAGCCGGCTGTGAATGAGGCATAAACCACCGCTTGTTTGTGTGCCTGTGTGGTAAGCTAGCTGATCCATCCCCGCAGCATCCCGCCGTGTTTTGCTCCTCTCGCACACCGCTCACAGAGCTCACAGGCCGGCCAGACGTTATTATCATCACCGCTGTTATTATTACTCACTATCACCGGTTGTATGTGAATTATCCTGTGGGGTATATTCATAAATAAGCTCCCTCTCTCTTAGCCGGAGGAGGGACGACACATGAGAACATCCCCCCTCTTTGATATATATGTGTGTGGTTTGTTTGTGAGGAGAGCACCGCGGCGGCTAACGGCTGCTATCCGGCTAACTGACGCTGGGGCAGGTCAGTTAGCAACCGTTAGCTCGCTCGCTCGCTTGCTTGCTGCCCCTGGATGCGGCCAGCGCTAGCCCCGCAGACCCGCGGAGCAGCGGGACCCAGCCTGAGCCCTCCCCGGAGGTAGTGAGGCTGTGGAGGGAGGGGGGACACAATCTTAAATCGGTCGTTTTTTAAGCGAGCAAAATGGCTGAATTTATTGTGCCGACCTTGAAAGTAATAACGAGATGACATATTATTTATAGCAAGCTAACCGTTCAGGTGATGTGCCGCTCGGTAACGTTAGCTCACTCGGTGATGTAACCGGCTGCCTCAATGCTACAAATATTAATTAATTCATCTTCAAGTTAAGGTTAAAAATTCATCCCGACATTCACACATTTAATCTGCACTCACGCGGGAAACCGTTTTATTTAACCGTTACATGCCATTTATGTGCGAGTGTGTTAGCATCCCTCATTGAAAACAATGGGATCTGTTAGCCACGAGCTAGCAGCAGCAGCCGGAGATGCCCAGCGGCCCTCAGTCAGTCCGGCATCAGAGAGAGAGAGAGAGAGGGAGAGAGAGGCGGCTCTGCTCTGCCCGCTCAGGCTGCACAATGGGCCTCCGCTGCCAGGGACAGCCTGTCATCACCACCAAACACTGAGTGCCATTATTTCACCACAACAAACCACGTGTTTAACCCGGATTAACGGGGCAATAAGGAGGGTTTTTTTTTAACATCTGTTTGTGGCCCCCTGACCTCATTTGTACCAGGAGCCAAATTTATCAGTGCATCAGTTAAAAGAGTTGGTGAATATTTCACAAAACTTTATGCCAGATGAGCTAAAATACAATCTGCAACCTTTAACAGCGAGCCTGTTCATCTATTAACTAATCAACTGATAATTAAACAGCCTGTTTTGATCATTAATGAATCAATATAGTCTTTTTTTTTTTAGGATGAAATACCACAAAGCTTCTGAGATGTTGTGATTTTTCTGCCGAAACACACAATATAAAGACATCACCTGAAGCTTCCTGCACGTCTGAGACAACCTGAGCGTTAAATACTCGTCATGGAAACGCCTGGCAATAGATTAAAATCATTAAATATCCTGGAAATGTTGTCCAAGAAATTTTAGTTGTATTTTAGCTCCTCACGCACATCACAGACACAAACCTGGGTGTGTATTTTGTTTGAAACTTGTAGTGTATTTCTGTTTGTCAACGTGGTAGTGCCAAAAACTGTAGTTCCTCAAACGGCCACTTGAGGCTGGCTGCAGAAGTCTCCATAAGCCCCAATGTTAAAATGTCCAACTTCATAGCTTCATAGCTAATTTCCCCGTTCCTGACAACTGTACTGAGGGTGAATTTTCATAGAAGTCACCTGTTCAAATTATATTAAGGGTTAGGGTTAGCCTCATGTCTGCCGATGATCCACGCCTTTGCTGATTTTTAGATTAGCCAGAAGGCAACAGAGGCAGGACTGCCAAGATGGCCTTATCCAGATCCACACATTAAGGTGGTATGGTCATATATGACAGTGTAAAGAACCTCTCCAGTATGGTGACCATGCAGATATAAAGCAGCAACATACAGCAGACGTCCAGTAAAGATGGCAAAGCTAAAAAAAACCTGATTTATTGATCTGGTATCTTTAGTGGATCAGAACATGTCAGGTATGGAAATGATCTGCAGCTGTTGAGACAAAATGTTTCTGTATAGTTTTGTGAATTTTATAAAGCTGCGACCACAGATTATTTTTATTATTATTTAGTATAAATTCATATTTTTCTCACTTGATCTATTAAAAAGTTTATTGTCCTATTAATAAATTGTTTTCCAGGCGTTTTTCCTTCTTTCAGTACAAGCTCACAAACTAGTGATGCCTCAATGTTTATTGCCGACATTTCCGGTCATCTTCTGAGTCATATCAGCTGATCTACAGCCAATACCTATATATTTTTTATTTAGTTATATCTGTTGGTATAGCAGAAGTCTTGGAATACCTTGAAAATAGGCCCTTCAAAAGTGCTACTAAAGTCCTTATTATAATTCATCAATGTTTCAAATTCTCACTCATTTCTTCCTCGATTTGATGAGCTTGTTACTGATAACATCAATGTTAACTTATCAACCAAACAATGTTAAGCCGCATCCAGCTCAACTTCTCCACTGCAGGTTGCTGCGTTTTTTTATTCTTTTTTTTAGCGGACACCGCTGTGTCCCGCGCCGCCACTGCCAAAACAGACTACCCCCCTAAATGAATGGGGAAAAAAAAACTGAGATTTTGCTGCAGTGCTGGATACAGTTTGAATGCGACCTTAGTTTTTCCCAAAAATTCGCTAACATCAGTGTTATCTTCTCCAAAAACAGGCCAATGTCAACGTTAATCAGTGTTTTTAGTGATTTTAGTGAATTATGTCTGAACTCATACTGACTTCTAAATGTTCACATCAAATTTATAACTCCTGCTCTGGATAAAAAATGTTTTATTAGCAAATACATCACCAAACACAATAAGCTAATCTTTAACGGCGCATTAGCTCACTAACCTTTTAATGTTAGCGTTACGATAACACACTTTTCACACCTTGCTGGTGTTCATGTTGTCTTGGACTGTCTTCCTCTCTAGGTGCGTTGCCGGGGGCAACAGCTGACTGACAATGTTCTTGTGAGAGTGGGCGGGGCTACCTGGCCCTGAGGTGGTAAGGAGGAGGAGGAGTCTCAGCCCTCAGCCCCTCCCACCCCCCGTTCTCCTCGTGCGACGGACCAAACGGACAGACGCACAAACGGGCGTGGCTCTCCCCTCCCTCCTCCTCTTCCTCCTCCTCCCCTGTCCTCCCCGTTCTCTCCCCCTCCTCCTCCTCCACCTCTCCCCTTCTCCTTTCCGCCTCCCTCCCCTGTCTCCCCCCTTGTCCTCTGCCACCATGCTGTGGTCACGCTGCTGGTGGAGAGCCTGAGGAAGCAGAGTCTGGAAGGCGACCCTGCTCAGCCAGGGGACTTCTACCTGGTGAGTCTCACCTCCACCTGCAACCTTACCTGCTTTCAGCCCCATGATTTTAGCCAGCAAGCAATGATGTAACAAAGCAAAGGTATATCTAATAATCGCTTTCTACGAGCCAATAGCGATGCAAGGCAGAGACCAGCTAGCTAACTGTAACCAAAGTTAAGCTGGAGTTGGCCGGTGCTGTGTAGGACTGGTGTGAGTTGCTTTGTGGTGAGCTAGTCAGTATCATGGAGCCAGTGGTCCAAATAAAATTCAGGAACGTGTATGCCACATTTGTCCAATGAGCAGGATTGAACATATATAGAAAACATGTTTGATGCATATAATCATATAGTCTGTCTTTCGTTTGTGTTTCAGTCCCTGCTGGACCCGAAAACCCTCGCAGAGTGCTGGCCACCAGATGGCTTGATGCCTGGTGAGTGTTCAGATTTTATTGTATCTCACCCTGAAGGATTACCTGTGATTGGCTCTAAATGAATGACACTTTTTTAAAGATGAGATAGACTTTATTGATCCCACAAAATGAAATTCACTTGTTACAGCGGTTTTCAATATACAAGGTAGATAAATAAATAGGGGTGTGCTGGTGGCTCATCTGGTAGAGTGAGCTCCCCACGTACAAAAGGCTGAGTCCTTCCTGCAGCGACCCGGTTCTGACTCCGGCCTGTGGTCCATGGATGTTTCCTGTGCTATGTGTCGAGTGTCGAGCAGCGAGTTCATTCAGCCACGTCTCTGTGATGCTACACTCTCGTTACTCCCTCTGTAGCCTTGTTAGCACCGTTAGCGTCTCCATCTTATTGGGGCAAGATCTTACTTTCCCCATGATAACAGACGGTACTCATGGTTCGTCTTTCCACAGAGAAAACGCTAGCACTGCCTAGCGCTAACAGTTGTTCTCGAGTGTAAACAAGCGAGCCTTGGCTTTTTTTTGAATGGTGTATCATGAAGTAGTCTGTATAACAGCAAATAACAAATCAGTAATCTCCATAAAGTTGATGTCTGAACTCAAAACAAACCGATTGGTGTGATAAAATGCTAAATAAAGTGTTCAGAGCTACTGCCAGCTACACAGTGCCATGACAACAGTTACTCCAATTTATTAATTCTGTAATTCAGTATTTTTGGTCCATACTGGTGCAGTGGTTAGCACTGTTGCCTCACAGCAAGAAGGTTCCTGGTTCGAACCTCGGCTGGGGCCTTTCTGTGTCTGCGGGTTCTCTCCGGGTACTCCGGCTTCCTCCCACAGTCCAAAGACATGCACATAAGAGGCTAATTGGTGACTCTAAATTGTCCGTATTGTGAATGGGAGTGTGAGTGTGCCCTGTGATGAACTGGTGACTTGTCCAGGGTGTATATGAGACTTGTGTCTCTGTAGCATTGTGTGATGTGTTGTGATGTCCTCCTCTTTTTTTCAGCATTTGTTTGTCGTATCTAACCATCTTTTCTTCAAATGAGAGAAAACATTTTAGGATTTAAAAACTGGCTCATAGTGAATAATTTCTAAAAATTTGTTAAGAATATGTAGAATTAAGAGATATTGAGACCAGTGGGTTATTGTTTGTTCAACCTGATTTAGCAGATTCTTGTCTGTGAGCTGATTTTTCTCAAGTTGTGATGGTTGGTTAGATTCAAACGAGCTCAGCAGACTGTTGGATCTCAGACGTATATTAGCAGCTCATCGGCGTAGAGTGACACCAAAATCTTAATGTGATACATTAAAACTCAGCATGACTTGTTCTCCAACTCGTTTTGTGTCCTCTCAGAGAGCAGCTACTGGCAGCTCTGCCCTCCCTCCAAGTCTGGCCTGCAGGGGGGGTTACTGAGCTCTAGTTTCCCCCCCGGCCCCGTGCCCCTGGTGCCCCCAGATGCTCACCTACAGGAGGGGGGCGACCCCCTGGACGGCAACCCCTCTCAGCCACAGCAACACCGGCCCCTGGCGCCCAGCACCTCAGCGTCCGAGCTGTCTCTCCCAGGAGCACCGGCGGCCCCTCCCGGCCCCGGGCCCCCTCCTCCACCTCCTCCGCCCCCTAAACGCCACTGCCGTTCACTGTCGGTGCCCGAGGACCTGTCGCGCTGCCGCTACACCTGGCGGCCCAGCGCCTCGCGGGTCTGGACTCCTGTTAGTCGTCAGCAGTGCCACGGTGGAGCTGGGGGAGGCGTCACAGGTGGGGGGGCAGGGGCGGGAGGAGGGGGCATAGGGGCAGGTGCTGCGGGGGGAGGAGCCTGTCCTCTCCGCGCTCCTAGCTCCTCCCTGAACTCGTCGCTGCACTCCTCATCCAGCCCCACGTTCTTCAGCCTGGCGCTGTCCCCAGACTCTCCGCTACCCTGGAGCTTCCCCTGGGACCCCAGCGAGGCAGCGGCGGGGGGAGGAGCCTGCTGCTGCTTCTTCCCCTCGCCTTCCTCCTGCTCCTCCTCGCCCTCACCCCTCCACCCACCTCCCCCTCCTCAGAGGCGTTTCTCCCTCTCTCCCGTGCTCATCAGAGACTCGGCGGCCTCCACGTTCCTGCCTCCGCCTCCTGTGCCAAGCCAACAAGCAGCTGCGCCTCCGCCGGGCTGCTCGACCGTAGCTGGAGCTGCCCGGGGAGGCCCGGTGCCCGCCTCGCCCTCCTCGGCCTGCAGCACGCCCTCGTCTTTGCGCCGCAGCCTACCGCCACAGCTACCACGCTGTCACTCGCAGCCCTGCGACCTGCTGCTGTTAAAACCAGGTCTGAAGAGACGCCGCGACCCTGACAGACCCTGCGCCCGACCTGTCCTTGACTTCACCAAGATGACCCAGGTACTGGGTTTTAATGTTTTATTGTTAACTAATGTCAGAGTTCTGTGTTTCTTACTTCTTGACCTTCCTCCTGTCGTCCCCGCAGACCCGCAGCATCGACCCGCAGTGTCTGGAGCGCGGCGGCAGGCTGGCCTGCGGCGGTGACGTCTGCATGGGCATGGAGGCCTTCATGGGTGACTTCAGGGGCTCCTGCTCACCGGCGGAGTGCCTGGGCAGGACCAGCATCGGGCCGCTGAGCGAGAGCGACGAGGAGTGCCGTGAGGACGATGACGATGGGGAGGAGGAAGCCGAGGAGCGTGAGGCGGCGCAGCAGGCGGTGTTTGAGAGAGATTGTACAGAACTCGACTTGAACTTAATAGAAGAAAACTGACGCATTTGTAAATGGAAGGCTGTTCTCTTTTTCAGTTCTTTTAATTTAGTTTTATTTTGATCTGATCCCCTTCGCCCCGCCAACGGAGCGCCCCCTCTTCTCTTCCTGGACCACCATCATCTCAACACTCTGCGCCTCCTTGCCACCAATCAGCAAGGCTCTCAGGAACAACACCCTCTCTCATTGGATGAGCTGGGGTAAACGAAGCTGATTGACGACAACAGTGATGATCTGACTACCACCGGTAAAGACTCCGCGCTGTGGCTTCACTTGGAAACCTCCTGGCTGCTTTTTTAAACACTTCTGAGGTTGGAAAGCTGTTTTTATTTTAAAGTGAGTCACATGTGATGAGAGGAAATCTCACATTCAGCATCTGACCTTCAGTTACCTCCAAACACCTGCTAGTTTAAGGCTAACACGCCACAACAGGTATCTGAAGCCCAGATGCATGATGAGTTTTCCCACTTCAGTGACTGGACTTAGACTGTCCAGGTGTCTTCCAACTCGCAGCTGCTGAGTCTCTGTGTAATCACACTACAGTCTGATGAGGCCGGCGCCGCACTGTGGCACCAACCTGAAACGGCATCACCTCGCCACCATCACACTGTCCTACACTACAACACAAACCGAGACACCAGATCTCTTCAGTTAACCATTTAAAAGGTCACTACACCCAAAATTCAAAACCATCTCCTCTCTTTAGTCGTAAATGCTACATAAAAACTCAAAGTACTTTCTTTAAGAACTTAGTTACAAAGTGAGACTTACCCTCAAATTCCACTGGGCACAGATGTGACTCATTCAGTGTGCACCACGGAGTCTCAGATTTAGAAGCTGGGTACATGAATGCCTCGATATCAAGAGTGCCTTTGACCCAAATTGATAATCTTTCAATGGCAACTTTTTTCATAACGATAAATAGTTCCGAGTCTGGTGTCGCATCAAAGAAACAAGAAACACAAAGACTGAAACACACATACCACGTCATCACAGTCATGTGACCTCAGCGTGGTGATGCGTTCAGGCTTGCTGTTGCTTTGAGGTGTCGTCCCATCAGGCTTCACTGAGGGCAGGTAGCCACTGATGCTGTTGTTCACCTGAGTGTTCACACATTCCTGTCACACACCTGTCAAACACTACACACACTCCTACTCATTCACTCACCCTGTGTGTGTGTGTCTCTAACCATGAACCCTCCTGGTGGTCATGTGACTTGTGTCCAGATTGAATCCAGATTGAGTCCTGATACAATTAATCCACATCAACACAGAAGCTGTGTTAATCTTCCTTTCTAAACTCACACTAGCCACCTTTACAAACTGCACTGCTAGGCGTTGCAGATAGCGCTGTGATCTAGTGTCATCGTCGACCTTCCAGTGGACATGGTCTGACCCGGGACCGAACACAACCTCCGAAACCAGCCATGGCCAGTCTTCAGTAGTGGTTATCTGCTTTACCAAGTTGTTAAGTTTCTAAACAGCTGGTGAAACTGAAATCGCTGAAATAAGTTATGAAGTTGTGCTTTTGTACAGTAATCAGTGAGGCCGAGCTTTAGATGCATTTTTTTTTTTTTTTCTACCCAATCGTGACCAAAAAATAGAAATTGATTTCTGCAAATTCTACGATGAACAAACGGCAAGAATAAAACGATGCAGTTGTGACAACATGTAAAATGCTCACCCAGTAATATTTAAACGAGTTTACTACAGTTTATTATCATTGTTTAATAGCAGCCATGTTGGGGAATTTTAGTTCAATAATCTTTTGACAGTCTGATTGTTGATTATTCAGACATTGTGACCTCAAACTAAACGTGAAACAACAGCAGATACTGTGTACTGAACGCGTACATGTCGGTCTGAATTGTGATTGGTTAGTGAGCTTCAGTGTTGCTTGAAATTTTTTGACACTAGTGCTTATACAATGCCTCAGTTTCAGTTATTGTATCAGTGCTACAACAGACATTATTAAAAAACTGAATCAGAACAAGTTATCAAATGTTAAATTAAAATAGCGGCACAGTCTGAATGCCGAATAATACCAATAAGATTACGGATGTGGCCACACAGAAGTGGATGAATCAAATTTCAATCTGGATCTGATCTTGATGAAAATGCATAGAACCACCAGGTGTGCTGTTGTTGGGGAAGTCGACTGAAAACACTTGCAGGTTATGATGTGACATTTTGTTTTCCTCCAAATTTCCCTTCAAACCCACAAAAAGAACAAAAACTGCACGTTTAAGGTCTCTGAACCTTTTACAGCATTTCACTGAGCGTCCATGTTGTTGTTGACAGCTGCATAAAGGACCACATGGCTTGTTTTTACATATTTTAGCTTTTGTACTGAACATTCCTCACGTTAAATCCTCCATCGGGTTTCAGATTGATTTGTTTTCTTTCAGGCAGCCATTTTGTTTGAGATAATTTCTGTGAAAATCAACGTGCAGTGACATAATCCATCACAGTCGGCGTTTGGGAGGTTTTGTTTTACGTTTGGTCAAAGTTAAAAAAAACAAATGTCCCAGAGTCAGCTGGTGAAAAATAATCAAAGAGCGACGTTAGAAACACAAACCCAAAAGACAATCAACAAGTAAACAGGAACATTATAAAAAAAAGATCATGTTTGAAAGAGGTAATGTGTGTTTGGTCATTTGAGTTCCCTGAATGCAACAAAAAGGGGAAAGAGTTAAAAAACAAACAAGTGTTTGACTTAAGTGTTTATTTGTTGACTGTGATGGATTATTGTCATTTGATTCTGGCAACGTTACTGTTAAATTTTCAGTTATTTCTTTAAACACAACAGCAGTGAAAGATGAGATTGTTGTTGTGTTAGCAAGTTGTTGCAGTCTGGATGTCCGAGGGTTTAAAAAGTCTGTTTGATGTGTGAGTGAAAAATGCAAAGTTTCAAGTTTGAGTATTTATTCTTTTTCTGTCTGTCACTTTTCATCTGTCACATCGTATTATTGATATTGAACTGACAAACGTCCTGCTGGTGACTCTGATTTAGCGCTCATGAAGGAACAGTTCAACATTTTGACACATTTTGTGTGATGTTCAGGTGTGGATATCAGCCTCCTGTTTTTGTGTTATATGGAAGCTGGAGTCAGCACATGGTTAGCCAAGCTTAGCATTAAAAAAAAATGGGACCACAAGGGTCTACCAGAGGTTTGGCATTTACTTCATGTTTCAACCGTGATTCTGAGCAACCAAGTGGGGATAAACGTTCACCAACCTCTGACATGTTATTCTGAGTCAGACATATTACATTTCTGACAGTGATGATTGGCCATTGGCAACAACAACAGCAAGAACCTCTGAGTTAGCTGAAAATGGCAAGTTACCCTGAAGGTATGAACTAAAACAAGCTAACAGCTGTTAACTTTTCTTTTGCAGAGATGTTCCACCAAAACAAGTTCACCCCCAACAGTATTTTGCGAAGATGCCGTCACTGCGTCATGTCCGACCGCCCTGTATTGTGTTCAGATTACACAGTTGACATCCAGTGTGTTTAACAAGCTCTAGAGCTCTTTAGTAGATTTATTTTTGAACTATGGACAGCACCAGACCAGTCTTTATGCTAAGCTAGGCTAACCACATCTGACTCCATTTGACCATCTGACATGATACTGATCTCCATCTGAACATCTCACTGCTAGAGGAAAAAGAACAATGTTGCACTACTCCTTTAAGGTAAAGTTAAAGTTTGCTATAAGCTAGTTTGTTAGCATCTGCTGTAAAAATTCAAAGGCGGTGACTTACCAAAGTAAATTTAACAGGTCAGTTCACTGAAATTTAGAAATTTACAAAATAATTGAAAATGAAAAATTACATTTAAACAGTAATGTGTCCAGAAACGTCTCTTTAACACAGGTACACACACACAGTGTCCCCGTAACACAAAGGTACACACACACACACACACACAGTGTCCCCGTAACACACAGGTACACACACACACACACACACACACACACACACACACACACACACACACACACACACACACACACAGTGTCCCCATAACACACAGGTACACACACACACAGTGTCCCCATAACACACAGGCACACTCACACACACACACACACACACACACACACACACACACACACACACACACACACACACACACACACACACACACACACACACACACACACACTGTCCCCATAACACACAGGTACACACACACCGGGGTTGTAGTGGTAAATACAGAGGTGGGTATCCTTTGGATACACTGTAGTTTACTTGTGTTTACCCCCACTACGCCCCCTGCCTGTGACACACATACACTAAGTGTTCCCATAACATTTACATTTGAAAACAGTGTCCCTGTAACACATGTACACACAGACAAAATGTCCCCGTAACACACACATACACACACCTCTCCACCCACCCTCCTGGTTTGCCGTTTTGTTTCCGTTGATCGCTCCATAACAACCTAACATAAGCCTTAACTGAACATATTCTATTATTCTGTAAATCAAAACATTAAAAAGAAAAAAAAGGAAAAGTCAAAAACTAACGGAGAAGAAAAGGAAATGTGTACTGTAGCTGTTAAATTTTTAGTCCCTCTGTTCATTATTTTCTGCTGTTTTTTCTTAATATTTCTAATCTGATGTCTGAGCGTGACGAGGTGACGGCGATGAGACCTCACCGAGGTGTCTGCAAATGAAAAAATAAAAAAAAGCTTCAGGACGGAGGAGGAGCTGTAAACTGAGGAGCAGTCGTGTACAAAGTTAGCTGAGAGACTCGGACATCTCTTGTCTTTTAGAAATGTTTTTTATTGTATGTGATTTAAAAAAAAGAACAATGACAACATGGCAATTTGAAAAGCAGTTTGTGAATAAATTAAGTTTATTGAGAATTATTTTACAAAGAAAGGGAAAACTGGTGTCCTGTGTTTATTGTCATCACTCCCATCAAGAAACGAGTTCATTTAACATTTTGGAAAAATATTTAGTATATCTATACGTTCACAATTAAAGGAGCACACCGCTGATTTTGTATGATTCAAACCACAGGATTGGTAGCTGCTGTCAGTCTTATTGATTGATAGGTGTTTTAATATAGAGATTAACAGCAACTGAATACGTTATTAATGTTTTCTGATGCCTTTAAGAGGTTGTTAACATCGGTTAACACAGCAGGGCAACAGCAAGATATTTATAGATAGAGAAACCTTAACTTAATCAAGGGTGAACAGATTGAGAACAAAGCTCTCATTCACAACAGTGCCCTGCAAATACTGAGATCAGTTACACAAAAGAAGTGTAAAATTAGCATTACTGTACATAACAAATGCAACACAAATATATGATAAAAGCAGCAAAACAAATACACATAACAGGAACAAGCAGCCCCACTGAGAAAGACAGGAGGATACTTTATTACTTTACACTACTAGATACTTTATACTTTTAGATGCTTGAAATGTCGTATTTACGGGAGTCCAAAATCTTATTCCACTTATTGAGAGATAACTTAGAGATAGCATCAATGGGCAGCAGCATAAGTTGTAAATTAAGTTTTTGTCTAACTAGTTACCCAGGTACTTATGACATTGGGCTTTCTTAATTTGAGACAAAGTGTCAGTGCTGAGGATTAGAAGATTTTTATTTGGGGTCTTGTGAATAGCATGTAATTCTTCTTTTACTCCGGGCCTTTAAATACACAAAAATCTGACTAAGTAAATAATTGTGATCAGCATAATAACAAATACAGCTGTTCCTTATCGGTTAGCCCAGATCATTTATACACAATATAAACAGGATAGGACCGAATATTAAGGCCTGCAGAACCCCTTTAGTAACTTCTATGAATCAAGATTGATGACCGCAAACTTATGCTTGAGTTCTGCTAGTTTTATCTTTAGTTATGATGTTTACTGTCTAAAAGCGCGAATAAAGATACAATTTTATGTGGGAAGAAAGTCGAGATTTTAGAATACAGCTGCAATTATATGACAAAATGTCTTAAGAGAATTAAGTACCAGTTTTTTTCAACGGTCACACTTTTATAATATTCATATTATCAGAATCTAGTTTCTTTAAACAAAAGTCCAAATTGTATTAATTGAAACAGAATAACTCAAAAGAAAATAAGAAAGGGATATGAGAATATGAAGACATAAGAAAAGTCAGTATGGTTTAACTACCTTTTTTTATAATGAACCTATGCAAAAAAAAGTTATTATTAGAGAAGATATTTACTTAAGTTATTGCTTCTTGCTGTTCAACTTTAATTTATTAACAGACACAGTCTGGTCTGTCAGTCAACAAACAATGACTTGTAATATAGCACATTACAATAATAAATAAATTATGCTCACAGAAACAACACATTTTTTGTTTAACATATATATTCTATATATAGAGAGATAATATATATATATATATATATATAGAATATGCATCATATCATTTTATTGAACAGGAATAGTTACATTAATAAACTTTACTGTAGTTACATAGAATACAAGATTAAAAACATTATGTGACAGTTTAGAAGCATGCAGCACAATAAAGAGAATATTAACGTTTGAAAGATATAATACAGAACATCATTATGCTACATTATCAGGTAGTAATCAAAACATGAGTCTAATATGAGAATGTTGACATTAAAATTATGAGGAGAAAAAAAAAGAGTCCTGATTCTCCATCCTGAATATTGATGACTAAAATAACTCAAACTTTACTGAGACATTCAAAATATCATGAGAAGTTTATTATAAAGAGTTAATTGTTAAAAGTGCAAGTAAAGAATATGAGCTTCATGTTCCCTCCGTCCATCAGATATAATAAAACCACACTGAAACAACAAAGTGTAAATACATCAGATTGTTCAGTTTTTCTCAGCAGGTTTGCTCTCTGAGGATGAGGAGCTGCTCCCCTCTGGCCCTCCGCTGGAGGAGGTGATGGCCGGTACCGAGGTGAGGTTGATGGGGATGACCCTCTCCTTCCCATCATTCGCCGGTCTCTCCTTGGGCGCCTGGATCTGCAGCCGGCCACCCACCAGTGAGCAGGTGACGGCCTCGGGGTCAACGCCGTCCGGCAGGTCGAACTCCTGCCTGAACTCCTGACACTTGTAGGAGTATGAGCCCTTCTCGTCCTCCTTCTTCTTCTCTGTTTTGCCGCTCACCCTCAGTTTTCTACCCACTTGTTTGACTGACAGCTCCCCTGGGGAAAACTCCTTAGTGTCCAGGCTGAGGGCAAAGCTGCTGCTGTCCTTCCCCAGCTCCTGGAAGGCAATGGGCATGAAGACCCCCGTCGAGGATGAAGTCTGGTCAATCTCCTCGAAAATCTTCTGGTGCAGCCTCTCCATGTATTCAATGCTCTGTCTCATCTCCTGCATGTGGCGGATCATCTCTTGCTCGATGTGGTAGAAGAGAGGCCGGGTCTCGGGCCACAGGCTGCGGACGGGCCAATGCAGGTCCATGAAAGGCCTCATGGTGATCGGGGCTGGCTGGCAGAAGCTGGGGCACAACATCCTGATGATGGTAGATGTAGAGGTCTGGTTTCAGATCAGTAGCTTCAGTCTGGAGTCTGTCTGTCTGTCTGTCTGATGTCCTGTCTCTCTGCTGTTTATATAGGCACACACACCCCGCCGGAAACTTCGAGCAGCATTCCTGCATGTGTGTGTATGTGCGTGTGTGAATGAGTGTGTGTGTGTGCTCACAGTCTAAATGCAGCCATGCTGGTATTCCTGCAGCCTGCTGCCACATGCCAACACATCTCAGTTGTTCTATTTCTGCTGTAGGACTCATGTCATGGTCTTTATAAAGCAGGTGAACACACACAGACACAAACACACATCATGAGTCACCTTACAAGAAGTGATCTGCATCAATGGTGTTTTTCTTTATTACCTTTATAACAAGTATCAATCCCATAAGACAGAAAGCAGTGCTGTTTGCTTTATAATGTTCATGTGTTTCCCATAAAAACTATCAGATAGGGAGGGATTTGTCACGGATATTGATTGCTATTCACAATAGCCAGAGCAAGTGTGCCTTACATGGCCAGACAAGGGACCAAACACAACCACTGAAACCAGCAGTGGCCCGTTTGGCAGAGAATACAGTAGTCTAATCGAAGTGGTTTTCTTGCCAGGTTTGACTCCTGGTATCCTGGACTGGATCAGTTCGGTTAGCTACCCAGCTGACCGAGCTAACGAAAGTTAGCAGTTTGCAACTTAGCAATCTTTCCACCTTAGTGTGACATTATTCCCTGTTGGTTTCAGACGGCGTGCTTGAACCAGTCCGGTCCAGCTGCTGAGCTCGATTCAGTTGCCTGCTAACTGCTAACTAATAGTTAATTAGCAAGTTGTTAGGCTAAAGCAAATATCTTCTAAATAAAACATGACTGAGTTTCACCAAAGTCACTCAGTACAGTTGTAAAGTTGTGCTTTGGTACAGTAATTAGTAAGATGTAGCAGGCCTCAGAATCACTTATAGACTATATAAAATCAGGAATCACTCTGCTCTGGTGGAGTCATAAGCAAGAAAGTTTCATTGGATGCAAAATTAGTGTCTAGTGTCTCTAAAATACCAGGAAGAATACCTGAAAATATTTAAAAGACTTTTTGTGTCATTGTTGGGTCAGATCCTGGAGTATAGGTTACATATAGAACATACATACAGTATGTGTCATCCTATCATTAACACTGATGACGGTGTGTTTTATTGTGTTTATAAAAACATTTCTTCCTGTGGTTGGTTACATTGTTACACATCCAGTCTTCTTTGACATGAGCTTATTATTGTGTGACAAGCTGATTATTCCCGGTTATACTAACAGTATGATGAATTATGTTTTATAATTTGGTGAATTTCAGACCAGCAAAGCAACATTCACCTGGTTTACTGATTGTTTGTGAAGAATGTAAAATAAAACCTTCATAACTGTACTGACAAGTTCACCATAGACAAAACAGTTACTGCAACACTTAGTGAGCTAGTGGAGCTAACTTTAAGCTAGTTACAGTAGAGGTGCCCCAAAATCATCATCTGACATCTGTGGCAAAGGTTTGGAGTCCCTAAGAGGTCAAAGGGCCAAAAAAGTCTTTAAATGCTGCTCAAAACTGCCACAGAGTTTACGTTTACAATGTGTTCACATGTATTTCAAGTTTGACCTACGGTGCCTCTGACCTTTTCAAAGCACAATCAATGATCAGCTGTATGTGATATTTTAATAATAATAATGGGTCAGAGTGTTAAGGAAATTTAACGATCTCACCAGGAAAATAAATGGAGAAATGTCAGCAGGCAGTGACTTTAGCT
This sequence comes from Argyrosomus regius, assembly GCA_946959425.1. Lineage (NCBI taxonomy): Eukaryota > Metazoa > Chordata > Actinopteri > Sciaenidae > Argyrosomus > Argyrosomus regius. The sequence continues at coordinate 10,617,715 of OX336896.1, forward strand.
TTGTGGATGGGAACGTAGTTTACAACTTAGCTTGATACAAATAATAATAATAAAGCATAGCTACGTAAAACAGTCACTAACCAGAAAATGACAGCTTGGCAACAAATTCTGATCTGAATTTTGTCTCCGCAAACACTCTTTGCTCTAAGAGCAAATGTCTTATCATGTGAAGGCAGCTTATGTTTTTGGTGTGCCGGAACATTATCTGCCGTGCCAGAAACTATCCAGTGCCCTCCCAAAATTATCCAGACACCTGAAACTACAGGAAAGTTTGTTGTGACCACCAGAAAGTTTTCCATGTGCCCGAGAAAGTTTCCTGCGGGAACAAGGAAGTACCTCTGCCCACCAGAAACTTAAAGTCCCTCGCAATCACAAGAAAGTTTCTTGTGCCCACCAGAATCTATCTAGAAACCAGAAACTACAAGAAAATTTCTCATGCACACCAGAAACTACCCTGTAGAAAAGAGAAAGTTTCCTGTGCTCACATCAAAGTATTGTGTGCACAGCAGACCACCCAGTGCTACGTTTCTGTGTTCATTCAGCCCGCCTCAGGTCCACCAGGTGATCCATGTCTTTGCCTATGCCAATATTTAGATTACAAAACAAAACAAACAAACAAAAAAAAGGGCAGAAGGAGAAATCTCAATGCTTCACATGAAACTCATCATAACTATCCTACAAGTTGCCGATGAGCCTCAGCTGTCACATAGAAGAAGCCAGTCAGAGTTGGGGTGAATTCATAACCTTTGTCACTTAGTTTGTAAACGTATATGTTACGTGTTACGGTTATTGAATTAATTGAAAAATAACTTATAATAGAGGTGGACTGACTGATGCATTAATATCCCTAAAGACACTATATAATATATATATATATATATATTATCCTGCTTTGCCTTGGCTGGCAGGTCATAGGTTCGAATCCAGCTCATGGCGGGGTGACTCGGTTAAAATATGCGAGAAATAGAGATACAGGGGACATTGTCTATGATATTTCACTATTCAATAATTCGCCCGTGCTTTTCGCGTGTCTTTTCCTTTGCGCGAGGGAGCGTAAAAATCTGAGCGCAGCGGGCCAAAATGTAAACCGCACCGGGAGGAACGTGATTGGTCAAAAGTAAGCCCACAGGACGAACGTGATTGGCTGATGTGGGCTTACTTTGGGCTTACTTTGGGCTTACTTTGGCGGAGGACGAACGTGATTGGCTAATGTGGGTTTACTTTGGGCTTACTTTGGCGGAGAAGGCAGGATGCATGCGAGAGGTAGCGGGATCGATGCCCGCATCCTCCAGCAACCTTTTTTCCCCCACTCAGACATCTGTCCTATATATATATGATTCTCAGCCTGACATCATCAAACTAATTCAAACCTCTCAGTTCATTCGCTATTTATTTAAACTGCTGTTTACACTGCTTGTAAATGACATCAACAGTGTGACACAGTCAACAGGTTTAGAGTGTTAGCAGATCACACTGAGCTGTTTCCGAAACCTGACTTGCTAACATGTTTCTATTTTTGCCTCCATTCTTTCCAGTGGAAAAACCCGCCCTCCCGTTTCCCGCCAATCTTATTAGTCCGGGTTTAATACTCAAATGACAATCAAATGACACTCGTGACGAAGTGGAGCGACAGGACATGACGTTGATCTAGCTTCAGTTTCGTCATCAAATATGGCGGTGGTGTCCTCGCCCTCCTCGACGGGGGATTAGCTCAGATGGTAGAGCGCTCGCTTAGCATGCGAGAGGTAGCGGGATCGATGCCCGCATCCTCCAGCTTTTTCCCCACTCAGACATCGCTGTCCTCATCAACAAAATAACTTAACATACATGTAACCAGCTACACTTTACAGTTTTGGTTTAGGTAAGTTAATTTGTTCTGTATTTGGATATGTGTTAAACAGGACCAGATTTCACTGAGTTGTTATGTTAAATATCCGAAGCTTTACTGGATGTAAAGTGTTCATGTGTTCATTCACGTGTCCTCATGTACTGATTAAAAAAATATTCAAAATTGCTGTTGTTGTGTCATTTCCAGAGGAGACAGAGATGTACTTTGTTATGAGCTTAAAATAAACTCAGTGTGTACAACAAATACAGAAAGGTAGTTAACAACAACATACACATTGTCATCATGTGTGAGACTTGATTATGTTCATGCTTCCACTTTGCATGTTTCAGTTAGTGTCTAACAATGTTTGTCTTATTTAGTCCAAATTACTATTCACATTTATACCTCTCATTTTATAGTTTTGTATGTGCATTAGCATTATAAGACTCTGAGATGCATGTTTTACTGCCTGATATTGTAGTATAAACCATGAAAAATAATCTCTCAGGCTGTTTAATAAATAAACAGTTTAAAGTTGAAATACAGTTGAAGTTTCTGAAGAGCTTTATATTTATCATCCAGCAGGTGGCGCTGCTGCTTAATTTTACTGCACTAAATCTGTTGTTTTGAAGAAAGATGTATTTTTAAAAATAGGTGACACAAAAACTACAACTAGTAACATTAAAAAAAAAAGGTTAAATAATATTCTGTGTTCTCAAAATAATTTATACAATCTCTGTTGAATCTGATTTTCATCTCCATCAGATAGTTTTGTGGCTCCTTGAGGAGCCTCGTGTTAACATTAAGATTATATTAGTAATAATTACCAATGAACACCAGAATAATATATAATATGATAAGTAATGGTGATTAGTGTTTGCCTGTGACCTTCTTGATTTAAAAAAAAAAGGAAAGACAACCTTTAAAAAATATAGAGAGAGTTGGCTATTCTCTCAGCATTTCATTTATTTCTGTGAAGAAAACTAAATTAAATCTTTAATTTTAAAGTTTATGTAATTCTTTAAGATTTAAAGTTAAATGTGACAGGATAAGTGCACAGTGAAGATTCACAGCCTCGTCCTGCATGAGAAACGTAAGCAGTTAAAACAACCAAAGAGCTCATAGAACAATGAGAAGAAAACACTGAATCTGTCAAATAAGAAGACCATTAAGTATGTATGACTATTAAAAATAAAAAAAATACAAATTACAGTAAATGTTTAGGTATAGTTACGGTTATGGTATAGATACGGTTAAGGTTACAGATGAAGGAGCATCTACCACCACCCAGAGGCCAGAAGGTACAAGTCCTGCATTGAAAATGTCACTGAAGTAAAAGTATTCAAGTGCCAAATCATAACAGAAGTTATCTAATGACACTTTCCATATAGAGCAGGTCTACACTGTACTCTTTATAATGTTATGTACAGAGACTTAAGAATTCCTCACCATGAGCAAACACTTGGCGACGGTGGTGAGGAAAAAACTTCCTTTAAGAGGCAGAAAACTCGAGCAGAACCGGTTGATTTAAAGAGGGAGAGACAAAGATGCAACAGCAATAATAATAATAATTATTACTATAAATTTAAATTGAGATATGACTAATGGCAGTAATAATGATAATAATAGTATTTATTGTGGACTTCAAGCAGGAAGTATGTGAGCATAATCAAGAACATGTACATGTAATAGCCAAGTACATCATTGATTATTTCTTGTGTGTACATTGGGTGTCACTGTGCTATTATAAAGGGCTCGGGCACAAGTTATTAAAGTACCTAGAACCTCTCATGCCTTCTTCTCTTGAAGGGTTGCCACCTGAAGTGGCAAAGCCTCATGATCAGTATATGTGAAGATGATGGAGGCATGTACCTCTCAGATCTTTTTTGGAAGAGATGGGTACGGGAGTATTTGCCCTTTTTCTAAATAAGGCAAAGATCGAACCAGAAGAAGAGTGGTTTGGTTTGGTTTGGTTGCTGGACATATTCATGTCGTAATCATGGATTCTTCAGCTCCTCGTGGTTCCTGGCCTCTTGACAAGGTTCTGGAGGGTTTTTCAATTAATTAGTTAGATTACGATTCAATTTGTTCATTTTGCAACTCAGATATTGAAACCCACGGAGAGTATGTCCTCCGTTTGTTGTGACTTCCAACTATTCTGGAGACAAAGTGAAGAACGGTTCAAACAAATGAATATATATGTTGAATTCAAATGACAAAGTATTATATTATACTATCAGACCTCATCAATCAATCAGACTTTATTTGTATAACACTTTTCATGCAAATAGAATGTAACACAAATAAATAAAATAACAAATAGAAATAAAACCTATTGATATGTATAAATAGATAAAAAATAGAATTAAAGTAAAGCATAATAAAATATATAGGTAGCCAAAAATAAAAGTTAAGATGTATAAATGGACAGACAACTAATCAAATACATAAATAAATAATAAATAAAAGTGAAAATTATGTTACAGATTAAAATATATAAACAGAAGAATGTATGAATATAATTCAAGTAAAAGCCAGATTAAAAAGATAAATCTACTATACTATATAATATCATACTCAGACACATGCCCTTCAATACCATAGTTTGTTTGGAAATATATTGTTCAATAAACATTTAAAAACAACAACAGGGGCTGGAGCCTTCTGTGAGATTACAGTTCAACATCACTGAAAGGCCAAAACTGCACTGTAGATTTGTCTGTGGTGAACTTTTTGTTTTAAATTATGGTCTGTTGTTTTAAAAGCCAAATACATTGTTACAATAACCAGGATGCAGTTGTTGTTACCTGTGTGTACATTAGGTGTCGCTGTGCTATTGTAAAGGGCTCAGGTATAAAGGTAGGAAGTCAGTGTTGTCATCAGAGGTTTTGAAGATTGTATGTTAAAGGTGAGTGTTTGATTTTCAATGTGGACATCCACAGTCTCGTTCAAGTTTATGGACGGATGGAGAAATAAAATGATTGTTATGATTGTTAAAACCAAGAAAGACTTGTGGATTTTATATTAAATGCAGCACAAAGCATATCAAACATCAAGATAAAGATAAGCTACCAGGTCACACCTGGGTTAAACATGTCAGTAGCTTAAGTAATAGGCTAACCTCCTTTAAAAGTAAAAGTACTAAATGCAGAATAGTGTGTGTACTTAAACTATGCAGGACTTTTACTTGTAACATGAAGTATTTCTACTTTTACTAAAGTAAAGGATCTGAGTACTTGCAGTGTACACAAACATCTTTTCACTCATTCCTCAGTGGATACATGTCAATAGTAGTGGTACTGGAAAGTACTTAAGTATTCATTTGAGGTACTTTTACTTTACTTGAGTACTTTAAACTTCTACTGTATTACACATTAGAAGAAAATATTGTACTTTTAGCTCATGTATCTGACAGCTGCAGATACTTTCAGATGAAGTTTATTAAATATGACATGGAGAAAATACTGAGCAGTTTATAAAATACTTACAAAGTACTTGTACTTCTGATTTTTTTTCGATCGGAGTGGAGCTGCAGGACGAGGCGGGTCTGCACTTGATCAGCAGTCTGACAGGAAGACATCCATATAAGGCCCGAGGAAGTGATGACGCTCTGGACGATCTCCATACCGCCTTAAAAAAAAACTGATCTGAGCCGTGACGTGTCTCCGGGGTTTCCGGCCATGGCGGCTGGCTGCCCTCCCGGTGCACCGTTAACCGGCTGCAGTCCGGCCGGCAGACGACAGTCACCGAGCCGGACTGGAGGTCTGGACTCTACCGGGTCGTTCATGCTCTAAAAACCGCAGCACAGAGAGCTCAGAGAGCAACGGAGCTTCCGCATGCAGCCCGGGCTGAGCGCTACCGCTTTGACCAAATATGGGCTTCCTCACTGCCATATTTGGGAATGTACGTCACGCAGAAGTCTATATAAAGCCGGGAATCCTCATTGAGGGAACCTGACAGAGCTCAAGTTCAAGTTGTCATCCACACATGAAAACACGAACCGGAGACACAGCTGATGTTGTTTACTTAAATATCCATCAGGATTAAGCTTGTCAACCCGGGACCCGAGACCCTCCAGCATTGGCTTCCCCCGAGCATCACAGCCCCCAACAGCAGCAGCAGCCGCATCAGAGTGCCTCTCCACGGGATTCAGGTGCGGAGACTGACTCGGTCCCGCTGCAGGAAGACCGCGGTGCTCAGAAGCTCCAGGAGCGGCTGAGCTCCTCCACTCTCCCCAGAGAAATGGCAGCGACTAAAGCGGAGCTGCTCCTGTCCGCCCTGCAGATCTCCGACCCTCTATCCTGCTTCCCGCCGCCTCTCTCCCCGCTGGAAGGTTACTCGAAGCTGGAGGAGCTGCAGATGCTGCTGCAGAACGCCGCAGCGGGAGGCTCGCTGCTGGCCGCGTCGGCAGCGGAGGGAGCCGGGCTGCTGAGCGGAGAGCCCGGGGAGTACGGAGGTGAGGAGCGGGATAGTGGTGGTGGTTGGGGTTGGGTTTGTTTTACGGGATGTTTAGAGAGATGTCAGCCTTAAATATACATGAAAACCCCCTTCAACGTTTCATATGCAGATACAATGAAATATGCAGAAATAAGTCACTTTAATAATAAATAAAATAAGTTAAGAATGACGCTTCAAACTGACTTTTAACTATGCAACTTAGGCTTTTACACTGTAAAAAAAAGTTGGCTTTTCTTCCATATTTTACCCTAAATTTTTCCATCAAAAGAAACATTGTTTTGCCATATAATTGACAAAGTTTTGCCATCAAATATGTTTTACTGTACAGTTAACAGTCTCCTATATAAAATACTACTTGATTCTCTATAAAGTCCATTAAAATGCTGTATAAATTAAGGTCGTGCCATGAAATATGACTGAGTTTTATGTGCATAATAGTAAGCATCTAAAAAGTCTTAAAATTAGCTTAACTCATTGTAAAACAAACTTTTTTCAAATGCGACAGAAACAAATCGTCTTGGTTAATCTTTCTGATGTTCAAACAATCACCTGCCCTGATTTGGTCAAAAAAATCCTCAAATCACTGAGTTAGATGTTACTTCACAGGAATTAATGTTCAGTAACATTACGGCTAAGGTTAGTTCATATAGCCATAATGCAAGTTTCTCTCTATTACCGAACTAAGATTAACTTAACCGACTTGTTAACTCAACGTAAGACAAACTTCATTAAACAAAATCGTCTTGGTTAGTCTTTCCGCTGTTTAAACAATCACCAACTCTGGTTTGATCACTAAAAATCCTCAAATTAAAATCATGTTTAACTAAGATTAGCTTAACTTGTCTCGTCACCAGCACTGGTTTAATTGATATAAATCCTCAATTTACTGAGTTAGATGTGGAAATATTCTAGTCAAGTTACTGTTTTTGTCAAAGGAGTCTGGTGGCTTTAAAGAGAGCGTAGATAACGGATTCAGTTCCCCATCGTCTGACGGCAACGTAAAGAAGTGAAAATATTCAAAACACAGGGTACACTTCAACTAATTTTCTTGTCATTGATTCCTGTCGGAAAATGAGCAAAAGTTTGGGTTTCTAATAGTTACGAACGTTTAGTATTTTTACTATTTAAATTCTAAAACATACAACCTAAATAAAATGTTAATAGACTAAACAAGCTTCGCCAACATCATTATTTAACAGAGCAGCTTGTTCGACAGTCAGCTGACTCTCTGCAGCCAATCAGATGAGACTTCAGGTGTCTGACCTCCTGTTCTTTTTCTCTGTTTCTCCCTCAGACTCTCTGTCGGACCTCCCGGACTTGCAGAGTCTCCCCCCTCTCACTCCTCGCCTCACCCCTCTGGCCTATAGCGGTCGTTTCTCCTTCGAGCCGTCGAACTCCGTCTCCAGTGGCAGCAACCTGTGGGCGGAGCCTCTCCTCAGCTTGTTCACAGGGTTGGTCAGCATGGCGGCTCCTTCCCCTTCATCCTGCAGCCTCTCATCCTCTTCGACGTCAGTCACATCATCGGTGACATCATCGTCATCTGTGACCCAGCCATGCTCCATCCAGATCAGCTGTGGCTGTGGCGACGTTGCCTCGGTCTTCTCTACGACACCAACGTATACCACTGCCGCCTCTGGCTCCGACCTCCTCCTCCCACCCCCTGACTCCCAGCCAGCACCCCAAGACTTCCAACCTCAAGGTCCCCCTCCAGCCTACCCCGCCTCCACCTCCAGGCTGGGCCTCCAGCCTCCCTCTTTGGTGGTGCCAATGCTCCCAGACTACCTCCTGCCGCAGCAGCCGCAGGACGGCGAGCTCAGCATGACCCAGGATCAGAAGCCTGTGCTGTCGCAAAACCTGAACTCGCAGCCTCCACTCACGCCACTGTCCACCATTAAAGCCTTCTCCACCCAGATCCAGACGCAGCCTCAAGGTGGCTCCACCTCCGGCACTGCCTGCTACCAGGCCCAGTTCACCAAATCCAGCCGGATCAACAGGAAGTCCCCCGCAGGACGTCATTGCAAGACTCCGCCTCACGAGCGTCCGTACGCCTGCCCCGCCGAAGGCTGCGACCGACGCTTCTCCCGCTCTGACGAGCTGACGCGCCACGTGCGTGTGCACACGGGCCAGAAGCCGTTCCAGTGTCGCATCTGCATGCGCAGCTTCAGCCGCAGCGACCACCTGACCACGCACATCCGCACGCACACTGGCGAGAAGCCATTCGCCTGCACCGAGTGTGGACGCAAGTTCGCCCGCAGCGACGAGCGCAAGAGGCACACTAAGATCCACCAGAGGCAGCGGGACCGCAAGGCCGACAGGAACGCCACCTCCACCTCCTCAGCTCCCATCCCCATCAGCAAACCTCCCGTCTACTCCTCCCCTCCCACCTCCTCCCCCTGCTCCTCTTACTCCTCCCCGGCTCACGGCTCCTCCTCCCCTGCTGCCTCGCTCTTCCCTGCCTCGTCCTCCTTCTCCACGCTCAACATGCAGGCTGCCTCCCCCTGCTTCACGTCCGCATCGTCACTGTCACACATCTACACCTCCTCGCCATCACCCCACCTCTACTCCTCTTCCTGCTCTTCACCGATGGGGAGTCCTCAGTCGGAGCTTCCCTCCCCCCACAACTCCAACATCTGCTGACAGACAGGAAGTTAACCTGTCCAACATCATGACCTTTGACCTCAGACTGAACTCGCACACAAACTCAAAGGTCACCAAACTGTTTCGTGGACTCATTTTGAGCCTTTTCAGCCACTGTAGTCGATGCACAAAAAACACAGCGACTGTTGAAAAACGCTGAATTTTGGAGGCTTCAAACTCAATGACTGTAAAGAGAGTGTAAATACGAGTACTTTTTAAAGTGTGTACAGAATGTTTACATGTAGTATTGTGTACATACATGTACATTTTTACCTACTGAGTAGGTTCTGGGACGTTTGTATGTTTACATGCAGGTCAGTGTTTGATTTTATACTGAACATGTTTCCTCTGAGAGCTATGAGAATAAAATGTCAAAAAAGTCCTGTTGTTGCTTTTTTTCAGTCTGACACTTTATGACAGCTGCTAACAGTTTAGCTGAACTAGGGCTGTTAGCCGTAATGTTACTACCCAGGAATGGATGGCTAATGTTAACTAACTATTTTAGCAGCTAGCTCCGTTAGCCATTCTGTTCAGGTTTTGGCGCTCAGTAACATTATCTGTCATCTAGCTCAGTTAGCCGTTATGTTACTTCGTGGGACTGGGTACTCAGTAACATTCTGGTTTTAAGTTTTGTGAAATATAAATGTTAAATTTAGTATTAATTTAAATTTAAATAAAATACAGAACAAATCAGTAACTATTAGATCAAATAACAGTTTTTAATATAGAGCCGCCTTTACAGCGTGAAACACTGCAACATTTACATTTATTTAGAGTAATCAGTGATCAGCAAATAATGCTGGAAGTGTTTTTATTTACTTTAACAGAAGAAGAATTTAGATTAAAAAAATAATTAAGTTATTTGATTAATTTTGGTAAAAATAAGATCAGAGTATGGAGGATAAATATACTGAATGAACTTGCGCACACACACACACACTGTACTCTGGCATTTATGTCAGCAGTAAATCCTCTGTGTGTGTGTGTGTGTGTGTGTGTGTGTGTCAGACAGCCAATGGGATCAGACTTTGTCACCAGCAGCCCAGCCAGCTCCCAGCAGGAAAAACAACACGGCATCAGCCCAAATATGGTGTTTCCTGCCATTGCAGCGGACGTCCTGCCGCCCAAATAAGGAGCTTCCTGCTTGCAGGACACCCAGACGCTCTGTGTGTGTGATGTAAGAACTGGACAGACAGGGACGACAGGTCGGACTGGTGTGTGTGTGCTGTAAATGTACTTTAGCTGCTTGTATCTGCAGTAAAAATCAAAATCCTGGTTTCAGGTTCTTCATTCAGGTTCGAACATGTGGTTCCTCTTCTTCATGAATCCGTGCTGAAAATCCCCGAGCTGGAAACATGAGATATCACTTCTTCAATGAAGGGGATTTTCGTGCTCTCGGATCTGTGTGAAAGATATAAATATATATACATTTTGTTAAGTAAACAATGCCACCAGCTGTCGGATAAATGTAGAGCAGAAACAGAACAAGGTTTCCCTCCAGTGGTGGAACTCGCTTTCATCAAGTTCAAACTTTGATTTTAAAGACTCTTAAAGGACATTTCTTCCACTTTTTCCCCTTTGGAGAGTTCTGCTTTGTCTGAATCTTTAACATAATTCTTTATTTACAGTGATTATACGCTGATGAAAACATAGTTATGCATATTATATTCTGTTTCTACCATATTCTACAAATAGAGCGATCTTTAAATCAACATGATTTAACTTTTCTATCATAAAATAACAGACTTTAAATCATGTTAATGCTACACTGACTTGTAATTAGGTATATGGTGTCTGTCATTCGTATGTCTGTACTCACACTATGTAACTTAACACTTCACGGCACTAAATCACACACCACCAACCATTTCACTGATTTTTGTCATGTCTTGTGTTGTTGCACCTGCTTTAGCAGCAGGTGACGCTCTCACCTGCACAGAAAAACGCATGCGCCATGATGATAGATGAGTACTGAGCCAAGTGTTGGTTGGATCACAGCGGTGATTGATGAACCTTATATGGGCGTTTTATATACCGTGAATCCGTTTCAAGGAAACCACCATCTTAGAAAAAGGTACAGGTGAGTGTTTGATACACACATTTTATACTTTTGGTCGGAGAACGTCCGCCTGGTATAGAACATCATTTTGGCTGCTGTATGAGGAGAACAACAAGCAGTAGTTCATCAGGTGGATGTTCGTTTGTTGAATGTTTTGTACACACATGAAATAAATGTACACATGTATTGATGTGCGGGATGCCTACTTGTGCGCGGTCGCGTTCAGGGATGTGCACGAGTTTCCGTAGTGTAGTGGTTATCACGTTCGCCGGAGGGCGCATTACATCCGTAGTGTTAAGAACTACCATAGAGAATGAATGGGAAAAGTTAAGAAAGTTAAGCTGCTTCATGTATACCACCATTTATAAACGTTACCGGAAAAGCCCTGTTCATCAGTTTCCGTAGTGTAGTGGTTATCACGTTCGCCTCACACGCGAAAGGTCCCCGGTTCGAAACCGGGCGGAAACACTGTTTTCGACTCCTTTACAAGAAGCAACAAGTATAAACGAGAGCAATACTAAATGTTATCACAATTACAATATTCTGAAATTAAACGTATAATCTCAATGACAACTCCTATTTACCTGGTAAAAATGTCATATATTCATGTAAACTGCAAACATATTGTACATAAATTTGTGTTTTTTAATACTTGACTTATTTAAAACCTTCCTTATATCCTTTATTTTGCTTCACCAAGAACACCGATACAAATTCCTTGTACGTGAAAACCTACTGCGGTTTAAAAAAAAGAAAAAAAACAATGTTTCCGCCCGGTTTCGAACCGGGGACCTTTCGCGTGTTAGGCGAACGTGATAACCACTACACTACGGAAACTGATGGACAGGGGTTTTCCGGTAACGTTTATAAATGGTGGCTTAACTTTCTTAACTTTTCCCATTCATTCTCTATGGTAGTTCTTAACACTACGGATGTAATGCGCCCTCCGGCCACTGTCGCCTTCTCAGCTCCCTTCTCCCTCGCTGATTCAGTGACAGTGACTGGGTGCTTAGTAACCTTATGGCTAACTTTAGCTAGCTCATTAAGTCATAATGTACTCAGTACAGTGATGCTCAGTGAATGTCTATTTTTTTTTTTAATGAACTGTAAACATTATAGCTAACGTTAGCTAAAATGTTACTGCCCGGTACTAGGTGCTCAGTAACATTACGTCTAATTCTTACTAGCTCATTTAGCAATTATATTACGGTACCGGATGGCGACAGCTAGACGTCACATTTATTTTGTACGTCGAATTTGTTGCATCCAACAAAGGATTATACTTTGAACTAGATGAACAATAAATAATATGACATATGATATGATATGACATTTTAGATAATATGTATGTTGTCTCTGGGAATTTCGGAGTTTTGCACTTTAAATGACGTGGACCTTTGGGCTTCTCTCTGTGGCACATCTGCTTCACTTTGTGAACAAAACGGAAAACTTGCTAGTAACGTTAGATACGTAAGGCTTTTATTTCGTACTCACTCCAGTTCAACTATCATTACTGTCATTAATTAACACATCTTGTAGGCTTTAGGGATGCGATGGTTACCGGTATTACGGTAAATCTCGGTGATATATATATATATATATATATATATATATATATATATATATATAGGTCCAACTCCCATTCACCTGTTCCCTCTTCATAATGGCTTGCCCTTTTTTGGAGGATGTACTGGATAAGGAAGCCCTAATCCTCAGATACATACATGTATTGCGAGAACTTGAATTAAGATTTCACAGGACATACCAAGCCTGTGATTTCAATACAATGTACTAACCGGATCATCTTCTGGTGGCTCCAAAAGTGTAAGCATGTTCCCAGACACTGCAAGGAAATCCAGTAGACAGTATAATATATTTATCTGATTGTGTTCCATATTCATGACCTGAAAGGCTGTCTCTGGACTGGCACCAAGATTGTGATACCACTGCACGAACATTTATACAGACACACCCCCACCCCATCACGCCTTGCCTTTGTACCCCTCAGTGTGACGGGCAGGCCTGAGGCCACCTTAGTCATCCCCCCCCCCCCCCCCCCCCCCCCCCCCCCCCCCCCCCCCCCCCCCCCCCCATGCCCCCCCCCAGTTGCAAGTCATGAGTTTTTATGTTGTAACGTGTACCTTATGTTCTTTTTTTTTCCCTTCCACACTGTGGCTCCCCACAGGAGCACAGTCTGGGGTTGCTTTTTCTCCTCCCCTCTCCCCTATGTTATGATATGCTGTATTTCAAGAATTTCCCCTCGGGGATTAATAAAGGATATCTGAATCTGAATCTGAATCTGAATATGTAGTAGTACTGCAATATGTATCTTGTATGAAGCAAGGCAAGGCAAGGCATTTTTATTTATATAGCGCATATAAGCGGACAGTTTCTGTGGCTGGGACAGTCTGTTACTGTCCCTCCCTGGATCCCCTCCATCACTGGCCTCCCTTTATTTAAATGGAGTGCCAGCTCCTCCGCTGGGGTCATACCCTGGCTTGGTGGGCCGCCCCTTGTGCCAGTTCTATGGGCTTTTTTTTAACTGCTACAATCATACAGACATTCAACATGTCAGCAGACACCTAATCTATTCACCTCATTTGTTCACTGTTATCTACTTTAAAGTCATTTACCAGCCTGCAAAATGTTCTTATATTTAATTTTAACTTGCTGCCAGGTCCTTTTATGGCCAGACAAGTTTGTTCTTTATGAAGGATAGAAAGATAAACTAGATAAAAACGTAACATGAGAAAAATAGATTTAAATGACACACATTGTGGATAATTGTTTGCACTTAATCATACTCTACATTTCCTGAGTAACATGGACCTCTGCTTGCCAAAAAAGTGTACAACAGTTGATTAGTGGACTTGAAAAGTAACTCCTTTAGTCCTTTAATTGTAGCCTAATTTTGACAGTTCCAGTGGAGCACTGTTTATTAATTGTACAGTTTTGGACTACTTACGCATTAAGCCGGTCCGCTATTGTCTGCCAGGCTTTCTCGCGTTCTTTAATTATGGCATTGGTATTGCCTTTTTTTTCTTATGGTACAGTGCCTATCATAAGTATTCACCCCCTTGGATGTTTTACCCTTTTATTGCTTTCATAAATCAATCATGGTCAATAAAATTTGGCTTTTTTCACACAAATGTATTGGAAAAAAACTCTTTAATGTCAAAGTGAAAAGAGATTTCTACAAAGTAATGTCAATGAAACAAAAATATATAAAGAAATATAATTGTTTGCATAATTATTCACCCCCTTTTTAATTTTATGGTCTAATTCAATAGAGGTCCATCCAATTGGTGCCAATAGTCACAATTAGTGAAATGAAGATCACCTGAGTGGTGTGGGTGTGTCTCAAGTGATTGAGGTATAAAACACCTGTGTCTGAAGGGTCCAGAGACTGGTTGATCAGTATTCCTGGCTACCATTACACCAGGAAGACAGAAGAACACTCCAAGCAACTCAGGGAAAGGGTTATTGAAAAGTACAATTCAGTAGTGGTGGGCAAGTGAAGCCTCATGAAGCACTGGGGCTTTCCTAGCAATTGTGTTGAAAAAGATTCAAAGCTTTAACGCTTCAGTGACGGTGACATCTGGCGGACAACTGAAGCCATAGCAACCTCTCAAGAGCACGACTGAAGCACTGACACTGTTTCCATTCCATGTCAGCAATAAAAGTTTAGAAAAGACTGTGTGGTCATTTATGTGTTTTGTTCATTCATACTCGCCTATACTGTAAAACATCCCAGATTAAGCCAATGGATAAATCTAAATGATATGAAGGGTTAAATGTTGGTTAAGGGTTTATTTATTGATCATGGTATGTGAACTCAGAAAGATCGTTTTTGTATTAAGTGTTTTACACCAGAGTCCAGATAATAGTTTGTCATAGGAGAAGTTGTATGGTCGAGGAGGAATGTTTATGCACAGAAGCAGACGGGTTTTTGGTCTTCACAGGTTTTTATTCAGAAATAGAATTTTTTCCACTGTGGCAGGCTTCAGTCTGCTCCTCTTCTGGCTCACGAGCTCCCCGGCTTTGGAGAAAATCCTTTCGCAGGGAACGGATGCACAGATACTTGCATACAAGTTTCCACAGTGTAGAGTATACAGTCCTACGTGCCACCCAGTACTTCAGGGGATCGTCTGCTCTTGACAGAATTTGCTCTTTCAAATATCTATGACACAGACAGAAAGACAATGAATGACTGAATAAAATAACTGATGTTTCAGCAGTAATCAACATGCATACCTCTGGATCTCCACTGTAGCACTGGCAGATGCACTGCTGGTGCGGTGCTGAGACTCAACATAGTTGTCCAGCAAAGCCCACAAGTTGTAGTTCTCCTCACTGGCTGGTAGATGCTGTTGCAGTCTCAAGTGGCACTACTTCGGTCGACCCATCGATAAGGCTGGCACACTCTCGTGTCAGTCTTTCAATAGCAACCTGAGCATTGCTTGGACCACTAAAGCCAGCCTGTTTGAACCGTGGATCCAAGATGGTGGCCACAGATAGGGAGGTCACCTTTTCCAAGCCGCAGAATTTTTCACACAAATTATTCTTTAAGTGGTTGGCAAGTGTGGCACCAACACAAGGAGCCATTTGGGCACATTCAGCTGAAATGACGTGTCTTTGACCCTGACACTCTCCTTTCCTCAGACAGCTCCACAGTTGCCTGATAGACTGGCCTTAAAACTGTGAGGCATTGGTTTATTGCTGCATATTCATCAGCAGTGAAAGGTACAATATCAGTGCTAAGTGTTGCCAAGGCTGCCCCTAATGGTTCTCTCTGCTCATAAAGCCTATGAAGCATGGCGTAAGTGCTGTTCCATCTCGTTGGAGGTCCTGTCTCTCAGGTGACAGGACCTGCACAGACGCCCACAGACGTTGGCAGCTTCTCTGCTGACCTCCTCTTTGCCCTCTCCTCTGCCACCTTCTTCCACTCTGCTCCCCTCCAGCTCCCGCTCAAAAAATGAAGATGCAGCAAAGTCCTCAAAAGACATCCTGGGGTCTTGGAGGCCTTCATCTGCATAGGTCTTAAAGACCTTGGTGGAGCAGTAAAAGTATTTCACTGCTGGAGTCTGATAAAAGAAATGAACGGAGGAGCCATCGCCTTGGCGAGATTTTGGCTGACTACAGGCTAAACAGTTCCTTGTCCTTTTCTGCTGCTGTTGTTGTTGCTGTTGTTTGTCCTCTTTAACAATGCTCTCCACACATGCCCGACTAATTGACTCCTCCTTGGGGGAAGCCACAGATGGAGGGTTGAATGTGGCGGGAGGCAGGGTTGTGACAGGCACACTGACCGTCTGACTGCCCATGGTCAAACTCAGCTGCTGTGTTTCCAGAACCTTCCCCACACTGGTGTTAAGACAGGAGTTTGTGTTTTTTAATTTGGCCAGATGTTTCACATATCTGGAGATATGTTGGCATGTGGTAGGATGAAGGAGGCTGTTGGGATCAGTGCAGGCTCTCTGTACCATGGCAGCATAGTCTGCATCCACCCGCCTTAAAAGATCCTTGGTGCCATGGTGCTTGATCAGGAGCCCGTCGATGACGGCTTTCATGTGTGGTGTCCACCGGCTGTGGTCCAGGAATTGAATAAGACCTCCTGTCTTAATGGGTCCGGTGCGGGTGGCCCGAGGAGAAGAGGACAGAGGTGGTGCAGCCCATGTCAGGTCTGAAAAAACCCCCCACATGTTTATTATACTGTTTGTTTATTATAGGTTTTACATTTTGCACACAATGACTCAATAATTATCTCTGGGTTGTGGCACCTTTGTGCGACAGTGCTCTCTGATGTGCTGCTTGGTGGGATTGGCAGGCGAGATTCCACAGAAGGCGTAGGCATCTTTGAGCTTCTGGAGGTCGCTCTGGTCCACAACAACGAACGCTGCAGAGAGGAACTGGCAGAAAGAGCTGTACAGAGGATGATGTTCTGAGACACACTCCCTGGTTAAGCGCCGCATGCAATGAAACAAGTCTAACTTGATGGTAATGTCTCTGTTAAACTTGGTCCTAGAAGCGCTGTTGTTAGCCAGGTTTCCAGAAGTGGCCTCTGTGACAAGAGCCTCTGGTCTTCCAGCTGTCCCAAATGAGGTGCTCCTGAACCCCAGGATCCAGTACCTTGAAGGCAGCACAGCAGTCCCTGAAATATTAAAAAGAAATTTCATTAGAGCTGAAGATTACCTTATTTAATACACATTTGCTAAATTAGTCTCATTGTATTTACAGTGAAATAATTTGCTGTTAATCTTCTATCTATTTGTCCTTTTTTGTTTTTTATTTTGTCTATAAACAAAATGAGTAGAATTACACAAAGAAAATGTAATGAACTATGTTATGTAAAACAAGTCTCGCTTCATACCTGTCCACCCACTGGTAGCTCGCCTTCTCCTCTCCAGCCAAAGTGTATCGTTGAGCCAGACCCTCATACATAGGGTAAAGCGCCCGATCACACTCTGACTGCAGCATCACCCAGCTCAGGATCATCCAGTTCTCATTCATTACAGCATAGGAAGACATGGTCCGGACGACAGAACAACCTTCCTTGCCACTTTACACACTTTGGTGTGATCTGACCTCAGCGCCCGTTCCAAAGGTCCCCCGTAGCAGCAGAGTGAGGAGGTGCTCCTGCCTCTGGTACTCATGGACCAGGCAGTTGACCAGGTAGTGTGCAGAAATAGACACCCCACACCAGCCGTCAATGTCGGCATATCCACCAAATGGAGCAGGAGTGTCTGTCTGTCTGAGGAGCCCAGTGATGGTTTTCTGTCCGTAGACACCTGCCTCAGCATCCCTGACGTTCTGCACACTCTCCAGGTAGGCCAGGTGAGCTCTCTCATATTTCAGGTGGAGTGTCTCTGTCAGCTGCTTGGACATGTCCTCCGGTGATCTGCCACTGCGCCTCAGCTCATCCATCACTGATTTGCAGATAGCTTTTTTTGTGTGTCAGGAAGGCTGGCACGATGTTAGTGAACCTGTTTGGTAGCTTCTCCAGCCACTGGGGCTTGTCAGCATGCCAGTACCTCTTGCATGCCTTGCAGGTGAGACGTGAGGCCAAGATATAGTACTGGCCACTGGTGCCAATTATCATTCTTGGCCTTCTTACGCCTGAAGAAGTTACCCGGGGGCTGGGACAACCATGAAGACATGGCAGGACATAGTTGCTCCTCATTCTCTCCATGATCGTGTGCTCTGGCTTCCATATAAAAAATGGATGAAGCTGAAAGTACTTTGGTGAGGGGAGGTCTGGATTGAGTCAATGAGCTCAGGCTGAGGTGGATGGCGCCACAGGGACAGCATGTTCATGGGGTGACGTACTGGACGTGACCCTGGCCACAGACCCAAAGCCTCCATCTCAGTCTTCATCCAGATTTTCTGCTGATGGGAGCAGTTCCACCGAGCAACATCTTGATCATAATTCGGTATGGAGGCTGCTGGCTGCCCGACAGGAGGCGCTGGATGTGGCAGAGCTGTGAAACACACAAAGCAATACAGTACACAGTATACACAACAAGACAAAGGTAAAGAGCTCTTTGCAAATGGCTGCTATGCTTAAAACAACAGCACAGAAATTCATACCAGAGTCTTCCTGTGCTTCTGGATGTGATGATGAATCTAGGGTGGTGAGATACAAACAGCAAGGACAAGTGAGATACAAACATTAAAACATGAACATGAGCTTTAGATATTAATTCTCATAACATTTACAGTTTTTTACAATTGTTTACACACTAAAATAAAAATGTCCACACAATTTGCGAAATTCTACTCCAAGGAGCAAAACACCTCCACAGATTTGCACATTACACACAATGTCTGCTTCACTCTTTTTGCAAAACATTACACACAATGATTTGTAAAACTCTACACACATTTTCACACCTTAGACACAGATAAGGATTGTGAGGTTACTTCCTTGTCATTACAAAGCTCCGGATTGCCAATGACCACACTAATGAACAAATTGGATAATCACATCCACCAGGTGTGGAAGCACACATGTGCTAATTTGAAAATGCAGCACTCAGGTGTGCTATAAAAGGCAGCAGGTGAGTTCACCTGTCTTCAACAAAAATGGAAGGAGCTAGAAGAAGAAGAAGAGTGAGAATGAGAGGGGGAGCTCAAAGAGGAGAGGAAGGAGGTAGAGGAAGAGGCCTAGGTAGAGGAAGAGGAGAAGAAGGAGGTAGAGGAAGAGGCCTAGGTAGAGGAAGAGGTAGAGAAGGACTTGAAGAGTTGATAGAACCTGAACAAAGAAGACGAGGACCAAATTTGACTCAAGAAATCTGTGCAACACTTATTGACCATGTTATCAACCATGGACTGACACTGATGGAAGCTGGACAAAGAGTTCAACCAAATCTCAGCAGAAATACTGTTGCATCAGTAATTCGGACATTTCATCGAGAAAACAGGTAAGCTAACCACACAGTACATTAGGTTGAATCCTCAAGAAAAATCAAATATACATGAAGCAACTGTATCGGGTACCATTTGACAGAAATTCAGAGAGAGTGAAACATCTGCGCAATGAATATGTGGAGGTATGTATTGTTCATTTTACTATGGTGTGGTATTGTGCACTGCTCATAATGTTCTGGCACAAAAAATACTGTGCAATAGATATTGAATAGCATCATATTGTCTTTTACTGTGTTTCAGAGAGTCTTGCAAATGGATGCTGAAGAAATTCAACATGAATTTATATATGTGGATGAGGCTGGATTTAACCTTGCGAAAACAAGAAGAAGAGGGAGAAATGTAATTGGACACAGGGCAATCACCAATGTGCCAGGGCAGCGAGGGGGTAACATCACCCTTTGCGCTGCTATTACACAAAATGGGGTCCTCCACCACCATGCAAATCTGGGACCCTATAATGCAAATCTAATACCGGACTGTGTTGGTTAAATGAAAACTAATAGCATTTTCAGAAATATGTGTATATGTTTTGACTGAAGTGTGTATGTTTTGACTGAAGTGTGTCATTTTGCAAACAATCTAGGAATTATGCAAATTGAGTGTGGTGTTTGGATAATTGTGATAATATTTTGAAAAAAAGAACCCGGTTTTCAAAATTGCGTGTAAACAATTGAAAACTGTAAGAACATAAAACATTTACCTTCAGGAGGAGACGGGGCCGCTGTGATCACAGACTCTGAGGACAAACTGGGGGAGGCGACGGGCTCTCTGTGGGCTGGAAAACATGTTGCAGCAAAAGATGAGAAATACACCAGACAGAATCTTTGCATGGCATGGCTAAACACAAGAGCACTGTACAACCAGCACCTTCGTGATTGATCTCAAACTAAAGCAGAGACATAGGAGTAGACATTAGCAGTGTTTTTTTGCGCTGGAATAGAACTTTTGACCACAAAACAGCAAAAATAAGACATACTGTATCGTTTTGTGGATTTTTTTTTTGCTACTCTTTGGGGGCTAGCTCGCCGAGTTTTCATCACACAGTGATGAGACACATATCTTTGTAGTCAGCGGAGTCTCTGCTTTCACGCGACGTTTGTGTGGTTTGGTTGAAGTGGGGAAAGTATAGCAGAAGCACTAAAGTGGACATGCGCTGTTTTTGTTACATGCCCAGATAATTGCTTGGGGATTGAACTGTGTTTCGTTTGGGTAGCAATGCTTGGTAGAGCTTTTAGCTGAGTTTCTCCCCGTCATTTTGGTATGCTACATGTTAGGACTGGTGCTTTACTTACTTACTTTCGGGTTGAAATATGAAATTATCGGTTATCGGTTGAAATTTTTCATATCGTGCATCACTAAAATATATTAAAGAATGAGGCAAACATACAAACCAAAGTAGTGAATGTTTTATTGAAATTGTGAAACTGTTGTGTTAACAATGTGTGTGCAGGTTCAGGTCACTTATATTCTGATTTAAATTATTCGATTTCTTAAATCGTCCCATCAATAGTAAACATGATGTAAATTGATGTAAACGGCTGTGATGTGCTCTGGAAATGTAGTAGTAATAATAGTATTATAGTTTTCTATTTGTAAAGACATTAGCACAGGTTTAATTTCTTGGACAACAGGATGATTGGACAATTAAAGCAAATTCTTAAACACTACAATTTTTTTTCGCTTCCAAATTGCCAGAGGTATCAGTTTCCGTAGTGTAGTGGTTATCACGTTCGCCTCACACGCGAAAGGTCCCCGGTTCGAAACCGGGCGGAAACAATGGATTTTGGATATGAAATACACAATATCTCCATATAGTGTATAAATGATGTCAAATTAATCAACCCTACTGCCAGCTGCAGTTGAAGGTGCAGCTAGCAGTAATTTATGATGGTCAATTCAGGCAGCAGTATATAAAATCCTCACTGAAATCACGATATGTATTAGTTTCTTTGTTTATAGAGTATCTTTTCACTGCATTGTAAAATGGGAGTCATAATATAATGTTGTTTAATCAATAAAAAAAAGACATAATTGGAACAAACACTTAGTCAAAGTAGATTTCTGTTTGTTAATGTATTCAAACGTCGAAACAGCGCCACTGCCCATAGGATAACATGTAATGGTTAGAAACGGTACTGCGTCCTCATGTCCCCGGCCGTTCCTCGTTAGTATAGTGGTGAGTATCCCCGCCTGAAATATCCAAACATGGTATGAGCTTAATTACCCCTTTATTGACACCACCAACGGTTCATTTCAATAGATTTTTAAATAGATGAACTGAATATCTGTGGGTTTTTGGGACTGTTAGTTTGACATAGCAAGATATCACAACAACAACAGTGAACAATCACTGTGAAGTACCATGCATGCACCATGAGTGTCAGAAACTGGACTTTTAATATATGTAATTTGAATCAAGCCACAATTATTATTATTTATTAGAATTAGTTGAACTTTCTACAGATGTATCAATCCAGAAAAAGCAACATGTACGGCAAATTAACTGCTTCTAAAGCTAGAAAATGACTGCAGTGGGACAGCTGAGCTGCAGCTAGACCCGTGGTAAATGTTTATTTTGTCCACAGAGGGGCGCTACAAGGTTACTTTAAACCCTCAGGAGTCCGACAGCCACTTAGATCCTAAAAGTGCTGCAAATGTTTATATTTTCAGATACTTTCAGATACAGTATACTTTCAAAAACGTTTTCTGAGGGGCTGAGATATTGTAAAAAATATATATATTTCCAGGTGATTATACACTAATGAAAATATAGTTATAACTAAAAGATATAATATGATATTAAATTTCTGACACATTCTGTAAGTAGAGCCTCTTAAATCTGACACATCTGACCTTTAAGACTGTTGAAGTTTATTTTATTTATTTATTTTTGTAGGACAAAACCTTGCAGAGTGTAGGACTGCAGACCGCACACACTTTAGGTACAGAAGTACAAGACCCTTTAAAAATAACAGTTAGTTCCTCGCTGTAACTAAATGTCTACAATCTTATTTTTTATAATAAGAAAGAAAAATTGGATTTTAAACAGTTGGGACTTTTACATAAAAGTGGCTCTGGGATTTGTTCAGGCCTGAGATCAACAATTAAGTAAGTTTTACCTTAGTGCCTCAGTCTTACACCTGACATTCACTCTATTATTTGAGGTTATTTGACCAAGAACATGTTTCACTATGTTTGCTGACATTTAAAAAACTCTGCTCGTTTCAGATCTGTGTCTTCAGGCTGTTCAATGATTTATGACAAAGTACCCTGAAAAATGAAAGGAAAAACCAACATGAAAGTGAAGTCACAGTGAAGGTCACATCAAACAGTGACATTAAACACCATCTGACCAAATAAATCTTCATTTGTTAATGTGATTATTCTACATAAAGCAACATTCTTTTTATTGGAAAGAACATGCATACCAGCTAACATTACACACACACTTGTAATGTCAACATTAATGTTTAAACAGAAAACATCCTTCTACCACATTTTGCCAAGTGAATGGGGCACCCTAAAAGTACTTTACCACGCAACCTAGAGGTCACTTTATCATGCTTTATCCAATGGAAGGAACACCACAGAGGGCACGTTATCACGTTTATTCCATTGGATGGGACACACTAGAGGACACTACCGTGTTTCGCCTTTTAGTAACATCAGACATGAAAGGGAACCCTATCAGGCACTTTACCACATTCCATCAATGGCTGAGACACTGTAAAGGGCACTTTACCATGTTTTGCCTTTTACTAACATCAGAAATGAAAGGGCACCCTATCGGGCACTTTACCATGTTTTATGCATGGGGAAATAATAATAACTTAATAATTGAGTGATGGGTTGGGCTTTATTTCCTTTTATGTAAACATGTACTGTCCTGGCTCAGCTGGTGTTTTTTAAACAATAGATATTATCAATCAATCAAGCAATAAATCAGTCAATGATTATCTCATTCTGTTTAAGATTTAAAGAGTTCAAAGCTTTCAAGCTTAAATTCCCATCATGCTTTGGGTGATGTCAGCAAGAAGAATAATGTTTCCATTGAGACAGTAATAAGCTAGCTGTGGGCTACAATCAAAATTATTTTATTATACATAATTGCAATATCTGCCTCAATGTGATGAGTGGTACTATGTGTCTATAAGTTATTTAACTCTAAACTTATTGGTTTACTAGACAGTTATATTTCTAATATACAAAGAGACAGCACAGATCCAATGAGAGGGGTCCTTAATTCTTTATTCTTCATTCATGAACTTGAATTGTATACATTAGCAGGGCTTGAAATTTACACCCAATAAATGGGTGTACAAATCTTGTCATTTATTTGCTAACATCATACTTAAGTGGACTGTCAATTTCAACAGCTCAAGCTTCAAGCTCATAAATAAGATTGAAAGAAGAAAAGTACAGAAACTCAGGGGTTGAGGCAACATACTATAACTCCTCCAGCAGGTGGATAGATGAAGAGATTGAGGGAAAAAAGGGAGACCACCACCATGATCAACACCATGTCCCAATTCCTAATGTAGTAACGCTGAGTTTGCAGTTATTATGACTTAGATCTCCTATTCACATTAAAAAAAACCCTCTAGTGAGTAAAAAAACAGAATCAAAGCGAAATGACCCAGAATGGAGCCTTGTGGGACTCCATGAGGAATCATTGTTCTCTCTTTTTTTATGGTTTATTTTATGTAATAGTTTAAAGAGTGTTTTGTGGTACATGATCTGGAGCAAAACAGTTCATGTGATTTTATTTTAGCTTGGAGCAGCTAGCTGTTATGTTTGGGACATAAATAAGGAAAGAGAGACTGGTAGAAAGAGACCAAACTTTTCATCCTGCTGGAATGATGTCACTGGGCTCTGTAAAACAGATGCAACACAGACACATTAATTAGTTAATTAGTAGTGGTATAGTAGTATAATAATTAAAAATAGATGAGAATAAATATTAGAACATTTATTGTCCCTAAATTCAGATTGTTCGTTCTCTCTTCTCAATGTTTTAATTAAACCTCATTCATCCTTAAAATTAACTGAAATAAATAACAGATGTAACAACTTAAAATAAATGTAAATAAAATCTCAGAAAACAAGCAAACATTGTGTCATTAAATCATTTTGTTATTGTCTGAAGTACTTTGTGTTTCATTTTGTTCATATGAATTGTGCCATACAAATAAAGTCACTAGACAATAAAAGCACTTACTGGTTTGACCAAGACTTCAAGCAACAGGACTTTAGGGTTTAGCTGTCTTTTTGGCCTGGGCTGGACCTTTGGGTTTAGCTGTCTGCTTGGGCTGCACTGGATCTTTGGGTTTAGCTGTCTGCTTGGGCTGCACTGGATCTTTGGGTTTAGCTGTCTGCTTGGGCTGCACTGGATCTTTGGGTTTAGCTGTCTGCTTGGGCGCCACTGTCACTGTATCGGCTTTGGAAGTCCTGTTAGCCTCTCTGCGAGGAGGTAAAGTAAGTAAAATCATTATAAAGCGACATTATGATGCATTGATCATAAACTGTTCATATGGACACTGACAGCTCACAGTCAGTGCTCACTTTAAGTTTGTGACTGCATAAGGGGCGTAGAACAACAATACTGACCGTGCTTCTTCAGCAAGTTCTTCAGATTCTTCAGCTTGGGCAACTAGGGCACACAAACATCATAAGTTAATTGTTAAAAGAAAAACAGCAGCATTATTCAATCCTTTACTCTGTTTTATTTCATTTAATGATCTGGCTCTTTTTTATACCTAGAAAGATGTTTTAAAATCTTAGGCGGTTCTCTCACAGAAAGCTGAGGCAACAGTGCTAACCACTGTGCCGCCCAGAAAGCTAAAATATAAATTATATTCAAAAATTTACAATTTACAATTTTACAAGCATTGAAATCACTGATTTGAAGTAACAAACTGATGAGGCTGTTGTTTTTTGTTGTTTAAATGCAGTTTCATTAAAGGTCATGGTTGCTTCTTGTCTTTGTAGAGTTGTTCCTATTTAAGTATCAAGTAATTATTATTCCAGTTATTTGAAACCTCTCAAAAGTTTTCTTGGTGCAATATTTTGAGCTACAAGGTATTCATACACGTGAACAAATGTGACCTCAAGTCCCAATGTCCCACAATATGACAGAACGTCCCCGCAAAGTCACACACATGACGTATCTTGTTCTTACCTAACACTATGAATCCGATGGCCAGCACTGAAATACACACAGACAGTTTGAGTTTTAACACACATTCATAATACTTTTAATGAAAGTGACACTAACAAGCATTTCTATAACAATACATGTAGCTTGTTACACAGGTCAACGAAAGAAATAATTAAAAATAAATGAGAATAAAGTTTAGAACATTTATTGTCCCTAAGTTCACATTATTCGTTCTCTCTAAACCTTGACATAAGTCCATTAATTGATTAATCAATCAACAGAAAATTAATCATTTATTAAGCAGAAGTGGATTTTCTGTTTTGTTTTTCTTTGCTATGACTTTCTGTGGGTTCTGATTGGACATAACAATACATTTACAAAAGAAAAGTAGTAGTAGTAGAAGTGGCAGATTAATGAATAATCACAATGATTTGTCCGTATAAGGACAAAATGTTCAAATCTTCAGATTTAATTAAGATGTGTGGTCACACTTGGATCAAACTTCCTAAAAATAATTCTTGTTCCAGATTATTCAGCATGAAGTTTGTTCAGTGAAGTCAGCATTGAAAACAATAATTTCTTAAATGTTTCAGAATGTGAAGCTCTTAACTCAAATACAACTTTCCGCCTGGTTTAACTTTTAATTCTGGAAAACAGAGATATACTTTCTATGGAGATATGTCTTATGAACGCTGCAGATGAACAGATCAGAGTACTCACAGGCCAGCAGGGTGAACTTGAATGAAACCATGTCGGCAGGTCTGCAGTCAGCTGAGTTAGTTGGACGACAGCTTTTCTTCCAAAGACTCTGAAGAAAGTGATGTCTCCTCTTAATCGGCTCAGAAATTTATACCCTGCAAACTGTCACTAACTTCAGCTGTTTGATTAACAACACGCCTTGCTGGTTAAATGAGATCACATATACGCCTTTGGCTTTGAGTTTGCCTCAAGCACTAAACACTATTATAGTAATATTAACTTTTAGTCATAATGATGTTATGTCTCAATATGTACAGTTTAAAAAGATAACATGAAATGTGAGAACAGTGTGTACTGACTAAATACTTGTTAACCCTCAGGAGTTTGAGCAGTCGCCCACAATTACAGTTGATATGGCCATAGATAGGACCCCAGAGAGTTAAAAGACCAACTTTAACCTCCAAAACTCTTTTTAAAGTGTCTTTAAATTTATTTTTTAAAAGTCTGCCAGGATCTTATTATGTTCTGTATCACCTTGTTCCCACTCCACACTAAAGCTTGTTGATGTCAAATTCACTTTAATTCATGGAGAAAATATCAGCAGATTAATCCAGAATGAAAATAATCATTAGTTGCAGTCCGATACAAAATAGTTCAAAATGATCTTACCAGCAATTTTGGCAATCTAAGTCATAATAACTGCAAACTCAGTATTACAACATTAGGAATAGGGACATGGTGTTGATTATCTTTCTTCTTTCTGTAACGACGTGCTTGCCGTTACCTCCTATATTCATTCATGGACTGATATTATAAACAGTAAATAAGACACACATTATATTCAAAAGACATTTATTCATAATTGTGTGCAAGATATTCAGGTGAGGTTTCTGTTTCTGGTGAGGGCAGAGATACACGGCACTGAACGGGGGGCCAGTCCGCCTTCCGCCTCATCCGCTCATTGTATGACACCTTATGTATATTTCCGGGAGGACAAGAGTAAGTAGGAAGTGGGAGTTTGGTGTTTTGATAATGGTAAATGGGTTTGTAAATAGGTGTTTATGTTGTATATATTGTATTTGTTGATATATGTAAATATTTATGATTTGTTATTATTTATGTAAATTTGCAAAAACACCTGTCAATGGTCTGGTCTAATTGGTCACGTGACTAATAACATTTGTATAAAAGGAAGTCAAATTACATTTTTCATCATTATTTTTGTAAGACTGAATACTATTTTACACCCTAATTTACATGATGATGTGCAAAACATGGAAACCCCACATTTAATTGACAATGGCACAAAGGCAACTTAAACCTTGAAACTGAGAGATTTTATTGGTTTTGGAAAGTTATATTATATTTAGATGATAATTGGTATTACAGAAACATATGTGTGATTATTATGTAAGTAACCTGAGTTATGCGCTATGATTTAACCTGTTGGAGGAGTTATAGTATATTGCCTCACACCCTGACTTGTGTTAGAACGCCATTGTTTCCTTTCTTCAGTTCTTGTTTTCAATGTTTTATTTTGAAATTTCAACACAATTTTCAATTATGGGGCTAAAACATTGACATTATCATTTTGAAAATATAATGTCAAATAGAAAAATGTAGTTGAAAATGTAGTTAGAAAAACATCCTGAAACTGTGGCCACCTGAAGCAGGTTGTTTCATCCTTTAGGAAGGAGTTAGTGTAGTCAGTTTTGCCTCTGGACGAGTCTCAGCTTTAGTTTCCATTAAAAGGATTCCTGATTCCTGTGGTGGAAACGACCTAGATGATTGAATCAACAGGTAGAGGCCTGTGTTCTCTGTTGAATATTATGTTGGACATAATAACTGAATTATTGCTTCTTTTATATATCATGATGTTTATGTCTTTGGACATGTAAAAATATGTTTTCTCATCCCTTAAAAATTCTAGGTAGAATTTGAGTACCATAACTAGTGTATGTGTATGATTAAGTTGAATATCTTTTAACATAATAATGTTACTACCACAACTCTCCGGGGTCCTATTACTGGGTGATTGCTCAGAGCCCAAACGGTTAACAAGTATTTAGACAGTGCACACTGTTCTCACGTCTCATGTCATCATTTAAAAATTTAAAATGTACATATTGAGGCATAACATCATTATTACTGAATGTTAATATTACCACAATAGTGTTTAGTGCTTGAGGCAAACTCAAAGCCAAAGGTGTAAGTGCCATGTGATCTCATTCAACTAGCAAGGTGTGTTGTTAATCAAACACCCTGAGTCACTGAGACAGTTTGCAGGATAGAAATTATTTAGCTGATTAATAGGAGAAAAAATTTAAGTTGTCCAATTAACCAAGCTGACTGCAGACCTGCCAACGAGAACTTTACATTGAGAAACATTTAAGAAATTAGTGTTTTTAATGCTGACTTCACTGAACAAACTTCCTACTATATAATCTGGAACAAGAATAACACAAACAATGTGAATTTAGGGAAAATAAATGTTCCAATCCGTATTCACATCTATTTTTAATTATTTATTTTACTGAACTGTGTAATGAGCTACAGTTAGGTCCATATATATTTGGACACAGACAAGTTTTGTTATTTTGGTTGTTTACCAAAATATATTCAAGTTTCGTAGGATCGTAGGACCCTTTCCACGGTAAAGAAAAACCCCTTAACAACATCAAGCCAAGCGAAGAACACTCTCCAGGAGGTAGACATATCATTCTCCAAGTCTACCATAAAGAGAAGACTTTACAAGAGCAAGTACAGAGGGTTCACCACAAGGTGCAAACCATTAATAACCCTCAAGAACAGAATGGCCAGATTAGACTCTGTCAAAAACCATTTAAAAAAGCCAGCCCAGTTCTGGAACAGCATTCTTTGGACAGATGAAACTAAGATCAACTTGAACCAGAATGATGAAAGAAAAAAGTATGGAGAAGGCTTGGACCAGCTCATGATCTGAAGCATACCACATGAACTGTAAAACATGGTGGAGGCAGTGTGTGGCATGGGCATGCATGGTTTGCAATAGCACTGGGTCACTAGTGTTTATTGATTATGTAACAGAAGATAATAGCAGCTGGATGAATTTTGACGTGTATCAGGATATACTGTCTGCTCAGATTGCTCAGAAAGTTTACTGGACGGTGCTTCACTTTACAGACGGACAATGATCCAAAACATTTTTTAAGGAGTCAATCTCCTTAAGTCTTAAGACAAAGAAGTGTAATATTCTGCAATCAAGTCAATCACCTGATCTCAACCCGATCAAGCATGCATTTCACTTGCTGAAGACAAAACTTAGAATGTAGAATGACCCACGAACAGACAACAACTGAAGACAGCTGCAATAAAGCTCTGAAAAAGCATCACAAAGGAAACCCAGCCAGCATTTGGTGATGTCCATGGGCTCAAACTTCAAGCAACAATTGTCTACAAAGGATTCTTGACAAAATATTAAAAATATATATTTTATTTATGAATATGTTAATTTGTTCAATTACTTTTGAGCCCCTGAAATAAGGGAACTATGTATAAAAATAGCTGCAATTCCTAAATGTTTCAATCATTTTTTTGTTTACCCCATTAAAATTAAAGCTGAACTTCTGCACTTTAATTACATCTCGGCCATTTAATTTCAAATCCATTGTGGAGGCGTGCAAAAATGAAAATTCTATCCCTGTCCAACTATTTTTGGAACTAACTGTAGTTGTATTGTTCTGGAAATGCTTGTTAGTGTCACATTGATTAACAGTATTATGAAGGTGTGTTAAAACTCAAACTGTCTCTGTGTGTTTCAGTGCTGGCCATCGGACTCATAGCTTTAGGTACAAACAAAAAAGTTGTGTGTGTATTTACTGACTTTGTGGGGACATTCTGTCATATCGTAGGACATTGGGACTCGAGGTCCCCACATTGTACAACAAAGTGAAGCATTAAAGAGCAAATTAACAGCTTGTCTAAATTAATTGAAATTGAAAATATAATTAGACATTGAAAACTAGAAGTTTGAAACAAGCTCCACTGAGAAACACAACACATCTACCTTAGTTTTTATTTATTTATTATTATTATTTATTTACAGTGTTGGTAATCTTACTTTAAAAAAGAAATTAGTTACAGTTACAAATTACTTCTGCCAAAAAGTAATTGAGTTAGTAACTCAGTTACCACACTGTAAAAGTAATTAGTTACTCAGCAAAGTAACTGTGACATTATTTTTTATGTTCTATAACGCTATTATGTTCTATAACATCTTTAACGTCAAAGATGTTTATATTAACTGATTGAAGAATAAAACCACTATATACAGTATTTGCTCGTTGCTTGTTGTTTTAACAGAGTGGCTCCGTCTCCTTTGCTGGAGCTCACGCTAGCTGCATTTGGGCTTGGGGTTGGGTTAGCAGCAGCAACAAGTGTCGTGTTAGCATGTGTAGATGTGAGGTGCTTCATAAGGTTAGAGTTGCAGACGTGGATAAGATCTTTTTTCCTGGGCATAGCTTGCATGATACATATACATTCTTGCCTTTAATTTCAACGAGGGAGAAGTAGTGCCGGTGTCATGCCAAAAAGTGATTGTCTGCCAGAATCTGATTTCCGGCCGCGGGAGCGCGCACAGCAGCCCGTTGAGCAGTAGCGCAAAAACGTCTGCTTTTCTCTGAATTAAACAGTCATAATATGCAGATACACACAACTGTATTATAATGTACGTACCGAAGTACCTGAATGGAAATCTGAATTTTAGTTGTAATGGTCCTTTAAAAGAATTCCAAGCTGTCCTGTGAGCTCAGATCTTTATATAATGAAGCTCAAGAATGAGATCAAGTCATATTTAGGCAGAAATCACCTTTCATTAACTGTATTTGGCCTTCAATCAATTTTTGGCAGGTGAAAAAGCCTATTTTGTGTTGTAATGGTCCTTTAAAAGAATTCCAAGCTGTCCTGTGAGCTCAGATCTTTATATTATGAAGCTCGAGGATGAGATCAAGTCATATCTAGGCAGAAATCACCTTTGAGTAACTCTATTTGGCCTTCAATCAATTTTTGGCAGGTGAAAATGCCCATTTTGTGTTGTAATGGTCCTTTAAAAGAATTCCAAGCTGTCCTGTGAGCTCAGATCTTTATATTATGAAGCTCAAGAATGAGATCAAGTCATATCTAGGCAGAAATCACCTTTGATTAACTGTATTTGGCCTTTAATCAATTTTTGGCAGGTGAAAAAGCCTATTTTGTGTTGTAATGGTCCTTTAAAAGATTCCAAGCTGTCCTGTGAGCTCTAGTGTTTATATTATGCAGCTCAAGAATGAGATCAAGTCATATTTAGGCAGAAATCACCTTTCATTAACTGTATTTGGCCTTCAATCAATTTTTGGCAGGTGAAAAAGCCTATTTTGTGTTGTAATGGTCCTTTAAAAGAATTCCAAGCTGTCCTGTGAGCTCAGATCTTTATATTATGAAGCTCGAGGATGAGATCAAGTCATATCTAGGCAGAAATCACCTTTGAGTAACTCTATTTGGCCTTCAATCAATTTTTGGCAGGTGAAAATGCCCATTTTGTGTTGTAATGGTCCTTTAAAAGAATTCCAAGCTGTCCTGTGAGCTCAGATCTTTATATTATGAAGCTCAAGAATGAGATCAAGTCATATCTAGGCAGAAATCACCTTTGATTAACTGTATTTGGCCTTTAATCAATTTTTGGCAGGTGAAAAAGCCTATTTTGTGTTGTAATGGTCCTTTAAAAGATTCCAAGCTGTCCTGTGAGCTCTAGTGTTTATATTATGCAGCTCAAGAATGAGATCAAGTCATATTTAGGCAGAAATCACCTTTCATTAACTGTATTTGGCCTTAAATCAATTTTTGGCAGGTGAAAATGCCAGATTTTAGTTGTAATGGTCCTTTAAAAGAATTCCAAGCTGTCCTGTGAGCTCAGATCTTTATATTATGAAGCTCAAGAATGAGATCAAGTCATATCTAGGCAGAAATCACCTTTCATTAACTGTATTTGGCCTTCAATCAATTTTTGGCAGGTGAAAATGCCTATTTTGTGTTGTAATGGTCCTATAAAAGAATTCCAAGCTGTCCTGTGAGCTCAGATCTTTATATTATGAAGCTCAAGAATGAGATCAAGTCATATCTAGGCAGAAATCACCTTTGAGTAACTGTATTTGGCTTTCAATCAATTTTTGGCAGGTGAAAATGCCAAATTTTAGTTGTAATGGTCCTATAAAAGAATTCCAACCTGTCCTGTGAGCTCAGATCTTTTTATTATTAAGCTCAAGAATGAGATCAAGTCATATCTAGGCAGAAATCACCTTTGAGTAACTGTATTTGGACTTCAATCATTTTTTGGCAGGTGAAAATGCCTATTTTAGTTGTAATGGTCCTTTAAAAGAATTCCAAGCTGTCCTGTGAGCTCTAGTGTTTATATTATGAAGCTCCAGAATGAGATCAAGTCATATCTAGGCAGAAATCACCTTTCATTAACTGTATTTGGCCTTAAATCAATTTTTGGCAGGTGAAAATGCCAGATTTTAGTTGTAATGGTCCTTTAAAAGAATTCCAAGCTGTCCTGTGAGCTCAGATCTTTATATTATGAAGCTCAAGAATGAGATCAAGTCATATCTAGGCAGAAATCATCTTTGAGTAACTGTATTTGGCCTTCAGTCATTTTTTGGCAGGCAAAAAAGCCTATTTTGTGTTGTAATGGTCCTTTAAAAGAATTCCAAGCTGTCCTGTGAGCTCTAGTGTTTATATTATGAAGCTCAAGAATGAGATCAAGTCATATTTAGGCAGAAATAACCTCTCAGTAACTATACTATGCCTTCAATCGGTTTTTGACAGGTGAAAACTGATTGAAAACTGCAAAACACATCCAAACATGGGAAGCAAATGCTATGTAGGGCCCAGATCAGCTAAGAAACAATGCAGAGTCACGAGGATCATTGCAAAGGTTATCATATCTTTACTGAAAACCCACCAATAAATCATATTCATTATAGTCTAATTTCCAAAGACAGGGCTAAACAAAGTCATCAGACATACCAAGCACACAGAGACATGTCTATCACGTAATTGCCATGTCTGATTTCGCTACAAAATACACTTCTTTTGGCCACAACAATTACGTACAAAAACGTTAAACTTTCGAAGACACGTACCTTTGCTATACAGCATGAGCAGGGCATCCGCCCACCCAGCCAATCATCATCGCATTTGCAACGGCGTCATCATCATCATCCCCACTCCTGCTCTCTCCAGGCAGCTGATGTAGCCAAAGCTTGACACCTCGCGCTTCATTCAACCAATTTGTAGTAACGCGCCACTTTACATTCTCAGTAACGATAACGGCGTTGCAACGATGGGAAAAGTAATTAATTAGATTACTCCGTTACTGAAAAAATAACGCCGTTAGTAACGCCGTTAT
The DNA here is from genome assembly GCA_946959425.1 of Argyrosomus regius. Classification (NCBI taxonomy): domain Eukaryota; kingdom Metazoa; phylum Chordata; class Actinopteri; family Sciaenidae; genus Argyrosomus; species Argyrosomus regius. The sequence continues at coordinate 10,651,400 of OX336896.1, forward strand.
ACTTAAACGCCGTTACTCCCAACACTGTTTATTTATTTATTGACATTATATTCTAAAAATTGTATTATTATTGTTGTGGAGAAATTGCTGAAATCAATGGTCAATGGTGAGGTCAGGAGGGAAGAAAGCGTTCAGGAGCCTCTGATGTCTTATGCTGTAGTATTTATTGAAGCTTGGCCAAGGAGAAACAGAGACACTCTCAAAGTACATCAAACATCAACGGCAAGCTATCTATTATGTTTAGGAAGACAACATTAGGTTCCTTCGACCCTGGTCACCACAACATTGAGATAGACTGGCACCTACTGTCCCCAAACAAAGCCAAACAACTATTACTGCAGAGGACCTCAAGGCCCATGCGTGATCCCATGTAATTTAAGGATAGAAAATTCCATAACAATTATTATTGCTGTACAAATTCTACTACCATTGTTCAGGTGTAATTTCCACCTTTTTCAGACAGTACACTAAAGTGACTTTTTCCTGAGTTTAGTTTCTCCGGTTTAAAAGTTATTTTAAAAGTTATTTTAAACCATGATGGATGGGACACCATAGAGGGCACTTTATCATGTTTTGCCCACTGGAAAAAGAATGCTTTGTTATTTTTTTTTTTTATCTAGCATAGAGCATACAACCAAAATTATTTTATTATACATAATTTAAATGTCTGCCTCTAATATGATGAGTGGTACCATGTGTCTTTATATCATTTAACTCTAAACTTATACACAAAGAGAAAGTACAGATCCAATGAGAGGGGTCCTTAATTTTTTATTCTTCATTCATAAATTTGAATTGACAAAAGAAATTTACACCCAATAACCCAATAAATTGGCATACAAATCTTGTCAATTTACCACCATGATCAACACCATGTCCCAATTCCTAATGTAGTAACGCTGATTTTGCAGTTATTATGACTTAGATCGCCTATTCACATTAAAAAACTTCTAGTGAGTAAAAAAACAGAATCAAAACAATAGGACCCAGAACGGAGCCTTGTGGGACTCCATGAGAAATCATTGTTCTCTCTTTTGTTTTTTGTTTTTTAATACTGTTAAAATCTATCAAGGTTTAGTTCATGTAATAGTTTAAAGAGTGTTTTGTGGTACATGATCTGGAGCAAAACAGTTCATTTGATTTTATTTTAGCTTGGAGCAGCTAGCTGTTATGTTGGGACATAAATAAGGAAAGAGAGACTGGTAGAAAGAGACAAAACTTTTCATCCTGCTGGAATGATGTCACTGGGCTCTGTAAAACAGATGCAACACAGACACATTAATTAGATTATGATACCAATCCTTAATGATTGTTTTGTTGCCCATACCCAGTGACAAATGACAAAGACAACATATGAACGACATAGACCCACAAAATCTTTAATAACTCTAAAACATATTCCAAGAGAAAAATAATAATGTGAGCAGTGCCACTACACATGTACAAAAAAGAAGAATAAAGGCAATATATATATATCTGAAATCAAACGTGAAAGAAATAACAGATGTAACAACTTAAAATAAATGTAAACAAAATCTCAGAAAACAAGCAAATATTGTGTCATTGAATCATTTTGTTATTGTCTGAAGTACTTTGTGTTTCATTTTGTTTGTATAAATTGTGCAATACAAAAACTCACTAGACAATAAAAGCACTTACTGGTTTGACCAGGACTTCAAGCAACATGACCTTAGGGTTTAGCTGGCTTTTTGGCCTGGGCTGGATCTGTGGGTTTCCCAGATTGTTTGGGCTCCACTGGACCTTTGGGATTGGCAGGTATTCTGCGCTCCACTGGATGTTTGGGTTTGCGAACTTGTTTGGTGTTGGCTGGACCTTTGAGTTTCCGGCTAGCTATAGCTGCTGCCAGTGCAGCCTCTCTGCAAGGAGGTAAAGTAAGAAAAATTATATCATAATAAAGCAACATTATGATGCATTGGTCATAAACTGTTCATATGGACACTGACAGCTCACAGTCAGTGCTCACTTTGAGTTTGTGACTGCATAAGGGGCGTAGAATAACAATACTGACCGTGATTCTTCAGCATCAGGTTCTTCAGCTTCAGATTCTCTTTCTTCTGATTCACGAGCTTCAGATATAACTAGGGCACACACACATCATAAGTTAATTGTTAAAAGAAAAACAGCAGCATTATTCAAACCTTTACTCTGTTGCATTTCATTTATTGATCTGGCTCTTTTGTGTACCTAGAAAGATGTTTTAAAATCTTAGGCAGTTCTCTCACAGAAAGCTGAGGCAACAGTGCTAACCACTGTGCCACCCAGAAAGCTAAAATATAAATTATATTCAAAAATGTTATACGCGCATCGAAGTCACTGGAGATTTGAGTAACAAAGTGGGGATGTTGTTTTTATATTGTGTTGTTAAAGATTTTTAAAGGTCATGGTTGCTTCTTGTTTTTGTAGAGTTGTTCCTACTTTTGTATCAAGCAATTATTATTACAATTATTTGCAACCTCTCAAAAGGTATTCATACACGTGAACAAATGTGACCTCGCGTCCCAATGTCCCACAATATGACAGAACGTCCCCACAAAGTCAGTTAATACACACAACGTATCTTGTTCTTACCTGAAGCTATGAATCCAATGGCCAGCACTGAAACACACACAGACAGTTTGAGTTTTAACACACATTCAAAATACTTCTAATGAATTTGACACTAACAAGCATTTCTATAACAATACACGTAGCTCATTACACAGGTCAATAAAACAGATAATTAAAAATAGATGAGAATTAAGATAAAAACATTTATTGTCCCTAAATTCACATTATTCGTTCTCTCTTCTCAATGTTTTGATACAGCCTTAAAATTAACCTTGACGTTAGTCCATTAATTGATTAATCAATCAACAGAAAATTAATCATTTATTAAGCAGAAGTGGACTTTCTGTTGTTGTTTTGTGTTTGTTGTGTTTTGTTATTGTTGTAACTATACATTTACAAAAGAAAAGAAAAGTAGTAGTAGTGGCAGATTAATGAATAATCACAATGATTTGTCCGTATGAGGACAAAATGTTCAAATCTTCAGATTTAATAAAGATGTGTGGTCACACCTGGATCAAACTTCCTAATTCTTGTTCCAGATTATTCAGCATGAAGTTTGTTCAGTGAAGTCAGCATTGAAAACAATCATTTCTTAAATGTTTCAGAATGTGAAGCTCTTAACTCAAATACAACTTTCCGCCTTGTTTAACTTTTAATTCTGGAAAACAGAAATATACTTTCTATGGAGATATGTCTTATGAACGCTACAGATGAACAGATCAGAGTACTCACGGGCCAGCAGGGTGAACTTAAATGAAACCATGTCGGCAGGTCTGCAGTCAGCTCGGACAGCTTTTCTTCCAGACTCTGAAGAAAGTGATGTCTCCTCTTAATCGGCTCAGAAATTTATACCCTGCAAACTGTCACTAACTTCGGCTGTTTGATTAACAACACGCCTTTGCTGGGTGAATGAAATCACATGGCACTTACATCTTTGGCTTTGAGTTTGCCTCAAGCACTAAACACTATCACATTAATATTAGGATTCAGTAGTAATGATTACTATTGATGGTTATCTCTATATACTTGTATACAGTTTAAATCAATAAAACGCCTTTGGCTTTGAGTTTGCCTCAAGCGCTCAACACTAGTATAGTTATATTAACTTTCAGTCACAATGATGTTATGTCTCTATATGTACAGTTTAAAAAGATAACACAAAATGTGAGAACAGTGTGTACTGACTAAATACTTGTTAACCCTCAGGGGTTTGAGCAATCGCCTACAATTGCAATAATACTTCTTCAAACAGTACGCAAATGGAACTTTTTCCTGAGTTTAGTTCTTCTGGTTTAAAAATTATTTTAAAAGTTATTTTAAACCATGATGGATGGGACACCCTAGAGAGCAGTTAATCATGTTTTGCCCACTGGAAAAAGAGCGCTTTGTTATTTTTTAAATCTAGCATAGAGGCATGGTTTTAATAATTGAGTGATGGGTTGTGCAGACATTGTCCAATGAATCACTGAGGTAGTAATTGATGTTGTCGTTTTTTTAAATAGTTTTTTTGTTTCTTTCTTGCCGTATCAGATCTTCCTTCTTGACCCATCATCTACACACATCCCGTCCCAAAAGGACCACAAGAAAAATTAGCCTTTGGGCTTTATTTCCTTTTATGTAAACACGTACTATCCTGGCTCAGCTGGTGTTTTTATATATAGATATATCAATCAATCAAGCAATAAATCAATCAATGATTATCTCATCTTTCTGTTCAAGATTTAAAGAGTTCAAAGCTTTCCGGCAAAAATTTCCATCATGCTTTGGGTAATGTCAGCAAGAAGAAGAATGTTTTTGCCTCCAAAACATGATTTCATTTCATAATGTTCATGAAACATACAGATGGTTACTCTGAGCACAACAAATATCAGATGGAGTCCTATTGATTTTATCCACTTTTAACTTTAATATTTAGCATGTCCACCTTTTGCAGCAATTAAAGCAGCACATCTCTCTGGCATTGTGTCAATATATTTCCTGAGAACTTCAACACTAATGTTATCCCATGCCTTCTGCAACTCAAGCCAAAGGCTTTCCTTTTAATGTACAATAGATCTGTACAGTTTATTTTTCAACTCACCCCAAATTTGCTCTATGGGGTTGAGGTCTGGACTTTGAGGGAGCCAGTCCATCATTTTCAATGTTTCAGCAGATTCCTTCTGTCACCGGTAGTTCCGGCAATATTTAGAAGAATGTTTATGGTCATTGTCCTCTTGGAAAATAAATCCAGGCCTAATAAGACTCCCAGATGTTATTCTGTGTATCACCAGAATATTGTGGTATACTTTCTTATCCATGATGCCATCAATTTTCACTAAGTCACCTGTTCCTGAGGCTGAAATGGTAACCAACACCATAATACTACCCTCTCTGTGTTTAACTGTTGGCAAGAGACACTCATTTTTATATCTCTCCCCCTCCCTCCGTCGAACATACACTCTTTCCTTGTTAAACTTGGACTCATCAGTCCACAACACTTTATACCAATCTTCCTTTGTCCATTTCTTGTGTTCTTTTGCAAATTTCAGGTGTTTTACTCTATGTTTCTCTTTCAGTAATGGTTTCTTTGTTGCTAATCTGCAAAGTCCTTCTTCACCCAGTTTCCAACACACAGTTCTTGAAGACAAGCACCATTAGTCATTGTGGCGTTCTACCTCTCCCCTTTTGGTTCAGGTGTGAATTTGTTGGCATCATGACAGTCTAAAGTGTACTTTACAGTGCTTGGACTGCATCTCAAGACACAGGCCTACCTTGTTTTAAGTAAAATGACCTAAATCTCCTTATGATGGCTCTATTCTATGTTTTACAGATTATAATGATGACATTGTAGATATTTCATTCATTTTATGGATATTTTAACGACCAATTCAACAAAAACAACTGAAACCTCTTAAGTATGCCAAGTTCTAATAATTTTGGCCACCACTGTAATTTAATGTCTGCCTCTAATATGATGAGTGGTACTATGTGTCTATAAGTTATTTAACTCTAAACTTATTGGTTTACTAGACAGTTATATTTCTAATATACAAAGAGACAGCACAGATCCAGTAAGAGGGATCCTCAATTCTTTATTCTTCATTCATAAACTTGAATCTTATTTCTAATTATTGAGACAAAAGAAACCAGCAGGGCTTGAAATTTACACCCAGTAACCCAATAAATGGGGTTACAAATCTTGGCAGTTTATCCACCAATGTCTTACTTAAGTTATTAAAATTTACATTTGCTGGTAATTTTACAAATGAGTGTCCTTCTTGGCTGTTGATCCAAAATGTAAATTTCAAGCTCATGAATCAGATTGAAAGAAGAAACCCCTGGGCCTTCAGGGGTAAGGGGTATTGGATGGAGGAATAAAACTGAATTTGCTGATCCCATAAAATGTCTCAATTTCAAGGTTTGATAACTTGCCTTTGTGCTATTGTCAGTTACACATGGGGTTTCCTTGTTTTGCATATCTTCGTGTAAATTAGGTTGTAAAATAGCATTCAGTCTTACAACAATAACAATGAAACATAGAATTTGATAAGCATTTCATGTCTTTAATCATATCTTTGCCTTTGGTTTGCTGCTGGTAGTTCTGCTGCTCCGCCACGTTTTAGGACTGATAAAAAAACTGAAGGAAAAAAGAGAGATACTCAACACCATGCCCCAATTCCTAATGTAGTAATGCTGAGTTTGCAGTTATTATGACATAGATTGTCAATTTGACATTAGAAAACTTAAATTAATCAAAAAAACTGAATCAAAGCTAAAGGACCCAGAATTGAGCCTTGTGGGACTCCATGTGTAATGATTGTTTCGTCTTTTGTTTTTACTACTGTTTAATTCTATCAAGGTTTACTTCATGGGGACATGTATAGGGAAAGAGAGATTGGTAGAAAGAGACCAAACTTTTCTTCCTGATGGAATGATGTTACTGGGCTCTGTAAAACAAATGCAACACAGACACATTACATTACATTACATTACATTCTGATACCAATTCTGATTGTTTTTTTGTCCATACCCAGTGACAAATAAAACAGACAACATATGAACGACACAGACCCACAAAATTACTAATAACTCTAAAACATATTCCAAGAGAAAAATAATGTAAAAACTCATGAGTAGCCCTGAGCAGTACCGCTACACATGTACAAAAAGAAGATTAAAGAATAAAGTTAAAATGAATGTAAACAAAATCTCAGAAAACAAACAAACATTGTGTCATTCAGTCAGTCTGAAGCACTTTGTGTTTCATTTTGTTTGTATGAATTGTGCAATACAAATAAAGTCACTATACAATTAAAGCACTTACTGGTTTGACCAGGACTTCAAGCAACAGGAGCTTAGGGTTTGGCTGGCTTTTTGGCCTGGGCTGGACCTTTGGGTTTGCCAGATTCTTTGGGCTGCACTGGACTTTTGGGTTTGCCTGGTTGTTTGGTATTGGCTGGAACTTGTGTGCTGTTAGCTTTAGCTGCTGCCGTTGTAGCAAATCTGCAAGGAGGTAAAGTAAGAAAAATTATAAAATAATAAAGCAACATTATGATGCATTGATCATAAACTGTTCTTATGGACACTGACAGCTCACAGTCAGTGCTCACTTTTCTCACTTGTAGTTTGTGACTGCATAAAGAGACACAGAATAATAATACTGACCCTGCTTTTTTAGCTTCACCTTTCCCTTCTTCAGCTTCAGCTTCCCCTTCTTCAGCTTCAGCTTCCCCTTCTCCACCTTCTGATTCTTCAGCTTCCCCTTCTCCACCTTCTGATTCTTCAGCTTCCCCTTCTCCCTCTTCTGATTCTTCTGATGACGATTCTTCTGAGGCACCTAACATCACATCATCAAGTTAATCGTTAAAAGGACAACAGCAGCATTAATCAAACTTTTACTCTGTTATAATTCTTTTATTGATCTGGCTCTTCTGTATGCCTAGATAGATGTTTTCAAAATCTTAGGTGCTTCTCTCACAGAAAGCTGAGGCAACAGTTCTAACCACTGTGCCACTGAGAAAGCTAAAATATAAACTACATTCAAAAAATGTATACAAGCATTGAAATTACTGGTAATTAAGTAATTAACAAACTGGTGAGGCTGTTTTTTTATGGTCAAGTGCAGTTTTATACAATGGACAAGACTGGGAGTGTCACCCCAAATAACATGGTTGCATGACTGGCTACGTTTTTGAATGATGTTCCAATGTTCTATCTGTAGAGCAACCTGACAACATTTTGTTCTGACTCTGTGATACAGATATTCTGTAATCTGTATTGCACAGTGAGTGTGTTAGGATTCAATTACATTTTTTTTTAACTAATGAATTTACACGAGGTGTTAATTTGCTCATCAATGGTTTACTTTGTGGTACAATGTGTGGACCTTGAGTCCTAATGTCCCACAATATGACAGAACATCCCCAAAAAGTCAATTAATACACACATGACGTATCTTGTTCTTACCTAACGCTATGAGTCCAATGGCCAGCACTGAAACACACACAGACAGTTTGAGTTTTAACACACCTTCATAATACTTTTAATTAATGTGACACTAACAATCATTTCTATAACAAAGCACGTAGCTCATTACACAGGTCAATAAATTAAAAAATTCACATTGTTTATTCTCTCTTCACAATGTTTTAATTGAAAAATCTAATCTAATCTCTTAAAATTAACCTTTACATAGATTTTCTGTTTTTTTGTTTGTTTGTTTGTTTGTTTTGTTTTACTCTGCTATGACTTTCTTTGGGTTCTGATTGGACATAACAATACATTTACAAAAGAAAAGAAAAGTAGTAGTAGTGGCAGATTAATGAATAATCACAATGATTTGTCCGTATGAGGACAAAATGTTCAAATCTTCAGATTTAATTAAGATGTGTGGTCACACTTGGATCAAACTTCCTAAAAAGAATTCTTGTTTCAGATTATTCAGCATGAAGTTTGTTCAGTGGAGTCAGCATTAAAGACATTAAGCTCTTAAATGTTTCAGAATGTGAAGTTCTTAACTCAAATACAACTTTCCGCTTGGTTTAACTTTTAATCCTTGAAAACAGAGATATACTTTCTATGGACATATGTCTTAAGAGCGCTGCAGATGAACAGATCAGAGTACTCACAGGCCAGCAGGGTGAACTTGAATGAAACCATGTCGGCAGGTCTACAGTCAGGTCGGTTAGTTGGACAACTTAAAACTTTTCTTCCAAAGATTCTGAAGAAAGTGACGTCTCCTCTTAATCAGCTATAGAATTTATACCCTGCATACTGTCCCTAACTTCGGCTGTTTGATTAACAACACGCCTTGCTGGTTGAATGAGATCACATGGCACTTACGTCTTTGGCTTTGAGTTTGCCTCAAGCACTCAACACTAACACATTAATATTAGGATTCAGTAGTAATGATTACTATTGATAGTTTTCTCTCTATATGTACAGTTTAAAACGATAAAATGAGACGTGAGAACAGTGTGTACTGACTAAATGCTTTAGTAACCCTCTGGGGTCTGAGCAATTGCACACAATTGCAAAAGCAGTTGATAGGGCCGTAGATAGGACCCCAACTTAAAACTCAGCTCAAATAATCAGCAGATGAATACAGACTAAAAATAATTCTGAGTAGCAGTCCGTTAAAATATAGTTCAAAATGAGCTTCACCTCAACAGTAAAATCCTGCTTTTTCATTGATGCATGAGTCAGAGTAATTTAATGTATATTTGTACAACAGCCACAGAGAACATACTGCTTTTATACTTACATACTGAAGAAACAAGTATGGTAGTAACAGACCTAAATATTTCATCCAACACTGTTTAACATGTAGATACACATGTACTAGTTCTGGTATTCAAATTCATATCTAGAATTATAATTCAAGACTGTGTAGTTACAGATTGGTCAAATAAATGCACTGTGCATACAACTGTATATGTTTTCTGATGATATATATAATTACATATACTATATATTGTATATATTATACAAATAATTATATATTATCAAACACGTCCATCCTTTGTTAGGATTCTTTTTGTTTTGTTTTTTTGTGTCATTGGTCTAATTTCCTTGACCTTTCTGCAGACTGTCTTGACAACAGGGACTTTTTCATGAGTTGAACCAGTTCCTCTGGTTTCAAAGTTATTTTGGTTCAAATTGGCTAGTTGATGTTTGGGGGGCAGCTGAAATGAGCAAAAAGCTTCTTGCCTGTCACATTCAGTAGTTGTTTTATTAAATCTGAATGCTTTGAAATCCCAGTAATGAAGACATTTTGAAAAATGTTTTTATTCACTCATATTTACTTCATATAGCCTCTGTGACGTTCATTAACCCTGTCTTGACTCGTTCAACATTATGATAAAGATCAACATGAGATGATGTGTGTTGTAGTAACGCCCTGCCCACAAGCTTCTCTTCTCATGGAGGTGAACACACACTGCAGGCTTGTATTAAACAAAGGAACATATGTCAAACAGTGAGTACGAGTCACAGTTCGGAGGTCTTGTTTCTGCCCTGCAAACACTCTATAGGTGTGAACTTATTTGATGTGCGGACAAATTTAGCACGCTGGATTTGATATGCATCAAATTCAGAGAGTTTACACAGTCCTTAAACTAAAGACTCTCATCACATTTACATTTACTTCACAGAAAACTATTTGTTTGTCCAATGGATTAAGAATCCGAAGTGTAAGTAACTGAATATTAGGAATGTGTAAAAGTTCACACAGTGTGCAGAATATTTTAGATAGTTACCAAATCCAAGTATATTATCAAAAGAAGATATACTTTAATGAAATGTCACCCTTGGACTTGGACCCCTGTATATGTTAAGAATCAGATTTTCACGACATGAGTATCATGGTCAAATAAATTCACAATTACACTATAATCACAATATCTATAGGAAAAATTGAGTAAAAAACCTCCCGTGTTCTCTTGAGAAAAGTGACTATTCTCAAATGAATTACAGTCAGAATACGAGTGTGTGGAGGTAAATAGAGAGAGTCTGTAACAATAAATGTACAAAAATAACAATTGCACAGAGTAGGAACTATAGATATAGAGTGGAAGGAGGTTTTCATAATCGTTATTGTGTGTATTATTAACATCATATCAGTATTTCATTTTTAAAATATCACGGTTATTGTCAATACCTGTATATCACAGCACCCCTAATGTGGTTCAATGTGGTTCATGTTGTCAACATGCATTTTCACACACACATCTGTGTTTCGATTGGTTTTTATTCAGCTTGTTTTGAGAGTTCAGGCAGGTTATAACCGCAGGAAACACGGATAAAACATAACAGCAGCAGCGTCCTGCTCAGAAAGCATCTCAACACACAGCTGTGTGTAGAATTAAATCAGAGTGCGAGACACAGGGAGTATAACAGCCCCAAAGATTTAAATAGTTAAGAAATGTATCCAGCAACCAACATGAAATCTTCAGCCAGAGATCTAGACATCACATTCTCAACTTCGAAACCAAAATTAAATCAGCTTTGTCTTTTCCTGATCTACAAAAGATTATTCAGGCCTTTGTCTTTTTGCGCATGGACTGCTTGTTGGACATGTCTCAGTGGCTTCAGCTGTTCGAACTTACGTCACATATCACCCCATCTTTCCTCCCTGTATTGGTTTCCAGTCAAATTAAGGACTGATTTCAAGATTATTTATTATTAACCCAGCATAGTCCTCGAGCCTCGCTTGTTGTACCCAGGTAAAGATTGGTGATGTAGGGTGACCAGACTTTTGCCATCAGGGCCCTCGAGCAGGCTCGAGCAGATCAGAATGTTCAGTTTTTAAATCATTGCTTTAAATATCGTTACTGGAAAGTTTTTTGTAATGTCTGTATGGTTGTACACTCGTCTTTTATCTTTGTTTTATTCTCATGTATTCTGTGAAGCATTTGTTTAGACTGTTTTTTGTTTCACAAATAAAATTATTACAAGTGAATATAATTTACTGAAAACATGGAGGGTGCTTCTGTCTTCTGTCATTTAAAAACAAAAAAACATTTTTTCAGTTCCTTGTTGTCAGGTCTGATCAGCCTTTTGGTCATGTTTTAACATGTCAGGTCGGGTCCAGAATTTATTTACAGTTCTGATGTTGAGCTTTGCAGCTGTGTGGCTGTTTTGCAAAACTATAAAGGTGAACAGAAGATGAACAGAACAGCAAATGATTTAACGTTTTTTTCCCCTTTGCATAGACAACTACATATAGGATGAAAAATTGTGTTAACATGATGGTGATTTTTACTGCACCGGTGCTGTACTGTGAACTGAAAACCTAAACACATATAGCTTTATGGATAGTGTGTTTTGTAGGATAACAAGGTTCGCTAGTCCAGAGTATAGATGTTCTCTTGGACCGGTCTTCTCATCCGGATCTCGTAGATGATGTGAGGAGGTTCTTCAGAGGAGAAACTGGAGGAGAAAAGTCGCTCGTCAAACAGTAGGTATAATAAATTCTTATGTAATACAGCTAAGTTTAGTATTTCAGTAACTGTATGAAGAGCAGAACTTCTGGGAAAACTAAAAATCCAGTCGTGGAATGATCTAATGTCGATTGCAACTACTTAACGTTATACTTCATAGTCATGAAAAATAGAAGGATAATAAATGTGTTTCTAAAATACCACCATCTTGGGGAATAGTTCAGGAACATCCGTCTCTGTTGATTTATTCTCCATTTGTCCGTTGTGTTGGACAGCTACATTTTGCTGCTATGTTGCTAAACTATCCCACAGTGCATCCCGTCATGGAATCATCAAAATCCAAGATGGCCGCATTTGAGAAACGAGCCGTGTTGAACTCACCAGCCGCTCTTTAAGGCTCTTCTGTATATTCCACCTGGAGAAAGGAATCAGACTTGAATTAGAAAGATGTTAAATTGTTTGTAAACTTCACTTTGGTTTGAAGGACAATAATATTAAATATTCTGCTTTATTTGGCTCCATATCATGTGACCAAACTTTGGTATGTATCAAGGAGAGAACGTACGTTTGAAGGCCAGAAAGAGAAACACCGCCGCCAAGATCAGCAACACGCTGAGGGAGAGAGAGAGTATGGGAACATTGATCTGAAGAGAGAGAGATGGCAGAGAGTCCTCCATCTAACAGAGAAAGAGAAAGGTTTGAATTTAAAGTTAAAAGTTCCCACGAAGTCCATTGCTTTTACGTGTTTCCTGTAAATATGGCCAGATAGGAAGGAACTTTTTCAGTAGCCAATAGCAAGCTCCTCACATCCCAAGGCAGCCAGTTTGGTTAGGTACACGGCTGACCGAGCTGACGTCAGTGAGCGGCTCCTTAGCAATCTTTCCATCCAGAAAGTCCATAAACCATCTCAGGACTGCCAAGATGGTGACAACCAAAGCTACCATACTCTTAGCTCTGAGGACGTCATTGAGACTGTGCTCCGTCCATGCTACACTGAACGTTGGTCAGTCATTCTCCCCCATGTCCCATCACCCTCCACTATGTCACACATTCAAATTTGAGGGTGTAGTTACTCTTAAAAAACAGGTCTTGGTGGATTTTGTTAGCTTTGAACTTGTTTTGACCGTTTCCAGCCTCTATGCAAATCTAATATCTAATCTAATAGCTTCTGGCTGGAGCTTACTTAGTGCAGAGACATGAATTAAATCAGTTTGAACATGTAACAGTTACACAGAGAGGGAGGACTGGTTATCAAAAAGATATATAATTCAGTCTCTAACATGATGGCCGTGGTGGGTGTCGTGGTTACTCACAGTGATGGTGTCCGAGCGCAACATTGTAGAGTTCTTCCTCAGAAGGTCCAGCTGAGACGACAGCAGGAATTTCCAGTTTACTGAATGTAAACAGACAGCACAGAGAACACGCTCAGAGTAACCCAGACCAGTTCATGATACCAGTTATCATCAAGGATCACTTAAAGAGAGGCAGACCAAGCTGAACTTGCTTGCTTTGTGGTCAGTATCAGTGAGTCATGTTAGGTGGATCTCACCTGTGGAGGTCGATGGCTCTGTGACTTGATCGGTTGTTGCTGTCATGGTTGTTGTTGGAGGGGGAGAACTGGTGACCGGAGCTGAGAAGAAACCAGATGATGTCAGCATTCATACCAAAAGTATAAATATTGAGCATAACAGCTCTATATTCTTAGTCTGAGATTATTGAAAGGCACAAGCAGATGCATAGTTTAGATTACTGGCCTTTTAAAACTGAGGGAAAAAAGTGCAAAGAGGATGGCTTTGGGGCCCTAGGCAGTATATTCAAATGGGTGTTTCCATATTTACTGCCAAAAATAGTGTTTGATTGATGTTGTGCCAAATTTCAATCGAGTAGTTTAGGCTTTAGAAAGACCAAACCTCTCCCATGTTTGCTGTCCACAACAGCCACCAAGAGATCCAAGTCAGCCACTCCCAAGTCGTTAAACACGTCCCTACGCTACAAACCAGGGTGTTGTAGGTTCCACTCCAATAAAGTTTTGTTGTGCCATTGAAATCAGGTGACGTAGTATAAATAGTAAGAAATATTGTAGGGTCAAACAAACATAGGACTTTCAACCAGATGACCGGTGCTCGTGTCCCTTTTAAGTTACATTATGTTCACATTTTAACCCAAACCAAGTAGTTTTTGTGCCTAAACCTAAGTCTGATCAGACGTTGCACATTAATTGTCCTCCACGTCCAAAACTGAGGCTACCTACAGTTTATAGCGTCGGGTGACGAACCAAGCTGTTGTATTTGACTCTTTGACTGAGTTTTTAGTGGGAACTTGATGTCATTCTACACTTTCAATGCTGGTGACGGGAGACAAAATCCACCCAAATCCACCGTCCATTGGAAGTAAATCTGTGAACGTGTCCTCTAATTGTCCATGTGGTGGTGAAGGGTCACTCACCTTTGACCACTCTCAGGTTCATGATCACCTTCTTGTCGTTGAAGATACCATCGATGTCCACCCTGCAGCAGTACGGTCCGCTGTCCGTCCGCCTCACATTTAGGATGTCCAGGTCCATTTGTCCATCCAGGACATCTCCCGTTAGCCGGTACCGGTCTGCGACCTGCATTACCAGGGTCAGGGTTAGATCACAGGGATTTGCATGCACTGATAACGGCACGTTAGCCTGGATTAATTAAAGCACATCTGAAGAACTGCGTGTGTCATTATATTTAAGTTTTCACGACCTTGGAGATGACACCATTTTCGTCCGTCTGCACCAGGATGTTGTTGCACCAGAAGGTCCCGCAGCCACGACCCCAGCAGACCCGACTCAGACCGAAACGCTTCACAGAGTACTGACAGGACAGAGAGGCCACGCCCCCCTCCGCCACTTTAAAACAGGAAACAGATGAAAAGTGTCCACCTGCAGCACAGACGCACATCTGAAACACCTGTACTGAAAATCACCATGTGATTCGTAGGGACAATGTCACAGGCCAAATGCCGAAGTTAATCACAGCGTGCTGATATTCAGTAAAACAGCAGAACCTCGAGTGTGATATTGTTTTTATAAAACTGTTCTACAAGCCCCATTTATTAGTTTACAATAACAGTGACAACAGATTGTGATTTGTTTGTTTATTTAATCATTTATTTGACTCCACCAGCACAAATAGCTGGACCACAACTGGACTGTGACTTGTCAGACAACACATCAATATTTTCCTGAACAGTAGCTTGCGAGCTACTTTATGTAGATCTACATGTTAGCACAGGCCAGCTGCTTTGTATCATGTATTTACACATTTACACAC
The DNA here is from genome assembly GCA_946959425.1 of Argyrosomus regius. Lineage (NCBI taxonomy): Eukaryota > Metazoa > Chordata > Actinopteri > Sciaenidae > Argyrosomus > Argyrosomus regius. Next base: position 10,666,689 of record OX336896.1, read on the forward strand.
AAAACATGAGAAGAGTTTATAAAATCTGAGGTTTTGTTCCAAATTAAACAGTTTAAACGAGTACAGCTGAAACCATTAGTCCATTAATCAATTAATGTATTGACAGAAAATGAACAATCAACCCTTTTTATGATAGTTGAAGTCATTTTCTATGTCAAAACATTTCATGCCTGAGTTCAAAATGAGCTCCACCTCAACCAGCTACAACAGTAAATTCCTGCTTTTACATGAGATCTCTGTTTTACTTGTAACAGAGTATTTTTACAGTATGGTATTAGTACTTTTACTGTAATAACAGTTCTGAATACTTCCTCCAACATTGTTGTGTTGTTGTGATGTCAGCAGTTTGCATCTTACCTGACAGGACGAAGAAGACGATGATGAAGGTCTGAGGCGTCCTACAGCGTGGAGGCGAGACAGCGGCCATCCTGTGACTGTGTGTGTGTGTGTGTTTACTGTCCAGTTTGACGCACACAGTGTGACTCTGTGACGGAGCTGTTGGGGGGTCGGGAGGGGGCCACACAGTGTGTTACTGTGTCTGGTTGTGTGGTTTAATGTGTGTGTGTGACGTCTTCATTGATTCTCACTGAGTCTCTGAATGCAGTGGTGCAAAATAACTAAATTCTGCTTCACTACATTTTTTTTGACTCCTGAAGTTATTTTGCATTATTTTATATTTAAACGATTTGGTGTAAAATATTTAATAAAATATGTGTTCAGTGCACAAAATCTGCTTATTGAATATTTTAGCCTATTTTTGTGATTTAGTGCCTCCAGTTTCAGAGTGCAATACCACTGGGGTAAATATGGACAGTTGTACACGTGTATTTGTCATCATTATATTACTTATAATTAAAAACTACCAAGTCGACAACTTCAAGCGCGGTCAGCAACACAAGACATAGCAGCCAGCTAATATTACTTACCAGTCCAACAACAAGAAGCCCAGCTCAGCGTCTGTCTCTCAGCCTTTTATTTCACCAAGCTCTCGCCAACAACTAAAAGTCGGTCCCAAATTTACTCTTGTCTGGTGGCTTCTTGCTCGATCACTTTCTCTTTTATTGTTCTTCGCTTCCTCCGTCAACCTCCTTTTTCAGCCTCTTTGCCTCTGAGATTATGTCCACTGAGGCTACTGAGCCCACCTCTGGTTCTGATGGCAATTCTGGCGTCTGCATTCCCATGTGCCCTTCACCTGAAAACCTCCTCATCCCGGTGGACCAAAACACCTGTGGTACAAACACTAACACTCCCCCAGTGCTCTGAGCTCACAGTCCGGGCAGCCTGGCTAACAAACTGAGCTAACATTAGCTAACAGCGGCTACAGTTTGCAGCAGTCCATCAGGAAACTGTAAGTTACAGAGAGTTGCAGAACAGGGCATCAGAGGGTTGGGAGTGACTCGTCACCCCAAGTGAAGGAGTTTAAGTATCTCACGATCTCGTTCACGACTGATGGTAAAAGATAGACAGGCAGATTGGTGCGGCGTCAGCTGTAATGCAGACTTTGTACCGGATTGTAGTGGTTCAGATGGGCCTGAAAGCAAAGCTCTGGATTTACAAGTCGATCTACACTCCGACCCTTAAATGTGGACACAAACTTTGCACATAGTTTATGGCCCAGAAATATTTAATTTCTGCCATATTCTGTACACAGTTCCCCTAAATCTGACATCCGCTGGACCTTTAAAGTAGGATTTTGAACGCTGGACTAAACTAAGTGTTTTTGTAGTACTTTTACTTAAGTGTCATCTACTGTTTTAACCCTCAGCAGTCACACACTTTTTTCTTCTTCTTATGAGCCATTTGTGGTTTATAAAATGGGGAAATGTGTGAAGAAAAGCTGCAGATTGTGACTTTTTAAGGAAATGTATTGTTACATGCATTAAAATTCCACTGGTGCATTTCAGTACAATGACAGACTTGTGCTGTGGCTGCTCTCCAGTTAACATGTACACAGTATACACGGTATACAGTCACTGTTACACAGTGTTACAGTGTAAACTTATTAAATGTTGAAACAACTTATTGTTTGACGCTATGATATGTCTTTATCTGCAGCTCACATCAGGTTTCTCGTCCTGACTGATTAAAGCGACTTGATGGTGGTGCAGACGATCATTTCTTTGATTTTGCACACACTGAGAGAAAGTTTGTCCTCAGCTCTCTCCTGTAGGACTGTTGGTTGTTGTCATTTATCAGGACGAATACAGTGGTGTCATCTGCATAATAAATAATCTGGTAGTTTAGTTGTAATCTGGTCCTGATGTAAAGCAGTAGTTATGGAGAGACATGAGTCCAAGATACTGTGTGAAGTGCATGTAAAAACAACAGAAAATTAGTTACTGTAGCTCGTCTCATTTACAGTGACACACAGCTCAGCTCATGGAGCTGATTAATTCTGATTGATGCCATTTGCATCAAAAGTTGGACCTGTTCTTGGAGCCATATTTCAGTTAAATGTGAACACAGAGACATGATTCACATATTTCTAGATCCAGTATGACTTACATTTCCTGATAATATAATTATCTCTGATGTCCATCCAGAAGAAACGTTCATAAATCCACTTAGAAATCATGGAAAAAAGCTCAGAACTTGCCTGAGAATCTGCTTGTTTTTGAGTTTTCCTAAGTAATCCAGTGATAGTTGTAAATACACTGCTAACAGGAGCTGCTAACAGCTAATTCAGCTTTCAGCTGTTAACAGGGACATTTTTTTCAGTGTCAGATTTTGCCATCAAACATCTTGAATGGGGTTTTGTTGCGTATTCTGAAAAAGAAAATGTGCAATATAGACTTCATACTGTCATACTTTGAGAGGCTGATGAATGGATCTGTTTCCTAATTTCAATATAAATTTAAATAAACTGTGAACTAATCCATTAATTAAGCAACGTTTGGCCTGATAATGATCAAATTTAGCTTTTTTTTGCACTGACTCCATAAAGTTTTATGGTTTAAAATGAAAAATAAGTAACCATTTTAAAAGGATGAACAGACGAGGATGAACGCAGTGTGTTTACATTGATTGAAGGAAATACTAACCCACAAAAGGACCTTTGTCTCTGTAACACACACACCCACACACACACAAACTCACACACACTGATGCTGGCTGCGTGGAGACGTCGCAGAAACACAAAGGACTCATTATTAACATCAAATATTTCTTTCTTTTCTTCACTTCATCTCCGTTTCTCACCAAACTGACAAACAGAAAGGCTTTTAATTTGAAATTGAACCAAAACACGTTGAGGAAAAACTTTAAATAACTTCCACACGTGGGAACCATTACGACTCCTGGTGATCTCGAAGTAAAAAATTAGAAAAATCTAACACGATTTAGATTTTTTTATTACAACAAAATATCTATATAAAATTCTAAAAACTTGGTTTGATGTTTTCTGTTACAAGATGTGACGCTGATGATAAGACTGATGATGATGAAGAGCTGAATGGAGCTGAATGGAGCTCACTGACCTGAAATATTAATAAAAAATCATATAATTTTCACTAAATCAGTAAAATAACATAAATACTGGTGAATGAGTTAATGTGTAGTTTTAAATCTAAAAATCTCATCTGTATTCACATTATTAACACGGATGTGCAGAAAGACAATATTGACCCAGAGTTAACGAACATCAGAGAGTTTCCACACCCACAGGGAAAGAAGCTGCCGGAGGAAAACCTGGCAGCATGAGTGTTGTGTTTGAGACGATCTCACAGCAGAAACCCCTAAAGTATCATGTTTGACTGAAGCTAGATGTCTGAAATCAACAGACGTCAACTCAGCTGGACTCGTGTTTACTGGAGGAATCGACTCAAATTTGATGATTTTAGACTCAACCGAGAGTAAAAAGTAAGTTATTTAAAATATGTTCCATGAATCAGTCCATTTCCTCAATCAGTTAACATTAATGTTACCCATTCCCAAAAAGCTGACACTTCGTCCCATCCCTAGATCCACTTTAATTAAACCACTGAGCTCCAGGGTCTGTCATGTGTCTTGAACCTGTATTCTTTCTAATGCCCAGCAGGAGGCAGCTCTACTTGCTGCAACAATAAAGTCTGATCATATTGAGTCTTATGTCAAAACAACCCTTCTCAGTTGATTTCCGACCTCAGTAATCAGTTTCCTCGTGAGTTTATGGTCTCAATCTCTAGTTTCAAGTCTTCTTCCATACAGCATGATGTTCATTTAGTAAATTATGATCCCATTTAGAGTTAAATAGATGATAAAGTAGGGTGTGCTTTAGGCCCTGGTTACCTTGTGATTGTCATTCTCAGTGAGTCCGTCCAGCGCAACACAAAACTCTGACTTAAAACTTCACTTGAGACTTTTGAGTATTGACTCAAGACTTTTCAGTCCTGACTTGGGATTTGACTTGAGACTTTTGTGTCTGCCCTGTGATGAGCTAGTGAAAGCCTCACCGTGACCCTGACCCTAAGCTGTTACAGATAATGGATGGACTTTTTTGTCCTGACTTCAAACTTCACTTGAGACTTTTGTGTCTTTTCTTGATTTGGGACGTGCCTCCAGATTTTTTAGTCCTAATTTGAAACTTAACTCAAGACTTTTCTGTTTGAACTTGGATCTTGACTTAAGACGTTTTGATCTTGTCTTGTAAAATGACTCGAAACTGATTCAGACAAAGATTTAGATAATGTAAAACATTTTAGCTGCTTTAAAAGCTAACGTTTGGTGAAATCTACAGACACAAAGTAAATTAAACACATAAATGTGGATTCTTCTTCTCACAAGTCTGAAAGATCTCTGAATTGATCAGTTCACTGTCAGATTTGTATGAAATTTTTAAGTATTCAGAATACAAAATAACCACTTGAATGTATTATTATGTAGTATTTTATTAGATTATTACTTATGCATTATCATGTAAACAGCTACAAATCTTTTTATCAAGATTACATTTTTAATTTTATTTAAATTAAATTAAACTCCTGGTTAGTTTAATCTTTAATCATATTTTATAAAGTGATCACATGATTTGTTTGTTCAATCTTAATATAAAAGTACAACTGTCAGTACTGGTCCTCACTGCAGTATTACACTTCTTCTGTGAAGTACTGCAGTACATCAGCTGACCTGTTTGGTCATATTTAAAGGGCACGAGCAGCGTGTCATAATACAAACATCATGTTGTTTTTCAATCTGTAATGTTTGTTTTCCTTTACATGAAACTGAACAGCACCTTCCAACAACAAGGCAAATTACACAGAAATTGGTGAAAAGTTAGTACATTTAATCAAGTACTGTACTGAAGCCTATATATTTAAGGTACTTCTCTTGAGATTATAGATTTGATGCTACTTGCAACACAAGTCAGATCAAATCAGCAGTTTTGACAACTATAAGTAGTTCTGACCAAGCAATCTGATTGGTTCCCAACCTGAGGGTCCTGACCCCCACTATGTGTCACCAGAGCTGCATGGGGGGTCATGAGACCTTCTACATTTTAAGGAGTGTAAGAAAACTATTTCTTAAACACATACAGTCACCTTGTATCTCAGCACTTCATTTATTTCTACTAAGAAAACTAAAACTAAAAAAATAAAATCGTTTTTTCCTAAAGTTTCTATGATTGTTTAAGATCTACATGTAAATAAATGTGAAGGACAAAGTGAAGACCTGAACACAAAAGTTAGAAAAGTACACAGTAAATATTAAGTGTCTAATAAATATCTATGATTGAAAGAAAAACAATACAATACTGCAGTTTGTGAAAATGTAGTTTACAGATAAATATCTGAGTTCATATAGGCTCAAATTAATTATTTTGTTCTTTATGTACAAGAACAAAACACAGAATTTTAAATCATGTAAATGCTTAAAAAAAAAGTGTGTTTGTTTGTTGGTAATAATCTGATCAAGCTCTCCTCTGTATCATGAAAATTGGACTAGTGTTGGTTTTGTATGTTTCCCCACCTCCACACACGAAGTAATGTTATGGAGCTACGAGGGAACAATATATATGTGGAATTCTGATTAAAGGTTAGTTTTATATAACATTGTAATGGTTTTACATATTTTTGTTTTTACATTATTTATGTGTGGTTTTCAACATTCAACCTCCATTACAAAAGTTTGGATGCTGTGCAAAACATTTTCAATCAGTACAAATACAATATACTTATGTTCAAACAGATAAACTTTATTGCCTTTTGTAACTATACACTCATTCTACATTTGATGCAGCAACATGATCAACAGAAGACTGGAAAAAAACACACAGAATCATTGAATTGGCAACACGCAGTTTAAATTAATTTATGGATTTCACCATCTACTTACTACTACTACTACTACTACTACTACTACTACTACTACTACTACTACTACTACTACTACTACTACTACTACTACTACTACTACTACTAGGGGGACTGTGGCTCAGGAGGTAGAACGGGTTGTCCACTAATCAGATGATCGGGGTTCGTTCCCCGGCTCCTCCAGTCTGCATGTCAAAGTGTCCTTGGGCAAGATACTGAACTCCAAATTGCTCCCTGTACGTCGCTTTGGATAAAAGCGTCAGCCAAATGTAAATCTACAATTCATAATATTATTAAAATATTCAGAGAACCCTAACCCAGAGAAATAAAACATTGAATGTCTGTAACCTTCAACGCCTCAGGCAGCACTGCATTAAAAACTGACATGACTGTATAAAGGACTACATGGACTCAGGAACACTTCAGAAAACCCTTGTATGTAAACAGTTTGTCACTGCATCTACAAATGTATGTTAAGACTCTACCATGTAAAGAGAAAGACAGATAACAACAACATCTAGAATTTTAGTTTCATATAATTTTTATATTTAAGCATCATTGATCAGAATTTATGATTATTTATGTTGTTGTTTTTTACAATAACCCAACTATTGATTTGCTGATTCTCAAAAAACTCTTTTTATTCCACTGAAACATTCGGATTATCTTCCTATTGTGTCTCTGCTGGTTCTTCCTTGAGCTTTCTCCAGAGGCCACAAATCTCCAACAAGAGTTTGAGCTTGTTGGTAATCCTCAAATTCATAAGCAGGTGCAATTGTAACCTCTGCTTTCTCACAGAACTTGAGGTTCTCTCTCAGTCGGTAAGGATCAAACTTCAGCACCTGAAACAGAAAAAGCAAATAAGAAAAAAACTTAAATTTCCTCAAAGATGAAAACTGTTACTGATTGTTTGTATTCAATGCCATGTTCATGTCATGACCTGGAAACATTTGTGGCAGGTTTGAAAGTATGACTTTTTTTTCAACAGGAATATAAATACTGAAGTTCAGTTGTAGTTTTGACCAAACAGCAACACTTCAGAGACGTGGTTCACCTGAGAAAAGGTGCCGAAATGCAAGCAAACTGACTGCTGTAATGTATCTGAGTGGGACATCCCTACACATTTATGGACATAAAAACTGCAGTGGCATTATCCGTTTTCTACAAAGACTAAAAAGATGGCACTGCCTGAGAGGAATGTGCAGTACCTGTCCATCCACCTGCAGGGCGATGGCAACATGATCCCAAACATAATACCTAGACGACACCGCCTGCGCTTCCATCTGATATTCATCATCTCTCCGGATCAACTCATATCTGACAAAAACACAGAGACAAAGAAAACATTTTAGTTTTATTACTAAAGCTGTGGCAGCTATAGAGAGCTGAAGTGAAGACACCTCCAGGTTCAGTTAGATCTCGTTGATATTTTATCTGGAACAGAGATTTTCTTGAAAGCACTACTTTAACTTTTAATACTTTCAGTACATGTGCTGTAGATACTTTAGATGCATGATTTTCATTTGAGCTTTGTAATATTTTTACTTTGTTGTATTGTAACTTTTATTTAAGCAATATTACATGAGAGGGTGTACTTTAATGTCATTATTGACACGACAGTAATGCAGTCAGTTAGCCATTAGCGTCACTGAAGTGCCAATAATAACTTAAAGCTCACCCTTGAGTGTAATATTGTGATTACAAAACAATTAGAAAAATTAAAAAAAACATATAATCAAAAGATATTCATGTTTTGGGTCAATTTGCTCTCAAAATAAACATTTTCTTTGCTCACTGTTTCCATTCTGATCTCAGTTTTCATGGAGATACACTAGATCTGGGACTAATACCTGGAAAACAATCAGTTACAGCAGTAGACTCCTATATGTATGGAACCCAGTTTACTACTCCAACAAGTAGCCAAGCCTTGGGGGTTCATGTGGCCAACAGCCTGTCGTGGGACCTGCACACCTCCTCCCTCAAAAAGACACACCAGTGTCTGCACTTCCTGCAGTGGTTGAAGAGAGCCAACTTCAGTCCATCCATCGTGACCACTTTCTACGGGGCACCATAGAAAGTGTTCTGACCAGCAACATTTCTCTCTTGTTTGAGAACTGCAACGCTACAGAGAGAAAGGCGCTGAGGAGAGTGCTGAGGATAGCTGGATGGACTATTATTCCCTTCTCCCCCCCTGGCAGGACATACCGCAGTCTGTGGACCAAAACTATGAGGCTCAAAAACAGCTTCTACCCTACTGCCATCAGACTATTGAACACTCAACCCCACTGATTCCCAAATCAGACAATCCATGTGCAATAATTTCAGTAATGTGCAATATCTCAACGTAGCACATTTTCTTATTCTGCTTATTTATCTATCTGTCTTATTTAACTGTTTTTATTCTGTGGTGTTTTTAAATCTGTGAGCTTTTGCTCATAAATTCATTCTACAGTGCACTCTGGAATGACAATAAAAAAATCTTGAATCTTCTTACCCGTGTTTTGCACACATGGCCTGAGACCTCCAGATGAAGCAGCCATCTTTGTAATTGAAGACAGGGTCTGGGACATCATTCAGCGAAGGGAGTTTGGAGATCCACTCCTGCTCCTGATCTTCTGGGTTGTGGACCAGCACAGCATACATCACCTCCGCTTTATACAAGGCTGTCTTGAACACCCGCATTTCGGGCTGAGCACCAGAGCAAAACTGGAAACAATAAGAGGTTTTAATGGATGACTCACTCCTCATCATACATGGAAAAATAATTTATTACAGTCCCTGTAACTGTACTGAACACATAGATGGTTATCACTAGTGTTGATGGACAAATTCTTGCAGGTTTGGTCTATTTAACATAAACTGCAAAAGCATTGGATAACTGCAAAAAGAAGCAGGCGTTCTGTGAAAGATTGGATTCTGAAGACGTAGAAACTAGGATCAATTCTCATGGACTGTGGTAGACGGAGATCGACAGCTGCAGGGCTGATCACTCACTACACAATAAGCTGTGGTGCCAGCTTCATAGAATAGAACCTGAGAAGAAAGTCCTGCATGGACAGTAATGGGTGTACCGATGTATGATGGCATAATTTGACATAAATTTGACACATTCTTGCAGGTTTGGCCTATTTAACATAGAACACATTAACATTAAACACATTGGACAACTGCAAAAAGAAGCAGGCGTTCTGTAACAGGCTTGATCCGTGAAAAGACGTGGAAACTATGATACATTTTCATGAATTGTGGTAGATGAAGATCAACAGCTGCAGGGTTGATCGCTCTTGTGAGCGGAAATGGTCATGTAAACCATGGTGCCAGCTTCATAGAATAGACCATGAGAAGTAAGTCATGGATAGCCATGAACACTGTGTAATGTCTTTTTCTATCTGTAAACTTTATGTGAACAACACCTTTCAACAACAAGGTAAAATAAAGTACACAGTGATAGAAACTAAGTACATTTTATAAAGTACTGTACTGAAGTAGGCTTATATGTTTGAGGTATTTGTACTTTACTTGTGCTGCAAGTATCATCAAATCTATAAACTCAAGTCAGATCAGTACCTGGTCACTGTAGGCCTTCAGCACCTCGTCTAGAGGGAAGGTGAAGCGGTATGAACCCAGCCTGGAACTCTTCTCAAAGGCCGGAGAGGTGGCAAACTTCCCCAAGAAGCTGTGCTGCATTTGGGCTTGCTCCTCTGTCCGGTCTGGGTAGGTGGTCTCCAGGAGCCTCCTCTCAGCTGATGTTATCTCATCAGGTCCCACAGCCAAACTCCACCACACCAAGGAGTCTTTGAATGGATCCCTGAAGCCATTATCGCTCCTGATGCCACGTAATCCATTCACGTTTGTGTCATGTTTCAGATGAGACACACGAAATTCTGGTCGGGGGTATGTCGGGATGTTTTTTTTGTTGTTGAGATACCAATTTTTCAAACTTATTTTCGAAGCTTTCTTTTTTAAATCTTTCAGCTTCAAGTGGCAACCTTTTACAAAATGTTCAGAATATCCTCTCCTGTTTATCTGTGTCTGCATTGTCAGATGATGAATAATGAAGATAAAAAGAAAACAAATTAAAAGTCTCTTTACTATCAGCTCACTCTCCTCTGCTGCAAGAACAGTACAATAGCAGAGAGCTCAGTTTTTCAAATAAATCACACACAATCTCTTCTTTCTTTATAAACCACGAGTCATCATGTCAGTAAAGATAAGAACATAAACAGGGCAAACAAGAAACACAGGTCAGCTCACAATTAAGAACACTAGTTGTGTACCAGCATTAAACATAGAAGATAAAAATAAGCTAAACATCCCTCTCTGGAGCAACACATTCCAGCTCCTCCTTGGGGAACCTAGGCGTTCCCAGGCTAGATGGGATATATAGTCCCTCCAGCAGGTTCTGGGTCTTCCCCGGGATGTTCTCCCAGTAAAACGTACCTCGAACACCTCTAAAGGAAGACGCCCAGCGGGCATCCTAAATTGATAGTAATGGGTATGGCCCAGTTGCTCAGTGACATTTATAATACACAAGGCAAGTTATAGGATGATATGTGAGTGAGGATTTGCTTGTTTTAATTTTGAAAGCTCCTGTATTAATTCGTCCTAATGCATAAGTTAGTATCATGTATGTATGAGGTGTTCTTTAAAAAGGTAATTGTTTTCCAAACACACTTTGAAAGCTTCCTCTTTTAAATCTTTCAAGTGGTGACCTTCTACAAAATCTACAAGATATCCTCTCCTGATGTTCAGTCCTTTCACGGTCAAATGATGAATGATGTAAATTAAAAACACAAATTAAAAGCTAAGAGTTGCATAACAGAGGGACAAAATATTGCAAATTTCAATGGAAGATATCAAGCTCAACCTTTTGGAGAATGTTTGTCTGGAAGAGTCTTAGCAGATATTTTATTTCGCCTGTTCAGTAGTCTTATAGTGTTTATAGTGTTTATAGTGTTTTATATTATATTATTTTTTCTTGTAACTCCATATTCTTATTCTTATTTATGCTAATAGCTCTTTTTCTGTTACTATCCACTTTGCTCTCATTAATTTTCCCATTGTGGGAAAAAAAAGGTTTTTTTTTTTTTTTTTTTTCTTATTTTATCTTATCTTATCTTATCTTATCTTATCTTATCTCATCACTCAGGTTCCTCCAGTTGCTGGAGAAAATGTGGCTCTCAGGAAGCAAACTATTATCACTTGTTCTGTGTTTGTCCAAATGTAAATGCTTTGTGGCGTAAAAACTACTCAGAATTAGTGATGATATTTGGGATAAAAATTGCTTTCAATTGAGATGAACTCCTCTTTGGGTTTCTACATTAAACATCTGTTAATATTAAAACAAAACACCTGTTTGGTTTACTGAGTGTAGCAGCTAGAAAAGCATTTACAAACAAATGGCTTAAACAAAACAGCCCATCTATAGAAGAATGGTATGATATTATTTATGAAATATTTGTAATGTAAAGAAACATCTTCTCTGTGAGACAAGAGGAAACTAAATTTCAGGAAATGTGGGAAATGTGGAAAATGTATATTGCTCTTAAACACCCTTCATTTGTTTAACTTTTTGTGATTTTTTTTTCTTAACATTTTTTGTGCTAATTTGAAACAGCCCATGTTCTGCTCATATTTGTATATTTTATAAAAACTTGTAAAGATGAGTCACTGCATGACTTTACCAAGCAATGATAACTGAGTGAAGTGCTGATGCTACGTGATTCTAAATAGAGGAAACATGAAAACAAATAAATAAATTAAAAGTCTCTTTACTATCTGCTCACTCTCCTCTGCTGCAAGAACAGTACAATAGCAGAGAGCTCAGTTTTGCAAATAAATCACACCCATGTCTTCTTTCTTAATAAACCACGAGTCATCATGTCAGTAAAGATAAGAACATAAACAGGGCAAACAAGAAACACAGGTCAGCTCACAATTAAGAACACTAGTTGTGTACCAGCATTAAACATAGAAGATAAAAATAAGCTAAACATCCCTCTCTGCAGCAACACATTCCAGCTCCTCCTTGGGGAACCCAGGCGTTCCCAGGCTAGATGGGATATATAGTCCCTCCAGCAGGTTCTGAGTCTGCCCCGGGATGTTCTCCCATTAAAACGTACCTCGAACACCTCTAAAGGAAGACGCCCAGCGGGCATCCTAATTTGATACTTACTGAGATACTTACTGTGTAAGTAATGGGTATGGCCCAGTTGCTCAGTGACATTTATAATACACAAGCTATAGGATGATATGTGAGTGAGGATTTGCTTGTTTTCATTTTGAAAGCTCCTGTATTAATTCGTCCTAATGCATACGTTAGTATCATGTATGTATGAGGTGTTCTTTAAAAAGGTAATTGTTTTCCAAACGCACTTTGAAATTTTCCTCTTTTAAATCTTTCAAGTGGTGACCTTCTACGAAATCTACAAGATATCCTCTCCTGATGTTCAGTCCTTTCACGGTCAAATGATGAATGATGTAAATTAAAAACACAAATTAAAAGCTAAGAGTTGCATAACAGAGGGACAAAATATTGGGAATTTCAATGGAAGATATCAAGCTCAACCTCTTGGAGAATGTTTGGCTGGAAGAGTCTTAGCAGATATTTTATTTTGTCTGTTCAGCAGTCTCATCACTCAGGTTCCTCCAGTTGCTGGAGAAAATGTGTCTCTCAGGAAGCAAACTATTATCACTTGTTCTGTGTTTGTCCAAATGTAAATGCTTTGTGGCGTAAAATCTACTCAGAATTAGTGATGATATTTGGGATAAAAATTGCTTTCAATTGAGATTAACTCCTCTTTGGGTTTCTACATTCAACACCTGTTAATATTAAAACAAAACACCTGTTTGGTTTACTGAGTGTAGCAGCTAGAAAAGCACTTACAAACAAATGGCTTAAACAAAACAGTCCATCTACAGAGGAATGGTATGATATTATTTATGAAATATTTGTAATGTAAAGAAACATCTTCTCTGTGAGACAAGAGGAAACTAAATTTCAGGAAATGTGTATTGCTCTTAAACACCCTTCATTTGTTTAACTTTTTGTGATTTTTTTCTTTTCTTAACATTTTTTGTGCTAATTTGAAACAGACCATGTTCTGCTCATATTGGTATATTTTATAAAAACTTGTAAAGATGAGTCACTGCATGATTTTACCAAGCAATGATAACTGAGTGAAGTGCTGATGCTACGTGATTCTAAATAAAGGAAACATGAAAACAAATAAACAAATTAAAAGTCTCTTTACTATCTGCTCACTCTCCTCTGCTGCAAGAACAGTACAATAGAAGAGGGCTCAGTTTTGCAAATAAATCACACACAATCTCTTCTTTCTTAATAAACCACGAGTCATCATGTCAGTAAAGATAAGAACATAAACAGGGCAAACAAGAAACACAGGTCAGCTCACAATTAAGAGCACTAGTTGTGTACCAGCATTAAACAAAGAAGATAAAAATAAGCCAAACATCCCTCTCTGCAGCAACACATTCCAAGAACAGAGACAAGAACATGAACAGGCCAAACAAGTTGTAGGATGATATGTGAATGAGGATGTCGTGACTTTTCGTGACTGCTGATGTCAGTCTGTGGATGCTTGAAAAGAAGAAAGCCGCAACTCGTCTTGACTTGAATAATTAGGACTTTATTCAAAGGTACAAGTGAGTTTGAGATGCATCTCTTGATCAAAAAATACTTCAACTCTTCAGGCCGAATGTTCCGAATTGTTCCAAATTCTCCTACATCGTTCCAAAAATCTCGTGCCCCTCTTCTCCTGGGCTAGGTCTTATACTCACAGGAGAAACATGAATAAACATTCTTAAAACTTGACCATTTAAGGAACCAACTTCCGTCATTATCTTTCATAACTTACTTCACCACATCTATTTCATTACCTAAGAGAGAGATGGCCAAAGGTCATCTCACAAACCCTATAACTCAGAGAGAAAGGTAAAAAGTTCAGCAGAACCTCTCACCATTCTCCCCAGAAAGATCGTAAATACTATAGAATGTTTATTCTTCATGTAGAGAGACAGAGAGAGATCATAAATACTAACGAATGTTCAGTCTTCACAGAGGGAAAGGTCATAGTAGGTTATTTCAAGTATGCACTTCATATGCACTCCATATTCAGCTGTAATCTTAAGAGCGATCAATGAAATACCATAAAGGCCTATAAGAAAATACACCACAAGGATTTGCTTGTTTTAATTTTGAAAGCTCCTGTATTAATTTGTCCTAATGCATAAGTTAGCATCATGGATCACATTAGCTGCGGAAGTCGTTTGGCAAGCTATGAATAACATATCCGCTCAGGTAGTGTTTCACAAGCGATAACATTCGTGAGTAAGCAAGCTAAGGTAAACCAGCTAACTGCAGCCCAGTAATGCTGCATGTATCTAGTTGTCATCAAAGTAACCTGCAAACAGCAAGCCAGCCAATTCATCATCCAGATGAGTGCCAGAATTAGCTGACATTATCCACCTAAGCTACGTTAACTACCTAGCAATTTGGCCGTGTTAGCAAGCAAGCTAACATTAGCCATGTAGAACCACAATGTCACAATAAAATGTATTTAATATGCTTTGCAGCAATGTTAGCTTTGACCTTGGACTTGGTGTCGGACTCTGAGCCTGTCATTTGGTGACATTAGCAGACTCCATTTCTGAGCTAACCTTAGTTTGTGTGGTACAGTGTTGACACTGCACAGAAGCGTATACAGAGCTCCTCTCACATCACACTCAACGTCCAACCCAAGTGCTGAATGGTGGGGTGGCTTTGACTGCATGGCCGGCAGTCATGTTATAGCACCAGCAGCACTGGGGGAGGCTTAAGTCACCATATTCTTTTTTCAGCTTCCGATCACGACAGCTCAATTCTAAGATATCAGAATTAACCAGTTCATTATCAAATAAGTCTGAAATTTTAATGTATTCATTATACAAACTGTCACCTTGAGTGGTGTATTATTATGTAACATTTTATTAGATTATTATTGATGCATTATGATGTAAACAGCATTGTAATGTGTTCATCTTTTTAATTGAACTCCTGTTTAGTCTAATCTTTAAGTATGAATCATATTTTATAAAGTGATCACGTGATTTGTTTGTTTAATCTTAATATAAAAAGTACACCTGTCAGATGTGATGATGCTGTCACCTACTGGTCCTCACTGCAGTATTACACTTCTTCTGTGAAGTACTGCAGTACATCAGCTGACCTGTTTGATCATATTTAAAGGGCACGAGTAGCGTGTCATAATACAAACATCATGTTGTTTTTCAATCTGTAATGTTTGTTTTCCTTTACAGGGAACTTTATGTGAACAGCACCAACAACAATTCAGTGCAAATTACACAGAAATTGGAGAGAAAGTGGTGAAAAATAAGTATATTTAATTAAATACTGCACTGAAGTAATCTTATATACTTATACTTATCTGAGGTACTTGTACTTCTCTTGAGATTATAGATTTGATGCTACTTGCAACACAAGTCAGATCAAATCAGCAGTTTTGACAACTATAAGTAGTTCTGACCAAGCAATCTGATTGGTTCCCAACCTGAGGGTCCTGACCCCCACTATGGGTCACCAGAGCTGCATGGGGGGTCACGAGGCCTTCTACATTTTAAGGACTGTAAGAAAACTATTTCTTAAACGCACACAGTCACCTTGTATCTGAAAACTAAAACTAAAAAACTAAAATCGTTATTTCCAAAGTTTCTTTGATTATTTAAGATCTAAATGTAAATAAATGTGAAGGACAAAGTGAAGACCTGAAAAGTTAGAAAAGTACACAGTAAATATTAAGTATCTAATAAATATCTGTGACTGAAAGAAAAACAATACAATACCGCAGTTTGTGAAAATGTGACAGATAAATATCTGAGTTCATATAGGCTCAAATAAATTATTTTGTTCTTTATGTCTGTACAATTTTAAGATCAAAACACAGAATTTGAAATCATGTAAATGCTTAAAAAAGTGTGTTTGTTTGTTGGTAATAATCTGATCAAGCTCTCGTCTGTATCATGAAAATTGGACTAGTGTTGGTTTTGTATGTTTCCCCACCTCCACACACGAAGTAATGTTATGGAGCTATGAGGGAACAATATATATGTGGAATTCTGATTAAAGGTTAGTTTTATATAACATTGTAATGGTTTTACATATTTTTGTTTTTACATTATTTATGTGTGGTTTTCAACATTCATTACAAAAGTTTGGTTGATGTGTAAAACATTTTCAGTCAGTACAAATACAATATACTTATGTTCAAACGGATAAACTTTATTGTCTTTTGTAAATATACACTCGATACATTTGATGCAGCAACATGATCAACAGAAGACTGGAAAAAAATGCAGAATCATTGGATTGGCAACACGCAGTTTAAATTAATTTATAGATTTCACCATCTACAATTCATAATATAATTAAAATATTCAGAGAACCCTAACCCAGAGAAATAAAACACTGAATACCTGTAACATTCAAAGCCTCAGGCATGACATGACTGTATAAAGGACTACATGGACTCAGGAACACTTCAGAAAACCCTCGTCTATAAACAGTTTGTCACTGCATCTACAAATGTATGTTAAGACTCTACCATGTAAAGAGAAAAACAGATATCAACAACATCTAGAATTTTAGTTTCATATACTTTTTCTATTTAAGCATCATTGATCAGAATTTGTGATTATTTATGTTTTTTACAATAACCCAATTATTGATTTGCTGATTACATGATAAACTCAAACTCTCTTTTTATTCCACTGAATCTGAAACATTCGGATTATCTTCCTGTTGTGTCTCTGCTAGTTCTTCTTCAGCTTTCTCCAGTGGTGAGGGATTGTCAGGCCACAACTCTTCAACAAGAGTTTGAGCTTGTTGGTAATCCTCAAATTCATAAGCAATTGTAACCTCTGCTTTCTCACAGAACTTGAGGTTTTCTCTGAGTCGGTTAGGATCAAATCTCAGCACCTGAAACAGAAAAAGCAAATAAGAAAACAACTTAAGACAAAAACTGTTACTGATTGTTTGTATTCAATGCCATGTTCATGTAATGACCTGGAAACATTTGTGGCAGGTTTGAAAGTATGACTTTTTTTTTCAACAGGAATAAAAATACTGAAGTTGACTACTGTAATGTATCTGAGTTGGACATCCCTACACATTAAAGGACATAAAAACTGCAGTGGCATTATCAGTTTTCTACAAAAGAAAAGACTAAAAAGATGGGACTGTGTGAGAAAAATGAGCAGTACCTGTTTATCCACCTGCAGGGCGATGGCAACATTATCCCAAACATAATACTGATGCCACACCTCCTGCGCTTTGATCTGCTTTTCATCAGGTCTCAAGACCAACTCATATCTGACAAAAACACAGAGACAAAGAAAACATTTTAATCCTATGACTATTTTCTATCCTTACACGGAGTCACATGTGGGCCTTGAGGTCCTCAGCAGTATTAATTGTTTGGCTTTGGTTGAGAACCGTAGGTGCCAGCCTATCTCAACACTGTGGTGGCCAGGAACTGAATAATAGATAGCTTGCCGTTGACGTTCCAATTAACGTAAACAGACAATAGTGTCTCCAGACTAGAATATGCTGACAGTAACAATAACAATACATTCTCTTTAGCTAATTCGTGGCGTATAGTATTTGTGGTGTTATCTTGGGGGTTTATAGTCTGACCACCAGCATGAGTTGGGCAGAATGTGAGACCGACTCAGGCACTTCTGATGTACTTTGAGAGTGTCTCTAATTCTCCTTGGCCAAGCGTCAATAAATATTACAGTATAAGTCATCAAAGCCTCCTGAACACTTTCTTCCCTCCTGACCTCACCATTGACCTTTGACTTCAGCAAGTTCTCCACAACAATTACTAAAGCTGTAGCAGCTATAGAGAGCTGAAATGAAGCCAGAGCTTCCAGGTTGACTTTTTTATATTGTTGTATTTGTACTTTTATTTTGAGAGTAATTTGGTATTCTTCAAACTGCACCTTATTTTCACATGTTTTTGTGTCAAAGCGACTAACGGGAGCAGCAAGTTTTGAATGTGGACCGGTACTGAGTAGCGACAACATAATCTTTGCGGACAGAAGATTTCCGGATGAGACTTCTCATTGAAAAGGTAGAAAAAACATTTCATTTTTCTGTAGGATCCTTGATCTGTTGAATTAACAATCTGAGCTGATGTGCAGTGCCAAAAACAAATACTTTTATTGGACCATTGCCCACAAGGATTATGTTTTAGCCAGTATTGTTGCTTCCAGCTGTAACAACCTCATTCAATACTGGACCACATTGAAAAATTGTACCCTTTAGGTAAAGGCTCTGAATGCTCCCAACACCACTGGAAGCCCCGTAGCATTATCATTTGCCCCATGAGACTAAATTGTCATCAGACATGTCAAACAGCAGGACAGAGAGGACTGAACGATGTAGAAGTTTACAGGACGTGATGTCATGACGTTGGTTCTTTATTACTGCCATACAAAGTCATTTTACATTTACTCAACATGTCAGGACTGCATGTTGCTACATGTCACTCCCCATCGCTCTCCTCCCACATTCCTGTCACTCTTCAGCTGTATCTATCAAATAAAGCTTGAAAAGGCCAAAAATATATATATATGTAAAAAAAATAGCAGTTTCTCTGCAGAATCAGACTTGTTTTTTCCTCAGAAAGTTTTGTTGTTTTTAGTTCTTACCTGTGGTCTGCACACATGGCCTGAGGCCTCCAGATGAAGCAGCCATCTTTGTAAGTGCAGACAGAGTCTGGGTCATCAGTCAGCAAAGGGAAGTCAGAGAACCACTCCTGATCTTCTGGGCTGTGGACCAGCACAGCATACATCACCTCCGCTTTATACAAGGCTGTCTTGAACACCCGCATTACGGGCTGAGCACCAGAGCAAAACTGGAAACAATAAGAGGTTTTAATGGATGACTCACTCCTCATCATACATGGAAAAATAATTTATTACAGTCCCTGTAAATGTACTGAACACATAGATGGTTACAACTGTGAAAGACTGGATTCTGAAGACGTAGAAACTAGGATCAATTCTCATGGACTGTCTGATACACCATGAGTATATCAGAGGTGTCGCGGTGCTTCTGAGCACTGGATGTGATTCACAATTTACTGAAATATTTTTTAAAAGCTGGAGATTCTAAAGTGATCAGTATTTATAATACCAGCAATATTTATTGAATTAAATTTAAAAAATGAAATCATTTTTAATCAAAAGGTCTCAGATTCAAAGCGCTAATGCTCGCCTAAAAAGTTGTCTCCGGTTCTGCACCTACCTACCTGAACGCCCTTGTACAGGCATATGTTACCTCATGACCGCTGCACTCCTCCAATGAGCAACGCCTGGCTCTGCCATCTGTTTGCTCAAGGCAATCCAAACTTTTTTCGTTTGTTGTTCCACGTTGGTGGAACGCACTACCAATTCCAGAGCAGGGACGTCCCTCTCTACCCTTAAAAAACTCCTGAAGACCCAGCTCTTCAGAGAATACCTTCTCTCCTAGCACTACCTACAACTGGACATGAGAACGCTACCCCTTTAAGAATTGTCATAGCACTTATTGTTGCACTAACGCTTTCTTATCGCATTGTACCTTGATTGTTCCCGTCTCGGTAAGTCGCTTTGGATAAAAGCATCTGCTAAATTACTAAATGTAAATATCTAATATCTAATGACTAACTGTATCAATTGTTCCCCACATCACAACAATTCAAACTGGTTCTGATGGAGCATAACTTGATCATCGGTACCTGGTCACTGTAGGCCTGCAGCACCTCCTCCAGAGGGAAGGTAAAGCGATACGAGCCCAGCCTGGAGCTCTTCTCGAAAGCCTGGGAGGTGGTAAACTTCTCCAAGAAGCTCTGCTGCATTTGGGCTTGCTCCTCTGTCCGGTCTGGGTAGGTGGTCTCCAGGAGCCTCCTCTCAGCTGATGTTATTTCATCAGGTCCCACAACCAGACTCCACCACAGCAGAGAGTCTTTGATTGGATTCTTGAAGCCATTATCCCTCCTAATTTCAAAACATCTAAATCCATTTGTGTCATGATTCAGATGAGAAACATGAAATTCTGCTCGGGGGCATGTAGGGATGTTTTCTTTGTAGAGATATCCATGTTGCAAACCCACTTTCAAAGCTTCCTCTTTCAAATCTTTAAGCTTCAAGTGGTGACCTTCTACAAAATATTCAGTATATCCTCTCCTGTTTTCCTGTCTCTTCATGGTCAGATAATGAATAATGAAGATTAAAAAGACATATTAAAAGTTACTCACTTTCCTCTGCTGCGAGATCGGTACAATATCAGATGACTTGCATTTTTTAGATAGAAGTGACATCGGAAGCAGAGACTAAAATACAAACCACATTCTGCTTCCGGATAAACCACGTGAGTCATTGTGTGAATACTTGCCAGACCGTTGACTGGCCAAAGGTTTCCTTTTAGGTAAACATTCCACTCCCTTTTCCCTTAGAAAACTGATGACTGATCACGACAGCTCTACTGGAGACGCTTATGCAAATACTGTTGTTTTTTATTTGCATACGGGATGTTTTGTATCTAAATGACGTTTCAGTTTTGATGGTTTCATACCCTCTGATGTGAGCGCTTCACTACATATCACACACTGGGGATTCACGCCTGGATACCACAGGGCACATTCTGTTACGTTGCAGCCACAACAATGTTTTGTTCTGTTCTCATACATACTGTACGCCACAAGGAGCGTTTCAGAAGCATTTTGCCAACCAGACTTTGTTAACTTGCTCTGGTCTGGCATATTTTCCTTGGTTTATGTGCTTCTACCATGAGTAAGTAGAGTATGTAGTTAAACTGTTTGGCTGGATACACAATTGTAAGTTTGCATGGGGTGTTTAATTTTGACTGTCAACCAGATTCTCTATACCCTTTCTTTTGTCTGACTTGCCAACTACAACAGCCGTGTTGTAGCCGTGCTTGGTGGGATCCAGCAATCAGCCTATTTCTATCCTCAATGTTCGTAAAACAGTATTTTACATACTCAGGGTCATATTTTCAATTTGCCATCTTGCCTACCTGAACTTAGCTTTAGCAATGGTCAACCTTCTACATGGGTCTCATTCACATCTGTCAAAATTAAAGCCTAACATTAGATTGCTAAAATTATTATAGAGGTCCTATAATAGATCCTTGTGGTACACCTTATTCAACTTCTAAATAAATTGATTGTGATGAATAGAAACACAGTGATGGTAATTATGAAGGTAAGAATTAATTAATAAAAAACGCCAAAGAGACAAAAATAGCAAGTTTATTTAAGAAAAAAATAGAGGTCAATCAAATCACAAGCCTTAGTTAAAAAATAATGCCAGCTTTTCCACATGATGTCCAATAAACTGTTTTCCAGTTATTGTTTCATATAAGTGCTTGAGAAAGTGCCACGATGCTACTCTCTGCAGCTTATTCCATAGAAACTGGAATATTACTAACAAGAGGATGTTTCTGTTGTGTCCCTGCTGGTTCTTTATCCAACTATTCAGCTTTCTCCAGTGGTGAAAGACAGTCAGGCCACAATTCTTTAACCACTTCGTCAGCTTGTTCGAATTGTTCAAAAGAAGAACCCCTAATTGTAGTTTTTGCTCTGTGACAGAACTTGAGGTTCTCTCTCAGTCGATCAGCATCAAACTCCAGCACCTAAAACAGAAAAAAGAATAGAAGAAGATGACGGGCAGAACAACTGCAGGGCCTTTGAATTAATGATGTTTCCAGAGTTCAAAGGTGGGCCAGATTGTTAGCAGCCATGCAAAGTGCTTACTTAGATTATTATCATATTATCGAAGGAGATTTATGTCCATATTCAAAGATTAATGAATATCTACAACTAGTAACTTTTGGACTGGTAATAAAAATGATGAGCTCAGTGCTAATCATTCCTCTCAATAAATTACACCATAAATCCAAATCAATCTGGCCTTAGAGTACTTAGTACCATCATAGTACTGTCACTGCTGTTACTCTAGTTATAAATGATATAGTATCTGCTGATGACAAGGGGAAACACTGTGCTTCCCTCTTTGTTGATCGAATAAAAGCATTTGACACTGTTGATCAGAGGCTATGTGACATTGGTTTCATAAATCCTGTAAATGGTTTCCAGGCTTCCATGGCTTCCCAGAGAACACGGCCAGTTTAATGGCCAAGGTGATTTACAGCAGCTCCAACAAGGACTCTTCACTTAGGGTTGAAACTCACTCCCAGCCCCAGAAGCATCAACCCACCAGCTGAGAACCAAACTTGGAGGTGCTCACTCTCATCCTGGCCGCTTCACACTCGGTTGCAGACCACTACAGTGTTTGCCGAAAATCAACAGAACCACATCATTTGCAAAAACAGAGAGGCAATTCTCCTCACGCCAGCTGCACCTTGAGATCCTGTCAGTAAATATCACAAACAGAATCTGGGACAAGGTTATGATAGGCCGAGCCACGTTATCGCCCAGCTGTAGTCATGACATTACTCATGACACTTGCAGAACCACCTGGGACATCCCTATCCATTTATCTTTAGAATATGGACACAAAAGTCCCATTTCATTTTCAGTTTGCTGCAAAGAATAAAAAGTGGATGTGACTGTCTGAGAAGAATGAGCAGTGAAGGTACGTGTTCGTCCACATGCAAGGCGACGCCAACATGATCCCAAACATAATATCTAGGGAAAGACACCACCTCCTCTGCTTCCATCTGCTTTTCATCATGTTTCTGGACCAACTTATATCTGACAAAAAAAAAAACAGAGGAAGAGAAAGAGAAAGAAAATATTTTAACACTCTCACTCACTCAGTTAATACTACTAGTTTAGTTTGTCCATTCTAGGCTACTGTAGAAACATGTTGGTTCAATATGACTCATCATGTCAAGGCTAAACTGTTTTAAACTGTAATTTCTCAGACGAACTAAACCCATTTTTATTTTCATCAGAAAGTTTTTGTTGTTCTTACCTGTGTTCTTCACACATGGCCTCAGACCTCCAGATGAAGCGTCCGTCTTTGTAACTGCAGACACAGTCTGGGTCGTCAGTCAGCAAAGGGAGGTGCGAGAACTGCTCCTCAACGGTTGGGCTGTGAACCAGCACAGCATACATCACTTCCTTTTTGTACAACTGGGTCCTGAACACACGCATTACGGGCTGAGCACCGAAGCAAACCTGGATGTTTTAGTGAGAAACGTTATTCTGAAGGACATGGATAAAGGTTGTATTATGTGTTACACTTGTCTCTGTAGTTCTTGCAGTTGGTTTGTAAAACCAACAAATCATTCAGACTGGTTCTGATGGAGCATAACCGGACCCTCAGTACCTGGTCACTGAAGGCCTGCAGCACCTCCTCCAGAGGGAAGGTGAAGCGGTATGAGCCCAGCCTGGAGCTCTTCTGGAAGGCTGGGGAGGTGGCAAACTTCCCCAGGAAGCTCTGCTGTGTTTTGGCCTGCTCCTCTGTCCGGTCTGGGTAGGTGGTCTTCAGGAGCCTCCTCTCAGCTGATGTTATCTCATCAGGTCCTACAACCAGACTCCACCACAGCAGAGAGCCATTGCCTGGGCTCTTGAACCCATTATCCTTCCTGATACCACGTAATCCATTTTGGTTTGTGTCATGTTTCAGACGAGACACATGAAATTCTGGTTGGGGGTATGCTGGGATCCATCCAATGCAGATGTATTTATGTGCCAGACGTTTTTTCAAAATTTCCTCTTTCAAATCTTTCAGCTTCAAGTGACCTCCAAAAAGTAATTCATCATGTTTTCTACTGTTGACTCTCTTCATGGTCTGATAATGATGTAGTTTAAAAAGATAAATAAAGAGTCTTTACTGTCTCTTTACGATCGGCTCACTCTCCTCTTCTTTCCGGAAGAATGACATCTGGCCTCCGTCAGCAGTTGAGACTCGAACAAACCACATCCTGTTTCCTGATAAACCACGTGAGTCGTCATGTGAGTAAACAGAAGAACATAGATTGGCCAAAGGTTTCCAGTTTGGTAAACTTGTCCTGCCCTTTCAATCATTTCTTTACTTTTCTCTCTTTTCCTTCGTCTTTTACTCTCATGTTCCTTACGGCTTCATTCAAACATGAAACAGTTACAGAGACGGTTGGTTTGATATTTGGCAGCAGAGACAGAGACAGCTGGGTTTCAGTTTCAGTTTTCAGGTCAGCACGGGGTCAACAGTACAATGAAATGTGTTGGATGAGAAGAACAGCTCAGGATTAAGAGCAGTAGTTGCATTAACAGCACTAGACATAAAGGATAAAAATAAAGGAGAGTAATATAAATAAAATATAACAAAACCTAATATGAAAAGTATGTATAAGTATACTTTACACTGTGAAAATGTTATGTCAAGTATATACAAGTATTGGAGAAGTATCACTGTATGAATAGGATAAACTACACTATTAAAATACTGAGAGTAAAGTGACAAGTGTATACAGAGATATTGCACAGAGTATCACTCCTGGTACTATAGAAACAGTCATGGCTGACTGCATTTTTGCAGACAGCGTAAAGTGACTGGTGTTTGCATAAGGATTTCTCAAAACTATCAAGTCCTAGCACAGTTACAGCAGTCATGGGTGGTGCATATTTTGCAGACAGTCTTGTTAGATTATGAGTTAAGAAGTCTGGTGATAAAAACTGTTCTTCAGTGTGGTGGCGCATGTAGACATGCTCCTGTAACATCTGGCCAGACAGTAACAAGGTGAACAGTTGGCGAGCTGCATGGCTGTGGTCTTTTTAAGATGCTGTGTGCCATCCGGAGGCATCGCCGGTTAAATATGTCCTGTGTGGCCAGGAGTTTGTTGCCAGTGATGTGTTATGCTGCCTCCACCTCTCTGTAGTGATTTCTGGATGTGGGCAGAACAGCTCCCATACCAAACAGTGATGCAGCCCGTCAGCAAGCTCTCAATGGTGCTCCTGAAGACGTTTGTTAGGATGCTCGCATTAATGCCAAACTTCATCAGTCTCCTCAGAAAAAAGATCCACTGGCGAGCTTTGTTGACAGCGGTGTCAGTGTGTAGTGACATGTACAGGAGAGACATACCGAGGAACTTGAAGTTGTTGACCCTTTGCACCTCAGCATGTCCAATGTGGATGGGGAGGCGTCCATCACCCTCCTGTCTCCTGTAGCCACGATCATCTCTTTACTTTTGCTGACGTTCAGAGGTGATTGTTCTGACGCTAGCTAATTAGTGTAGCTAGTCCACAAGCCCCCATATTAAAATGTCCATCTTCACAGCAGAAATAAACATGTTTACAGCCTGTAACAGTTTTGGTCTCTATAGCTAACTTCCCCATTCATGACAACTATACTGAGGGTGAATTTCTATGTAACACACCTGTTTAATATATAAGGGCTTAAAGTTATGTATAACAGTGTGGCTGCTTTAATTGACAGTGCTGTTAAAGATGGCTTGTTTGAGCATCCAGGATTCATTCAGCCTGCCTCCGCTCCACCCACACCACCTCTATGCCCATATTTAGATTAGGCTGGCAGAGACAGGACAACCAGAGCCATCAAACTCTGGGCTTCACAGGTCTTCAGAAACCTGTGGGGGACATCACCGATATGACGTCTATATTTTACACTGTCTATGGTTTCAACACTGCAGAAGAAGAAGAACTGTATTCCAAATTCTAATGTATTAATAATAAGTAATGTTATCACCATTATCGCCAGGTAACTGTAAAAACTTGGTTTTAAGCTTATTAATTGAAACTTAAAACCAAGTTTTAAACCCTAACTCTATAACAACAACAACAACAAAAACAATAATAATAATGATAATAATCATAATCATAATAATATAATTGATCTAAAAGCATGTTGTTATTAACGGGAAAATTAGCTATAGAGACCAAAACTGTTTTTGTTTTTGTTTTTTTTGTACCATTCTGTAAACATGTTTATTTCTGCTGTGAAGTTTTAATTTTAATTTTAATATGGGGACTTATGGAGACTGACTCGTTCTGTAGCCAGCCTCAAGTGGACGTTTGGGGAACTGCAGTTTTTGGCACTTCCTGTATTAGCTTCACTTCACAGCCACAGAGGTTGCCACTTGGTGAGAACATAAAAACAATACACTAAAACACATAAAACACATAAGTTAAACATTATTAGCGATAATAAAAATGTTTAATAGTCATTTTTCTTCTTTACAGAAGAAAAAGAAAACAAATATATGGATACAAATGAAATAAACCTAAACCTGGATACTATTTCTCAAATTTATTTATTTATTTACAGCAAACTGATTGTTTGTTTGTTTTCATAACAAATATTACATTATTTGTTAATTGTTTATGGTTGTAATGTTGCTGTGTTTTATTGTTGTTCTCTGACTTTTATTCTGAAGGTCGTTACGTGACCGGAAGCCGTTGGTCTGACTGTAGCTAGCTTGATGCCGGTGTAAACTAACATTACACCGCCCAGAATCATCAAACTGAGATAAATAAGCGAAACATAAAGTCTGACAGCGACATTAAATGGACCAGAGGAGCTATAGAGACGCCTCACGTTTATCCTGAAAACTATTTAACACGTTTAAAATCCACATTTCACGTTAAAGCCGACTGAAATTCAGTTACCTATCTTTAGCCGCCGAAGCTAACTGGAGCTAACACGATTAGCTGCTCGGGCTTAAGGAGGTCCGATGACCGTGAGGAGGAGCACCTGGCCGGGTCAGCCTGGAGAGCTGTAAAGGTGAGTGCGTCAGCTAATGATCGGCTCCTGTTTGAATGTTTACAGCAGATCAAAGCTGGTTTATTGAAAACTCTGGAGTCTTATGAGCTGATGTACAGCTCGGCATACATATAATCTATAGCAGTAGTAGTAGTAGTAGTAGTAGTAGTAGTACTCCATGTGTATGAATGGACTACACAGTTTGTAAGCAGCCTGTTGACTCACTGAGAAATGAGAAACTTTATTCAAACGTTATTCAAACGTTATGTTAACGTTCACATTAAAACCTCCAAACAAAGGCTGTATGAGTGGTAAGTAAGTATTTTACAAGAGTAGTAAACAAGAGGACTGAAAAATGGAAATAGTACTTAATCTGATACAAGTATTATTGGTGTTTTATAGTCAGTTATGTACCAGAGAGCACAGGGAGCAACTGTCAGTATCTAACATACAGATTTAAATGTAAGATGGATGATTTATTAAGATCTGGATGCTGTTTTTTTAAATATGCTGGTTGATTGATGATAGATGGCGATGAGGAAAATTGCTATCTGATGTTTTTTTGGGTTATAACGTTAATTTATTGTTGTTATTATTACTAATACTGTAATTTTTTTATTCTCCATCTTCCAATATATATATCTATAAAGATATAAATGTGAACCCATGTCCTTCACTGTGTTGTGGTGGTTGGCATGGGTCCGGTCTCGGTTTTTTTTTTGTAATGTGTGTGCACTTTATTGTAGTAGTGGCTGCATTATGTTCTATGTTCTATGTAGCACCATAGTCCTTGGCAGAACACTGTCTCATTTCACTGTGTACTGTGTATATGGTTTAAATGACAATAAATCCCCCCTTGAACCTTGAACCTTGGCCACTACACAGTGTAACAGATGGATGTGAAACTTTATTGCAAAATTGCAAATTTACAGATGAAAACAGAGCATATGATACAAATACAAAGATGTAGGTTCAGATATACATAGTGAATAGTATATAGTATATAGATTTTCTCTCAGTGTATTACTACTGTCACAGGACAGGTAACTGGAGATTTGTTTGTTTTTTTGGCCACAGTGATAACCTCTAAAGCTGGACTCATACATTAGCTGTTATCGGTAGATATGTTAGTATCAGTGCATATCGACCAGTAAATAACAAGAAATGTCAGTGTAGCCTGGTTTGAGGCCTCCATGACAGAGTTTGTCCACCAGAGAGCGCTCACAGGCTGATTTTTTTTTTTTTCAGCTGTAAAATGTGCTGATCAGTCGACATTGATTTTGATTATAATCTGATCACAAGGGATCCTGATCTGTATGTGTCACGCTGCGATTATTATTATTATTAATTGTCTTCTGAAAACAGAAATATTATCACCACTGCTGGAGTTGAAGCTGTCAGATGTTTCACGTGTCTTCTTGTTGTGTTTGTTCAGGATGCTCCAGGGGCCGTACGGCAGCCTGGACCGGGACCGGCCTCTCATCCGGCTCCCTTTCACCAGCTTTGCCGTGGGGACGGTTCTGCTCCCTCTGACCGGCTTCATCGCCTGCATCTTCATTTCACTCCTTTACCACTTTGAGGACTCGACGTACACGCACTGTCAGGTGAGTCGGAGGCAGTGACATCGAACATTTCTTTTAGTTTGATGTCTTTCTTTAAAGAAGGTTACAGTCTCCTCGTCGCTCCACACAGATCTGATGTTTCAGGGACTTCATACAGTCTGTTTCTGGTTTTTGCACCTCAACTCTTTTGTGACATTTTTTTTGTTTCCACTCATTCTGTAAATATAAATGATCACCATCTCTATAATAAATACTTTATTTAGGAAGGTCAGAGGATCTTTAGGGGGAGATAGCAGGTCAGGACAGAAGTGTTTTACATCATCTCAAAGCTGGAACCTAAAGATTGATTTGAAATGCAGCTCAGCACTGTGTGTTAAATCTGTAATAAACATTGGACTTCATTTAGACACCAATTCAAATATTATTTGTTTGTTTAAAGGATCCCCGTTAGCTCATGTCATCGAAATCTACTAATTTTCCTCACTCTCTCTCTCAAACTATTGGACATAAACCAAAGGAAACTTAATGCAGACGATCAGCATGTGAAAATGTCTAAAGTTTATGGTATATAATGCTCACATCAGGGTCTTAACACATTATGATATAAGAATATGGTGGTCATTCCCATGGTCGATTATGTCTTGTCACGTCATCTATTAAGTTGTTACCGTTTTGGATTGATATAATGTGTTACACAGATTTGATGCAAACATTTCTGATGATTTCAATAAATCCTCCAAAGTACATTAAGATACCAAGACCTTACAGAACATTATCATGACATGGTTGATACCAGTGGACGCCTCAAACTAAATCCGCTGCAGTCTCTGAAAGACAGTAATGTCGGCCAAGGAGTTAGTTAGTTACTTCCCTTTGTTTCTGACATGAGCGCCTGTTTCTTTTCTTTGTTCTACCAGGTATCTAACTACCTGCCGTCCATCAGCGCCGCCATCAGCCGTGTGCCGGAGCGCTACATCTGGCGTTGCTGCATCGGCCTGCACTCGGCGCCGCGCTACCTTGTGACCGTCGCCTACTTCAGCTTCTATTATGGCCGCTTCGCTAAGAGGCTGCCGGAGCTGCTGCTGAGCGGGCTGGCTCTGCTCTGCAGCCTCGCCGAGAACACCGGCCTGCTGCTGCTCACATACGTGGCGTCCACCGAGACCTACAGTGAGTACAGCGGCAAAACAAAATGTTTTATTAATACGTTAATTTAGATGAGTTAAAATGTTGATCAGTGTTTCCACGGTGACGTCTTCAAATGTCTTAATATTCAGTTTTCTGTCATCGAGGTCCAAAGCACTGGTTCCCAACTCCCACAAAGAGTCGCCAAAGCTTTACTAGGGGTCATGAGGCCTTCTTCATTTTAACAGGTGTAAGAAAACAGTCGGCCTATATCTCAGCATTTCATCGAATTCTGTGAAGAAAACTAAATTAAATATTTATTTTTAAAGTTTATATGATCATTTCAGATGTAAAGTTAAATAAATGTGACAGGATAAGGACACAGTGAAGCTCTGAAAACAAAATATATCCACAGAACCGTCAACAGCCTCGTGCTGCATTACAAAAGTACGCAGTTAAAACAACCAAAGAGCTCAAAGAACAATGAGAAGAAAGTGTAATCTGTCCAAAAAAAGAAGCATATTTATTATGTATGATTGTTCGAAATAAAAAAAAGAAACAATACTGACAGAAAATTGTATATAAAGTTCAGAAAAATCATCAAAAAAAATCATCCAGACACAAACGTCCTGCAGTTATCGCGTTCACTGTTTGAGTTAATTATCAATGATTTAGTTGTTCTGTTCGGTTGTTGTTATGAATTGAATATAATATGAAATATTATTAATAGATGTGTCACTTAGTCAGATGTTTCCCTACACACGTCTTTATGTTAAGTTAAGCTTAGTATGTAAGAATACTCATTAACATGTGTCTGTTCTACTATTATATCTGATCTCATTATATTATTATGACTCATGCATTGATGTAAAAACAGGATTTTACTGTTGTAGTTGGTCGACTTTTTGTAAAAAGTCTTAAAATAATGAGAAATTTTGTCACAATTACCCAGAATCCAAAGTGACACCTTCACAATGTTTGTTTTGTCCAACCAACAGACTCGACATTATTATTAATACCTTCAAACCATTCAATGGAAAAGCAGCAAATCTGGAACCATCATCAGAAGAGTTGATCATTAATTTTCTTGTTAGTACACGAACTGATTAATGGACTTGATGGTGTCAGCTGTACTCGTTTAAACTGTTTGACTCGTTTGTCTCTGCAGATGTTCATAAAAACGGTTTCATCGTGTTCATAGCGAGCTCGCTGCTGCACATGCTCATTACGTGCCGACTGTGGTATGTGATCAGGAAACACTATGTGAACCCGGAGGTAAACATCCTTTTTCTTATCTGTCTGTAGTGAAAGCTGCTATTTGTATCATTCAACAAAGAATCATTAAAAATATCTAAAATAATGTAAAGTGATCGGAGCTCTTTTATCAATAACTTTATTACACAGTAAGGCTGAACAACACATCAAAATACTTTTTATTCTTGTTTTTTCATGATGTCTAAATTTAATAATTGAAGTTTTTAAAGTTTCTTTTCAGTCTGAAAGTGACACGGATGAAAGCTGGCCCTGTAAACTGTGAATGCTTTATTATTTCTATCGTGTATTTATTTATATTTGAACTCCTGGGTGACAAATAAAACACAAACCTGTTGAAATGTTCTCAGAGGTTCTCCAGCTGCTGTTATCAGCCACCACCTGCAGGGAGCGCCACAGAACTGGTTTCTTTAAAGACAAAATCTAAGCTGGAGGTGACTCTAGTGGTCCTTAAATTACCACAGGGGGTTCTCAATAATTTCACAAGGGCTTAAGGGGGTTGTGGGGTTCTGCGTCTTCTTACTTAGATCCTACTGGTACTTCAGGAAGATTTTGGGATCCTTTAGTAGGTTCGGTTGTTGTGGTTCATTGAGTGCTTGTAGAGGTTTTTACTGGTCCTTGTGGAGGTTTTATGGTGCATTAAAGGCAACCAAGAGTGTTGGAGGAAGATTTTGTGGTCCTAGAGGATGTTTGGGGGTATTTGTTGCTTAAGGAAAATGTTTTAGACACACTCTAGGGGTTCCTTAGGGGGGGTCCAGGGTTATATGATTGGGTTTTGAGTGTCTTTATATAAGTTTAAAGGTCTGTGAGGTGGCTTTAGGGATCTGTTGGTAGGTTGAGTTGTGGTGGTTCAATAAGTGTTTTTTTCCTTAGAGAGGTTTTGTGGTGTTTTAAGGGTAACTACATGAGTTTGAGGAGGATCGTGTGGTCCTTGAGGAGGTTTGGGAGTCTTTGTTTCAGTCGAGGCTTATAGTTGGTTTTATGGTTCTTTGGGATTCAAGTGCTTGAAGATACTCTAGAGGTTCATAGGAGGTTGGTTCAAGGAATGCTTTGAAGAGGTTCCTCAGGTTCTTGAGGAGATTCTGGTACCCTTGTTGAGTTTCTTGTGGATCAAGAACAGTTCTAGGGGTACTTTAAGTGGGATTTGGGAATTCTTAGTTCTGTTGGCCCATGATGTGGTTTTAGAAGTGCTCATAGAGGATTTTAGGGGTCCTCAAGAAAATCTCAAGGAGTTTTTGAGAAGGTGTTGGTGGTTAGGGAATGTTTGTGATTACAGGGGTTGTTGAAGAGCGCTGTTGTAAGGGTTCTTAAGAAGGTTGAATTGATATTTTAAGAGGTGCTTGTGGTCTTTGAAGTGATTTAAGGAGTGCTACAGGAAGATCATGAGGTCTTGAGGATGTATTATTGTATACGGTCCAGATCAGGTTTTTCATATCATCAGCAGGCCATGAAAACCGAACAAGAACCTGATGTCTGGATGTCAAACTCTTAGATCTTCCAGGATGTGTTTCCAGATGTTAAACTGCAGTCAGGGTTCTCCCAGGCAAGCAGGAAATACATAAATAAGTCCTAAATTTAACTTCTGTCTGAACTTTATTTTGGCTCTTCCCTGTTTCAGTATCAGCAGAGCAAAATGTGTCAGCAGCAGTTTAACCACAACTCTTAATGCCCGCTGTCATCATGTGACTGCTGAGGTTCCAGGAAAGCTTCACCAGCTGATTCACAGAGACCCGCCTTTCATTATTAATATTTAATATTCTCAGGGTTCAATGAGAATAGAAATAATCATTAGTTGCAGCTTTAATGACTTTGTCATTGATTGAGAACATAAATAGTGTTCATAAGAAATCATCTGTTTTAGTTTTCTAAAATCCAACATTTAATTTCTCTCTGTCTGTCTCAGGAAATTACATCATATCGTTGGAAGGTGCGTCTCTTCATGTTTAACATCGGCTGTTGTCTGGCTGCCGCTTACTTCTTCAGACGCCACAACAAGTTCTGTGAAGCGGGAGGTAAGTGTCAGCGTCCTGCTCTGATAGTTTACAGGATGATACTCCACATTACTCACTTCCTGTCTCTCCGTCCTCCAGTCTACACCCTGTTCGCCTTCTTTGAATACCTGGTGGTCTTTTCCAACATGGCCTTCCACATGACAGCCTTCTGGGACTTTGGGAGCAAAGAGGTGATTGTGGCCACGCCGCCTGAAGGCAAGCGATACTGAGCAGCAGCCTCACCTGTTGACTCCTTCAAAAAGAAAGGTGAAATCCACCAAAGGGGGACCGGGAAACTGGTTCAAACTTGCTGAGACATATCTGAACAATCTCATGAACATTATGTGAGAACTGATACTAACGCCTTTTGTCAGCGGTGATGAAACTTTTTATCATTCCAACCCGTGAGTTCACAAAGCAGCTTCATGATGTTTGGACTGACGGCCTCGTCGCTGTTTTTAAATGGTTCAACAATTTTAAGCTCGGTTTCAGCAGCAATGGAACAACATATTTCAGTCATACTTGCTTAGTACAAGTTTGTGCACAAGAAACTTTTAAAAAATAAAGAAAATACCTCTCAAAAGCGTCTTAATCTTAATGTTGTCTGACCACAGCAGCTGTGAAACGTCCTAAAATCATCAGAATCAGGTTCACTGCCAAGGAGGTTTTCATGTAAAAGGAATTTGCCTTGTTGTTGCTGTGGTGCAGAACTATTTCACAGTAAGATAAAAGAAAACCAAACAAATACTGCCAGTTAAGAATCTTAAATATAAAACAGAAATTTACAATAAAAAAATTGTGTAAAATATACAGTCGGGCCCAAAAGTCTGAGACTGAAAATCTCTTAATATTTTCGCTTGAACCTGGAAACAATCAGAAAGTTCGAAGTTCGAAGACTTAAAGTGCTAAACAAAGAGCGTCAAATCATGGCTAGACTCAAGGTTTCTGAAGGGGGCAGTGCAGGGATCTCAAACCACTTTGCAGAAACTGGATCAGGCAGACCCAGAGTGACCACATCATCAGAAGATCAATACATCTAGTGTAGTTCCCTGAGAGATAGAAAAGCAACTTCATCAAAGATCCGGACTCAAATCAGCAAAAGTCAGTCGAAGGCAGTCTTGCAGTGGTGTCAGAGGATGAGTAGCAGTTTCTATACCACTTACCTCAGGACGGAAACAAAACCAAACACTTGGTTTTACAGTGGACGATGGAAAAAAACTCTTAAGTTTAAGTTTCCAATACGAAGTGGCTACACCGCCCTACTCCATTGCGGATCATGACTTTGCCATCCTGGAAAAAAAAGGCCAGAGGGACACTGCCACATTTTGGGGATAATAAACTATGTTGTATCCTGACCTTTGATATCAACCCCCACATCCAGTGCTCAACAAAACCGAGAATTGTGAGTGTATTTCACAGATTTTAGGACCCCTCTATATCTGTTTCAAAGTTCAAAGCCGTACAGAGGAAGGAGTGTGCAAATGTTCTCAGTATAAAGAATATAAAATAAGTGCAATAAAGTTTGAAATAAAGACCAACAATCAACCAAGCTTTGACTTTTGACAATTTCAGTTTGGATAGGCTAGTTAGTTTCCACCTGTTCCCAGTCTTTATGCTAAGCTAAGCATCTTCTAGCTGTACATACATCAAACTCTCAGCCAGAAAGAGAAGAAGAGGATTTCACCAAATGTTGAACTGTTCCTTTAAACAGTTTGAGACTAAATCAAAAATCTGTTGTCATTATTTCAGCTGATCTCTCCTCATGTTTTTATTTTTTTAATCTCCAGTCAGTGAAATCTAAAACCTCTCGAGGCTCAGTGATCATTTCGTAGCCTCAGCTCCCATGAATCTTGTTTAAAGTGTTCACGATCAGCAGCATCATGAAGCCGTGTGCCACTTACTCATCAGCATTAAACTGGACTCACATGTTCGCTGCTCATTGACATCCTGACAGGACAGAAAACACAGCTGTGTTTACGTCCATGCAAACACTAAACCTTTCACTGACTGTGAGCAGTATGCAACTAGTCCTGGAGAACATTTTCAGGAGTTCATAGTTCCCACTCCACGGAGAGGCCGCATGCATATTATCTATTACTATTATTTTAAAGCCAAAATCAAGACTAAAAATGCATAAAAACAAATTCGAATTATTAAGAAATATTTTACATGTATTATCATAAAAATGTGAAAAAAAAAGATGAATTAAATCCAACAGTTTTCTCCACCAGCCAATAAAATCCAGGACTCAGCAATGAATTGAACACATTGGTTGTTTGTTTTTTTACAGAGTTGATGATGATAGTAGCTAAGGAGTGAGTCTTCTCGCTTTCTTCTCATTTCTGTTGAGAGTTGCATGTGTTTACGTGAAAAAGGTGTCGAAGGTCAATCAAGCATTTCAGTTATCCTGAAAACATGAGTTTAGTTGGGTGAGGTTAATGAACTTAAAGAATTGGGCGACCTCCAACTGCAAGTTTGAAAGCATGTCCGATAAAATGGTTGTTTTTCAAAGATTGCAGGTTTACAAAAAGTGACATAACACGAGCTGACAGCTGTCGCTTTGTTATTTTTGATAACTGCTAATAATTTGTATCGGCTCAAGTGAAAACTGACTTTGGGCAGAACATTATGTTGAAGTCGGTGAATATAAATATATATAATATCTAAACATTGTAATGTTCTGGTGGCACCTTCAGGTGTTCTCACATGTTAAATGCTGTTTCAGCATTATTAAAAAAAATCTAAATTTTCTTTGCCTTCATGTCTTTCTCTCAACTACTGCAGCTAGATTATTGTGTCAGTACTGACACCACACTGTAAAATACTCTTATAACTAAAAGTGCTGCATTGAAAATGTTACTTAAGTAAACGTGCCTCTGTATAGGATATAGTACTTATTATTAGTAGTATTTTCTGTCATCCTGAAGAAATTTAGGGTTAGTCGCTTTCTCCCATTTTTCCCTATTTCTGAGTTTTTTGGGCAGTTTTTCTTTCTGGCCCGAGGCTCTGAGGACAGAGGCTGTTGTATGCTGTACAGACTGTAAAGCCCCTTGAGGGAAATTTGTTATATTGGGCTGTATAAATAAAGTTGACCTGAGTGGGACAGTGAGCCAAAGATATGGCTATAGTCCCCGCTGCAAAACAAGAGATTGGTGCTTTACTAGACAAACAAACTCTTCTCAGTAGCGCGCTGTACACACTAATGCTATGTGTTGAGCAACAGTCGAAGCAGAAATTACAACAATGATCAAGTATATGATAAACTATTGAATCAAACACAAGTCTTTTTTTTTATCAGTAATGTTCAGGTGGTTTAAATGCTTCAACAGGTAAAGTTCACCAGATGATATATATTTTAGAGCATCGGATCGCTAGTCAGCCATGCAGCTAAACATTAGCATTTAAACAAAACGTTGGTGATTGAACTCAGTGTTTAAAGTAATGTTAACAAAGTTAAAGCATTAAACTAAACGTTAGTTTATGTTTAACTTAATATTAGTGTTTAAACTTAACGCTAGTTTATTTTAAACTTAACGGTAGTGTTTAAATGTTAGTTTACATTAAACTTAACGTTAGTGTTTAAACTTAGTTTACATTAAACTTAACGTTAGTGTTTGAACTAAACTCATCATCCATCTTTTAACAAGTGTTTCCTTGTCCACATGAGGTCAACTCCACATGTTATTTATTCTGGGTGTCAGAGTCACTGATAAACTGTTTATTTCTAGGATTTCTCAGGAAGTTCTCATTCAGCTACATGACTCACTCAGGCTCATTTTACTGTCAAATCACTTTTACTGCGTACACAAACACCAACAAACACTGGCCTACTGTCCTGCAGGCGGTTTGTTTATAGCCTAATGATAATTGATACTGATGTTGAAGTTAAAGTAGTGTTACTATTTCTGCAGCTCACTAGACTGGATAGTTCACTATTCCCGTGTCTCATACTCATACATGTAGGACACAGCCCGTCATGTTCAATATGCAACTAAATCTGTTCCACTTTCATGAGAATTAACTTGCAACATCATTTCCAAATCACACACACCCATAACTATTAATACGAAGGTGCTGATTAAAAACTTAAAAAAACATTTACAAAAATCCACTGTTCAGTTTAAATAAATATCTACTTATAACTCTGTGTTACAGTTTAAATATAAGAGACAATGTGACATTATAACAATATGTGTTATCACGTTATAACAACTTAAAATATCACATTATAGAGTAAAAGCCTTTATGTTATAACTTATCACACGTCATAGCATGAGACGTTTCAGGTCCTAACAACAGAAATAGTATATCGCTACAAGAAACAACATAACATCTTAGCATGGTAATCTTAGCATTTACCTCAAAGAACCACTGTGTCTAAGTGCAGCCTTACAGAGCTGCATGGCTGGAGAATCATAGTTGATTTTAAAATAAATAAATATGTTTTTTTTTAAACATTAAAAGTGGAAAGCGTCTGTGACAGTATTAGTTAGATTAGACTGCTGTCGGCTGGTCATCTCAGCAAATGTTTAAGTAGAGATTACTTTGATAAAACGACTAAATATTCAAATTTCTCGCTTAAAACATTTTTGGTAAAATGCGGACAAGATCTCCTCCGGATGTTTTTGTTTTTTATGTGTTAAATCTGGACTCAGGTCTGTGGACTTATGACGTTTTAACAAACACAAGAACAGAAAAGATCAAGAGTCTGAGAAAAAGTCTCAGCAGGAGACAGGAAGAGGAAGTGGCTCCTGCCTCTGAGGAGACGCTCCAGAGGAAAAGACGACATCCTGAAACGCTGAAGAGAAACACTGACTTCACAAAGTCAAACTACACCAACTTCTTCTTTAAGTTTCAGCTCTGGTTCTGATCTTCAGTACGGTTTAAAGGTTTCAGAGAATGTTTCAGAGGGAAGTCTTGTCTCTGTCGAGTTAACTGTTAACTGAACAAAATCACCAAACATAAATGTGAATGTTTTGTTGTTTTTTCAGTCTTCTACATTAATAATCTGAATATCTTTGTTTTAGCTATATTTTTTGTATTTGGATTAAACTTTTACTGCCTTTGCGGAAGACTACGAGTGGAAAGAAAAGATCCTTGAATATGAATATGTTCCCAGGTGTGTTCATGATTTGATTATTTTGTTATCTGACACCATAAGAGTCCTTTCATAATTTGGGGAAGTTGTTTGTCTGCAGGTCATTTATTAAACTCATTTCCCCAACTTCATTTTCCTGAACAACAAAATACACAACAAGCAGCACAGAGACATCCTGATCATAAAACTGTTCATGTTCCTCTGACTAATAACTTTTTTGATCCTCCGACTTTTCATCCAGCGTCACCATCAGATTAAAATTTTAATGTGTCAACCAACAGT
Source organism: Argyrosomus regius (assembly GCA_946959425.1). Taxonomy (NCBI): domain Eukaryota; kingdom Metazoa; phylum Chordata; class Actinopteri; family Sciaenidae; genus Argyrosomus; species Argyrosomus regius. The sequence goes on from OX336896.1 coordinate 10,705,051, forward strand.
TTGGTTTATGTTTAATACCTGCAGAACTAATGACCTTCCCATCAGCTTAGCTGGAATTTGTGTTTCTGTTAATTAACTAATGTTAGCATGCTAACATGCTAAGCAAACATTGTAAACACTATGGAGCTCAACAGTGGAGGCTCCTGTTCGAGAAGTAAATTTCTCATTTCTTTAGGAAAACGCTAAACCAAACAGGAAAAAGTACAAGAATCTGTACAGAATTATTTTACGATAAGCGGGGTCTAATAAGAGCTGATGTTATGTGTGAATATCACGAATTTACAACCCTCTGATTATTAATTGTGCATCCGCCGCTTATCGAGGACATTAAACAGCTGGAATAAAAACGCAGAAGGCAGATGTGCTGAATGAAACATGTTTTAAATGTATTGTCACATTTAAATAAAAATACAGTAAATTAATAAAAACAAAATCAACCAACAAAAAAGAAAATCACATTTTTTTAAAAACTTACAAGTAAATTAAATTTATAAATCATGACAAATTGTAGCCTACTGGACTGTATAGTTTTTAAAGCTCAGCTAGCCACGCATGGCTAAAAACAACATGGTGGCCAATGTTCTGTTTACATTCGGGGTTTCTTCCCAACAGACTTCCACATAAAACATTTGCAAAGCAGATTTTAAAGCTTACAGTCATTAGACATTATTCCCCTTCACAGTCTCGCCATTTAATTTCTCTGTGTTTTACCTGCTGTCGATCAGCGGACTGCAGCACATTTGGGTTTGTGGTAGTTTCAAATAAAACTGGGGCTCACTCATCAAAACTTAAAAAACCTCTTTAACAATCTAAACATGTAAAACAGACTTTGTAGAGTCTGGAGATGCAGTTAAAAGTAAATCCAGATTTATTTAGGATAATGTCCAACCATACCTTTAATTACATTCATGCATCTCATTTTTTCTCTCATGTACCTGATGCTGTTTTGTCTCCGACAACAACTTAATTACTATTAAACCTTTTTGAGGGTTTCCACACTGAGAAAATGATTTATCTCGTCTTGTTGAGTTTATAAGAGAAGACTTTGTTTTTATCTTTAATGTTTAATGAGCATCAGGAGAATTTGATCTGAAAACATGTCATACCACACAGAGACAAAAAGGTTTTTACCTGACAGTGAACTATGAAGATATCATATATTAATGCTCATGTAAACTCTGTCTGTCGGCAGTGAAATTCTCAGTATCAATAACCATTCATTTTAACTTCCTGTTTTCTATTTACATCACTCTGTGACTCCACCAGAGCTGCTTCCTGTCTGACCCGCCCGTCCTCTCAGACCATCTTCACACTGATGCAAATTCGTTCGAAGACAGTTTGGATATTTTATCCACACCCATATTTCATCAAAACACATGTTGTCGAGTGAACTGCACCAATATAAAACCGTGCTGTAAGTGAACTACAGTCCCCATCATGCTTTGGGGGGATGTAAACAGGAGGTATAGAGAGTTATTTTGACTTAGTTATGTCTCTGAGAAGCAGTGTCATTTTTGACATTTTTGCAGCAATTCGGTTCTGGTATCAAATCAGCAGCTTAACTACAATAACTCACATCTGTGCCAGCTGGACTGTGATAGGATGAAGTCAATCTGTGTTTTGTAAAGTAAAAGTGGAGATGTGGAGTTCTGGTGTTTGAGAACTGTAAAGTTTTTCAAATCTATTTGTATCAGTGAAGGTAAAGATGGTTTTAATTTAAGTTTGACTAGTATATTTTCCAACCTGAACTCGAACCATAAAAACACCTGAAGCCCAAACAGTGTTCAAATGACCTCACAGGAGAGGGGGGGTCATTCATATTCAACAATGGTCACAAATGTGACATCAAATCCACTCACAGTTCCTCCTCAACCTTACTCAACCTCCTGGTGTATAAAACATAAAATCCTCCTGCACATGCTCAGAAGTTAAATGTGTTATTGAACATAAAGTCAGTGAACGCTGCAGAGCTGCACTCCTTTGAAACCACAGATAATGTCGGACTTTAATTATTATTATTAGCATTAAAAATGCTTCATGGTCGATAATTTAACATTTTTCTGGCACCCCCACCCTCCCCCATAATTTCAACCCTGAGCCCAAAACAACCCTTTATAATTCTTCAGAGATAAAATTCTAAACATAAAAAACAAAAACAGTCTTTCGGGCATGGCGCCACAGAATCGAACCGGTGACACTCAGTCCTACAGCAGGACGCAGGGCCTCTTGCTGACGGTGGGCTGCGGGTTGAGGAAGGCTCTCACCGCCTCGGCGAACACGTCCTTTATGCCATCCTGGTTGAGAGCTGAACACTCCAGGTAGCGGACAGCATGGATTTGGCGGGCGAGGGCGTTGCCCTGCTGGTTGGTGACGGGCGTCTGGTTCTGCTCTTTCAGCTTCCTCTGAGTCTCGGCGTCGTTCCGGAGGTCGCTCTTCGTGCCGACCAGCATGATGGGAACGCCGGGACAATGGTGCGACACCTGATGGAGATCATAATAATCAAGTTCAGTGTAAACAACTTAAAACTGTTTTGCCTTTAAAGTTATAGTTTGACTTCGGACACTAACTGTTCATTTTCCTTTTAGAAGATATTAAAGACGAGTTGTTTTTTGGGAGGTTTTTAAGATACAAAAATTAAATTTGAAAAACAATGTGTTTTTCTTTTTCATGGTCAAAAAGTGATTTAGCTTTTCTAAGTTCAAAGGCTGCAAAAATGTTCGACTGTTCATGCTGTTGCGGTACCAGTGCTCAGTAATTTATATTACATTAGATTACACATCATGATTTGTTGATGTCCCAGTTTGATAAAACGATTTCCATAAGAGAAACTTACAGTGAAAGTAAAGCTCAAAATACATACACCATTTACTTTGATCATATTTGTCATATTTTTGCTGAAACAGTCTTGTTCATGATGACCAGAAACACTACAAACAATTTAGCTTTTAATAAAATTATAAATGGTATAATGTCATTTAAACTGACTTTCCCTTTGAGTTTCTTTTAGACAATCATACACGTCACATCCTCATGTGTAAACCACCTCGTCCGGTCTAATTGACCGTGAAAAAGAAAAACACTGTGTATTTCAATTTAAATGTTTGTATTAACCAAAATCAAATAATCACTTGTTTGTTTGTTTTGTTTTTTGTTTCTGTAAAGAAAAATGACCAAGAGTTACACTGACCTGGTTCTTTGTTCAATTATTTCATTCAATCAAAATTAAATGTATCTGATTTTCTGTCATTTTAAACCTTTTTAAAAAGTGGAAATTAAAGAACATTTAACGATGAAGTGCAGTATTCTTAAAATTAACATACTGCTGATGTTTTATGATACAAATATTTGTATAAATGTTTGTATAACTCGAGTCCTGTGAGGGACAAACAAGCTTTTCAAATGTTTGCTGTAGTGATGTATGTAAATACTAATAAAAAGAAAAAGTAAATGAAGATTTTCCAGCATTAAAACGAGACCTCAGCTAATCACACTGCTGCTGTATTTCTGCTCCTTTAACGTGTGAGCGTGAACTCTGGTGGTTGCCGGGTAGATTTTGATGTCTGACCTCTGGATGCCACTTGTGTTTGACGTTCTCGTAAGAGGCGGGGCTCGAGATGGAGAAGCAGATGATGAAGACGTTGGTCTGCGGGTAGGACAGCGTCCTCAGCCGGTCGTACTCCTCCTGACCTGCTGTGTCCCACAGGTTCAGACTGATGGTCCTCCCATCAACGGTCACCTGAACACACACACACACACACACACACACACACACACACACAACCTTTGGTCACTTTTGGGGACTTTGACTGTGGAGCAACAATCAGCTTTTTCTCGACTGGAACATGGTTTTTGTCCTGAGCGAACAGGCTTTTAGTCTGAAATGTGTCACTGACGGTAGCCTAAGTCAGAAATAAGCAGCAACTATTCCCAAATTCTGAGCTCTTCAGAAACCTATGGGTGATGTCATGCATACGACGTCCCTGATTTGCACTGTCCATGGTCAGAAACACACCTGGCTGCTGTAGTTGTCGAACACAGTGGGGATGTACTCTTTGGGAAAAGCACCGGTGGTGTATGAGATGAGGAGGCAGGTCTTCCCCACAGCTCCATCACCCACAACCACACACTTTATACTCTGCATGATGACCTCTGACCTCTGAGCCTTCGGCAACCTGCAACAAACATATATATATATATAAACACATATCACTGCTGTTAGCTTGTCTGGGTAGATTAAAGTTATGAAGTCCCTCTAGCAGAACTGTTTGATTGGCCGATGCAGCGTCAAGTCGAGTCTTGCTGCTGCAGTTTGACAGTTAATGAACTTTTGGTTCCTGTTAGTGTTAATAATTATTTTGCATTTTGATTTAAATTCTTTAGTCATCTACAGATGCAACAAACAGTGAGGAAATAACGATAAACATTATTTATATAGAACTTTCAAAACACAGTTACAAAGTGCTTTACGGGTCCCACAGCGTTAAATTCAGTTGGAATATTACCTGAATATACAGAGCCAAATCATATTTTACTTTCCTTTGTTTTATTCTTGTTTCACATATTTCCTTGTTTTTATGCTTTATTTGACTTCTTAATTTGAACTTCCACAGGTCCGATTGTTCTCAGTAAACTACCTCTTCGATTTGATTGCATGGTTTTATCATATTTTTAATTTATTCTCTTGTCTCTTCACTCTTTTGAGCTCCACCTCTATAAAGTTATTATCTCTAGATGTTGTGATTTCAGGTGAAATGAGCGTTTTATCTGAACAGTTACCTGTGTGACTTTACCTTCAGTGTCTTTGATTGGTTTGCTCGTCCTTCTGCTGCTGCTGTCAGACACACTTCACTTTCCTTCAGTTAACACAGTTTGTTCAGAAACACGTGACGTCCCATTGTCCGACTGCAGAGAGAGGGAAGAGGAGGAGGAGGAGGAGGAGGAGGAGGGGAGATAGAGTTTGTACTCCGTCAGTATTTGTGTTTATGGAAATGATCGCTCGCTGCAGAAGGAAATGGTCTCCAAACAAAACAGAGATGTTATCCTGCACACACACACACACACACACATTTGAATACCAGTGTGATTGTGTGTTAAAGTGACACACAGTAAAAACTTTATTTACATTTACAGAAAGACAGTTTGTTCTTTGCTTATCAGATACGGCGGCGTATCAGTAGTATCAGTAGTGCTAGTTCTGGTAGTCATAGTAGAGGTGAGATGTTTGAAGCAATAGTGTTTCTGTTATTTTGTCCACCCCCCTGTGAGGTCGAGTCACAAGGGTCAAATCTGAGCTGCTGAGAGTTTTCTGTCAGTTTGACCTTTGGAAACCAGCAAAGAAGAAAAAGAACTGCAGAAGTGCGTCAGGAACACGTGAAGAAGAAAGTAGATGATTCAAATAGGAAACCATGATTCTGGTGGATTGTGCGCTGAACAATAATTCTACAACGTCTCTCTCCAGATGTCTGGATCGAGAAAGTGGCTCAGCCCAGACTCTGGGGAACGCTGACCCCACCCTCCCCTCTCCGTCTCTGGGCGGAGGTCGGCTGATCTCACTCCTGCTGGAAGCTTTAACCTCTGATCTCACAGTTTTTTTCCTTCATTTTGTTTAGATTTGTAAGAAGAACTGTGACCTTTGACCTCTGCACCGCCAGAAGAATTATTCAGATGAACTGGTTTAGAGATTTTGGGCTGCTCTTCAACAACATGTCTTCTTTCAGGCTAGTGGAAAGAAAATCCACATTTAAGTGTATATTTCACTTCAATTTGTCTGTTTGTGTCTGTAGATTTCACCAAATGTTAACAGTAGATAATGCCTCATTTACATATTTAAATATAAAATATCAGAACACTTGTAATACAAAAAATAGTTTCATGGTGATATTGGCAGTTAATATTACAACAAGAGGAATAAGTTGACTTGTTGGGGACTACTTTCAGCAGTGGATTAATCCACGTTAGGTGAGTATTTGTGGCAGTAGGACGGTGTGTAAATAAACTACAGCGTGTGCGTTGATGGTAATAAAGGTAAACATTTCAAACATTTCTAACAGGTCATATAAACGCAGCCCTGCAGAGACGACGCTGAAGAAGAATGAAAGAAATGTTTCAAGTGTCGTAATGACGTCCTTTTGTAACTCAGATGTAGTTGGAAAAAAAGGAAGCTTTCAGTAGAAAAAATGTCATTGTGGTTTAATGTTGAAATGAGGCAGCAATGAAGAAAAATACAGGAACTGACGTGTGACTGACCGAGACATCTGAAGTAAAGAGTTGTATAATCTGAACATGATTTTAAAGATTTGTCTGTTGAAGTGTTTAGCTGCACTTCTTTGGCCACAGCCACTGGAGGCTGGTTCCAGAAATGAATCTCCATAAGCCCCCATGTTAAAACACCCAACTTCACCGCAGCAAGTAACATGTTCACAGCCCTCTACGAAAAAAAGAAAACCCCGTTCATGACAACTGTACTGAGTCTGAATTTCACCCAACCGTTACGGCTTAAAGTTATGACAGGTGTGTGCCGTCACAGGTGTCTGGTTTGACCAGGTTTCTATCAGCCCGTCTGCCAAGATGGTGACGAACAGAGCCACCACACCAACGGCTCTTATGAAACCTGTGGCATCACAGATACTACGCCCATGTTTTATACAGTCTGTGGAAAACCCTCAACTTCTCTCTACAGATACAAAGACACTACAGTGTTCATTCATTCTGCATATCCTGGTGGCCAAAATTATGTTTTTATGGGACTACTTTTCATTGTCAAACACATGAAGTGGCCTTCTCTCTTTTTACACTGTGTACCACCATCATGACAGACATTAAAATACAGCAGTGTAGGCTGACTTTGACCAGCTACAAACAGTTCAGAAGGCAGGTTTATTACTAATAAGATTATTTTTTTGTTTACTTTTATTCAAGAACCAGAGCTAATGTGGTGGAAAAGGGGTACTCCTGACCTATACTTCTCTTCTTGATATTTCCTGTTTGGAGCCACAATTGCCATTTTACCTCCTCTTGCTAACTGGCTGTCACATTTTAGCTTGTAACTGGATGAATGTGACTACGTATCAGGATGATATTGAAACAAAAATATCAGAGGAAATGTAAAATTTGGTTTAAATTACATTTTAGCAATCTCATAGTTTGTTTTCATTTGATTATATTTATTATTATTATCATATTTATATATTTAAGATTCCTCTGTGTAGCACTAGAGGGAGGTTGCACACATAGTGAGCACACAGTTTGAGCACCAGTTCAAGGTCACGTCTCCTGGTGATGGTTTTGCTCATAGTTTCCCAGGAGACCCCCTTTTTTTAAATCACCCTCTTCCGTTTTTTTCCCCTTCTCTTCGTCTCAACCTGTTTCTGGCGCTGTACAGCGTGTAGACCTGCAGAAATACACCTGAAACACACCAGCGTCGTGTAGGCAAGGTGGGCTTTTTTACCTGCTGCACTTCGGTTAATTATAATGTACGTTCTGCTGCGTGCACAGACTCTTTAATGGCAAAAAAATGTGGTGAATGAATATAAACTGATGAATATTAGTTTAGCCCAGCATTCAGCATTCTTCCATGAGAATTAAAAGTCAAACTGAAGTGAACTTATTAGGTTGTTTTCATCCTTTAAAGGAATTTCTCCTCTGTGGCTCTTCCTGAGGTTTCTTCTATTTTTTCTGCTGTTAAGAGTTTTCTGGGGAGTTTTTCTGCTGAACTAAGGGTCTAAGGACAGAGGGTGTTAAATGTTGTACAGATTGTAAATCCCCCCGAGGCAACTTGTGAAATTTGACTTGACTCGACAGAATGCAGGAAACAACGTGTTTGAAACACTTTCTCTGGGGGGGGAGGACTCCCTTGACCCGTTTGGTTTCAAAAACTTGCCCCGAACATCAAACTAACATTAAAAGATCTGCAAACTACTTTCTGCACAATCAAAACTGATGCAGCATCCGGCGTCTTAAAGAGGTTCTTCAGCTCAAAGGGTCTGAACACAGATCAGATCTCAGTGTTCTGACAGAGTCGGACTGTGAGGGGAAGAAAGAAGAAAACACACTGAGAGAAAAGAGGAAGAAGAAATGAGATCAGTAACCTGCAGCGGGCTGAACGAGAATGAAACACACATTCATTGTGTAAAAACAGCCTTATTCTCATGTGTATGTGTGTGTGTCTGAAGTGTGAATCTGAAACAAACACATTTCCACTTAAATGCCAGTTACTCGTTAGCATAATATATATAAGTTAGAGTTATGAAGATTTACATGAATCAACACATACATTTCACACAACACATTTTAGCAGGTCAAACCATCAGAAACTGTGAATCCAAGAGAGCATTGCCGTGAGAAACACTTTATAGCTGCTGTATTGCACATGAGGAAGTTTGTTTTACCTGAGCAGAGAATAGATCTGTTTTCTGTCATGGTACAACTTGGTTGGTAAAACTGTTTTAATGCAGCAATAAATGATGCCCAAGCGGGCAAGACTGATCCACAGGACAGCGCTGGAAGCAACTTCCGATTATGAAGGAGCATGATTGGATCTCGTCTGTCGAACTTGCACTCTAGTTTGCCCTGACTGGTGAGCAAGACCCCCGCAGTACCCGGCAGACATTCAACCTTGATTTTCATTCAATCATAGGGATTTTAGATGCCACAGGTTTTAGGAACTTAGGAAGAATATACTTACATATCGCTTTTCTAGTCTTCTGACCACATGCTTCATATTTCATTCACCCATTCATACACTGACGACATGGCTAACTGCTATAATCATTCACATTTTGGGAGCAATTTGGGGGCTCAGTATCTTGTCCAAGGACACTTCAACATGTAGAGTGGAAGAGCCGGGGATCTCATTAGTGGACAATCAGCTCTACCTCCTGAGCCACACCCACTTTGTGTAATACCAGAGAATATTGGGCCAAATTTGGACTAAAATACCAAAGAATATCCAACCAAACCACCACAAAAACAGGGACTGAAATAACTGAAAACATTGGGCCAAACTGGGAATAAAAAAACCAGAGAATATGGGAACAACTGAGAATGCTAAATGTAGTTAACAAGGGAGGAAATGGGAAGTAAACCTGCTTGGTTTAATCTCGTAGCCCCAGTTAGTTACACACAAAAGTGCAGGATTTACCAGAAGTATGTCACACCTGTTAAAATGTAGTCACTTGCTTGTTTCCTGTGGTTGTTTCAAATTAAAATCCTATTTTTCCTTCTTCAGGTTTGTTGAAAGGGTAATGATTTAGAAAACAGGCAAAGTAAAACCAACTAGAAGAAAGACAAAGTGTTGACTATGACATGACTCTGTTATACTGAATTTATGGAGACAACATGTATAGATGGAGGAAGTGTTGAGGTTGTATCAACAGCAGACCAAAAAACAGGGAACAAATATAAAACTGGGGAATTAGACGTAAATATCAGTTGCTAAGCCACAAACGCTGACATGTAATCAGTTCCATTGAGGAGAGAAACTGTTGTCTCCTTCAGTTTTTTTGGTCTTGTATTTCAGGGTTTCAGGAACTAACAAACAGCTTTGGTTTCGTCTTGTCAGCTGTGTTCTTTTTCTGTATTTTGATTTAATTTTGCTGGTTTAGGAGGAGTCTCTGTCCCACAGAGGAACCGAGTCCTTCTGCAGCTGAAGCTCTGACGGGAAAATCTCTAAAACTGGGGCTACAAGCTTTACAGAATATCTTTTCACAGCTGCATGAACTTTTTTTTTAACTTTCAGTAATCAGAAAGAAATATCTGAGAAAAGAGACACCTGCTACACACAATTGGTGGTTTAAGCTATTTTTAAAAAGGACAAAAAGAGGTAATGTAAATTTGCAACCTTTAACAGGCGTGCAACAAAATAGGAAAAAAATAAACTAAGGCAGACAGGTGTACAAGCTAGGAGAATACTCATCCAAAACAGGATTAAGACCAAAGAATATCAGACCAAACACAGGCTAAAATGACAGAGAATAGTGGACCAAACCAGGCTAATTTAAGACTACAGAGTGGTGATAAAACACCAAAGATTATTAGGCTAAATTGAGACAGAAATGCCAGAGAATACTGGACCAAAGTGGGGATAAAACCAAAAACTATCAGACCAAAGCCGGGTGACATGTGAAGCATGTTAGCAAGTTGACATGGTTTGTGTTAAATATCAAACATTACAGTGTTAAAGGGGGAAGGGGCAGACACACACGATCTAAACCACTAAACTGTTACTACACAGCTACAGTAAGTCAAAGTTAAACGTGTAAACTGTGATCAAAGGTTATCATAGTTCACCTTTCTCTGACGTGATGAATTTGTTTCCAATCTGTCTGATCATCAAGTTCCCAAAACTCAGTTTACAGACACAGAGTGACGAGCTGAGTCTGACAGTGGAAAAGTCCTCCACATGTTCCTGACCAATGCCCAATGCAGCGTTTCCTCAACCCCCCCTTCACCCTAAGACGCCACAGACTAAAGAGGAACTACTCTGTGTTGAAACCGAAACAGGAAGGGTTTGTCCTCCGCTCTATTCATCCAGCAGCAGCATGTGTGGAAGGAAAAGTGTTTATGGAGACAGTCGGAGCAGCAGTTTATACCAACTTTGTCAAATGTTAAAATAGGTGAAATTGTTTATGTCTGTACACATGTATACCACAGAGATCCTGCTTTGTAATTGGCCTTAAATGGCAATAAATGTTGGACCAAACCAGGCATAAAACAACCAAGATTATCTGACCAATCAAAGCTAAAACAGGGGCTGAAATACCTGAAAACATTGGGCCAAACTAGGGATAAAACACCACAGAATATAGGACCAAAGTGGGGTTAAAACAACCCAGCATAACTGACCCAAACAACAGCAAAAACAGGGACCGAAATACCAAAAAATATGGGCCCAAACTGGGGCTAAAACAACCAAGAATATTAGACCACACTACAGAAAAACATGGACTGAAATACCAGAAAATATTAGAACAAACCGGGGTTACACCAGATGATACGGGGCCAAACATGAGCTAAAATACAAAATATATATATATAAACCAGGGTTAGAACAACCAAGAATATCTGACCAAACTACAGCAAATATGGGCTAAACCACCAAACATGTGGGCCTAAAATGAGGTTGAAACAGCCAAGAATATCTGCGCAAACCACAGCAAAAAATGGACTAAAACATCTGAGAATTTTAGACCAAATCTGGATTAAGAATATCCGATCAACCAACAGTAAACATGGACTAAAAAACAGGAAACATGGGACCAATCTGGGGCTAAAATAACACAATTCTGGACATAAACTGAGTCACATATTTGTATTGTGACAGCTGAATGATTCACTACATCAGCACTAACTTGGTGATCTCTGACATATTTAAACCTCTGACTTCCTGATTCATTCTGGGAAGCCTGAAACTGTCCAATTTGACTCGACTGTGATATTTTGTGATTCACATCTGAACATGTGCCACTGCTGACGCCGTGTGATGTCACCTCATCCAGTGTGATGCGGACACGATTAGTCAATCTGGTTATTTTACACAGAACTTTTGCTGCAGAGTATTTGTACAGTGTGGTATTAGTACTTTTACTGCAATAACAGAGTATTTGTACAATGTTGTATTAGTACTTTACTGTAGTTAATGATCTTAACATGTAGTTGTAGTAATACTGTTAGTTTTACTAACAGTAACAGTAGTTATTTTCTGTGATATTAAAGTTTTGTTTTGTTATTTAAGTGTTAAAGTTCAAAGAAGAAGTGAGTGACAGAAACACACACACACACACACACACACACTGGGAGTGGTCCACTTCATCTCCAGTTTCCTGCAGCAGCGGTAATAAACAAAACAAACAAAACAAACAAAACAAACAAACAAACAATCAGTTTATTGATCTGCTGGAGAACTGATCGATATCAGCTGACGGGAATTAAAGCCGAGATCAATAACGAGCTGAAAGTTTGGACAGAGAGGGGAAACACACACACACACACACTAAGTGTCACATACACAAACACACTCAGCTGATCACTGTCGGTTGATCCCGGAGCTCCACGGCAGCAGAGGATGAAAAGCAAACACTCACCGGTCATCAGTCCTCCTCACCGGGCACACAGCTCCGTTCAGTCCCGCTCCGTCTGTGGGTGTGTGTGTGTGTATAAGTGTGTGTGTGTGTGTGCGGGAGGAACAGCGGATCTCTATCTCAGTCTGAAGCGGGCGGGCGGAGCTAATGAAGAGGAGGAAGTCCGAGAGGGGAGAGAGAGGAAGTGGAGGAGCAAGTTTGAGGAAGTTTACTGTGTGTGTGTGTGTGTGTGTGCGTGTGTGTGTGTGTGTGTGTGTGTGACACCGGGTTTTTTTCTGTTTGTTCAGTCCAGAATTGAGAAAGCCATGTTTCTAAAGGGAGCAATCAGAGACCAGCATGTAAAGCAACACGAAGCCCCGCCCACTGACAGGTTGATTGACAGGTGTGTTTCATACGGAAACGTATTTAAATGTCTGCACTGTGTGGGATTTAGTGCCACCCAGTGGTGAAGTTGCAGCTTGCAGGAGGTCAAAAAACTGCAGTTCCTCAAATGTCCACTTGAGGCTGGTTCCAGAGGTGATTATCCATAAGTCCCCATGTTAAAATGTCCAACTGCGCAGCAGAAATAAAGACGTTTACAGAGTGACATCACAGGTGTGGCATGTTTGACTGACCAGGCTTTATTCCGCTCCACCCACTCTACACCTCCATTTTTAGATTAGCCGTGAGCCGGCGGAGGCAGGACTGCCAAGATGGCGATGACCAGAGCCACAACACTCTGAGTCACGGACACTATACATCCATGTTTGTTTATAAAGTCTACGATTTCAAACGACTGAACAACCCTCGCCTCACTCCATCCTTCTAAATGTGATGGAGAGACCTCGCCCCTCGAGAGCCAGTGTTTGGTTTGTCCATTCTGGGATACTGAAGAAACATGGAGGTTCAACATGGTCGACTTCATGTAAGACAACCAGCGGCCTATGTACATTTGGACCTGCATTCTTTCTAATGTCCAGCAGGGGGCAACTCCACTGGCTGCAACAATAAGGTCTGGTTGTATTGAGTCTTATGGAGAAATTAGTTTATGGTGTCAATCTCTAGTTTGACGTCTTCTTCCACATAGCATGTGTATTTGGTCAAACTGAGAATACCAGAGAATATGGAGCAAATCTGAGCTAAACAACCAAGAATGTTAGACCAAACCTGAGCCAAAGAACCAACAATATGGGAGCAAATGTAGGCCATACAATGAGTCGTATATTTGTATTTACATTTATTTACAATTTTAAAATATCACAATTATCGCCAATACCGGTATATGATGACAACTCTACTTTGGAGAAAAGAAAACATTCACATCAATACAACACATAATGAAGAAATCACCTGGAGAAACATCATTAGTCTGAAATATGACGATTAAAGACGTTTACAGTGTTGAAAATTATAATCAGTGATTAATAATAATAATAATTACCAGGTTCCTGGCTCGGTCCTTAATTAATAACTGTTTTAAACTGATTTTATGATGAACTTCCTGTCAGCTCACTGATAAAGTTCAGCACTTCCTAATTATGGCCACAGGGTGGCGCCATCACATCGCTGCGCCAGATTGATGATGCTGCCTTCAGTGCTGTGGGAAATTAGACAACCAGGAAAGAAAATCTGAGGGATTCAACTGGTTTTACTTCATGAGGAGAAACTTTAACCCACAAACACAATAACTGATTTGCGCATGTATTGCTTTTGGTTTATTTTGTTGTTCTGGCTCCAGATTTACTGATCATTTGATTAAAACAAGCAGAAATGTCTAATCATTGTTGTTGTTATTATTATTATTATTATTATTATTATTATTATTATTATTATTATTATTAGATTTATTATATATTTTATTTGTATAGCACAAATTAACTGAAAGGCTCTTACATGGTAAAGAAAGACAAATATCAGACAGATTAAACATGATCAGTGAAGGCACCACTGACTGCTCCCCAGAGTGTCAGCTTTTATTATTAACCATGGTTGAGGTGAAGTTTGGTGTTTCTATATGCTGTGTTCATCATTATTTCATCTTTTGTCTCCTTGACAACTGAGCAACTCCGTCTGCTGATGAACACCACGATGAAGACGTGGTTGAAAGCTCTAGAAGGACAGAATAAGCGGACCTTGTGATGAGATTTGTTCTTAAATTGGTAAACATATATATTTACTGAGTCTTACACCAAAGCCCATTTACTTTTTGTCTAAATTAAAATTTTCTCTCTCTTTTTCTTTTTTTTAATCTAATGTTAACAGTTAATCTTGTTTTTATGAGGAATTGTCTGAATATTTATTTGTCAGATATGTTTTAGAATATATATAATATATGTTTTTGTCAAAAACGTTATTATTGAAAATAATCATGTTGTCATTGCTTCTGTTTTAGTATTTAATTTGTAACCTGAACATGATTTCCTGTTTCTTTTATCAACAGTGGTAGCAATTTGTTAATAATTGTTGTCGTTGAACACCATCACATCATCTGCATAATGCAGTTTATGTTCTCTTCCTCCAATTATTAGTCCAGTTATACTTTCGTACAATGTTCCATGAATAAGTTGGATATTTGTGTCAGGGGATCACCTTGTCTTGTAGTGTCCTGTTGGCTTTCACTCTTACTTATTGTTGATTGTACATTATTTTTAAATATTGCTACAAATTTATTATGAATTCCAAAATCGTGTAAGAACAAAATGGAAAAAGGACGGTAATATAAACAATAAAATAGAGTTTCATTATAGATTATTTTCTTGATTGATCATTTAGACTATAAAGTTTGTTTGTCTTCAGTCAAATGAAAGAAAAGCAGGAAATATTGTTGAAATGACTATAAGGAATAGTTAATTATCAAAATACTTTGTCGTCCACTAATCACATGATCGGTGGTTAGATCCCCTGCTCCTCCAGTCTGCATGCCAAAGTGTCCTTGGGCAAGATACTGAACCCAAAATTAAGTAAGTAAGTCGCTTTGAATAAAAGCGTCAGCTAAATGACTAAATGCAAATGATGTACGTAATGTAACTGTTAAAGCTCTACACATAAAACGTTTTTATTTTATTTTATTGAGTTCTCTGAAATCGGAGCTTTTTGCAGGTCCGTGAACGCAGCGCAGGCGGATCTCTTCATGTGCTTTCTTTTTTTCCCTCAGCAGCAGTTTGTTGAGTTTGAGTCTCGGGGTGGAGAACTGAACAATAAAGTGTTTTATCAACACGTCCCCCGACTCGTTTCGATCAGTTCGAGTCGATCAAACCGGATCAGATCAGATCAGGATCGATGGATTAAAAAGGAGCAGCTGCTGCAGAGGTGAGTGATGATGAAAACTACAAACTGTGGCTTTGAACTCAAAACTGTTGAGGCTGAAGCGCGTTTTTCTTTTTTCGCTTTAGGGATGTTGGTGTGAAAGTGAACAGCTGTCTGACCTCTGACCGCCAGTCAAACAAACTTTATTTAAAAGATCAATAATAATAAGAAGAAGCAGATCAATGAACCACTGAAAGAGATAAATCACTCGAGGATCCATGTTTTTATGAGTGTGGTTACATGATGGTGCAGTTGATGTTGATGTAAAAAAAAAAAAAAAACATTTCTGAGTTGATTTTTCGGGTTTTGGTTGATTGGGATGAACAGAGGACAGTGAACGCCTACTCATGTTGTCATCTCATTTGAATGCACCAAAAATCCTTAAAACATGAAAACATTACATCAAGATGCTTGTCCCAGAAGTGATGTCACTTATTTTAACTGCAGATGAACAGTGTTAAAAAGTAACTAAGTATATTTACTTGAGTAGCTCAGACCCTCGAGTATCCTGGTTGTTTAGATCTGAATTTCTGCATGTTAAAATGTCTGAATTCAACAATATGTATATAATCTTATACCTAAATAACAATACTAATAAAATAAGTAGAATAAATAAATATTATCTCTAAATAAAGTTTCTAAATTAACTTCCAGAAGACGTGATGCCTTTGAAAATAAAGTTGTATGTAGCTCTGTCAGAATAAACTGGAATATAACCAGTCGACTGAAGCGATGCACAAACACATTCAGCACAGGCGTGAAGGCGTGAACCTGCACTAGCACTGCTAACGTTAGGCACACTCTGCAAACCAATACAGTGTTTTCTCACTAGTTGACCAGTCTTCTTTTAAAACTCTGTTTACTCGAATCAAAACAACCCCAAATAGACGTAAAGCAGCCACAAATACTACAATCAGACTCAAAACAGATGGGGAGAAATGTTTACTAGTGAGTCACATGATGCTGTTATGATAAGATAATGAAGATAATCCTTTTTCCTCCAGAGGGGAAATTAAAGTGTTCCAGCAGAGACAGATGACAGATGAATAATACAATGTGTTAGGAATAAGAGTACACTCAAATAGAAACTATACAAGAGCAGTTGTCAGGTGTTTAAACTGATGAGAAATGCTTTTATTTTGAAATGTTTACATGTTTTCCGTCTCTTTCCTCAGACATGGAGGGTGTGTGTGCGTGGCTGGTGTGTGTGTGCGTGCTGAGTGTTTGCACCGGGGCTCACAATTCATTGGACAGAAGTGACCATCAGGTTTCCAACGGCAACGCAGCCTCAGGTAGGAAACACACAGTCTGTGTGTGTGTGTGTGTGTGTGTGTGTGTGTGTGTCATTTACACCATCATCAGTTCAAAGTTTTAATGTGTCCAGCTCTTTAGTTTACAACCAAATACCACAGACTGTATAAAACATAGACGTTGTGTCCGTGACATCACCCACAGGTTTCTGTAGAGCTGTCATGAAGCTCATTGTGGTGGCTGTGGCTGCCGCAATGTTGGCAGTGCTGCCTCTTCCACCTCCCGGCTAATCTAAAAATGGGCAAAGATGTGGATTGTTGGTGGACCTGAGGCGGGCTGAATGATGCCTGGGTGCTCAAATAAGTTAATTATGCATAACTTTAAGCCTTAATATAATTTGAACATGTGAGTTCTATAAAAATTCAGACTCAGTACAGTTGTCATGAACGGGGAAATTAGCTATAGAGACCAAAACTGTTTTTTGTACCAGGCTGTAAACATGTTTATCTCTGCTGTGAAGTTGGACATTTTAACATGGGGACTTATGGAGACTGACTCATTCTGGAGCCGGCCTCAAGTGGACATTTGAGGAACTGCAGTTTTTGGCTGCACTGTACAGCCACGGAGGGTTGCCGCTTGTACCTACCTGTAGCTGACATTACAACGTTACATTTGAGAAGCTTTCACAGAGTTTTAATTGCTTTCTGTTGTCACATTGGTAGCTCTGTATGTTCGTGTTACCATCTATCAACCACCAAGAGTTTCATTTTGAAGTAGGAGAAAGTACCAGAAACTGATCAGATCAAATTTAACAGGATTTGATGAGTTAAGAGATCGATTGAGTGTTTATGTCATTTATAGTCTAACCTGGTTCTTGGGAAATATGAGTGCTGTTTCTGTTTGTGGTTTTTACACCGTAAACAAATGATCCTGAGAGACAAAGACCATCCTGTCTCTCTGTAGAGACCAAATACTGTATATGAAAATAGAAAGATATATATATAAAATAGAATAGCAGCATTTCCTGTTCTTACTGTCACCTCCCGTCAACTGAATACTACCTTTGAAACGTCCTTTTGTTTGAAGACTGTGTGTGTGTGTGTGTGTGTGTGTGTGTGTGAGAGAGATAGCGTGGACCAGCCGTTAGCAGCTCACCACAACTTCCTCGACTTGACACATGGATGATGTCACAGGAAGTTCGGGGACAGAAATAAATTTGCCTCGGTTTCGCAAAAGGGTCCCACCTTCAGGTCTGAGAGCCAATAGGAAGAGAGTAACCATGTGTGAGTCACATTAACACCATGCTAACGTGTTAACGGTTAATCTAAGTCTTTAGTTTCACAGTGAGACGCTAACAGCATCTTCTGTTTGTCTGTTATGAAGATGTTTGTAGCTAATCTAACATTAGTATTATTACATTAGCTTTTTAATATAAATATTTCTACTCTAGCTTTATAACATAAATATTTAACATAAATATTTAACAGTGTAGAGAGGTGGACAGAGAGGTGATTTAATTGGACCTGGACTATTTACATGATATTGTCATTTGTGAATTATTAACATATTATTATTATTATTATATATCACAGTTATCATTAATACCAGTCACCGGACACCACTAAAATATACCATCCCTATCTGGACACGTGGACTGAATCACACAACTACTTCCTAAGTTCTAGTTTCACTTTGTGTCTTTGAAAGGTGCATGATGGGAAGTGAAGTTTTCCTGCCGTGTCGGGTGTTCAGTGTGCGACTTTGATTCGACCTTCCTCCTGTTTAATTCTATTATCTCTGTATTTTTATCCTCACAGCTGCCAATCTTAATCCTCACACTAAACTCAGACCTTTCACTGAAGCTGTCACTCTGGTTACCTCTCTGTCTTCCTCTGTGGTTTTGTCGCTGTCACAGAGGATGAGGGGAAATTTAAGCTGGATTTATAATGGGATCAAGGGGTTAACATCAGTCCCTTATGGAGATACCTTTGTTATCTGTTCAGCATCACATTTCACACGCTGACAGCACTCCTGCAACCATGTTTGTGTGAACGCAGCCCGACTGTGGCTGTGTTTTAAAACCTCAGACAAAACTGACACAGCCGAGCTGTCGACCTCCACCACAATTTGAAATAGTTTGAGTTTTTTGTTTGAGTGTACACAGGTCTTCAAATGTTGTGGTTGACGACTTGAACCCCATCTTTTTTTTTTTTTTTTTAGCCTGTATTTGTTTATATTTTGTCAAATTAGCACCATTAAAAGTTAGCTGAATTAGCTGTTTACAGTGTATTCATGGATGTAAAGACAGTTATCACTGGATTACTTTCAACTTACATTAAGTCCTGCAGTTATAAGGTCTTTTTTCTATGATTTCTATTTCTGGAAGGTTATTTATGACAAATTTATGATCAGATATCAGAGATAATAATATTCTGCATTTTAGATATTGATTTTATGTATTAATCACTTTTCATTGCTAATATGCGAACATGTTGTCAAGTAACTTAAAATAAGCCCTTCCACGACTTTATTGGTAGCGTAAACAGGGATGAATTTTCCGTGGAAATCCAGTGGATGTGTTATTTATACTCCTAAGTGGCTTCTCGCTCCGCTTCCCTACAGTGTCAACAGTGTGCAACACTAGCTAACATTAGCTTAGAAATGGAGTCTGCTAATGTCAACAACCAAACGGTACCCACAGAGAACACCGAGTCCAACACCAAGTCCAAAGTCAAAGCTAACGTTACTGCAAATCATGTGACATATATTGTGATATTGTGGATTTAGCTGGCTAACGTATCAAAATCCTGTCTTGGGTGGATAACGTTAGCTAATTCATCCGAACATCTGGGGCTAAACTGGCTCTGTATTGTCAGTTACGGTGTCGGCTGGCGTTGCTGTTTAACCTTAGTTTGATGCGGTCGGCTGCAGCTCTGGCGTTGGGGCGATTTGCAAACAGTGAGCTAGTTAGCATCATGGAGACAAAGGTCCAGATAAAATATAGGAACATTACAGATAGTGTTCAGTCTGGTGTATGTCACTTTTGAGCGATGCTCGCACACACCTACAGACCAACAGGAGGCTGACAGCAAGGCCAAAGGTGTCGCTAGTAGCATTTCTGAATGTTACATAAAGAACCTGGTGAAGAAAGAAGTTTCTTCACCTGTGTTGGTGCCCTTCACCTCACATTGTCTCGTGTGTCACCTCAAAGTTCTGTTTTAAATCAAACTAACAAGCTCTTGACTCAAGCTGCAGCACGAAAACCTGCTGATCTTTAATCTGTCCTAATATTTACCCAGAGAGCTTAAAGAGCTAACACACACACACACACACACACACACACACACACACGGATGCTGCAGCAGGTTTACTGTCATGTTATCTGCAGCTTGAACAATCAATATTTATCCTCCAGTCTGCATTATCTAACATCTGGATCAGCTGCAGCTCACTATCACTGCTAAGAAACTAAACATCATAAGGAGGTCAAAGTTCACCACAGGTAGAAGAAGTACTTTAAGATAAAGACATTGTCAAACATTGTCGTAATGTTGAGGTTTGGACTGCCAAACAAAACAAACAAGGCTTCACACATCACTTCTATGCAGACAACACTCAGCTCTATCTGTCATTTCCCCCTCGGTCTCTGCACGGATCTCTGAATGCCTCTTAGATATATCTACATGGTGCCGTTAAAGATGGCTTGTCTGAGCACCCAGGCTTCATTCAGCCTGCCTCAGGTCCACCACGTCTTGGCCAATTTTTAGATTTAGGACAACCAACATGGCGGCGACCACAGCCACCACACTTAAAACAGCTCTATGGGTGACATCAAGCATATGCTGTCCATTCTTTATACTGTCAGTGGTTCCTACCAGATCAGGGGCGTCCCTCTCTACCTTTGAAAACCTCCTGAAGACGCAGCTCTTCAGAGAATACCTCCTCTTTGAGCACTGGACATGCTAAATCTGGACATGCTAAATCTATCCCCCCTCTACAACTGTCACTTGATTCAATGCGAGTAGTACTTATTGCTGCACTAACATGTTCTTATCACACTGTAACTTGGTTGTTTCTCTTTTTGTAAGTTGCTTTGGATAAAAGCAAAGGACCTGAATACTTCCTCCATCGCTGCAGGAAATACTAGTGTGGCCACAAATCAGCCAAGGCATTTTAAACACACACACACACACACACACACACACACACACACTCAGCTGAGCAATCATGCAGAGATGTTTCTGGAGGCTGAAATGACCAAAAGTAGTCAGGAACGAAGTCCAACCTGTTTAAATCTGCTGCTCTGTTGTCATGACTACTGTGGCAGCAGCAGCAGTAGCAGTTGAGTGATTTGATGGATGCTAGCTGCTAACTGGAGCTAACAGGAAGTGAGTGTTGCTGCATTGTAGAGAAATGTGATGCAACGTCAGCGTGTTCAGTTGGTGTGAAAACAAAAGAGAAAAACATGTTTTTGATGCAAGATGGGCGTTTTCTTGTCTGCTGTTTATTATGGAACAATATTAAATACATAAAATCTAGAGCTAGATCACAAAGAAAGACTATCTCTTTGCTCTTAAATGTCTTTCCCTGAGGAACATCAGCAAGTCAAGCAGCAAAATCAAACGTTAGCTACTGCTGCTAACGTCTCTCTGCATTTTGGTGTTCAGTAATAAGTTTACAAACAGGCCTAACTAGCTACCAAGCTAGGTACATAGCATGTGCGGCTTTGTAAAGCTAAATAAATAATGGTTTCCGAATCCTGTCAGCCAGTTTCATTAAAAAATAAAACATTTTCTGTAGTACGACTGTACTTAAGTGAGGTACACCTATTTTTTATTATATATTTTTTTATTTTTACATAAGTAAAATATGTATTTGTTCTTCGGCCCACACAGTGTGAAGCATAACTGTGATTTGTCTCTGTTCTTGGACCCAAACAAAGATGGCAGCTAAAAAAGATGGATGTTTATTCGTCCTGTTGCTGTTTTCGGCTCGAGGAACAGAGTCGATGTTTGTCAAACTGACACAGAAGCTCAGACTCTTTACCTGCCTTTACATGCTGCAGTGGGACATTTTGAGTACAGAAAAGGTTGTTTTGCATGCACACATTATGATTTTTTTCCCCTGTGTTGTAGATCTGTGTGTGATAGACCAGCAACTCTGCAAGGACGAGAACTCCCTGCTGAGTTTCGAGGCAATCCGCAGCATCCACAAACTGATGGATGACGACGCCGACGGGACGGTGGACATGACGGAGACAGATGAGGTGAGACGAAAACACTCAGACGTAGTTTGTTGTTAATTGTATATTGTCCTGATTTTACACTCCTTTTTTTTTTAAACTCCAGTTTCTCAGGGAGGATCTGAAGTATCACGACCCCAAAGCCAAACACAGCAGCTTCCACCGAGCCGACCTGTACATCAGCGTGGAGGACATGTGGAACACCTGGAAGAGCTCCGAAGGTGAGGACTTATTCCCAATAAATGTGGCTTTGTGAGCCACCTCTGTAGAGATTGCCACCAGACAAAATATATAAGGGTGGTGATTTAACTCATTGATGAGGTCGTCGTTTTAACCCTGGTGAAACTCCAGGACCTGATCTGTAACAGACAAAGACTCCTCATGGCAGGAGAGTTGACAAAGATCCTGCAGGAGGTGGATTAGAGTAAAAAATCGCACTCTTTCCAAGCGGCAACCTCCGTTTCTGTGAAGCAAAGCCAATGTGGAAGTGAAAACTGCAGTTCCTCAAACGTCCACTTGAGGCTGGCTCCAAAGTCAGTCTCCATAAGCCCCCATGTTAAAATGTCCAACTTCACAGCAGAAATAAACATGTTTACAGCCTGGTACAAAAAACAGTTTTGGTCTCTTATCCTTGTGCTAACTAACCTTCACACTAACTTATCCTTGTGCTAGGCCTTGTGCTAAGTTAGCTGCTGTACAGACAGAAATCCAGTCTGAGTAGTGGAGCTGTATCTGTAGTTGAGTTTAACTAATTAGTGCACAGCAGTTAGTGTTTATTTCACACTCAAGCTTCAGATCAAACTTAAGATCAACATGCCTCAACAGGATGCTGGTGTTTGTATAAAAGTCACTCTGGGAAAAATCATGAATGAAACAAAGTCGGCAGGTTGAGGGAAAAGTAGTTTCAATAAAAACAAAAAGACACGAATATCAACACAACTCTGCAGTGCATTTATTTACTCTGTAAATAAAACAACAACATGTTCACATCATCGCCTCAGAGAACCAGACCTCCTTTGAGAAATCACGACTTTAAGGTTCATGTTGTTTTTTAAGATTTATCTTTAAAAGGAGGGAAGGAAAGATGAAGGACTGAACAGAACAATCGTGTTGAGTGTAAAAATAAAATCCTATTTTTGGATCCACTTTATATTCCAGCTCAATTTGTCACCACGATGACGTAAAAAACGGCACATGAAGAAGAAAATGTTTATTTTTAGGAAAAAAACGCAGGAGTTGTAATAACAGAGAGAGACAGAGACATACAGCAGAGACGTATTAGCTTATTAATCGTCCGTCAGGAGGGAAACATGTGGAAGAAAATCTTCAGATAAAAGAGTTTAAACCTCTAACAGTACGAAGAATAGACGACGGATCCGTGACGTCACCCACAGGTTTCTGAAGAGCCGCTGTGAAGCTCAGTGTGGTTAAGTGGTTAATTAAGTAAAACATAGTTATGTGTTTTATATTCCATTTCTGCCAATAGAGACCCTTGAATATTAGACTGGACCTCAATACAGTTGTCATGAACGTGGAAATTAGCTACAGAGACCAAAACTGTTTTTTGTACCAGGCTGTAAACATGTTTATTTCTGCTGTGAAGTTGGACATTTTAACGTGGGGACTTACGGAGACTGGCTCATTCTGTAGCCAGCCTCAAGTGGACACTGCAGTTTTTGGCTTCACTTCACAGTCACAAAGGTTGCTGCTTGGTTTAAACCTCATTCAGCTGTTTGTTTGTTTAACTTTAATGTTGTTGATACATGAGAGCCTATGAGAGATAGATTATTTATTTAATTCTTCATTTCACATTTTGTGTGTGTTCAGTGTTTAACTGGACGATGCAGCAGGTGGAGGACTGGCTGCGCATCAGTGTGGAGCTTCCTCAGTACGCAGAAACCTTCAGGAAACATCAGCTGGATGGAAAAGCTTTACCCAGGTGACACACACACATTTGTGTTTTATAGTATTGTGAGGACACTTATTGACTTAATGCACCATGTTGCCATGGAGTCAGTGAGTTAGCTGTGGCCTACAAATATTTGTTTACATTTACGCTGGCTTTACACCACAGCTTTACGTTGCAGGCAAATTTGAACTTTCGGTATAAAATCATGAATGTTTTTCTCTGAGTTGCGGCGCGCTCCCTTCACCTCAATCATCTGGTGTACGGTGGTCATAAAACTCAGTCTGGACTGTCTTCATCACTCTTATTCTTGTGTCGTTTTTAGTGTTGGCTCATGCAAATAATGTCTAAGTCAGCACAAGGATAAGTTAGCATTAAGCTTAGTTAGTTAAGTGTAGTAAGTTGTTGAATTCTGTAATCAGAGCCCCCTAAATCTGACACACTTTTTACATTCAGTGCATTCATCCGGTAAAACTTTAATAATTTACAGTCAGAATGATTTCTATTTTTCTATTTTGTTTGTAACTGATATCCTGAATTCATTATGAGTAAATTATAATAGTAATCAGAGTTGAAGCAGCCATGACACATAAACCTGCAGTGATAACATGTCGGATAACGTTGTAACATCATTTAAGTTCCTCTTGTTCACTCCTGAGGTTTCAGTATTGTTCAAATCCTGACGTTACTACAACAGTTTCCAGGTCTTAGTTGTAAGAGCGTCCTTGAATGCACCTTTTTTTCAGAACAATCTTTGAGCTGCAAAACCACACAACCATGACAATGTCTGTTTCTCGGTTTCCACTTCCTGCTGAGGTTAAAATCTACAGCCCAGACTGAGGCGTTTGTTTCTCTGCAAATCTTCAATGATCTCCATGATGTCTGTGTTTTCGGCAGGCTGGCGGTGAAGAACACCACCCTGATGGTGTCCGTGCTCAAGATTTTAGACAGGAGTCATGCTCAGAAACTGCAGCTCAAAGCCCTGGACATCGTCCTGTTTGGACCGCCGCCAGGTGTGTGTGAGATATCAGTCATTAATTATATAATGCAGCGGTGTTATAAAAGAAGTACTGGTATATAAATGAATATTAAGTGCTATATGTATAATACTGTGTTTATATTTGTGTATACAGGCCGACATAACCAGTGGAAGGATCTGGTCCTAGGTCTGTCCATCCTGATGGCGCTGGGTGGCTGCTGGTTCGCCTACGTCCAGACTAGGAAGTCCAGAGACGACATGGGGAAGCTGATGAAGGACCTGGAGGGTCTGCAGAGGGCTGAGCAGAGCCTGATGGACCTGCAGGAGAAGTGAGCCCATCACAGCTGAAACTGACTCGTACTGACCAGTACTGACACGTACTAACTCTTTTAGACATGTACTAACTTAATTTCATTACTTACACTACTGTATTATACTACTGCCTACTACTGTCTTTACTACTATTTCTAGGTTAAGTTAGCACAAGGCTAAGTTAGCATGAATCTTAGTTAGCACAAGGCTGTTAGTATGAATCTTAGTTAGCATGAAGCTAAGTTAGCACAGGGCTGTTAGCATGAAGCTTAGTTAGCATGAAGCTAAGTTAGCACAGGGCTGTTAGCATGAAGCTTAGTTAGCATGAAGCTTAGTTAGCATGAAGCTCAGTTAGCACAGGGCTTTGTATGAAGATTAATTAGCATGAATATTTGTTAGCACAGGGCTAAGTTAGTATGAAGCTTAGTTAGCATGAAGCTCAGTAAGCACAGGGCTAAGTTAGTATAAGGCTTAGTTAGCACATGGCTAAGTTAGTATGAAGCTTAATTAGCATGAATCTTAGTTAGCACAGGGCTAAGTTAGTATAAGGCTTAGTTAGCACAGGGCTAAGTTAGTATAAGGCTCAGTTAGCACAGGGCTAAGTTAATATAAGGTTTAGTTAGCATGAAGCTCAGTTAGCACAGGGCTAACTTTGAACATCTTCTGGTCTAATTTTAGTATATTTTCTAATTATGTGTAATTAACCTTCAAACTGTGAATGAGCAGCATGCACCAGGAGGAAATAACTCATCTCCTGTGTGTGTGAGTGTGTGTGTGTGAGTGTGTGGATGGTCTCTGGAGAAGCTTTCTGTCTACAGTCCTTATATGGTCAAAGAATAGCCGGCAGCTCAGCTCAGTCTGCATGCTCACTCACACACACACACACACACACACACACACACACACACACACACACACACCTCCAAGCGTGTGAAGTGTGTGTGTCATGTTGTAACATGTTGGTTCACCTCACAGCTCTTCTGTTTTTCTTTCTGCCATTCAACCCGCCAATTATACTGACAGTACTGTCACTGTGGTTACACTATGGTTACTACAGTACTCCTGCTACTACTGGTCACTTCTAGATGACTGTTACTACTGTTGTTATGACGACACCTGAAGACAAACATATCTGGATCCAGAATCTGTAGACGGGAGGGATCCAGATTTTGGCACAGGTTCCTGTTTATAGAGCGGTTTATCAGGTTTGTGCTCAGTACGTGTGGAGAACAAAAGAGGTGGAACCCAACACCTGGAATACAGTCGGAGAACCTGTCGGAGGTTCTGTGAGCTCCGTCCACGCGTCTCCACTCGGACTGTAAACAACAACAGATCCACAGGAAACACAGACCACAAATCTAATCTAACTTTATTTATAAAAACAGAAGTGACACAGGACAACAACACTACTACTACTGATACTACGAGGAGTATTAATACTACTACTGTTACTACTAGGAGCAGTTATACTAGTACTACTATTACTACGAGGAGTATTGATACTGCTACTGTTAATACTAGTAGTATTATTTTGACAATTTATTGCCGCTACTACTGTACTATGTACTATTAGTACCACAGCTACTACTATTATTTCCATTGGGCTAATACTACTGTAACAAGTGTTACCATACTGTCACTACTCCAATTACAACTATTAGTACTATTTGTACAACTATCAGCCTGGCCATTTCTACTTCTACTACTGTCACTACACCTACTAGTATTACTAGTACTTCTACCACTGTACTACTACTAGTTTTAAATAACTCACACTTTGTTGGTGTTACTGGAGGTAGATTTCAGTCAACAGAAGTACTATCTACAGTACTACAATAGAGGTGTACGGCTGCGGTATGTCAGTGTCAGTAGATTAAATTCAAACAGGTGTTCTGAGGTCACATATATACTGTTACACACACACACACACACACAACACACACACACACACAGTAGAAGTACACACAGATACACATTCCTTCAGTGACCGCCCCTCTCTCTGAGACACAGCACCCCCCGCTGTCACCAACAGTCATTACAGTCTGACCTTAGACTGAGGCTTCATTCATGAAGTAGTACTGTAAAAGCAGTAGTAGTGGTAGTAGTTATATATAAGTTTGTGGGTTTTATTGTTTTAATCTCCTGTTTAACATGTTTAAAGTCCGTGTAAAGTAAGAATAAATATGTGTTCTGTCAGACCAAAGAAGAAAAATATCGACAAGTTTCTGAAATTAGGCGTCAAAATCAGGTAAAAATGAATTCTCAGCTCCAGGACTGTGGGGGCGTGTCTGTGCAGAAGCCACGCCCGCTTCAATTTTGAAGTGACTGAAACGTGTCAGATGAGTTCAGAAAATGACAGGACTAACTTTGAAACACTCTGAGCGAGATGAATTCATCTCTATCTCTCTGCTCAGGGTGCACTCAGCGTGTCATCGAGCCACCCTTTAGGACCGCCCACAAAATCCTGGACTGAAAACTGTTTTAACCTTTAACTCCACATTTCAGTAACATATCGTTCAAAGTCTTTACACATGTTTTCAGCAACTTTTTTCCAACATATTTAATGTATTAAAGTAAGTAAGGAAATCAGAATTGCCTTTACACAAACTTTAACTTTATTTTATCCCCCAATGTTTTTATTTGACTCTTCTTTATTTTTCTGTGAAGAAACGTTTGTTAAAAATAGTTTATTATTATTATTATTATTATAAGTAGTTGTAGTAGTTATAGTAGTAGCAGTAGTAGTTGAGTTGGTGGTACAGTAGTAGTAATAATATTAATGGTTGTACCATTGTCATGACAACTGAGTGACTCAACCCACAGAGGAAGACCATGAGATGTAGCTGAAAGCACCAGAAACACAACATAAGACTGACTTTAGGCTACGAGTCTGTCAAACTCAGCCTGACTGACAGGATGAAGATTGAAGTACTGGACTATAAATGATAAATGTTACAGACTTTGGATGATCGGGCGACAGATGAACTGACTGCGGACGTTGTTGTTGTTCCCGTCAGGCTGCAGAAGGCTCAGGAGGAGCAGCGCTGCGTTCAGGTGGAGAAGGTGAAGGTGGAGGAGAAGCTGAGGAGCGAGATAGACTCGGCCAAACTGGAGGCCTATCGACTCCGAGAGCTTCGAGAAGGAACCGAGAACGAGAGGAGCCGGCAGAAATACGCAGAGGAGGAGCTGGATCAGGTAGACGACTCTGCCAGGCCGGGATCCAGGTCATTGGACAGCAAGCTCGCTAACATTAGCCTGATAATGATTGATAAAAATGTGACTCGCCTTATTATAACTTGACATGACTTGGGACTTGTTTGAGACTCGGTCAGAGTGACTTGACTTGCAAGTCATGAGAACAGAGTCAACTAAAGACTTCAGATAATGAGTTCAGTTCATGATCTACCATCACCAGCTCTTTTCATAGTAAAGAGTCTGTCCAAAAAATTCAAAGTTTTGAGGTTCCCCCTAATACCCTGGAAAGGTTGTGGACAAATATTACCTTTTTAAAAGAGTGAAAATCGTGTATCGTAGGTTCGTATGGCGTTGAAGAAGGCGGAGAGGGAGCTGGAGTCGCGGGTTCACTGGACTCCACCGGATGCTCTGCAGAAGTGGCTGCAGCTGACCCACGAGATCGAAGTTCAGTACTACAACATCAAGAAACAGAGCGCAGAGAGGCAGCTGCTGCAGGCCAGAGAGGGGGTGAGGACAACAACACATTGATGACACTGACACACACACTGATAGTAATGATGATGATGATGATGATGAACATGGTGGTGGTGTTTCAGGCAGAGAAGATCAAGAAGAAGAGGAGCTCTCTGTTTGGGACGTTTCATGTAGCTCACAGCTCCTCGCTGGACGACGTCGACCACAAAATCCTCTCTGCCAAGTGAGTGACCTCCTTCAGACCCACAAATATTCAACTGTCAACTGACAGGTCCCAGGTCATGATTTGCTAACACCCCCTTTGCCTCCTTCAGACAGGCTCTGGCCGAGGTGACGGCGGCCCTGCGGGAGAAGCTGCACCGCTGGCAGCAGATTGAGTCTCTGACGGGTTTCTGTGTGGTCAATAATCCGGGTTTAGGAGCTCTGGCTACCTCCCTCAACCTGGACCCGTCCTTCCTCGGCCTCCGACCACCGACCCCACAGCACCTCATCCTCTCTGATGACCTTGACGACATGGACGAAGACATCCTGTCTCCAGGGACGCTGCAGTGTAAGTCTAAGTTAATGAGAAATTTGCATTTGTCTGGCGATATTTTATATTTTCTTCTTGACAGCATGTTCAGACTCAGACCAACAGCGAGCGTACCTACGAACAAACTTGTGTGCATCAAACCTGATACTGTGAAACTTTAATTAGTAGCCCAGACTTTTATTTGCTTCAATCTAATGCCACAAATATTCACAAAATAGACCCCAATAAAAGCATAATTTGTTTGATTAAAAACAAGAAGGAGCAGCTGTTTATTGAACCTTCTTTAAACATCATAAACGTGTTTTTTAAGATGTACGTCTTCAGTAGGAACCAATACGTGTTGCTGGTTTGGATCTGAACATGAGATTTGAGTCCTTGAAAATGTGAAAACTGACTTACTGTAGAGATTCAGTCGCCACTCATCACTTCAGGTTTCCTACAGAGGCTCATGAGGGACAAACAGCTTCACATGATTCTCAGTCAACATTCAATATGTCAGGAAGTAAATCATGAAACACCTGACCTCATCTCCTCTCAGCTCTCACCTGTGGTCCACTCACTGTCTCCATCCTCTCCTCTGATTGGTCCTCTTTTCTTGGCATCTCTTTCTTGATTGGCTCCCTCCAGACGCAGCGTGGCAGATGGACCGGCGAGTGAGCGACCTCTGGCCCCTGAGTGGCATCGCAGACAGCCAGTCGCCATGGAAACACTCTGGTTGGCCCCTCCCTCCTTCACCCCCCTCCTCCCTCTGATTGGTTCATACCTCTGTACGATTACGGGCATAACTAATCAGTCAGATCATGTGATCCTTTGATTGACAAGCAAACTCTGTCAGGGTTCCCACTGAGGCTCAGAAAAATCAATCAATATAAATTAAGACTTTCACATGAGAGTAAATATACAATTAAATATAAAATTTAAACAACGCTGTCACTGTTGACATTACACACATTGACACAAGTGTCTGTGTAACGTTAGCCGGTATGCAAGACTCATATGGATGGAGTATCAGTAAGGGCTATCAGTAAGTAAGAACTGCTGGCAGTGTTATAATGTTAGATATACAGTAGCTCCCTAAAGTAAATACTTCTTCTGCCTCTGGGTAAACGAAGCTCACTAGTGGAAAAATTGAGTCAACAAACAACTTAAGTTCAAGCAAGTCATTCTTCTTTTCAATCTTTTCATCGATCATTATCAAGCTAACGTTAGCTAGCTACCAAGTTGTGAATAAAGAGATTGTATGGCTCAGAAAGGTTAAAAGTTTCAGATACATGTGTTACGCGTGTTATTTGCCATTTTAAGAATACAGGCTCTTAAAATACAAAAAAAAAAAAAAAAAAAATGTTTAAAGACATACTATTGGTAAAATTAAATAGGTCATATATGGAAGTAATAATGGAAGACCCTGTAAAAACTAAAGTTTATAATAACTGCTTAAAAATTACAAAAATCTGATTGTTTGAATTTGACCCAACAATCCGTCAAAAGTCTGCAGACAAATGTGTGGGTAGATGAATGTGGGAACCAAAACAAAAAGAGCTTTACACTTTTAAACAGAGGTACAAATCAACAAGAAGGCGGCATTCACATGAAAACCTCCATGTGTTTGAATTTTTGTGAAAATATCACAATGTCAAGCTTAGAGACTGAAATCTGAGCTTGAAAATGTCTAAATATTTTATGGTAAAATTAAGAAATTCCCAGCACATCAGCACAGTGTGCATTAACGTTAGCTTAATGTTAGCTACATATTCTGGCTTTCAGGCAGACTTGCGCTAGCCATTTAGCTAACGTACCATTACTTAAAAGCCAAAACTAGATGTTTGGGGGGATTCATGCAATGTTCCCTTTCTCATAAACAAATGTTAGCATAACTTTTAATCCACAGCAATGCAAAGTTTTAACATCAACATGCTATGTTGCCTGCAGCTACGTTAGCTTGATAACAATGTTATCAAGCTAACATAGCTGCAGGCAAGGAAAGTACTGATACAAGCGAGTCTTGATCATTAGATTCTCACAGATTACATTGATACTCTGAAATCCTCTCAAGTTTTAAATGTATAAAATATTTCAGTGTTAAATAATTATGTTTTATATATAAATATGAGTTAAATTGAGGTTTGTTTCGTACTTTCGTTTGTTAAGTGCTTCACGGTTTCTGTGGGCGCGGGTTCTTCTAAGTTTGAGTAGTTTTTGGCAACTCTACTTGTGATAGTAAGGTATTCAGATGAATATCAGTCTCATGTTTGTGTTAAGTACGGAGCTGGAGCAGGATGTGGTTAGCCTAGTTTAGCAAGACTAGGAGCGGCCTGGTTCAATGCCAACACCTCTAAAGCTCACAGAAAAGTTAAAAACTTGCTGGAACTATTTCTTGGCAAACGATAGTGTACCCATCCACCTAGTGTCACAAGAAATAGTTCCAACATGTAACGCTGATTGAAACCACAAACTCTGGTTTAGGCTAACATGCTAAATTCCATTTCTGTCCTAATCTGATTGCACATTTCCTGTTGAACTATTCCTTCGTTGAACGTTTGACGGATTTGCGTCACATGTCGAACAGCAGGTGTCCATGTGAACGCCTCCTCACCTGTGCACCTTCACCCTCCACCTCCACCTCCACCTCGGCAGATCAGACAAAGCTGTTTGGTCTCCTCTTCCTCTCCTCACCTTTTCACTCTGAAGACGAGGAAAACTCGACACTATATTAACAACAGTTCACCTGTTTTCCCTCCTTCTTTTCACTAACATCCACTTACAGGTCTGCAGCAGTTAAAAGCACAAATATTTGGGTTTTTTTTTACTTTCTGAATTTCAGCTTTGGCTCCTGGCAGAGTTTTTGTTTGTATTCCACATCACAACAGATCCATTTTGAGTCAAGTCTCCAAGAATATTTGATTGAAAAAGTGTTTGTTTTCGAATCATAGTCAAAATCTCTTGATCAGAGATCTCCAAGATCAGACCCCAAAGGTTTACCAGTTTACAGTTTAAATAACTGAATCACTCTCTGTGATGCAAAGAAACGGTGTCTAGATGGTAACCCTGATTCAGCACAGTAGGGCTCGTCTTTGTAATGGCAGATAATATACTGGGAGCTGCTTTAATATTTCTTGTCTCGCTGAGTTTAAAGCACATCTGCAGTAACACAAGGAGAAAATTAGTTGTTTAAAAGACAAATTGTTAGGAAAACTTGTTAAGCCTTTAGGAAGTCAGGTAACGCAGTGTAAGGAGTGTCCAGTGAGGGGTACATGGTGGATGAATGTACCCCAATGGTTTCACCCAGGAGACTCGAGTTTGTGTCATGTGTGAAGCCAAAAATTGTTGTTGTTTTTTTTCGTCCATGAAGTTTGGGCACCAAAACTACTCGGTTCAATTCAAATGGTAAATGGACTGTACTGATAGCTTTCACACTCATTCGTACACTGATGGCATTAGCTGCCAAGCAAGGTGTAAAATGCTCATCAGTTTTAGGAGCTAACCATTCATACATATTCACACACCAATGGCGAAGCCTTCGGGAGCAATTTGGGGTTCAGTATCTTGCCATGCAGACTCGAGGAGCCGCCGATCATCTGATTTGTGGAAGATGCGCTCTACCTCCTGAATCACAGCCGCAATTTAGGCAATAAATCTACTCGCTTAGGTCAAGGGGACCAAAACTTTTTTAGTTAGGTTTAGGCACCAAAACTACTCGATTCAATTTAGGTACCGAAACTACCTGGAAACTACGATGGGAAAAAAACAACAACTACTTGGTTGGGTTTACACACCAAAACTATCAGTTAGGTTTAGGCACCAAAATTACGTTGTTAGGTTCATGCAAAAAAAAAAAAAAACTACTTGGCTAGTAATAGGCAACTCCCTCCTTCCATCTCCTAGAAACAACACATCTAAATCTCGGGTTACCATCTAAACACGACTATAAATCTAATATGGCTGAACAAAATGGATAATTTTGTTCTGAAACTGTTCTCTTGAAGACTGCTGTTTCATGAATCTGTTGTCCTTTGCACTCGTAACTCTTCAGTTTTAAGAAGTATTTTCTGCTGTTTGTGAGTCTGAACTTCCTGTTTCTGGTTTTCAAAATAAAAACTAACTCCTCTTCCTCCTCCCTCTCCTGCAGTTCAGAGTCTGATGCCTCCCCTGCGACAGAGGATAACAGACCCCGCTCTGACGTTCAGCTCTCAGAGGTTGGTTGAAGGACGGACTTTACCTCAACAGGAAGGGCGTGGTCAGTTTACATCGTCCCGCCCTCCCAGCGGCCACGCCCGGCAGAATCGCAGCCGCTCTATTGGCCAGCTGGAGTTCCTCCCCGTACCTTCCCCTTCTCTCTCCACCTCCCTGTCTCACCCCTCCATTGGCCCCACCTCTCCTCCTGCCGTCTCGTTCTGTCCTCCGCCCACCAACTCCGCCTCATCGTCTCCTTCTTCTTCCTACACTGAAGGCGCCTCTCATTTTTCTGCTCTGCTCTTCCGTTCTTCGTACTTCCATTCTGTGGAGGCGGCGCCGAACCTCCCGTCTACTGGAGGCGCTTCGACAAGCCGGGGGCAGCGCTGTCGCTCTGGCAGCTTCGGGTATCTTCCTCCTCTGCATGGCAGTTTTCCAAAGATACTGACTTCACTAACAAGACCTCATTACTGAAACCTTAATACACACAGATTTGATCAACAACTTGTACCATTCATCAGGGTTGTAAATTTGGGTATTTTCATACGCTGATGACGTGATGTTTTGCACAGTCCAACATACCCTGATTCAACATCTTATACTTGTCTTATCACCATTTTAAAGGTTCAGTGTGTAACTTTTAGGGTGGTCTATTAGCAGAAATGGATTATAACATGCAAAACTATGTTTCCAGTGATAATCAGCTTAAAAAAACAAATTTTTTTTATTACCTTAGATTCAGCCTTTTTTTATCTACATGGAGCGGGTCCTCTTACACGGAGTCCGCCATCTTGCGCCACCATGTTTTTTACAGTAGCCCAGAACGGCTAAAGAAGACATAGAAGAAGAAGAAGTGTTTTTACTAGTTGCTAACGGCTAACAGTTTTGTGTGTTGTAAGATGTTTAAGGAAGTTAAACGTCGACAAATGGAGGATCATACTTATTATTTAGCACAAGAAAACCAGAGGGAGCAACAATCAGCAGTGAAAACATGAAGAAGCAACAGATTAGCTTCTTACCCATACGTTTTTAATCTTGTATTAGCATGCAGAACAGTCAACAAACACACCAACACGGTGCAGAACAAGTAACAATGACATTTACTATGATCTATAGTTTTACAGAATATCTAACTAAATACAATTTCTAAATATATATATCTAAAGGAACCTCAACAGCCTCAACAGGCTACTCATGTTTGTGACGGTTGAGTTGATTGCAGTCTGAAATCTCACCACTAGATACCACAAAAATCTTACACGCTGTACCTTTAAGAGAAATAAATAAGAAAGCATTCATGAACGAGGTCGAATGTACGCCACGTTGGAGCTTTATCTTTCAATTTCATTTCTTCTTGCTCACTGTTTTCCTTCCTAACATTGCTGTAGCTGTCTAGGACTGTTGATAATAATAAATGTTAGCATGTTAGCAACATTAGCGTCATTATCCTCTCTCTCTTTTTCAGGGACATCATGAACCGCTCAGACTCTGACTCCTCCCTCTCGCTCTCTCACGGCGAGTCACGAAACCTGTACGGCTCCAAGCCCTTCCTCCTTTCATCCAGGCTCTACACCCGGCAGGGTCAGAGCTCTGGGATTAGCACAGTGGGAGGAGGCCTCGAGAAGAGCTCCAGTCTCGGGGAGCTGAGGGGCAGCCCGGCCACCGCCCTCGCCTCCTCCTGCTCCACACGCTCCCTCTGCATCACGTCGGACGCCACCGACGGCCCGCTCGTCTTCTCGTCCTCCGCCTCGTCCAGCTCGTCCGGCAGTGGTCGCGGGGCGGCCGTCCAGCTCCCGGCCAGGAGGAGCCCTATGGAGGAGTACAAGGGTGAAGAGGGCGAGTCGTCCAGCAGTCGGAGGAGAAACGCTTTTAATAAGATCTTTAAGAAAAAGCAGGGACGTCACTGAACGTCTCAAAACTTACAAATCTGCTACAGAATCATGATGAGATCTTCATCATGACAAACGAACCAAACGCACACAGGGAACATCCATTGTTAACGCTTCACACAACCAATTTTTATTCCTTTTTTTTTCTGTTAAACTGAGGAAAAATATCAGATTTGGACTCACTGAGTACAACGTAGAACACAAGCGAAGGACAAGAGGAGCATGAAGAAGTCTTCTAACTGAATATAGATCTCACCTGGTGAATTCAGCATCTTTTAAATCAAAAAGTCTTCTTTCTGTCAGGGTAGAAAATACTTCAAAGACCAGATTTAGAGCATCAGTAGTTCAACAATCATACATGTTCATTAGAGAAATAATTGGAGTTGTAGAAGCTACTCCTATCGGAAGGTACGTGTTAGCTAACCAACAGCCTGGTACGATGATAGGTCACCAAACGATCCGATAACTGAGCTGCTGTAACAACCAAAACACACGAATGGTTCAGACCAAAGAACAGCCGCTGAAAGTGGATCATAGATCGCTCTTGATTCAACTTTAAGAAACAATGAAGCGCCAAAACTGCAGATCCTGCAAGAGGTGGATTAGAGTAAAAAATCGCACTCTTTCCAAGCGGCATCCTCCGTTTCTGTGAAGCAAAGCCAATGTGGAAGTGCCAAAAACTGCTGTTCCTCAAACGTCCACTTGACGCTGGTTACAGAATGAGTCAAAGTCCATAAGTCCCCATGTTAAAATGTCCAACTTCACAGCAGAAATAAACATGTTTACAGCCTGGTACAAAAAAACGGGTTTTGGTCTCTATAGCTAATTTCATTCAGTCTGCCTTAGCTCCACCAATGATCCATGTCTTTACCCATTTTTAGATTAACCATGAGGCGGCAGAGGCAGACTGCCAAGATGGCGACGGCCTAAGCCACCATAAAACTTCACAACGTCCCGGATACGACGTCCACGTTTTATACTGTCTATGAATCCAAGCAGCAGTAGAAGAAGAGATGCTGCCTGGCTGCAGCGATGTTAAATAAAACACTGTAATCTGCAGCTTTGTGGACCGCTGTTGTTAGCATGCATGTACAGGATGGGTTTAGTGCTTTATTCAACGCTCCAACCTCACGGAGACCAAAACTAGCGGTGCGTTCAGGTGCTCATTGTCAACACGGGAGGGAAGCTTCCCTCAGTCAGCCAGTAATAATAAACTGGGATCAGTTTGATCAGATGATGATCTGACAACAGGCTGCTAACAACAACAAACTGTGTACATGGAAATCTGAATGATGATCAGTTTACATCATAAATGAATGAGTTGATGAGGATCCTCTGAACAAACTGTTGAACAAGTTGCTCGTGTGCAGTGGATTGTGGGATACTGAGGACCAAATCATACCGCAGGTGTAGTTTTAGACAGAATCGGGATGCAGGTCTCCAAGCCTTTGAAACGGACTCTGTCTGTTAATGCATGTGTCAGACGCGTGATGGGAACTCGTATATTATTTTGTATGTGTCATATGTATATATCAGAGTGGAGTTTATGATTTTATTATCTGAGCTGTTGAAAGGCTCTGTTCTTATGATGGTGCATGGAGGCGGTTCAGCCATCTGATGTCAGCTGTTGGACAGATTTTTTCACTTTTGACGTCAAGTTTAGGTCAATTAGTTTCTGATTTAAATTCATCATTTTGTCATTTTAGATGATTAATAAACCTTCCTAAGTCCCGCTTTCTTTTCTCCAATCGCAGCTGAGCAAGCCTTGATCAACTTCCTCTTTTCCTGTAATTAGATATGCTATGTGCTAGCTTGTTTATGATTCATGAGACAACCACATTTTGAAGATAGTTAAACAATCTTAGCAAGCTACTCAGTGAGCATTTTGCTAACATCAGAAGTAACTAAGTCCCTAATAATTCAAGTAGATAAGCTATCTAGGTAACTAGCATTTTCTGGTTAGCTAGTGTTTTGCTAACTTAAGATGTGACTATATAAGGATGCCACTTTTATGTGTGCTCAACTGTGATTGGAGTACAGAGCGAAAAGGGGCGGGAAAAATATATTTTATATTGTTGTAAACTGAAAATCTGTTTTGTTCTGTTTAGACAATATTTATTGATATTGGTTGAGAGTGGAGAGATTTTTAATAATATTCAGACACAATAATAACTGTCCACCATCATCGAAGCAGAGCCTGAGGGCTTTTTAACTTATTCTCACTGTTTGATGTTCACCTGTAGAGGAAATGTAAGATTTTACTCAGAGAAATATAAATATGTCTGCACACACAAACACACGCACAAGCACACACACCCAGTAATAAATCAGCTGATGTGTGTGTTTCGTCTGAGGCAGGATGTTCAGACGGATGTGAGCTTTAAATCAAGTTCACTTTATTTACTCTGAACAAAGATGAATGTCACGATATGTTTATATAAAGAAGAAGAGCTGCTGCGTGGGAACTTCATTACCCAGAAATGCTGGCACATGATGCCAATAAACTAAACATAAGCAGAATTCCACATCTAAAGTCAGAAACAAAGTATTGATGAATGTAAACTTTTATTTTGTTTGTGAGCACTAGTGATCATTAAAGTTCTTCTTCTCTGGTGGAGGTCTTCGATTAGATCTGAGTTGAACTTTACTGACTGTCGGTGTTTCAGATCTTCGTCCAGCTGCTGGAAACTTGTTCTTAAATTGTGTCATTCACGCTCTCGGTTCAATAAATCGTGCTCTTGTATTTAAATTATTAACCGCTGCTCTCATGTCATTACTTTGTTTTGTGCTCTTGAATGACTTAATTTGTGCTGTCAAGTTAATACATCGTGCTTTAGAGTGACGTAATCATTAATTTGAGGAGTTACTTCACAAAAAAAAAACAAACAGATCAAATCAATCTTAAAATGAATAAACAAACACGTGTTTGATTGATGTCCTTGAGTGCACAACGAAAACATGATTTAATGTAAACATGCAAGATATCATACTGTGGATCGGCAATGCATTCACTGACCTGTCAGCTGCAGAAAGAGGCAGATGTTTAACCATCAGGTGGCAGCACAGAACCAAACAACAGCTGAGTGAGCAAAGGCTTCGTTTTGGTTTGTTAAGGGTCAAATTCAGCTGTTTTGTACATTAAAAGTATATGACAATTCCACCTTAATCTGACTGTGTCAGTCAGCAGGTCTCATTCTCGTGGTTTAAAAAAATTAATGTTCAGAACTTAAAAAGGTTTTTAAAGTGAAGGATGTTTCTTCTACAGACATATTTGATGCAGTTTAATGTGAATAAAGCAATTTACATAAAAATAGAAGTCACAAGTAAGTCTGAAGTCTTGTTTATGAAATCACAGGTGATAGTATCATGATGGGGGTTAAGGTTCACCACAAAAACTGGAAATAGTCCAACAGTTTAAAGAACGATGTTTGTCAACACACAGTTTGAATGAATTTATGGATTTCACCATCTACAATCTATAATCCCATTAAAAGATTTAGAGAATCCAGAGAAATCTCTGCATGTAAGGGGGGCAAAGCCCAAAACCAACACTGAATGCCCGTGACCTTCAACCCCTCAGGCAGCAGCATTTCATTAAAAACCGGCATGATTGTATGAAGGATGTTACTGCAGGGGCTCAGGATCTCTTCAGAAAATCATCTTTGGTAAACAAAAACTGCAGTTTCTCAAACGTCCACTTGAGGCTGGCTACAGACGTGAGTCAGTCTCCATAAGTCCCCATGTTAAAATGTCCAACTTCACAGCAGAAATAAACATGTTTACAGCCTGGTATAAAAACAGTTTTGGTCTCTATAGCTAATTTCCATATTCTTGACAACTGTACTGACAACTCACCTGTTAAATTATATTAAGACTTAAAGTTTCTCCAAGTTTTTATTGTATTTTCTTGTGTTTTATTGACAGAGGCTGTCACGTTGTGTAACGTCTTTCTGCTCGCAGTAGTTTCACCTTATATGGGTTTTTTTCTCCTGAATAACGCAACGTCTCTTCCTGTCTGCTTCACTCCTCCCCTCCAACCACGTCCTGTGTTTTTGCTCAGAGGACAAACCGCCAACAACGATTGGTCAGAAGATAAACTGAAACACTAGAGGAGATATTAACAAATTGTACATGTTGTCTTTTAAAACTGCTTCACATCTCTAGAAACCTCATTCAAAAAACACGTTGTTTAAGTGGCAGTGTGTTGCTCTGTGCTCTGGTTATGCAACCAGAAGTGAGGAAAGACAAATGCAGAAATGAAAGATGAAATTTCTCCGTCCGAGTGACTCAACTTCCCTTTAGAGCACAGGAGACATCCTGCAGAGCAACAGCAACACCCTGCAGGTTCCTCTTCATTTAAATTATCTGAGAAACACCCTCACATGGGAGGTGGACAGAATAACAGAAACACCTGAGCTCTGTAATGAAAAGGCTCATGAGGGGGAACTGAGATTCAACTCGAGCTCTGTGGTTAAACTCTGATATCTGACACATTTATGATGCTGGTGAGCTAATATTGTGTTTCATGTTGGTCTATATATCACATAAAAACAGACGAAAATCTGAGGCAGCACACAGCATCAAAGCCCACGTCCAACCTGAAGTGGCCTTTAATATTAAGGCCTCATTGTGTAACTTTTCTACCATTAAATAACAGATTCTAAATCATGTTGATGCTACACTGACTTGTAATCAGATGAATGGAAAAACTGGATCATACTTTATGGAAAAAATGTTTTCTGGTTTTCCCTCTGATGTCTTCCGGCTGTTCTGCATCAACTCTCTGTGATTTACAGAGTTTCCTGATGGACAGTGAAGTAAACTGCTGCCAACTGTAGCTGCTGTTAGCTCAGTTTGTCAGTCAGGACTGTGAGCTCAGAGCACCGGGGGAGCATTAGTGTTTGTACCATAGACTTTTTGGACCACCAGGAAAAAGAGGAGGTTTTTTAGGCCCAAACCAGGGCCAGTTGAGTGGGCAATTGAACCAGGACCAGCAGAGTCAGAACATGGCAGAGGAGAAGAGACTGACGAGGACGTTGATGGAGGAAGCTAAAAAAAGAAAAGGACAGAGTGACCGAACAAGAAGCCACTGTACAAGAGTAAATCTGGGGCGGGACTTTTAGTCGTTGGCGAGATCTTTGTGAAATGCTGAGGTTCGGGCATCTGATTAAGATGTCTCCTGGGCGGTAGGAGGTGGTAGGAGACCCCGGGGCAAACCCAGAACTCGCTGGAGGGACTATATAGCCCATCTAGCCTGGGAACACCTCGGGATCCCCCAGGAGGAGCTGGAATGTGTTGCTGGGGAGAGGGACGCCTAGAACACCATGCTAAACCTGCTGCTACCACGAACCAACCTCAGATAAGCTTAAGAAAATTGATGGATGGATGTGTTTTGTGTTCATACATGTTAGCATGTTGGAATTAGCATTTAGCTCAAAGCACTGCTGATCAGGTGCAGCCTCACGGAGACTCTTTGTGTTGCAGCTTTATTGTATTTTTGTTTCCTGCTTGTGCAGCTGAATTAATGCTCCTTGTTTCTTTTGTTTTATGTTGACTTTGCTCACTGGTTTCTGTTTAATTAAACTAAAATCACAGCTGATGAATCAACATGAAGCTGCAGAGAGAGATCAACATGTGACAGAACATGAGCTGCTCTCTCTCTCTCTCTCTCTCTCTCTCCCCTCTCTCTCTCTCTAGTGACTCTGGTTCTATATTTAACCTGCAGACTCTCACTCACACATACTCGACATAAACGAGGCCGCTGACAGACGACGAGCAGGATGGAGGTAAAACTCTACAAACTTTATAAACTCTGTGTGTTGTTGTCTTTGTTCTGTTGCAAGAGAGGGAGTTAACAGTGTAATGAAGCTGCTTGTCTCCACTCTATTCTTACTTTGTGTGATTAATAATAATGAAGCTGCAGGTTAGATTTGAGTCTGATGCATCAGATTTCATCAACACGGTCAGCGTGGTGTCGTCAGGTCATTTAGTACAGTTGTATTTACGCATGAATCTCGTCTGTTTTGCAGTTTAATTAACAGTTTTCTGTAGTGTGAAAGAAAAGCAGATTAATTTTATATCACAAATGTGTAATAAACACATTTCAGAAATGTTTTGTCTATTTAAAAGTTTAAATATTTGATTCTTAAATTCTTTTTTTCCCCACTTACAAGCGCACAAACAGTTTAGTGTGTTGATGAGATATCACGTTTATCAGAAGATCTCATTTCCTTCTTTTAAACCTCATGTGAACGCCAGCAAAAGACAGATATCGGAGCTTTCGAACAGCACTTAAACGCAGCACATATTTGTGGATCAGACACAGACA
The DNA here is from genome assembly GCA_946959425.1 of Argyrosomus regius. Lineage (NCBI taxonomy): Eukaryota > Metazoa > Chordata > Actinopteri > Sciaenidae > Argyrosomus > Argyrosomus regius. The sequence continues at coordinate 10,746,691 of OX336896.1, forward strand.
TTAATCGCCGTGACAAACATCTCAGAAATCCCCAGATAAAATGCAAATAATCCAACGTGTGAAACTTGATGCAGAGATGCAAAAACGTTCCAGTGAATCTTTTTTGACTGGATTATTTGGTAATTATAGAAACTTGGCATAGTTTATGCAGCAGTTTCCTCATTTTTAAGGAAGAAAACACATTTATGAAACATATTTTAACTGTCTGAGGACCATATATATATAATCATACTATAAATATAAGCTGCAGAGTAACATTAGTTTATTAATTTATATTAAAATTACTACTGATATACATAGAGAGAGATATGTCCAGGATGTGTTTAACCTAGCTTAGCACAAAGACTGAAAGCAGAGGGAAACTGTTAGCATATAAAAACAACTCCAATTTGAATTTGAACATATGCTGCTGTAATTTTTTGGCAGTATTGTATTTGGTTCAAATAAATGTATATGTTGCATTAAAGCCTGAACACAACAAGATTTTAAACAGAGATTTCAATTTATTCCAAGGGGATCAATGCAATTAGTGGATTTTTTGTACCAATAGCAAGACGAGCAAGTTTAGCAAGTTTTGTTGAAGCGCCTCCATATTTTAAATTAACAACACAGCTAAGCTAACAAGCTAACCACTAACGTGACTATTAGCAAACTCATTAACTCAGAGACCTTTATTTTCACCATTAGTAGTAGTAACAACAGTAGCTTTAGTAGTAGCAAAAAAAGTAGTAGCATCTGTAGTAGTAGTAGTAGCAGCAATAGCCGTAGCAGCTGTAGTAGAAATGCTCATCCATCTTTTAAATAAACAACAACGCTAAGCCAACAAGCTAATGACTAATGCAACCGTTAGCAAACACATTAGCTCAGGGACCTTTATTTTCAGCAGTAGCAATAACAGTAGTAATAGCAGTAACAGTACTAGTACAAACAGCAGCAGTAGTAGCAATAGTAGTATTATCAGCTGTAGTTGTAGTAACAGTAGTAGCAGTAGCAATAGCCATAGTAGCATCTATGTCCACTAATCAGATGATCGGTGGTTCGATTCCCAGTTCGATCCCCTCCAGTCTGCATGGCTGCGCCATCGGTGTGTGAATGTGTATGAATGGTTAGCTCCTCAAACTGATGAGCAGTTGGCACCTTGCATGGCAGCCAATGCCATCAGTGTATGAATGTGTGTGAATGGGTGAATGAGATATGTCCTGTAAAAGCGCTTTGAGTGGTCAGAAGATTAGAAAGGCGCTATATAAGTCCATTTACCATTTAACCCCTTCTCAGACACGCCTAGCTTAAACCCAATGGATATATGAAGAGAACTGGATACAGTGTTGGAGGAGAGGCTCCGTTCATTCTTATTGAAGCTGCTCAGTCGCACAAGAACCATTTCCAGACATAAAATTACTGCATTGCATGGCCCATAGAGCAAGTGCACCAGAGACTTCCGCTAACTTCCAGTTTAACTATTCGCTATCTAGACTAGACTCAAAAAATGTATCCACCATTTCCACTTTGACAATGTAGATCTTTTGGGGCCGCTGTGGCGTTAGACGATAGACGCCATTGCTGTCATTACACAGTTTGGGCGCCATCTCAAATTGGATTCAAGGCCCGGTGCTCTTCTTGGGGGGTTTGGTTAAACCAAGCCTGTAGCTCATGCTGTAGGTGCTAGTAGTTGATCACCAGACTCTGATTGGTCTGAACCAATGTGGTTCAGAAACAAGATGGGTTCTCAGGTGATTTCGTGATTGTAAGATTAGTGACTGTCTGTTTGAATATCTCCAAATTTGTGAACATAGGTGATCAGTTACATTTTGACATTCAACTACTAGAACTCAGACGAGAAGAGCAAACGAAGCATCGTGGGAGCTGTAGTTGTTGAATGCACTTCATCTTGTCCGATGTTTGAACTGCTTCAGAAATCCCCTCCTCAACTTTCCAACCATTTCTGGAACTTTCCAAAACAGAATCAAAGCTCATGCACTTCACTCAGCGATTGGTCAACTATGTGAAAATGGGAAAAGGTTTGAACTTCTCTCTCAGCCCTCGTTTTTTCATTTGTTACTCATCTAATTCTGTCACTTTTCATGTGAACAAGGTCTTTGAGGGGAAACTGCCTCAAAGTGTGCTCCGTTATCTCCGTAATTAAACAATGTCAATTGACGAATACATTTTATTTTGGAGCATGGGGGTCCATTCTTGCCTCTTACTTAGGCCATGTGATGACACTTAATTTGAATGAAGATCTTGAGGTGTTTGAAAGCTCTGGAAAGCCGTTTGTTCACACGTTTTTATCGTAGTTTTACTCTTTTACATGAGCTTACCAAGAGGGACTTATCACGACTCTGTCAAAGCCTCATGGGAGCTGTAGCTATTGAAGAAACTGTTGATTATTAAAGTGACCTGAAGACATCCTGCAGCTACGGAAACTAAAACTGTGCCTTCATAAATACGGTGTAAGTTTATAGTTTTATATCAAACGGCATGACGAGCAGCTATTCTTAGTTTGAAAAACAACAGGAGTGAGCACACACACGGAAAGAGGAAGTGGTTTAACGGTTGTTTTTTCATCACTTTCTGCCTTCAGTTTATAGGTCGAGTACACACTGTGGAAAGAATGTGTGTGTGTGGTGTGTGTGTGTGTCCTCCAGGCGATGTGATTTCATTATCTGTTGAATGTCAGCAATGTGAGACCTTCAGCTGAAATGGATGTGGATCAACCCCACGTCAACAGCTGTGTGTGTGTCTGATCCTTTAATAGACGTGTGCTGTCCTTGTGTATTTGTACTGATTCAACAGTTCTAGACTGATTTTCTGTTTTCAGCTCAAAAACTATTACAAGTTTGTCTGATTTACTGTGTGTTAAACTATGTTATAGTTTTCATTGGTGGGAAGCCAGTGAGGGTCCCTGTCAGCGTGTCTAACTGGTAACTGAAATATAAGGACAGATGGTGCTACTGGAGCTGCAGCAGTAGCAGTAATAGCAGTACAGTTGTAGTACTAGAAACAGTGGTAGTAGTAAGAATAGGAGTTGTAGCCGTAGTTGTAGTAACAATAGCAGTAGAAGTTGTAGTAGTAGAAACAGGAGTAGTAGCAATAGTAGCAGTAGCAATATAAGTAAATGTAGTAGTAAAAACAGCAGTAGTAGTAATAATAGTAGTAGTAGTAGCATTTGCTTGTCATATGTGTGAATAGTATTAATAGCAGCCATAGCAGTAGTAGCAAGGGTCATAGCAGAGGTAGCAGTAGCCATAGCAGTTGTATTAATTGCAGTCGACGTGATTTTTTGAAGCCTGTCTGATTTATGTTAAACTACGTAATAGTTTTCATTGGTGGGAAGCCAGTGAGGGAAGCCCTGTAAGCGTGTCTAACTGGTACGTGAACTATAAGGACAAATGGTGTTACTGGAGCAGCAACAGTAGTAGGGGCAATGGTAGCAGTAGTAATACAGCAGTACAGTTGTAGTATATATCTAGTAGCTACAAATAGTTAACATCTCCAATAACAGGGGGAAACTGCTAGCCTATGTCATCAAAACAAATATCTTTCAACAGCACTGAAGCTGTTTTACATGTGTCATGTTTATAGAAACAGAATACACCATACACCTCCCAAATCTTTAAAAAAGAAATAAATAGCACACAGACCATGGGCCCAGGCTGCTAGTCAGTGTAGCATAATCACTGTCATATTAATAGTTAGTTAGTTGTTGTCATGGTTGTTGTTTGTAGTTAGCCAGTGGTATACAATGACAGGTTTAGCTTAGCTTAGCACAAAGACTGGAAGCAGGGGGGTAGGGCTAGCCTAGCTCAATCAAAAGAGAAAAAAAAACTTCCCAACAACCCCAACAACTGATTAACATGTTGTAAGTTGTTGAACATGTGTAGAAAAAAAGATTGTTTTAGCTGCTGTTAGCATTGAGCTATGTGTTGATCAACGAGCACTCATAGTGGGTTAAGTTTAAGCTCATCCCCAACTCTTACGGTGAACACTCTTAAACATATTTGCATTCACCACAAACCAGCCCACACACAGTGAGCTTACAGAGGGTGTAAATGTCCTGCAGGAAGAGTTTCACTTCAAAAAGAAATAAAAAAACCTATTCATCCTGCTCTCTGTGTTGGATTTAACAGGACAGAAACACGTGTGGCATGTTGTCATCTCACTAATGAGCAGCTGCCTTCATGATGATAACACTCACATTTCCTTCCTAACATGGTCATAATACTGCTGACATGCCACCACAGACAGGAAGTAACCTGCAACACAGGGTTTGACGGCCACCAGCGGAAGTAATTATAGTAGTATGAGTAGTAGTAAAGATACTGCAACATTAATGGTGGCAGCAGCTGGAGTAGTGGTACCAGCATGTTTGATTTACCTTTACTTAATAACACTCTGGTCACACTGCCCAGTACAACCAGTCTTGATTAAAGATGTTCTTTAATTAATTAAATCAGTGTTTATTTATGTTATATCCTTATTTCCTTACATCAGGAGGAGGCTCCATCCCGGCGCTCTGTGGCTGAACTTGCAGGAAGATTCAAAGGCTCGGCTCCTCCACCTGATGCTGCTGGACATGAAAGCGTGAGTTTAATGCTAATAACTGTATATCAATGAAAAGACGCCAGAGTATAGACATGTCCTGTAGGGGCAGGTCCAGACGGCTGGCCATGGTTGTCTCCCCTAGACTCAGAAGGGGATGGCTAGTTGGCTTGTTAATATCATGGATTGATACTGAACAGGTCTACAGGGTACAGATCCTGTACACTGTACCAAAACCTGCATATGAAGAGACTGCAATGAGATGCAAAATAACCACAAAGATAAACTGCTGCAAAGAGACCAAAAATTTACCATAGCTGCATAACCACCACAGAGACACTCAAAATGACCACACAGAGATGACTAGATGACGACTAAAACTAAGAAAAGAAGTAAAACATTAACACTAAGATGCAAATCCACAGCAAAGAGATGCAAAGCAACTTGAAAAAGGACTCAAAACGACTACATAGAGACACAAAAGCTAAGAAAAGACTCACAACAGCCGCAAAGAGATGCACAACAACAAAAGGACTCAAAATTACCACATAGAGACAGAAAACAACCGCAAAGAGACCAAAAACACTAAGACACTAACACTATGATGCAAAATCACCACAAAGAGAAGCAAAACTACAACAAAAGGACTCATAATTAAGCAAAACAACCACAAACAGACCAAAACATTAAGACACTAACACTAAGAAGCAAAACAGCCACATAGAGAAGCAAAACAACTACGACTACAAAGAGACCACAGCGACTACAACGAGACTGAAAACTAAGCCTAAGATTCAAAACAGTCACAATGAGATGCATAATAACTAGGAAGACACCAAAAACAAACACTAAGATGCAAAATCACCACAAAGAGATGCAAAACTACAACAAACACTACAACAAAAGGACTCAAACTTGAGCAAACAGATTAAAAAAATAAGCCTAAGATGCAAAGCAGCTCCAAAGAAACACAAAACAAATTAAAAAAGAGACACATAATGACTACAGAGAATATAAATTACTTTGTTGTCATGTTGTGTCTGGGAGATCTGGTCCTACAGAGGACGGTTTGGGGTCTTTTACCTGTCTGTGTCCAGGGGCAAATTATTTCATGGTCTGTCTTTAGGATACTTAGAGTTGGAAATAGAAGCTATTTATTGAGAATATTTAAAGTTGTTTATTTGGCATCAATTCATTACAGTGTTATAACATGTTGAATCTGTGTGAGATGTTGGAGCGTCTCTGTAATATGGTAATAAAGTGTCAGTCACATGTCAGAGTGCTGCAGCGTTTCAACAGCAGTATGTGAAGAAGACGAGAAACAGGAAATGAACTTGTGTGTATTTTTACATTCCTGACCATGACAAACTATTTCTACATCAATCGTCTCTTTCTGGTTGAGAATATTTTGTTTTTTATGATCTCCTGCAGCTCAGACGTAATTGATGTAACTGTCATGTCTCCTGAAACATGTTTAAATGTGTTGTGAAACCATCAGTTAACTACAGGAAGAAGGCTTGACTTTATTTCTGACTGGTCTGAGCTGGTTTATACAGCAGAGAGGCCAGGGGATTTTAGGAACTAAGACTATATTCATAGCTTAGTTTCTACTGACAAAGAGAAATGCAGATATTTAATCTCAAAGAAAACATGACACCATATCTCTGCAGAAATATTGTCTCTCTGCGGTTGTGTCTCTTGGTAATTGTTTAATACTCTCTGTACTCTTTTCCATCCCTTGTTGAGTCTTTTAGTGGTTGTTTTGTGTCTATTTGTGGTTCATTTGCATCTTGTTGCGTTGTTTTGGGTCTTTTAGTGGTTGTTTTGTGTCTTGTTGTTTTATGTCATTGTTCTTATTTTGCATCTTTAGTGGCTGTTTTGTGTTTTTGAGGTTGTTTTGAGTCTCTGTACTGTTTTGTATTTCTTTCTGGTTGTTTGACTATAAATATTAACAGCAGTTAATTCATAGAGGTTTTGGTTCAGGGGTCTGTACCCAGTCGGACAGTCGTCTGACTCTATATACCGTCTGACTATGGAGTACAAAGGGATACCAATCAGATGCCACTGCGTGTGAAGCAGGTTTACTGACTGAAGAAATGTTAGGGCGTGTTTCATTTATCCAGGGCATCATTTGTTGTTCAATTCATGTTGGTTCAAAATAAATATACAAACCACAACATATTTTATTTCTGGATGAATTTCTTCAATCAATAATCCAAACTGTTATTTAAACTAGCTTCAGATTGGTTGCACGAAAAGCAGTCTTCTGAAGTTTGATTAAAAGGTTCACGTTTAAAAATGATTGGAACATTTTTGTCATCTAATCTTTTAATGACAAAAATGTTAAAAGGCTGAGGTTGACTAAATTTGACTAAAACTATCACAGACTTTTGATCTCAGCACTATGACTAAGAAAAATAAATGAACACTAATCACTGATGTACACATATTAGTAGCTATTACTCTGCTGTAAATAGTACTGTAACATCACAATGGATTAATACTATAATTGTTTTGTTTGTTTACCAGGAGAAGCCGGTCAGACGCCGACCTCCTCGCTCATTAAATCTCCCCATACCACAAGGAGACAACCAGGAGGTGAGAGACAAAGACCTTAGCAAACAATCAGAATTATAATCACAGTTTTATGTAGTTTTAAATATACAGTTCATTTATAACATAACTCTTTAATTAATTATATTAATAACAAACTGACCTCACCTGTGTGTGTCAGCAGCCTCCAGATGTCACCTCTCCTGTAAAACCGAAGAGAAACTCTGCTCTGATCGAGAAGCTTCAGGTGAGTCCAGGTGGATTCTGCTGCTCTCTTCTGGTGTGGACGGAGAGCTGCACTCTGACATCACTGTGACATCACTGTGACATCACTGTCTCTCTTTCTCTGTGTGTAGGCCAACCTCGCTCTCTCCCCCTCGACCCTGCTGCCCTCTCCAAAGAGCCCCGGCTTCAGGCTGTTGCCTCCCACCTTCCCCCTACCCTCTGCCGGCTCTGCCCCAGTTTCCACAGTAACCACCTCGTCCACGCTGACCCCCACCAGCCCTGTTGTCGCCTCTCCGTTAACTGAAGATGAAGGCCCTGCCTCCTTTGAAACCCCGGCCACCGTGGCGGAGGGGTCCATCCTGTCGAACGACAGCATCAAGGTGAGTCAAGTCCAGGTCCACTTCATGTGATGCATTCAATGACACCATGTGGACTTTTTGTAGATAACTGGGCCGAGATGTTTAAAGTTTCTCTGGGAAAAAGTTTGCTCTAAGTTTCTTATTTTTAGGGAATGAATACACATTATTTCTTCACGTTCTTTGAGGTCAGCATTGACCAGCAAAGTACAGCTTTAACCAGTAACAAAATGGACGCCCCGCTTCTTCAATGATCATGGTTTAGTAGTTTCTGACCTCATCTGTCTGTCTCTCCTCTCATTGGTCCTTCCGCAGGGCAGAGCTCGCCACTCCATTCGGCGACGTCCTCCATCTCGCCGCCACAGGAAGTCAAGCAGTGGAGACGAGGTCGGTGTCGCCAATGAGGGAGGAGAAGACAAAACAGCAGGAGAAGGAGGAGGAGAGGCTCAAACAGACGAGGTGAAGGAGGACAAAACAGACACTTCAACATGTCCTGAGAAAAACACATCCCAGGAAGAAGAGATCAGCGTCGAGCCCAAAGAGGAAGACGAGAAGAAGAAGAAAGAGGAAGACAACGGCTCCACGGGAGGAGAAAAGGGAGACGGATCTTCATCAGGGAGAAAAGATGAAGAGGAGAAGAGGAAGGAGGAGGAGGAAGAGAAGGGTTCCACTGGAGGAGAGAAGGGAGACGGATCTTCATCAGGGAAAAAGGATGAAGAGGAGAAGAAGATGGAGGGAGAGAACAGCTCCACGGGAGGAGTGGAAGGAGACGCATCTTCATCAATGAGAAAGGATGAAGAGGAGAAGAAGAAGGAGGAGGAGGAAGAGAAGGGTTCCACTGGAGGAGAGAAGGGAGACGGATCTTCATCAGAGAGAAAGGAGGAAGAGGAGAAGGAGGAGAAAAACTCTGAGGAAAAACAGGAAGATTTGACTGAAGGAGCAACAAAAACAGACGGCAAAGAAGAAGAAAAGATCGAGGTGATTCCTGCATGAACCTAAATGTATAAATAAAGTGTCATTATTCATCTCTTTTTACCTGTGATGTTTTATACGTCTGTTAATAAAGTTTTATTGTAAATCGACACGTGTGCACACAGGTGTAAAAATAAAACATATATAAACATATATATCAGATGTACAAAACGCTGAACAGTAGGAAAAAGAGATGAATCATACAGTGTATAGTGACAACAGTATTCATCATTTGAAAACTAACTTTTGTTTGAGAAAATGTATTTTATTTAGTTTATTTCTTCTCATTTATACCTCGTAGAAGTTAAATTATTACAAGGTTCTTCACCTTCTTAAACATCAAATTCAAGATTTAAATTCCCTCAAATTCAAGGACCCAACACAGCAAAGTTTGAGATTAATTAATCGAGATGAACTGCTGTTAAACACTGGGAGAGACAACAATTAAAGAGAGAGAGAAACTTCGATGTGTGAACATCAAAGTTGTGTTACATTAATGGCAGAATAAGTTAATATATATATATAAATTCAAGGACTCTCTATGATCCATCTCTGTTTTCAAAGACTTTCAAGGCCTTGATTTTTCTCCTACAAATTCACTCATTTTCAAGTATTTCAAGGTAATAGTGTAATGACCACCAGAAACTGAATCTGCACGCGACATTTTAGCGACTTTTAGCTTGTTGTTTATCTGTTTTGGTTCACTCTCAGTGCTCTCATAGTGGATAGTTTTCAGAGGAAAAGTAACAGTAACCTGTAACCTGTAGACACAGTTAGCTGGTGAGCATTCAGCAGTTTAAGAGACAGATTTCTTTCAGAGGTGGTGGACACCAAAAACAGAGCTATAAGAGAGTCAATATTGGACTTGAACATATCAACATGTTGTTTTTTTCTCACAGGAAACGAGTCAGTGCTCAGTCCGATGAGTTATCAGACAAACGGTCAAGTCGGAGCACTGCAGCCATATTGAGCCCCTGGGGTGCTGGGAGGGGAGAACCTGCAGCAGCGAGGCCTGAAGTGAAAGGCCCATCTGAGAGTCTGGACTCTGAGCTGCTGCCTGTCACCGCGGTTTCTTTCATCTCTGATGTGGTGAAGACGAAGCAAAGAAACCGACTGAAGCTGTTTCGTCTTGTAAAGAATCGCTGATGTATTTGGGAATTTATCTGAAGGTGCAGCTTCAACAAGAAAACTCCTGAGCGCGATTGATGTGAATTTGTTTTTACTAATCCTTGAGTCAAGCTTTTTTTTTACACTGCAAATGCAACGTTTTGTAAGAATATAATGTGATTTGATTGTTTTCTTTATGATGTTTGGTGCTTTCAGAGCTATGACTGGTGTCTCTATATTTACTTAAAGCACCAAAGCTTTTTGTGTTCGCTCAGTCACACCTGTCAGAGGGAAAAGCTGAAAACCTGAAGCTTTATTCCAAAGATTCATAAAAAAGAATAAACAACAATGAAGTTTTTATTGTTTGAAGGTGAATTAATTGTTTTAATTTTATAGAAAACAAAGGTTTAAACTGGAGACGTCACATTGTGCCTTTAAGTCTGAAACTGAAAATAAAATGCATATTTTCTCTACATTCATGTGGATCTGCTCTTTAATGACCTGAGAATTTAGGTTGTTTTATATTCATTGTTGGAAGTACTATTCACGTCTTTAACTTAAGTAAAAGTACCAATACTAGATTACAAAATTATGTAATAATTATTACAAATTATCTTACACTAGCTTTTAAAGAGCCATGTTAGTGTTGAAACTCTACTTACAGCTCAGTGATAATGATGAGGGGATTTTCCACAGCTGGCACGTCTCCAGTATGACTCAGTAACTCTTAATCTACTGAGGACTTTTACCTGGAACAGAAGGATCTGGAAGGAGGAAACCTGGCTGCTCCTGCTGTTCGCTGTGTTTAAATCTTATTCTGGATAATCTGTTTGATCCTCTGATAGACTCACATCCAGTCTCACCGCTGCCTGAAATAAATCAGATTAATATGATCGATCCTGCTTAACGTTAAAGGTCCAGTATGTACAACTCAGGGGGCTATATTTACAGAATATGATATCCATAACTATGTTTTAATTCTACAGATGCTGTGGGTCCTCTTCCACGGAGTCTGCCATGTTGAACCGCCATGTTTCTACAGCAGCCCATTAAAAAGGGGCTTTGCTGACAGTGTCTTAAACCTGCATTCTTTCTAATGTCCAGCAGGGGGGCAGCTACACTGGATGCAACAATAAGGTCTGATTGTATTGGACCTTACGGAGAAATGACCAAACTTCTCACTTGATTTATGACCTCAGTAACAGTTTTTCTCACGAGTTTGTGATCTCAGTCTCTAGCTTCAAGTCTGCATGCTGTTTTCGGTTGGGGAAGCCAAGTCATGAACGCAGTTTAATTTTAGTTTGTTGGATTAATTCTGAATATTTGAGGACTCTGATGTCATACCTTTGTCTGGCAACAGCCACTGAGGCTCATGGGTACTGTGGGATTCAAACTTGTATCCCATTCTGAATCATTAAAGTGACTTTTCCAATGTGAAGTCTAATAAAAGCTCTGATTTAACCTGCTGGCCGGACGAGCTGCTGACTGTCTGATCTGATTAACACACCAACCTCACAACATTGTTTCTCGGTAAAGCTGTTGGTGATCAGATCCTGCTCTGATTTTAGGAATTTAGATCTACTACTGATGGTCTCAAATACTTTTTTGTTAAATTAAAATATTTACTGATTTATCCACGGTTGTACTATGATGTTAGGCCTCCTAACATCAATTTCCTTTATGACTAAATGAATCCAGGTGTTGGGTTATTCTATAGTTTGAGCTCATTCTACATCTTTATGTGATATTTTTGTGCTTTTTTTTTTGCCTCTTGTCCTTGTTTTGAGTCTTTTTGTGCAGATTTTGCATTGATTTGTAATAATTTTGTACCTCTTTATTCTCATCTTCGATCTCTTTATTCTTGTTTTACTTTGGTGTCATTTGATTGACTTTCCAACAAGAAATGTTGCTCATACAAAGGTTTTGGTCCAGGTCTCTTGGGACTGTACTGGTTAGACTGTTCAGTAATCCATCCATGACACTAATAAGACAACTACGTATCACCTTTTGACTCTGGTGGGGGATGGCCCCAAGTCCAATTAGATTCATAGCATGAGACCATCCCTCTTTTTGTTTGTCGATCTAAACTTCACAAAAGATCAGAATGTCAGATTCCCAATGTTCATCTTGAATTATCAGTATGGATTTAAATGGTTTAACTGGATCACTACCAGCAGCTCTGAGCTTATTTGAGACCGTTAATGACACACAAGGTCAAAGTTCAGAGAGATGAAATGTTTATAGCTTTAAAGCTGAAAGACACATGAAAGATCTCAGCCTATGAAAAGTCTTGATTTGTAAAGGTGTGGACGCACATCAGGGCTGCATCTGTGGTGAAGAATATGATTTAGACAACTGATAGGACCATGTTGGACCAGAGTCTTCAGATCCAGATTCACCTCTAGATAGAAATTCACCAAACCAGTTCAAGCTGCTAGTTGGTGTTCATGTTTGAATTGGTACAAGAACACACAACAGTCGGGGTCTCTGGGGATTTGGGGCGGTCATCTAGCTCCAGAGGTTCAATAGATATCTGGTGCTCAGTCGTCAGGGTTCTGGTCCTTCCTGACTGTCAAACACTGAAACATATTTATAGTTAATTTGTCTTTTAAGAATCCGTCTTCAGGTTTGAAAGTTGAAGGTCTCCCTCAGTGGAATAATTGCTTGTTTTTCCAGGAAGTCTCACCATGTACAAGCATCTTAATTAAACTACTTTCCAAGACTGTTTGATGCATCATGATGGCGTATTAAAACCCACAATCCTGTTAAAAGGTCCACACATGACCTGACTGGTCAGCCCCTGGAGGGGAACCTCTCCGTCTGAACCAGGACACCCAGGTCAGTCTGTTATATAACCATCCTGCTTCCAGAGCCATCCCCGCTCCTTCTACTGAACTCAGCAGGTAAAGCCTCTTGGCTCGGCCTCTGGCAGCAGGACCCTGCAAGCAGGACGGCCTGATCTCATTAGGGAGTTATTTTAGGTGCTTCCTTGATTTTTCCTCCAGGACCTAAGAGGGTTAGAGAGCCTCTGCCTGCAGAGTCACTGCAGCCTGGATGTCAGCCGGCTCCTGCTGCTGAAGCCTGCTGCAGTCGCCACGGATTTCTAACATTTTTGACTCTTTTTGTCACTTCCTCTGAGTCTGAAATAAAGGATTGCAGACCGCTTTCATTGAGCGCCGCGGGTCAAACCCTGCAGTTGTTGTCTGAGGTCATTTACTGGTTTTGTCTTTCTTTCTAAAACCCTCTCCTTCGGGGTGAGGAGAATCCCTCATTCTTCTTGTTTCTTGAGGTTTTTGCTTCACCTGGGTGCAACGGTCGGACCGCACCAATGGGGAACCACGGCTCGAACCTGGACGACATCCTGGCGGAGGACATGCACCACTGGTACAACAAGTTCATGCGCGAGTCTCCGTCGGGCCTAATCACGTTGTTCGAGCTGAAGGCCATTCTGAACCTGAGGGGCATGAGTGAGAACGCCAACAGCTACGTGGACCAGGTCTTCTTCACCTTCGACATGGACGGGGTACGTTTCACACCGACACACATCAAAACAGCAAGGTTTTGTAAAGTTTGTCTGCTGGTTTCACTGGACCAGGACAAGTCTATGCCTTAGTGGAGCAGAAAGATTTGACCCCTAAGTCCTTGAAAGTACATATTTGATGTATCATATCTTTCCATTTTTTGCTACTTTATACTTCTACACAACATTAATCTGACAGCTAGATTGTACTTGTACAGCAGGAGGAAGTACTTGTTTACTGAAGGTAAAGAACATAATCTTTGACTTTGCAGTACATTGAAGTAAAAATACAACAGAAACACTCCATTACAAGTAAAAGTCATGCATTCAAAAGTATTCTAAGCTTCATGTAGTTTGTGGCAACAAAAGATTGGAGAGGCAGTGAAATGCTAAAGGAAAAACACCTCGTGGAACAACTCACGATTAATGGGATTAACTGGAAACAGGCTAGTAACATGATCTGGTATAAAGAGTCTTTCTAAAGTAAAGATAGGGAGGCGCTCAGCACTCAACATTCAGATTCTCTGATTCAAGAAAAACAGAAGAAATCTCTATACACAAGGGACAAGGCCGTAAACTCTCATTTGATGGCCGTGATCTATCTATGCATCAGTAACAGACACGATTCTGTCTTTGGGCCCTGCATCCACAAATTACAGCTGAAACTTGACCATGCAAAGAACAAACTGGACATAAACCAGATCCAGAAACGGCGCCACCTTCTTTAAGATGGACTGAGGTGAAGTGGAAAACTGTCCTGTGGTCTGACGAGTCAAAATCTGAAATTCTGTTCTGAGGTTCTGAGGTTTATTATCAGTGTACAGTTCCAAAACCAACATCTGTGATGGTATGGGGGTGTGTTAGTGCACATGGCATGATGGGTAAGCTCCACATTTGTGAAGGCAACATTAACGCTGAACGATATTTATAGGTTTTGGAGCAAAATATGCTGCCAAGGAGACGTCTTTTTCAGCGACAGCTTTGCTTATTTCAACAAGATAATGTCAAACCACATTCTGCACATATTCAAGCAGCATGGCTCAGCAGTAAAAGAGTCTGGATGCTAAACTGGCCTGTCTGCAGTCCAGACCTGTCACCTATTCAAAATATTTGGGGCATTATTCAACATAAAATACAACAAAGGAGACTCTGATCTGTTGAGCATCTGAAATCCTGCATCAACCAAGTATGGGAAAACACTGAAGGTTTCAGCAAAGTCTCCTCAGTTCACAAGCGCTCATAGTGTTGTTAAAAGAAGAGCAGATGAACAGAGTGATAAACATGAACCTGTGCCAACTTTTTTTGGAAACTTCTCGTTTCAATGCTGCACCCTCGATTCTCCCTCTGGAGCCTTGTAAAATATTGTGCTGATAACAGCTGCCTGCGTGTTGGACAGTTTCCAAAGTTTCTAACATCAAACATTTCTTTTCCCTGCATCAGTTCGAATACAGGAAGTAGTTTGATGTTCACAATGCACAGAAAACTGGATGTTGATGTCATTAATGAATTTAAACTACAAAATAATCTGTACATAAACTCTTCTTCGTTTGAATTTGGTCATTTTCTCTCTCATGTCTTAATTATTAGAGGTGCACTCAGGGGGGAAGTTTTGGTTTTTGGGGTCAAACCATAATAAAAGTCTAATTGTAAAACAATAGTCAGGTGCTCATATGAAACACGTTTTTCTTGCTGTAATCATTCCTCTTGTTCTTTTTTTTTTGTCACTGTCCATCCTCAGTAGCTCAACAGGAAGATTTTATAATGAAGAGATCCACCTGATTTGTCTCATCAGCTTCAGATAAACTTCACATAAAACTTACACTGAAAGCACACAGAAAGGAATAGTTGTTGTTATTAGAAGTTTAGTTGTATGAGGTCGTCAGTGTATGGTCAGTGCTGGTCCACTGCTGCCTCGTTAGTTTATTTATTTTGAGACTTTGGTGTTTTAGTTGATGTGGACCGAGGTGATGGTGGACCAGCAACTCCCGTGTTCTGCAGTAAAATTGCTGTTTTTGGTGGCTTTGAAGAGAATGTAGATCGATATAAACTCTTCTGTTTGAGCGTTCAGAGGGGCACCAGACTGTTTAAGACAGATTTATCCTTTAATGTTTTGAAAATGAGACGGGGAGGGAGTCTTCAGGAACATTTAGCTTGTTTCATCAGAGAGTTTGACATTTTAAACTGGTGTGATGAGTTCTTCTGGTCACCTGATGATTAAACTTTTGTGTCAGATTTCATTTGTAAAGTTATAGCGCTAAGATCTGCCATCACTGTCTGAGATCTGATGTGCTATCAAAATTGTTATATTTTTTCCCCTCACACACACCTCCTTTCGTCCAATCCAGAGCTTTTAACTGCATTGCATGGTTTTTATCTTTGGACAGAGTTTGCTTAGTAGAATAGTAGTAGTAGTAGACTTAAGCATGACATTTGAGTCAAATGATAATTCACTAACCGATGAAGACTATGAGATGAAGCTAGTGAGTGAGATTATTTATTTTATTTTTATTGTCAGAGTCAAGAATGATGTGCTTTAATTTTGAAAGAAGTCATATTATTTTGAAAATGTAACAACAGAGACATTTTATTTTGTTTGGTGTCTCTGCATCAGATCAAAGTGTTGAGGTGAATCAGGACAAAGATGGCTGATGCACAACTTTCATTGGCTCTCCGTCTAATTGGCTTACAGTGGTTGGCATGCACAGCTATTATCCCTACTGTGTGTGTGTGTGTGTGTGTGTGTGTGTGTGTGTTCATGGTCAGTTAAGTGGATTCAGAGTGTGTGGCGGTGAAGTTCAGTGAGGATGTTCTGAGAGCTCAGGGACTGGAAGGACATCAAGAGATCACAGGAATCGAACACGGTTCAAATGTTGGTTTTAAGAGTTTCCATGACTTCCCCATGACTTTTCCAGGACTTTTCAATGACCTTTCCATTCTGTGAATCCTTAAGTACATTTATAGGTAGTAGGACTGAGAGATAATTAAATATCTTTGATTGATAATCAGTGGAAACTTATTGTAATTATATATATATATTTATAATTGGATATATCAAAAGTCTGCAATAGCTCAGTCCAGTAGTAGTAGCTGGAGAGGTGCCAGTTCATCTCCTGGGCGTTGCTGAAGTGCCCTTAAGCAAGGAACCAAACCCCTAACTCACTCAACCATCACTCTACATTTGCATGTTCATAAGGCCTTTGTGTGTGGTTGGTTGTATTTTGGTTTTGTGCACGTGTATGTTTGTGTTTGTTAATGGGAGACTATATGTTGTTTTGTGGGCAGGATTAAAGCTCAGGATTCTTAAAGCCTGTCGATCAAAGCACGCGTGCTGTTAATTATACATAACTTTAAGCCTTAATATAATTTGAACAGATAAGTTATATAGAAAAATTCACCCTCAGTACAGTTGTCATGAACAGGGAAATTAGCTATAGAGACCAAAACTGTTTTTTGTACCAGGTTGTAAACATGTTTATTTCTGCTGTGAAGTTGGACATTTGAACATGGGGACTTATGGAGACTGACATGGAGGTGCAACAATGGAGGCTGTAGCAAGCCTCAAGTGGACGTTTCAGAAACTGCAGCTTATGTCAGCAGAAGAGGAAACGCCTGATATTCTGACATGTCTTCATGCATTATTGAAAGCTGGTTAGCCCACATGCTAACCCACAAATCCACAGCAAATAAACAACCTAAACTGCAGTTCAAGTGAAACCACATACAAACTTTAAAATATAAAATGAGCTGAATGAGTGTTAAGATTTCATTTTATTTATGATTTGCAGCCATCCTGCCAACAGTTTACCGACACGTCTGCAGATAGGATATGCTGTCCTGATGTTTACAACTCTCAAATCGGTCACTGATGTGTTTTTTCCCAGTCAGCTGCTCGTAATTATGTTTAAACAATGTGACATGACTGCAGCAAAAGTCAAGTGTTCGTCACACATTTTTCATCTTCATGATTGTTTGACAGTTTGAAAATGTCCATCTTCTCTTTGGCTACTGTGTGTAGCTGTGTAACTTTAGTGCCACACCCAGTGCGGGAACTTTGAGTGCCATGTTTCTCGCCGTTTTCAGCTTGCTATCTGTACTCAGATAGCATTTCTTTTTTTCTAATTTTATTCTCAAATTTCTCCAACACCTACAAATAATTCTACACATTTACAGAGTTCAGATGAGGTCGACAGAAACAGAGTAAACTTTATATACTGGGTTACTAAAGCCAAAAAGAAAAGAGCTGAAAAAGGGCAGCATATTAACAATAAACAATCTTATTTTGAGGAATAAAAACATGTTTTTATAAAATATTTGTTAGACAAAGGAAGCCAATGTTCTTAAATGTTTGAACACAAGCAGCCATACAAGATCTTTGTCTTACATAGAGACTAAAACTGGAAAAAATTATTTACAACTGAAAATCAAGAAAAACACTATGAACCTGACCTCAACCTGTGTCTTGACAGTTTCTCTCTACAAGTTTTATACCAAGCTTTAGTAGCTTCCAGATTTGAACTTAAAATCAAAACAAATACATCTTCAGAGAAACCAATCCAGCCTCATGACGGTTTAATCTTTTCTGTCTGCAGGACGGTTACATCGACTTTGTGGAGTACATCGCAGCCATCAGTCTGATGCTGAAAGGAGAAATCAACCAGAAACTAAAGTGGTACTTCAAACTGTTTGACCAGGACGGCAATGGAAAGATCGACAGGGAAGAACTGGAAACCATCTTCTCGGTAACAATCGTACAAACAGATCTTAATAATAATAAGAAAAAACAAGTGAACAAGGGGATGTTTAGGGGTTTTAGTCCATCACCATCACAGAAGAAACAGAATTAAGCTACATTGAGTCATAACTCTCAATCAAATGTGAACACACAGATATGAAACACGTTACATCACATTATCTCTGATGTCCGTCCAGAATAAACATCTATAAATCCACTTAGAAATCATAGGAAAGAACGCTGCAGTGGCAGTAATCCAGTGATAGTTATCTCTACGTCTATGGGTATGCTGTTAACAGCTAATTCAGCTTTTTAACTCAACTTTTAATGGACACTATTTGACTATGTGAACAAAAATAGACTAAGAATAACACACCTGTAAAGAGAACAGCAGTATCTCATTTATCCAAAGATCTTTAGTTGAGAGCTGCTGTTCTTTTCTAAAGGAATTCATTATTCATGAAATGACTGAACTAATCCCTGAAATATTCAGGTGTTGATGGCAGGATAAACTAATGACAGTAAATATCTTTATTCTATCATAAACAATGAAGGTCTGGAGATTTTTTTTCTGGAAGTTGTTTCTTTATTTTGGACCTTTTCCAAAATCAGCATTTCCTCAAAGTTAAATTACTAAATTATTTAGTTGTTCTGACAAACAAATTTGCTGCCTGGATTATGTTCAGAGGCCTTGATGTATAAATGAAGTGCTACATTTATGAACTGCATAAAAGTTGTAGGTAGGTATTTGAGGTAGATGGTGGACATAGAAAGTTCAGGACTTTGACTCCAAAGTCCAGGGTCGTCGTATCTGTGGTTTAGACAACAAACTTGACCACTTTGTTTAAGGTTAATGAAAGACAGAGTTTTCTGTTAAATGTTGAGGATGGCTCAGACTTTTTCAACCATAAACAAAGAGCTCTAGAAGGTGTTTCAGCATGCGTTTACACCAGTTTTGGGGGGAACCATTGTCATTGAAAATGCGTCATTAACAGCAGTGGCAAGATGGTGGATCGCATTGATTACCTGCAAGCTGTTCTTCTGTTTTTACGGATATTAGTTATTTATCCAAAAACCAAGTGTGGGCCAACATTAATGATAAGAAGATGAAGAAGACTATTAGGACTATTACTAAAGTGTTGCCTTGTCGTCCACTTCGGGAAAACCAACTCTCCGGGCCCTGAACTAATTCATGTTTTAGTAAAATGCTCCAAAGGGTTCAAAGTTTGGTTCACAAACGGAAACTGAAGCTGTTCCATGTTCGTGTAAAAGGTTGAACCATGAAAACATATATAGAACATTTTCCTGTTTGTTTCTGTTTATTTCAAAACATATTTGCTGTTTCAGATTTGTTGGCTATAAAAGTTATTTTCAGGAATGCAGCCTGTGAAAATGTGCATGCAGCAGTCTGGTTCTGACCTTTAAGAAGTATGTCTCGGGAACCCACGTAGGCTGCGAAAACTGTATCCATGACACAGTAATAACTTCAACTTCAAACATAGCCTGACTTTAGAGGAAATGCATTAAAATGTTTGTCATTTAAGTTTATTGTACGTAGGGTGCACAGAAGGTCACAGTTGGTGTGAAATGACGCACAGAAAGTGTGAACTGACTGAATCAGCAGTGCTGAAGCTGCTGCTCCGCTCACACCAACTGAAAACTGGGCTGGATTAGCTCTGAAATTAGACGAGTGTTAATCTGCTGAATGAGCTCAAGCCATCAGCCGACAGGAAGCTGCTGGAACTGGGTCGAGTGAACCCAGTTAGTCTGGACGTCAGACCAGTATAAAAGATGTCCAGTCCTGCCTAATCTGCTGTGACCGCCAATTAAATGGAAAATTAAAAGGACAAAATAGATTAGGTTAGAATAGGTTACATTACGTTAAAAAAGAAACCTGTTATATACACTACCATTCAAAAGTTTGGGGTCACTTAGAAAATTCCATGAAAACATACAAGAAATTTGTTTAAATAGGACATATTGAATAGGAAATATAGCCATTGACAAGGTTAGAAATAATGATTTTTAATTGAAATAATAATTGTTTCATTCAAACTTGGCTTTAATCAAAGAATCCTCCATTTGCAGCAGTTACAGCCTTGCAGACCTTTTTCATTCTTGGCAGTTCTGCCTCTGCTGGCTAATGGGCAAAAATGGGCATAACGTTAAGTCATAATATAATCTGAACGGGTGAGTTAAATAAAAAATTCAGACTCTGTTCAGTTCAGTTCTGTTCTGTAACCAGCCTCAAGTGGGCGTTTGAGGAAGTGCAGTTTTTGGCTTCACTTCACAGCTACAGAGGTTTGGAGCTTGGTAGAAACAGTACCCTCTTTTGTTCACCTATCTGACTAACACCGATGTATGTCTCCCCCCTGCAGGCCATCCAGGATATCACACGAAACAGAGACATTGACCCTGAGGAAATTGTCTCGCTCATATTTGAGAGGATCGACGTGAAAGGAGAAGGTAAAGATGATTGTTAATACCACTAATACTAGGTGCGATCACTGTACCAGCACCAAAACTCCCAAAATCGACTGACAGATCTGCTAAAATGCTACCTGCTCACGCAAAAAAATGCTAGTTATACATGTAGCGCTTGTTAGCTCCTTAGCACGCTAACTATTTAAAACTTGTAAAGTTTTGAAGTAAGATTCAGAAACATTCCAGTTTGAGGTTAACTGAAGTGCAGAATCCGCATGTATGCAGACGATACATTACTTTAACATGACCACACCAGCTGGTTTGTTACACAGAACCATCTGGGAAGTCATCTTTGGAAACTGCTTAGAAAAGTGCAGGCCACATGATTGGATGAGCCATTTGTCTATCACCATCTATCACGAGTAAACTTCAACCAACCAATCAACGAACCATCTAATGAAGTCAAACGAAGTACCGCTATTGCTATCGGTATCACTTTAAGTACCGGTACTAGTATCATAATTTCTTGGGGCATGGAGTATACTCTATTTAGTTTCCATTCCACATTATTAACCCCTTTAACTGTCTCTTGGCCCTCAGGTGAGTTGACCCTGGAGGAGTTCATCGAGGGAGCCAAAGACCACGAAGACATCATGGACATGCTGAAGAAAATGATGGACCTAACGCCAGTGTTAGTCATCATCGTGGAGGGCCGGGCGGGATGAGAGCACAGACCCGGTGCACCGGGACGACAAAGACTGATATATGTATATAATTAGCATATTATTAAATTATAATAATCAACCCTCACGCCCCTTCAAAAAAGAAAAAAGACTTGACTGCGATGACGTGGTCAAAGCAGGGCAGCGGGAAACAACAGACACTGAAATTGTTTGTGATGGACTATGATTGACCGCCCAGCCGCTCCTCGTCTGCAGATATCAGGTTGAAAAACTAATTTTTGACAAAGATGTCTCAAGACTTTGGTGAATCTGTCCAGCAACCTTCAAGAATCCAACAAAATCCACGTCACAAACATCCTGTTGTCCGTCCAAAAACCCAAAATGGTCAAAACCACAGAGCCTGGAATGAGTCCAAGACAGGATGTTGAACCTCAACATCTTTCAGTTCCTACTGAATTGTGTGTGTAGCAATTACCAAGGTACCAAAAGGTGTCACTGAATGCTTTCTCCAGTCTTTATTTATTTGATCCGATCAAACCTGATTTCATTCAAAATTTGTATCATAATTAGACAGTTTTTGTGCATCGGTTTCTGTTTAGACGTTTCAGAACAAACAAAACATATTTATAATATTCAAAGTAACTAATTAAAACTGTGGCATCAGCATGCAACATAGGTATCCAAACACTTCAAAACACTCAATGTGGGGGAAATGTGTTTACAATGAAGCACGTGACGTAGAATATTTTGCAGCCATTAAAAACCACAGAGACTTGGGTTTGAATATTTATCTGCTTGAAAGTCACGGCTCATGAGGTTCGATCTAAGATTAATCAAAGTAGTTGACAGCAGAGAGAGCGAGACATGAAGAAAGTAAAGAACAAGTTGATCTTCCAGTATAGAGTTCTGCAGGGATGATATATTTTTGTAGGCGAACCAAGAAGTTGGCATCTCACTGGTTCCCTCTACAAAGAGCCATTAAGTTTTTTCCACTGGATTTTGTAAACGTTTGACATTTGATTGTTTTGTTCAGCAAGATAATCTTCATGAATGAACTCCACTTTTATAGTTTTTGAAGTGTAAATGCAGTCGCCCTAAGTGAAAAAAGCTAACGTTAGGCTTGAAGCAAACTACACCACAGTTGCAGTTGCTTCAATGTCACCAGCACTCGGGTTTAAGTGTTTGCCATGATGACATTTAATGTCCCCAACAACCTCTGTAGTCTCATTTATCCATTAGTTAGCAACCACTTTGCATAAATGGTTCAAAAGTTCTTTACTGAGGTATTTTATGTTGTAGAACAAAACGTGAAAATCCCTTAATCTTGTGTTAACCATAGACCTTATTGTCAGGGATCAACTTTGAGGAGAGGGAACCAGAGATGCTAAAATGCTAACTCATTTCTGGGACTTTAGGACTCTATTTGGTTGGTCATATTGCAATGATATGATCTTAAGTGATTGTTGAAATGAATGACTGTAACCAAAAACTAATTAGTTACTGAAATTGCAACTAACTTGTACAACAAAATGTCAGAAAATAGAAAAAAAAAATGTCCAAAGTGACATCTTCAAATGTCCGACCGAATGTCCAAAAGAGATTCAGTTTACAACCTTCGCATTGGAGAAGCAGGAAACAAAACAGTTGATGATTTTTCTGTTTAATTAATCAATTAATCGACTGATTGTTTTACACATGAACATGCAGATATCCGCCGAGAATATCTTTAACAGCATGATGGTGGTGACCACAGTTAGAGATCAGTTTGGTCTCTGTGAGCAGAACATGCTTTGATTCTGTCCTGCGGTGATCTGGTCTTTGCTCTGAAGCTGCTGATCCTCTTAATGCTTTAAAAAGGTTCAGCACCCTGAGCCGTAATGGAGCAGATTTACAGACAGCTTCACTATCACAGAGGTTGTTTTTACTTTCTAAAGGACAAAAAATGAAGACTTGAAATACTTCCTGAATTAAAACCAAAAAACAGACCGAAACGGTAGCTTTTATAAAAATCTACGAAAAGGAAGAGCAAGTCAAGTTTTCAGGGACAAAGTAATCCTCCACAACCTGATCCTTCAGCTGCCCTGGCACCAAGCCAGTCCAGAGATTCACCCAGGCCAATCCAGTCCAGAGCAGACCAAACCAGGTTACCAAGGCAGCCAAGGTGACAGACAAAGGGAAATTGATTTTGCTCAGGTCACTACCAAATAAAAATCAAAATAAAGAGCATTTTTCTCACGTGTAAAACCCTCAAACCGCCATTGACTTGGTTTTAATTTGAAGGATTACTGGTCTCCTGTGAGTCAAACGTTTCAAACTGCTTCAGTGTTTTCACATTTTTGTTAAAGTTTGATGTGAAAGAGCAGCGACGATGTTTGGATGAGTAACAACATGTAAACATTGTTATTTTACAACAGTTAGTGGTTAGTTTCGTGCGACTGGTCTCTTATTTTGAAGTTCAAAAGAATCTACTGAATGATGTGCAAGCTGTAAACCTTTTTACTTTTATACGATTGACGTGTGAGACAAGATCAAGACAATGGAGGAGAATGTTTGAACATGTTTGTAGAGTGAAACGTGATCATGAACTCAGACTTGATGGTTAGAGTTGATGAAAAGAGGCCATTTTATCCTTAAAGCTGCTGACTGATAGTCGAACAGTCGATTCTGATCTGCAGGTTAGCATCACAGCAAACACTTCTTACAGTGCAATAGAGAGATTTCTACAGTCAAAGTCAAGTTCATTTTAACCAATCATGTTTTGTGTTGCCTTATCAATAAAATTTTTGAAGAAATGTTCTGTCTATTGTTTAAAACTCTTTAAAACATCAACACGATTATGCATTGTGTTGATGTTTATGCTCCAGAGTGCCTTTTCTCAGTGTGCAACACCAGCTGATGTTAGCTTAGAAATAACATCAACCAACAACTGTCACCCATTATAAACAAAGAGTCCAACACCAAGTCCAAAGTCAAAGCTAACATTACTGCAAAGGCATGTGAAACATATTGTGATTGTGGTGTTAGCTTCCTAACATTAGCTTGCTTGCTAAAGTGGCTGAGTGGATATGTTATTCATAGCTTGTTAGCTTCAGGAGCTAACATGATCCGTGACACTAACTTACGTATTAAGACGAATGGTGTTGATTTTAGCAACCAATAAATTATGTAACAAAGCAAGGGTGTAACTAAAGTAACTAAAAATTGCTTTCTACAAGCCAAGAGTGATGCAAGGCAGAGACCAACTAGCTAATTGTAACTGAAGCTAAGCTGGTGTTGGCCGGCTGGCTGTGACTGGGGTGCCTGCTTGGTGGTGTTTGCTAATGGGTGTGTTGCAAACAGCAAGCCAGTTAGTATGATGGAGCCAATTGTCCAAATAAAACATTACAGATAGTATTGTTATTCTAAATGTGTTCCTGCGTTCAGTAGTCGTGTATGTAACTTTTGGCCGATGACCAAGATGATTATTAAGAAGGGTTTTCTGAATGTTTCACAGAGAACCTTTGAATCATTTTCAGTTAGTTGAAGATGTAAAACAGTCACAACATACACAAACTTTTTTCATCTTTATATTTATTTGAAAATCTAGAAGAACAAACATCATAAATGTCTTTCATCGTCATTGTTTGTTTTGGTCCACATGGTGTAAAAAAAAAAAAAAACACCAGAGAAAAATAGTTCTTCACTTCACTAATGGTTTGTTCATCCACCTGGAGGTTTCCTATTTCCAAATTATGTCATTAAATTCAATAAAACCGTGATAATTTCAATTTACCTCTGGTGAACGTGCTTCTTTCTTCTCTCTTATTCCCAAAGTGGTGTCAGTCCTTCCGTCGCAGAGCTTCGCGGCTCGGAGGAAAGAATCCGACAAACAATAATACTTCTTGGAAACGCCGACAGCGAGACAGTTGTCCGTTCCCATTTTAAGAATCAACATTAAAAGCGGCTCTGCAGGCTGTATGTCGACGTATTGATGACTTTAAGTTGTACTCAGATATTCCTGAAGACATCACTGTGACATCACCAGGGGGTTATTTGCTGTATGTACTGTTCGTAGTGTTGAAAACTGTAGAAAAAAATCTTATATTAAACTCTAGTTGTTTCTGTCAGCAGTGTTTTGTACAGACTCAACACAGAGCGATCAGTCGACAGATGTAACAACCAAAGTTCTCGTGGTGTGAGGTCATGTGGTCTATGTGTTTGCTCAATATTCCAGAAGAAGAAGCTAAAATGGAGGCACACATCACCGACGCTTTGTCCTGTCAATGCACGGTGAGCAGTCAGAGTCTGGGTGTGTGGCTCAGTGTGCAGCAGGGTTTCAGGTGTGTTGTGGGATCTAACCTGTGACCTCTCCTGGGACCTGGACGGCGTCTCACAGCTGTTTGGATTTCTCCTCCTGCCTCAGGAGGCTCACGTACAGACGCAGGAAGGAGTAACAGACGCCCACGGAGCAGTACACCGAGGTCAACAGCAGGGGGAGGAAGGGCAGCTTCTGTTGCCACGGCGACAGAGGGAAGACGATCTCACAGGCGATCGCCACGACAACCAGTCCCAGCAGGTAGATAGACTCCAGAGGATGAAGCAGAGACCCCTGACCGCTGAGAGGAGAAAGTAAGTAATCTGATTACTAAAAGAAGTGCAGAACAGATGCAGTGACTCTGCAAAGCACTCTCGGTATTGGAATAAAGACAATAAAACTTGTTTACCTGTGAAGTTTCCTCAGAGCAGTAAAAGAGTAGATCACAAACATCAGCATTAGACCCACTTTGATGGGCAGTTCTGTAAAACACATTCAGGTTCACACTTACTGATCATTGAACACAAACCATCGGAGGTCACAGCCCTTAAAAATCCAAATCCTGTAACTAAAACTTCTCAAAATCTTAAATTTGTCTGCTGAATTTAAATAATTAACTTTTATTTCATAAACGAACATCCTGATGTCCAACAGACTTGTCCCTGTCCTTGTCCTCCATCCTGTCCATCCGGTGTTTTACCTGCAGGGGTGAAGATCAGCGGGAACAGGGAGTAATGACCCGTCGTGCTCAGAACCAGGAAGATCCCAGCATCCTGTCTGCTCTCAACTGCCAGGATGCTACAGGAAGAAAAGCAGACAAAAAGCTTCAGTCCTGCTTCATTGATTTATTAAATCCAGTGCAGAGGCATCAATAAGGCGCTCTCATCGCCTTGAACCTCAGAAGAAAGTCAAACACTTGTTGCTGTTGGAGAGCATCCGGTTTGAGGACCTCAGAATAACGTTTCTTTGCAGACGATGTGGTTCTGTTCATCAAACTGTGACCTTCAGCACACACTGTCTGGATGAGAGTCTGAGGTCCTGGTACTCTGCTGAACGATGGTGGATTACACCCTCTGGGAGGTCTGGACTACCTTGTTTAATCTGCTGCCACTGAGACCTGATCCCAGATTAAAAGGCAGAGATGGATGATAATCTAGTTTTTTGTCAATTATTGGTGTTATAACGGGGATCAGACTTGAAAAATAGCTTATTTCATGTCTTTGTTTGTGGTGTTGTGTCACTGATGCTGACCTGAGCGGCAGGATGGCGATGAGGATGGCCTTCTCGTGGACGTGCCAGCCGAACATGAATGAGGCGAGAGCGCAGAGTAGCAGGCAGCGCAGGAAACCCCGAGCACCACGAGGACGACGCCAGATAGACGCCACCGCCGGCTTCAGAGAGCAGAGGACAGACAGACAAGAGACAGAGAGACAGACAACAGATTCATTAATTTAATAATTTGATGACAGATGATCTCAGTCTGCTGTGACTCACCAGGATGGACAGCAGAGTGCAGACGAGTGTGATGGAGGGAGAGACGGAGGGGAGGACCGAGTGCTGAAACTCCTGAACCAATCCGCCAGTCATGGAGGCTCGAGGAAGCCCCGCCTCCTCCAGCAGCTTCAGACGAACACCTGAGCAGGTATACGAGAGGCTGTTTCTAATATCTGTACGACATATAACTACACACAGACACACATGAAAGAGAGAGGAGCAGAGTCTCACCGAGAATCGCCAGGCTTTTGTCCAGCATGTTGTAGAGCGCCCAGATGTTGGGGGCCCAGTAGGCATGACAGAGGCCCCGCTTAAAGGGGAAGAGACGGGAGAGAACCTGAGGGAGCTGACCCTGAAACAAACACATCAGCTCTCAGTAACATAACAGCAAACGGTAGCTCTTGATGAAGTCATGACTGTTGACAGGAGGAGTCTCACCATGGCAATGAAGGGGCCAAAGGAAAGAGCGCAGACTGAGGTCACGATGCTGCCCAGAGCGATCAGACGGAGCGGACTGAAACTCCTCCAGCTGACAGAACCGTCTGCACAAAAACAAAAACACAAGAAGGAGAAGCTTTGTGTCTATATTTTGTATTTTGCAGCGTTAATTGCGAGCCAGACACAGATTTAGAAGCTGAGTACATGAAAAAGTCAGAACACAACAGGTAGAGTATCAGCATTTTGTCCATGAATCCACCTGGTTAGTCTCAGTTTCACAGTCATTTCAGGCTGACTAGTAGTGACCCACTGAGGGGTTAACATGGCTGAGAGCTGCTTCCTGTCTCTTTTTAATTTGACAGAAAGGCTCTAATGACAAATGTCAAACACATTCCAGTCCTACCTGGACCCACTATTTGGTTAGGATATCAATGAGACAAAACGCAACACAAAACTTTGTTTTGTTACTGGAGCTCCAGAGAGAGACGAGATATAAAACTGTACTGAGACCAGACACAAATATATCTTCTTATGGATCAAAACTTTATCAGAAAAGTGTCAAATATGAAAATTAAGAATGTCAGACTTAGTTTTCCTTGACCTCGAGCTGAGACAATAAGACCGTTAAGGTGTGTGTCGTACCTTTGTTGTCCTGAGTGAAGCAGTAACTCCTCAGCAGGTAGATGCCGTAGGCCGGAGCCACGTAGAGGTAAATGTGCTTCAGGTTGAGCAGGACGGCGAACAGTAGCGCCCCCTGCAAGTGTTGAGACTGTCCGACACAAACAGAAGAAGTGAAGCGGTTTTATATCACATACAACATTCATCAACAGTGAGCGGTCGTCTCAGGTTTCGTACCTGCAGGTGTTTCGCCACCGACAGCAGCAGGAAACCGAACAAGAAGCCGTTATACTGAAAATGAATATCTGAGAGATGATGTAAAGGAAACAAGATGTGAACAAAGCTTCAACCAAACTCGACATCTGAGTGTTTAAATGTCTTGAAACCCTGAAGGATACGGTCGACGATGAGGAGGCCAAAGTTCCAGAGCAGCAGAACAGCCAGGACGAAAGACGGCCGGTTCAAAACGTCCCGAGAACCTTTCTGCTTCTGAACGCACCTGCAGCACCTGGAGGAGGAACGAGCCAATCAGTCATTTGCTCGTCTTTTAAATGTTTCTGAGAGAAAGTGTAGTCATGTTTGTAAATAAGAGGATGAATCCAACCTGTCTCCCTTTAGTTTTGTTGTATCTGACTACCTGATCAATCTGTGTGTACAGTTTTAATAAGATGGAGGCTGAGGGCTGTGATCTGACTCACTCTCTCACAGCGAAGATGAAAACCACATCAGTGAAAATGACCGAAAGCCTCTGGAAGAGGACTGTCATCGGGCTGTCGTAGTTCAGATTCTCCACCACCAGCATGTTGCGGTCAAAGTGCTGAGCCACGTGGGACAGGCCGAACTCGAACCAGGCGAACAGCGGAGGGTAGTCCAGCGTCCACTCCGACGTGTTCTATGGGACGAATTATTGGTTCAGATTAATAAACACAAACCTGTAGTCCTGGACTGATGTGGCTGAGTCACTTATAAACATTCAGAACAATAAAAAAAACTGAATATTAACGTTAGTAAAAAAAAACATCATCTAGGACGCCGTTAAACTACATCATCAGGTAATGCAGAGAAACAGAATACAAGACAGACAAAACAATTAAATGAGGGATATTAATGATACAAATATCAAGCAGCTTTTTAAGAGTGTAAATCAAGTCAAGACACTCAAGACACTCAAAATCAATCTCAGCACTTCCTGTCTGAGAGTGACTCATCCGTCATACTGACCTCATGGTACCACCTGGACACCGGCAGACTGTGTGTGATGGCCAACCAGTTCCTGTGCACCTCGAAGTCTGTGGAGTGACTGACAGACAGACAGACAGACAGACGGACAGAATTAAAGCAGCAGATTAAAAACAGGACACACTAAACCACTCAACCACTTTTACATCAACGGCAGCAAGATGAAGGAGATGGAGTTTGACTTCGGGAGAAAGACGTCTCAGAACACCCCAATGAACATTCAGGGATTTGATATGGAGATGGTGGGAGCACACAAAAACCTGTGTGTTCACCTCAAAAGTAAATTGGACCGGTTGGACAACACAGACGTCCTGTACAAGAAGGATCAAAGTCGTCTTCATTTACTGAGGAGACTGAGGTGATATCTGCATTATTCTATAATAGAGATATTTTACTGTTTGACAGTAAAC
This sequence comes from Argyrosomus regius, assembly GCA_946959425.1. Lineage (NCBI taxonomy): Eukaryota > Metazoa > Chordata > Actinopteri > Sciaenidae > Argyrosomus > Argyrosomus regius. The sequence continues at coordinate 10,776,295 of OX336896.1, forward strand.
TTCAATGACGCCAGTGCATTGAATCATTGAACTTCACTGGGGGGAAAACTACACGTTGTTAACTGTAAACTTTAAATTATCAGTTATCTTAGATCTTAGGTAATTGTCAGTTAGCGGTGATAAACGGCGCCATCTTGAGGTCGGTTGGCTACATGAACCGGGAAGTTAATAACACGTCAACAATCCCTGTGTGTCACTTTATATCCTCTGTAATAAAACAAACCTCTGCACACATAATCAACTCTCATCGAACCATCTAACATCATGATTAAACACTTTAAAGACAGTCAGTTTGTTAGCAGGATGCTAACAGGCGTCGCGGCAGCTTTTAAATGATCGTCTTTCAGATAAAAACTGTCGTCCTGAAGCTTCACCGCTAAATGTAACTGCTTGATATCAAAGTGTTTGCACTCACTATGCGCTGATAAAGAGACATTTCAGTAAAGACACTCCCAGAGCTAACGCTGGAAACCAGCTCCAACCGTCCACCACGGGGGCCGCCATGACCGTGACGTCGTTGTTTTGTATACAAAGCTTTATTGACAGCTCCGAGCTGGATACACACTGTATGTGCTGTGCGTGTATGGGACCGTGAAGTAAGCATTCAGATTCCCTTCAATTCATCGCATAAAGTCGGAATTTCTGAACTTCATTTGTAAAACAAAATAATCCCTCTAAAACTGACGGTTCATAGACGTACTTAATAATTAAAGTAAACATATTACAATGTATTAAATATTTAATTACAATTAAGTACTACATTGGAAACCCTACTTAAGTAAGTATTTATAATAATTAAAATAAAAAACTATGCAGGCAAAATGGCCTCTGTGTTACTTAATTATACATTAAAATGTTGAATTGTTATGACTGATGCATTGACGTGTAGGCTGCAGTTTAATGTATCTGTCCATTGTCAGTGTTTCATAAAGAAGGATTCCCACAGTCCCTGAATGCAGCATCAGGACAGACCTGTCTTCCAACCGGAGACGCGGCAGAGTCACGTGGTTTAGCCGCCGCCAATCCCCTTTAAGAGACCAGCAGCAGGTCCTCTTGAGTCTATATTAACTCTTCAGGGAGGTGAACGTGAACACAGATTATGAGCGATTCTTTCGCCTCAGAGTCACTGAAGTAAATAGTAGACTCGATTTTTTCCACAAGCCACATGTCTTCTGAACTTTCTGATGCTAAAATGATTTTTCAGACACATAAATCAGGAGAAAATTTACTTTTATTCAACCTGTCCCGGCCGGCAGCAACGAACTCTCGCGAGATCTTGCAGCACAGATTTCTCCTCACTCTTGGTCGGTTTTGTTTAATCAAAGATGATCTATAACAACTTAACTAAAACTTAAATAACTTTCTGGTACAATGCAGTCTGTTTCCGTCGATCTACACGACATTCACAACACTTCCAAACGAGATTTGGGGATCGGGGACGCTCACGTAGAGGACAGGATTGCGGTATCTTCGTCATATACTATCTTTGTTTGAACTTTTCATCGGACGTCCTCGTGTTGTCAAACTGTTTCCGGTCTGTCAGCTGTGTTAGTGTGTGTATATGTGTGTGATCTGAGTGTAAACACTTTGTTGTCTCTCTACTTTCAGTAAACTTTACTGAAATTTACAACAACAACAACAAAACGTTGTAACTTCCGGGATGAACGCGCTGCTTCGGCGGTGTAACGTGCGGCGTCTCAGATCATGGAGAGGTGAGAGAAGAAGAGCTGACAACAACCTCTGAAGTGTCCACAGACAGTGAATACGAGTTCAGGGGTGGAGGAAGTACTCCGATAACTTATATGTAATGCTACAATGTATAAATAGTACAAGTATTAAATGTCATGCTTTGAAAATGACTAAAAGAAACGTGTTTTGAGTATTAACCTTGCTTTAGATCCAGTACTTTATATACTGGGTATGACTCCTGATACAATGACAGGCAGGGACTTGATTTCTTTACTAAGAATACTGCTTATAATAGCAAAGAAAACAATTTATCATGGAGAAAATCACAACGAGATTACAGTTGAAAATAGACAAGCTTACTGAAAGATGGTCACCTTTAATACAGACAATGACACAAGTTTAATTGCCTATTTTTTCTTTATTATTGTAATAAAATATTCCGGACACCCAAGTGATCATACATGAATACATTTTATTACCTCTGTTTTCTCGTGATAGCCACTTCATTTCATTTGATTCTTGAGATCTCGAGCATGTTGTTATCCTGAGATAAGAGGATCATTTTCTTGAGATCTCAAGGATAACGAAACTTTGTTTTCCAGAGATAACAACATATTCAATTTGAGATCTTGAGCTTGTGTGTTTGTGTGTGATAGACCTCCATGTGACGGCACCCATGGCGACCTTTGACCTTAGGAAAATCGAATTAACGCCTCTGGAGCAGCGAAAACTCACCTTCGACTCTCACACCATGGTGACAGAGCTCGAGAGCAGTGGTGAGAAAATAACATTTTTATAAATATTTATCATCTTCAGAGGAAAACATTTAATTAGACTCATAAACTGAATTTAACTACAGAACATTATGTCAGAGACACTTTAAAATCTTTTGTGCAGGTTATGAGAAGCGCCAGGCGGAGCTGATAGTTTCAGCTCTGGTCACTCTGACGACAGCGAACATGGACATCGTTTATAAAGACATGGTGACCAAAGCTCACCAGGTAAGACACTTTTTTATTACATTCCTAGGATACACTGATCAGCCATAACATTATGACCACTGACAGATGAAGTGAATAACACTCGTTATCATGGCTTGTAAGGATTTGAGCAACTTTGACAAATTTCAATATACGACTGTGTTAGAGCATCTCCAAAACTGCAGCTGCATTCATGTGGAAGTTACTTTAACACCTACTATCTACCTAAACATTGTTGCAAACCATAGTCACCCTTTCATGGACACAATATTCCCTGATGGCAGTGGCCTCATTCAGCAGGATAATGCACCCTGCCACAAAGCAAAAATGGTTCAAGTCCAACTCCAGTACACCACCGATATTTACGACCCAACGAGGCAAAGACAGATCTTGTGGTGTGCTCTCTAATGTGGTTCTTCTGTCAGGAAATCGCGCTGCAGCAGATCATGGCTCACCTGGACTCCATCAGGAAGGACATGGTGATCCTGGAGAAGAGCGAGTTCGCCAACCTTCGATCTGAAAACACGGTACGACCACACGTCTGATTTGATCTTTATCTCTCAGGGCTTTATAAGTGTTCAATAAAATCTTAAAATTGACTGGTTATGAGTACACGAATGACACTTTTCCAGATCCTTGATATGTTTCTAAGGGTGATAAAAACAGGATTGAACCATTGAATTTATTTGTTTATTTAAGCTGAGATTTTGAAAATGATGCAGAGCTTTCTGCAGTGCTGAGTTTTGGGATGGGAAAGAGACCCGAGACTGTTTGAGATTTGATTCTTTTCAAAACCTTGACCTATGTTTTATCTAAGGCTGCGAACTGGCTCCTATGAAGTTAACATACTGGCAATATACAGTAGTTAGGGGCCGAGCCCCAACAGGTTTTAAAAGTGATCAGTAAAATCTTAAAATCAAACAAAGTAAACTTAAACTACATGAAGCTGAGAATACTTTTACTGAAGTAAGATTTAAAATGCAGCAGTTGTATTACTGCGTTGCTGTACTGGTGTTTGTAATAAAGTTGTTTTAAGGCGTCACCAGATGTTTTTATTTCTATAGAAAATGAAGCGAGAGCTGGAGCAGCTTCTGAACAGACTGAAGGTGAGAACGTGTTTTAAAGCTTCTGTTTGAACTGTTCAGACTGTTTTTAAAAATAAAGCAACACAGAATATAGTTTTTTTATACAAACACCTGTGTTTTCTCGTGTTTCAGGAGGAGACTCTGAAAATCAGAGCAGAAACCAAACTGGACATCAACCTGGAAAGCAGCAGGATCTCTGACATGGTGTGTGTTTTTGTGGGTCAAGTTTTACACTCACTTCATGAGTAAGTGAACGCATCACATTGTAATGAAAGAAGCAGCAGCATCAGGATGCGTTCAGTTACAGGAATGAGTGTAGGTCACCCGCATATTGGGTAATGATTAGAGCCGAGAAGTTCAGTTCAGTTTAAATATTGTTTACTGACACCTCGAGCAGTTTGATCCTGATTGATTTGTCCACTTGTAGGAGCAACGGGTTGTGAAAGTAACAACAATGATAATCATAAGCAGAATGTGATGCTTGATGCTTGTTTCTGCAGTTTCTGGAGCTCATTTTGTGTTTTTGTGTTAGTTTACTGAACAGGAGAAGAAGCTGATGGAGGCCAATACAGAGTTTTATCACAAGGTAAATGGACTCTATAATGAACACTACATAAAACTAAAACTGTGAATACATCCTGCGTTTAAAGGGCCAGGGTGTAGGATTTAGTGCCATCTAGTGGCGTAGTTGAAGATTGCAACTGTCTCATTTCACCCTCTCCTTCCTAGCAAGTAGGAGAAACTACGCTGGCTGTGAAATGTTTTAGGCCTTATCTAGAGACAATGTTTATTTTGTCCCTTCTGGGCTACTGTAGAAACATGACGGTTCAAAATGAATGAGGATCCATCACGTCTGTAGATATAAAAGGCTTATTCTAAGATAGCAAAACCATAGTTATGGATATTATATTCTGTAAATAAAGCCCCCTAAATCTGACACACTGGAGCTTTAATTACAACTTCTTTGTTCTTTCAACTCAGCTCTCAATATTAAAAATTAAGTGATAAAAACAAAACAAATCAATGCAATGAGAGACAAAGTAAATTAAAACTCAAATAGATGTGAGAATGGGTAGCAATGTGGAGTTTGCATGTCCTCCATATGTCCAACGGTTTATAGGTTGATTGGTGACTCTAAATTCTCTCTAAAACTCTTAAGATAGATTTGGAGTTAACTGATTGGTTGTTTTTGATGTGGTCGGTTGATGACATCACCAGAAAGCCGACCTGGAACACGACAACATGGAGATCAGCAAGAAGATGGACCTGCAGGTGGCTTCACTCAAAACTGTCCTGGAGTCTCTCAAACTGGAGACGATCCGCTACCTCGCAGGTAAATAATATCGTCTGCTCTTTTGTCAGGAGAGAGGGCCGCCTCACTTGCTGTTCTGTCCCCAAAGGTCCAAAGGCTGATAGGCAGCATAGGCAGACCCGAGTCCGAGGAGCGCAGACCCTGTTACAGGATGTAGTTATAAAGGAGTAGTATAGCAATGGTACAGGACTTAACCAGGAAGATGAGCTGTCAGGGTTTTGTGTGGATGAGAACAATTGACAGTTGATAGACAAAGCTTCAGGGTCTGTTTAGTGTCTTAAACCTGCATTATTTCTAATTTCGAGCAGGGGCAGCTACACTGGCTGCAACAGTAAGGTCAGATTGTATTGAGTTATGGAGAAATTCGCCTACTTCTCGGTTGATTTATCACCTCTGTAAACAGTTTCTTCATGAGTTTATGGTCTGAATTTCTAGTTTCAAGTCTTCTTCCATACAGCATGATGTTGCTGTATGTTGATGTTGATGCTTATCAAATTGCATTGAATATTTCTTTCCTCAGTTGTTTTCACAAACATATTTTGGTTAGTGGTTAGCTGTAACACAGTTGGCGACCCAACTGGCTGTATGTCACCCACCAGCTTCACACTCTGATACAAATATGGTCAGGGTGAAGTTCTGTACATACTGGAGCCTCACCAGGGCTTTGCTGGGTACCCTGGACACATTGCAGTAGTTCAGATGGGAGGTGATGAAGGCTTGGATAAAGGTGAGTCTGAAAGTGATAGCTGGAGTCTGGAGATGTTTTTGAGGTGGTAGAAGCCAGCTTTGGACAGAAACTGGAGTGGGATGGTGGAGTCCAGAATGACACCCAGGTTGTGGACTTCTGTGGAGTCGAGGATCTCCAACCATCTAGAGGAGTACACAACCTCAGCTCAGTTTAATTGTTGTTTAGCTGGAGTAGACTAGATGACATCCAGGTTTTTATGTTATTCAGACAGTTGATGATGGACTGTGGGTGGAGCTGAGTATACAGTTTAGTTTCTTAGATACAGGTGGGTGTAATCGGCATAGCAGTGTTAGTCGTCATGGATGAACTGACCCAAGCATGTAGGTGGTAAAAAAAAAGAGGTGTCCAGGCACTGAGCCTTGAGGAACACCAGAACATCATTAAAACAGCTGATTGGAGGATGTGATTGAGAGGCGGAGTTTACTGAACGTGGCGCGCTTCAGTTGTATACTAAGTGTTTTGACTGAAGGCCATCTCTCCTGTGTTCCTCCTCAGCAACGGTGTTCTCCTGCCTGGCCATCGCTCTGGGAGTCTACCGGTTCTGGAGGTGAACAATCCACGAACTTCAGAACCACAAACTAACTCATCTTCATCCTCGACACAAAGTAGTGCCAGTAAAAACTCTTTGTGATTTATGGATCGAACACATGTTGCTGCTACAAAACGTCACAATTTAAACAAACCAAATTCAGTATATCTTCACTGTGCTTTACTGCAGTAAAAGTACCAGTACAACACTGAAAAAATACTCTAACATAAGTCTATTTAAGTAGATTTACACAAATATTATCAGAAAATTTACTCATATGCTCATTATGCAGTACTGGAGGACCACTAGTGTAACGTATCTAAGCTCATTTACTCAAGTACTACAGTACAGTGTTGAGGTATTTGTACTTGTTTTCATTTAATGCTTCTTTATATTCTAGATTACATTTCGGACAGAAATTTAATTAATTTACAGAAAATTTGAAATACATGGATGATTTACTTGAGTAAAAGTAAAACTCATGTACACTCATGTAGTTAAAGTATCAGCTAATAATACTTGTATACTTTTAAATTGTGGTATTTGTGGTTTTACTGAAGTAAAGAATCTGAGTACTTCTAATACAAGTACAGGGTGGAGTAGAAATATGAAGTAGCACATAATGTAAATACTCAAAGTACAAGTAGATCATAAATGTATTTTGATGAATTGAACCTTTAAATGAACTTTTATATTTAACATTGTGTTGCTGTGGAAACGTATTTTAAGATTTTTAGTTGCAAATGTTTACTTGTTTGATTTGTGTTAAATGAAGTCTGATCGTTTGATTTTTAATTTGATTTGTTTGAAAATAAAGTAACATATGAAGCTTTTTGACGTCTCTGACCGTCACAATATGTCACAGCTGGATTGGTTGTTTCAAAAACAAATAAAGTTCTGAAATCAAAAGAAAACAAAAGCTGTGTGTTTTTATTGAGAACAAAATACTGAGAATGTAAAGCTGCTGTGCAGAAAGTGGAAGAAAATGTAAAACAAGAAAACGATAGACACTCAGAGCAGAGCAATTAACAGCAGCTGTGTCTGTCAGTTGAAACTGCTGAGAGAGAGAAAGCCTTGAAAGTTCACCTTCGATCGTCTATAACGAATTTGAGTGACTAAAGTTAAAAAATGTGACCTGTGGGGATTAGAAAAGAAGTGGTGCATCTACTGTCCTTCAGAAATTTCTCCTCTCAGTTTACATGGGAGTAGATGGCGCTGTTGGTGGGTCACCCTGATGCAGCACTGCGTTTAGAGCCAAAACTGTAAGCCTGACAGCTTCAGCAGTTTCATCTCAGCAACCAGCACAAGTTTTCCTACAATTTGTTGTTAAAATTGTGGCTAGGGGAGCAGTTTACAATTAGTAAACTAAATAGTAATTGATTACAAAGGGTAGAAGTGGATGGAGGTAATGAAAATGAATCCAACCTTCATTTATACCTTGAAAAATATCCTAGTTTTGAACACGATGGTTTGATCCAGATAAAAACTGGATTACATGATCTCCTAATCCACATTTCTTCTGAACTAAACCCAAAGACCAAAGTCTCCACTTCAAGATTTTTGAACACTCAAATAAAAACACTCGTGAAATAAAAACATCAAAAACAAATAGTTTAAATCCACTAAACCTTTATTTAAGTTTTCAACCTAAATGACAATAAAACTAAGGGCAGAGTCAAATCAATCACCGTTGACACAAACAAACAAGTTTCAGACTCTTTTTTATTAAAGATCAACTAAACAAACAAAAAGACGACTGTAATCCGCCGGAGAACTGTTTCCTGAAGAGCAGGTGGAGTCTTCAGTCGTCCAATCAGATGATGCTTACCTTTAACGCAGCCAGAAACAAGTCAACACCTGCAACTACCCGTCATCAATAAACCGACCAATCAATTCAACTATTCACAGACAGCAAACAGCAGCTGTTGGATTCAATCACTGTTACACCAGAGATACCAAAAAATACTTTAATTTATAAATTAAATAATTTACATCTGTTACCCAAAAGGAAACAAAACATTTTCTTTTTTTTTTAATAAACAAGTTCAGTTTTCGTTCGATTCACAGAGGAACAGAGACCTGAAATGGTCGCGCAGAATCCAAATACAAAAATGTATTGAAGTTTATGTTGCCGAGGACTCGGCCTCCGCATGCTAAAAACACCTTTTCTCTCAAAAAAAATAAGAAAAAGTGAAGGTGAGGCAGCAGCAGCGTTACAGTTTACTTTGATCCGATTGCACTTGTTCTGGTAAAACCTCCTCCTCCGACTCTTTTTTCACATCAGGAAGCTCGACAGCCTCAGACTCCACTTCCTGTTTGACTGCAGCAGCGACAGCACAGGAAGTTTCCTCCTCCTCTTCCTCTTCTTTCTTTATGAAGGCGCTAAGCGGGTGATCAGTGAGCACCTTATTGGGCGACGGTGTGACATCAATGTAAGACGACGTCTGAGGAGACAAATAGCAGCAGGTCAAACATCTGAAGGTTTGATGATGAATTATTTGTGTTTGTTAGATTTATTCTTCAGTTACTTACATTTTTATAATCTTCAAAACAGGAAGGATGAAAGTTCTGAGGAGAGAAAACAAACAACATGTATCATTTGTTGGAATGAAGTGTCACAACAGTGGAGATTATTAAAAATAAACTCAGTGATTGAGACTTTAAATTTCACATGAAACAGGAAGCAGAGTATTGTTTGATAGGGAGGGATTTGTTTCAGATACTGAATGGCCTTTACAGCAGCCAATCAGTGCGCACCACACCTTCACACCTAACATCATGATCTAACTGTCAGTGTCTACCTTCCAGTGGACACTGCCAGACCCGTGATCTTTACTCTGTAAATCATAGCGTTGAAGCTGAGTAGTCGGAGAACAGATATGTATACATATGATCCAGTTTTACCAAAATCACTGAATAAAGTCATGAAGTTGTGCTAATCAGTGAGGCCTGGCCATAGATCCATGTAGCAGCCCTCAGAGTCACTCAAAGAGTAAGCACTCTGGTCTGGCCGTGACATTCTGATACTGGTGTATAGGTGACATCAGACTGTCTGACAACATATAAGCATGCTAACATTAGCTAATTAGCAGTAAACACAAAGTGTGTTCAGACTTTTCTGGACAGAGTCTGCTGGTGTCGTACCTTGTCGTCAACCCTGATGGCATTTTTCAGGAACCAGTCCTCCTCTTCCTCCACCCAGTACGTTTCAAACGGCTCCTGACAGATTTCACACGACTGCAGGAGGAAAAAAACTTTTTAGATAATTTCTATTTGATTTATTTATGATTGTTTACGTTATATATTCGGTACTTTAAGTATATTTTAAAGCCAATACTTTTACTTCAGTTAATAATTTTGTACTTCTTCACTGTAGTATTTACTTTTACTTGAGTAAAAGAAGTACTTCTGTCCACTGTTGTATTTGATTTGAGTAAAAGAGGAAGTGAGTCTATCATCGAAGTTCTGTTACCTCTCCCACTTGGTCCTTGGTGGCTTTCACGCTCTGGAACTCCTTCTCCTTGGCAGCCGCCTGGTTCTTCTGAACCTCCTCCTCATTCTCCTTCTCAAAGAACTGACTCTTCGCCCGCTCCTCCAGGTCAGCGATCTCCTCAAACTCGATCCAGTCCTGACGGGGACGAGGGAATGTATACAGATGAGGTTAAACATCTACGTTTCTATTTTATGTAGTTTCATAAGAGCCTCTAGACCTGCAGACCCCTAAACTTGTGAGACCTTCATCTTCTTTAAAAGGTCAGCTGATGTGTGTGTGTTCTTACCCTGAGAGTGTAGTACCAGCGCCGGTGCGTGATCTTCTTGCTGGCGACCTTCCCAGCGTGGTTCTGCCTGAAGTGCCAGTCCAGGTGGTCGGCGTACATGTCCGTCTGGGCAGTGGTGAACCTCATGCTGCACAGACAGCACTGGTTTCCTGAGTATAGCTTGGTCACCACGCTCTCATAACGCCTGAGGGGGGACAAAATAACACAGGGGACAGAATGTGTCACAACACTAAGTTTAACTCAACATTTCAGCTCAGTCCAGGGTTTTTATCCCTTCTTGAACATCAAATTCAAGGACTTTTAAAGGTTTCAAGGTCCCATGGGAACCTTAAGTGTGAACTCACTGTTTCATGTCGTCGATGGTGAAGCTGGTGAGGTCTGGGAGATCTCCCTCCTCCACCTCTGGCTCCTGGTCCTCCTCTTCCTCCTCCTCCACAGGTGGAGCTGCTGGAACTGGTGTGGAAGAATCTGGAAAAATAAACAATTCATTTAATGTAAATATGTAAATGTAAAACAGAATATCAGCAGCATGTGAACAGGAGGTCTTACTGACCGGCACCAATGGTTGGCACGGCGTCAGGCTGAGATGGTTTGATGATGCCATTGGAGATGAGTTTGGACAGCAGGTCGTTGACGTCAACCTGACCGAAGTGGTTCTCTGGAGGGACGACCTGCGGAGCTGCAAGGAGGCAAAACAACAGTTAGAAAGATGTGAATTTAAGGCAAAGGCGACTGCAAGTTTCTGATTGTTAATTTTTACATGATTCTCTACCAAATCTACAAATCCTTAAGTCTTACTCTGCTGTCTGAAAGGCACTGCGTTCTGAGGCAGGAAGGGCTGGTTCAGGTTCCCCATCATGTTTACCTGAAAACAAAAAAGAGGACATTTAAACACCTCATACATGATGTACACGTGTCAAACAAGATCCCAAAGAAAACTTTAGAAGAGTCAAACTAGAGTAAAACAAAGTCATATTGTATTTTCTGCTCTGTCGATTGATGTTTGATGGGTGAGTCACTTACTGGCTGCTGCATGCCGACAGCGGGGGAAGCAGAGTTGTAGAAGGCGGCGGGGCCCGGTTGGTTGAAGGGTGCAGGCTGCATGTTGAAGTTTCCGGTCTGCTGCAGGTTCGGCTGAGCTTGGAATGCCATCGGCCCCGAGGGGAACTGAGGGTTCATGGGCTCTGGGAACCGCTGAGGTCCCATATTGAAGTTCTGCTGGGGGGCCATGGGGTTTTCGTAGATGGGCGGTGCCATTGGCCTCATGGGGGGCTGCAGGTTGTGTTGAGGAGCAAACCTCAGGGGGCCCTGCTGGCCAGGGGCAGATTCGTAGATCGGGGGTCCACCCTGATGGGGCATGTCAAACCTGGGCCCTGGCTGGATGGGCCCTTCAAAGCGCATGGGACCAGGGCCATCAAACCTCATCGGGCCCATCTGGTTTGGTGGGCCATCGAAGCGTATAGGCCGCTGCTGCTGGAAGCCCATTTGTCCGGATCCAGGACCAGGAGCCATGTTGTTAAAGCGCTGCATAGGGCCCTCAAAGTGGCCCGGTCCAGGCCCTTGTCCCTCAAACCTCACTGGGGGTTGCTGACCAATTGGACCATCAAACCTTCCAGGGCCCTGAGGGTGAGGTGGACCATCAAACCGCCCCATACCATCTCCGCCTCTAATTGGACCATGAGACATGTGGGGGCCGTCAAACCTCTCTGGCACATTGTGAAGAGGTGGTCCACTACCCTCGAATCTACCAGGACCCTGGTGGTGAGGCCCATCGAACCGGGACGAGTCATCGTAGCGCCCGGGGCCACTGCCTTCGTACCACCCTGGAGGGTGTGGTCTGGAGGGCCCCATGTGTCCAGGTCCATCGTACCGGGAGGGGGGGTGTCCTCCGTCATGAGGAGGTGTATGTCCCGGGGAGTCACTGTGCTGTCGGACAGAAGATAGCGGCCCTCCACGAGCTGGCGCCTTTAGGATAGATTTGGGTGGAACGGGAGGATGAGGGTGAGGAGGGGGGGCATCCAGATTGATGGGCCCATCGTCTGAATGCTCGCTGTTGGGGCTCTCGAAACGTGGAACAGGGCTTGCCTCCGCTGATTCTTTCTGATGTAGAGGTGACAGGCGCTCACGCTCAAACCTGGGGGCTGGCGGGTCTAGACCGCTCGGGCTCGGACAGTTCCTGTGGACCACAGTGCCAGAGGGTGGGGGTCCCTCCAGCCTTCGTGGTTCGGGGTGTCGAGAATCGGCAGGTGGGCCATATCTCCGTGGAGCATCATAGCCACTTTTCTGTTCTTCACGCTCGTCATAGCGCTGGCGCTCTGTCAGGGGTGAGTTCCACTCCCTCTCACCTGGAAACGATAGATAGAAACTCATCAAAACTGTCGGTGGACATCTTACAACTGTTTTTTACTGTTTGACTTTAAATAACTGAGCTACATCACATTAAGTAAGACTATATCTCAACAAACTGGATTTCGACGTCCTGCACTGTTCCTTTTCTCCAACTACAACTCCCATGATCCTGAGATCTATTGAGATGACTCGACTGCTGTGAATGAGCATGTGAGCTTGACCCCTATTTAAATGTGTAAACTGTGACCTCTTTAGAAGAGTCTCTAACCCTGCTGAAGTACCACTGAAGTATCCCTGAACACACTGCCGTTCCAGAACCTGACCTCTGACCTCTCTGTGGATAAAGACGACAGATAACAGATAATATTTGGCTTCACAAATCAGTTCAAACTGATAAAACACATCATCGTGGATACATTTGGGACAGATCACTTACTGGACTCTCTGGGGTCAGCTCTCCTCCTGAAGCGAAGGCCTGGCAGAGACTTCAGAGTGGGGAACTCTTTGCCATGGTTGTACTCCTCGATCATGGGGCCGAGTGGAGGCCGGGGCTCCTCGCGCTCTTTACTGCGCCTTTCACCTGTAAAGTCATGAACCACCATCAGTGACACGCCACAAAACCTGAACATGAAGCTTTAGTTCCTCTCAGATCCCCCTCAACTTACCTTGCCTGTCCCGTGGTGGCCGGTTGTATTTATGTGATGGCGGGTGCCCGGCACTCCTGCTGCCGCCCGTCTTCTCACCCTGCACTGCTTCCTCGCCCTCCTCCGGACTCTCATCGCCCTCCCACTCCTCTCCAGTCGGTCGGTGTGTGACCTGGGTCTTCCTCAGCTTGGACTTGTGCTCGTAGTAAGACAGCTCTGCCGCATCCATGGCTTCATGAGGACGAGGCTGGGCGGAAGGAGATGGGGTCAGCAGTTTCTTGGAGAAGTTGCCAGCGTCATCCCAGTTTTCAGGGTGCTGCTGCTTCTCCTCCTGATACTGAAAGAAATGTTTGATCTTGTGCGCCATGTTCAGGAAGTCTTCCTTGGAAATCTCGCCGCTCTCCAGACGCTTACTGGCCTGCAGAGGCAAGACAAGGACATTTAGACAAATATTGAACTGTTTACTTAGGTTCTGCTCAGTGGTGTTTAGCACCACCTTGTGGTTGAGTGATGGAGGTAAGATTTTCTCTCCAGTCTTCACAAAATTATTTTAAACATTAGCTGATGATACTGTAAACATTAAACAGTCCTACAACAAGAATTTATTGTTTGGAAGTCATTTCTATAACTTCTGTGTGATCTGTTTGCGACTTACCCTCCTGAGCAGGTCCTTCTTGGAGGCAGAGTTGAGGACTTCAGGTATCTGCATGTTGGCGTCCACACTGAGGCGGTGCTTTGGGGTTCGAGGGGTGGTGGGGCGAGTCGGGGTGTTGTAGGGTTTATGTCTTGGGGGAGGTCCGGGTTTCACGTGAGAATCCTCAGGTAGCTTCGGACTTCAGGAGAAACAAATTTGGTTTTTACATTGTTGGACTGTTCATTCAGAAACAGGCAAGTCTACAAAAAATAACTGATCATGACTTTTGGTTTATAATTTGAGAGTCTAAATTTAGTAAAATTTGTTCCACACAGACATAAATGTGACTTGACATGATGTACTCACTGTTTGTTCTCCTCCCAGCCGCTCCTCCAGCGGTGAGGAGCGTCCTTGGTCTCCTTGCTGCCTCCATCGTGGCTCCTCGGGGAGTGAGAGTCTCTGGATTCAGAGTGCCGGTCCTCCACCGGCCTCTTTGACCTTCTGCTTTCTGATTGGTTCTTTTTGGGTGGGAGCCGGTCCTCTCTGCCGGGCTTGCCGTGTTCTGGTTCATCTGTGCGGACCCTTCTGGGTTTGCCCGGTTTGTGAGAGGGCGACGGGGACAAGGAGCTGCTCCTGGCTCTACTCTTGGGCGACCGCCTGTCCTTCCTCTTTGGGGAGGAGTTGGGCGAGCGTGATCTGGAACGTGAGCGTGTACGTTTCCTGGCATGTGTTCGGGCATTGCCTCCACTCTTGAACTCTGCTTTCTCTGCAGACTCTTCGCGGTCGTGTTTGGCCACCGAGCCGTTCACCAGCTTCCCCCTGGGGAACCTCTGAGGGTCTGCTCCCCGTGCAACCTCATCTCGCTCTTTCTTGTCGGTACATCTTTTCTTCTCCTTCAGCTCGTCGTCTTTTGCCTCTCCGGTCTTGTCCTGTGTGCGTTTTCTCAGTCGAGGATCTTTCTTTGTGCCGTCAGCTGACTTCTGAACCTCAGCCTCCACTTGTTTGTTCTTACTCTGGACACTTTTGGCCATTGGAGATGGAGATTTGGACTTTGGCTTCTCCTCTAACACCTCTTTCCTCTGGGTCCTGGCCTTGTCAGGCCGGGAGGATTTCTCAGGCGTCAGAGCAGGACTTCCTGTTGTGGTTATGTCTGCCTTTTTCCCAGTAGACTGTTCTTTGGGCTGGGATGCAGCTGGGGGGCCTGTGCGATTCAGACGGGGGTCCCTGGTGGACGGCTTAGAATCTGCCTGAGTCTGAGGAGGGATCCAGGGTCGGACCACAGGAGCACTTTGGCTCACGGGCTTTGGTGCCGTGCACGGCACTGTTGGGGTGGAGGTTGAAGTCGATGTTGGCAATACAAACCCACCAGCCTGCAAACACAAACAAAAATGTTACCAACTGTGCAGTTAGGAGGCGGAACATTTCAGAATCTAACCGGAAACAGTTCAGTACAGTCCAGATCAAAGATTCACAACCAGATGAGTTGAAACTTGCTTGTCTACAATGTTCTGAAACATGGGTTGGACGAATATATCAGCAATTGCCAGTTGGTGGTCTGACAGCACCCATAATCGCCCAATCCTAGATTAATTACACCAATCCAACTAGGCGTATATCATCTCCATAGCATCAACTCTATCTGGATTCTATCTGACAAAAATTTTTTTTTAAAAAGAAGATAAAACAGACTATATATCAATGAAATTTGTTGGTCAATTGCACAAGGAGCTGGTAAAAAAAAACAACTACTATACTGCTTGGTTCAGGCACTGCTTTTGCTATGCTATTTATCCTCAATGAATTGAAGAGGAGATCCTCTTTTTCCACCCTACCAAGCGTGGAAAGAGAGGATCACAAGTTGACAGGCTGTTGAAAGAGGTGAAGTGCCTTACGCTCCAAAGCCAGCCACCGTCGACTTGATAAGTGGAGTGTCGGGTGACACCATTCGTTTTCAGTACCATGGATCTAAAATGCTTTCATCTCATCGTGAATCTTTGGTCTGAACTGGACTAAATACAAAGTACCAATGTCACAAGAAACTACAGACACATGCAATATTTACGGACAGGTTTGCAAGTTTTCTGCAATAGTTCCTCCTCTACATAAGTCACATTATCCCATTTTGAAGAAATTTAAATTTAGGAGTTGACGGGGGATAAACTGATTTCAAACTGCAGCAAATGGTTAATACAAGACTCAAGCAGTCCAACTCAACTTCCGAATGTATTTTTATACAAGATGGTCCTCCCCATCACTCTAAAGGACTTTAAGAGGAGATCGCTTTGCATCCAGCCCTGACAACTACTGTCACCAACAACTTTGAATGTACTTCCATATTAGAGCTAAGTCCACGTCAAATGACTAAATTACTGAATCTATTGATGAGATGTCAGGTAAATGTCAGATGAATAATGATTAATCAATCGGCTTTGAGCAGCAGGTTTCTTCAGATGCTACATGAGAACCAGTGCTGGCATTTTTAGAACCGTGGTTTCATGAGAAAACTCGCTTTAGAAACATGTACAAACATATGAAGCCGTTGAAGTGCTAAACGTCAAGTAAACAAGTGGAAAACAAGTGACTTTAATACAGGAGGAAGGTGCACCAACAACAACTAGAATCTGAACTACACCCAGCCCTCATATGACCAACCAGCTGAGCTTTGGTCTGCTCCAGTTCCAGCTCGATTTTCTTCTGCTGGAGCTCCAGGAGCTGTTTCTGTTTGGCCAGCAGTTGCTGCCGGATCAGCTGCTCTTGGGTCAGGCTGGACAGGCTGACATTGGAGGCCGACTGGGAAGCAGGCACTGCTGTCGCTGCTGGTGCTGGTGTTGGTGCTGGTGCTGCTGGTGGTGGTGGTGGTGGTGGTGGTGGTGGTGTCGGCTGTGGCGATGGCGTGGCAGCAACAGGCTGTGGAGAGGACGCCTCCTCAGACTGGAAACACGCCGAGATTATAGAGGGTCAGAACAACAAAGAACTCCACTATATTCATCTAACGGCTGGAGTTACTGGTTATTTGTAGATTAAGATTTTACAGGAGATAAATAAGAACTGACTTTGTTCTTTCAAGACTGTAACATCATGAACATGTTATTGGGATAGAAACAAGTTGTCTGTTAGTGACTGGATTTGACGTTTGTTTACAACATAAAAGACGTTCCACAAATGCATGTTTAGCCCCAATAAAGGATTATTTTCATCAATAATTCATCTAGAGCTGAAACCAGAAAGTGTCAATTCATCAATTGATCAAGCAAAAATGCCAAAAATGTCAAGGTTCAAACTTTTCAGATGTGAGGATTAGCTGCTTTTCTTTGAATATCTTGAACATCTTGTTTTGTCAGACCAACAGTTGAAAACTCAAAGATGTCAGCGTGAACATTAGAAATTACCTGCATTTTTAAATTATTTTCTGATATTCCTTAGACAAAATGATCAACACATTCAATGTACTTTCATATAAGACAAAGAAAACTACACAAGTCTCCAATTTTAAAAAGGTGGAACCAGAGAATGTTTGATAAAGGAAATGACTCAAAATGAGTCATGGATCATCAAAATTTTCTACACTTTTCAGCACAAATTCAGCTTTCAGTAGAAAAACAGGAACCTGCTTTTCCTTCCTTCTTTATAATCATGTTGTTTAAAAGTTCTAGAGCTTAACAAAAATGTTAAACTAAAGTGGTATATCAGTGGGGGAATAAGCAGAGATGCTTTACTGTCACATTTCAAGAAAATAAATCTTGATCAAAGATTAAAAAGAGCTTTTACTCATTGTAACAACAGGTTTTGTTTTTAAAAATCAACTTAAGAAAACTTTGGTACATTTCAGAACAAACTCCATCAGACAATCTGAAATAAATGCCAAGCTAATCTTAAAAGGGTACAACTAGAAAGCAGAAGCCCGGCCTGAACTGGCGTTTGCAGCACATACACACCTGTTTCAAAAACTTGGGGTTGACATGAATGCTGGCATTGACAGTGGGCGGCAGCGGCTTGATGGGCCAGGCCGGGTCCACGGAGTTGACCCGGACATCCAGCGCATACAGTTTCTTCAGAGGAAACACGTCATCCCACGTTGATCTTAACTTGAACAGACTCTTTCTAGTGTTTTCATCCACCTACAAACAGAGGACATGACTTGGTCCACAGCTACAAACAAAAACCTAAAAAACATACTTGAGTAGCATTACAGCAAATGTGTTAGCACTACTTTAAAAGAGTGAAAATTTGCTATAAAATACTGTTTTCTGAGCAGGTAAACAGATTTAATAAATGCTTCTAGTAGAAATTTTTATTAGCAGGGCTACGTTATGGCATTAAGTACACAGGAGCAGAGTGCAGGAGATCACACATAAAAAGCAAGCAACACAACAAACAGGAGGGAAGTGAAGTGGGCTGCTAAAGTGCTTAATTTTTTTAAAACAATGCCAAATGGCAGCAAAGAGAACTGTACCTTTTCAAAGACACATATAAATGAAGTGATTAGGTTTTTAGCAAACACTGCAAGGTATTCTCCTCCAACATTCTTCACTATGGAATCCACTAAGTACAAAACTGGAAGCTTCTCGGTAGATGGGGCCTGGAGCAATAGAGAACTCAACAAGTTTAGAAAACAACAGGGGTTAAAACCAAACATTTCAGAACAAATGCTCAAATTACAACTTGACACCCTCGCCACCCGCTGTGTGCAAAAAAGAAAAAAGAAAAAGTATTATTTAAAAAAAGAAAAAGTCAAAAATAAAGTCTGTGCCAAGTGAGGAAAATGCGTTCGTCGGAAAGAGAAAAAAGCAGTCCAAGTTTTTCTTGATTCTGGGATCGAAATACTCCTTTGTCATGACAAAAACAAGAAAAGATTCCGAAAAATCTTCAGTAATGTCAGTCAGTTCAGTTTCGTTAAAAATGGATCCTTCGCCAGAAAAAAAAAATATCCATGAAGGGTTAAAAAAAAAAAAAAAAAAGTCCAGTCTTCAGGAGCCCTTTTACCTCCAAAGAGGGTTTTTTTCCTGAAACCACTCTTTGTACTTTACCCAGATGAAACATGAGTGAGTTTTACTCTTTAACTCGACACCCAGTTTTTAAAATCACACACTCATTCAGTTTTAGCCCTAAAAATTTTTTCTCCCGTCAACATCGATAAACCCGTAAAGAGAAAATAGAACAGGTGATTTGTAAGCACTTAGTTAAAGAAGCTGCATTTAAACTGCATACTAAAATCTACTGTTACTAAACTGTGCAGCATCAGTTTGAGGAAACACTGTTTGTACAACCAGTCCGAACACGCCCAGTCATACTCGGCCGTGTAAGTAAATGTAAACCAGAGTCATACCAATAAATTACACTGGGAAATAAAAAATGACAAAAAGCACATTTCACATTTTTTATTATAAACATTTTAACCATTCAATGACATTTCAGTAATTCAAAAATTCACTAGTGAGTTAATTCATCTTTCTGATCCAATCAGGCTTCAAGTGAGCAAAGCTTTGTTTGTGTGCAAACACTGAGCACAGAGGGAAGTGAAGCAAACCGCTGACTGAAATGCATTTCTATAGATTTGACTGAAAACCATTCAAACAGTCGACGTGGTGCAGCTGCTGTGACGAAGGGCCAAAATACTTGTGGAGTCAGGACCGCAAGCAAGTCAAGTCAAAATCCACCAAAGCTGAACAGACTAATAACTAACTAACAACTCCTGGGCTTCACTATACAAGATACTACATGTTTAATTAAATAATCAGTGAGTCCAGCATATATCACAACTCTTCAGGAGGCTCCGTGAATCACTTACAGCCTTTTTATTGCTTAAATCAGCTTGTAAGCTGCTTTTATTGTACTTAGAAGGAATGTGGTGCTTCAGAAACCTAAAACACACCCAGCAAGTCAACAACAGGTTTGATTACGAAACTCTGCTTCTGTTGTTGGTGCCTTAAGACTCCATAGAAAAGGCAAGTTAGCGTGGTGTGTGTGTGTGTGTGTGTATATATATATATATATATTTTCAGTAGTTATAAAATATATTAAAGAGTAAATAAAACCTGTTTGTTTCAGTGCATTTCTCTTGATTTTTTAAAAACTTATTTAACTTATTCTGGGGGGTCATGTGATTGTGCTTTTGTTGTTGGTGCCTCAGGACTCCATTAAAGGCTAACACGAGTCAAATTAGTGTGGATATATTCATGAATTGTAAAATACATTAAAAAGCAAATAAACTGATATTCAATGTTTCTACCTCTTTCCCATTGTCTTCTTGAAAGGCACTTTATTTTGAAAATATATATAAAGTTTACGTGCTTTTAGTAGAATAAAAGGCACCATTGTACCTTGCCAAACAATGCTCACGTCTAGAATTAATTTACTTAAATACACTATGTTTTAACCTCTAACTAAATGGTTAAGTTCAACTTAAACACGTTATAATCCAGTTTTTAAAGTATCTGGTGGTGGGTTTTCACTTGACTTAGGCCCGACCTAACACCAAAATTACAGCTAATTTCGACAGCGTGTTACGACATTAACTGTTAAAACATTTCCTTCATTTGAAGCCAACTAAAATATTTATTAAATTAATAAAAAAAACGAGGTTTTCACTTTAATATACACAAAAACTGAGTGAATATAAAGCAGTGGCACTCGGTAGTGTTGCTCACCAGGACAACAACGGAATGTAACGGGTGACATGTCGTGTTAGCACAACGCTAGCCGCCATGATTAAGCCAACAGCACATTGTCGACTGCGGCCTGCTACATAACATAGACATTAAAGCATCTGAAATTGAAAGTATTCTATATTTATAAAAACCTTGCTTATTTGCGCTTCAATAATTGCGACGATATCCTTGGCGAAGTTGAGGTTTTCCTCGGCCAGAATGGTCAGCATGTTGATGTGCGGCTTGCTGTTGAATGTCAGGTCTTCAAGCGAGGACTGATACTCTCGGCAGGCATCTTCCCTCGCCGCTTTGTCGTCCATCTTTGAGCTGTGCGACCCGGGAAAAACTACACCAGCCTTATCGATACCATAACCACTGATTAGCAGGCAGTCCATGTACTCATGTAGCTAACTGTTCGGCCCTGACTCGATGCAAATTAACGCTGTATTCGTGGTTATTTTTCAGCCGCCGCCTGTCGTCCTTCTCTCTGCCCGCTCACGACGACAAGAAGATGGCGACTGTTAACTGAAGGCCGCAAACGTCACACGAAAAACGCCAGGTCCCACGTGACGTCGGTGCAGTCCCATTGGTTTGTTTTCGGGACATCCGGGCAACATCTTGTTTTTATTGGTTCGATCAAATAACAGCCACATAAATGAGCCAATCATATTGAAGGTGTTTGAGCTTCTTATTGCATAACGAGAGACATGTCCAAGAGATGTTTCCTAACATAACAACATGAGGCCGAAGCATGGTGTTTTCAAACATTAACTTTGGGCTAAATGTAGGGTTTAAAGATTAATATTGTAATGTTAGCGCACTTATCTTATGAAATTAATATAAACTCCAATGTTTTGATGCATGTATTAAAATATTAATGAGTAAACTTATGATGTAATAGCCCTACATGTGATCAGTGTGCAGCTATATAATAAGTACATGCAATAATGCAAAACCTGTGGTCTCCAGAAGATTTAAAGACTGAGATTTGATGATTTATTGTATGTTGATTTTCATAGTCTGATTAAATGGACATCAATTACAAATATCTGAACTCATTGCCTATCATTTGACAATGTTTTAGCCTCTGGAGGCAACAGCCAATGTTTCTGGGGTTTCATTGTAGCCACTGGATATCTAGATAACGGATATTCTGGCCAAGAGTTCCTCTGCAGTCCGATTAGCAACTTGATATGTGAGAATGGCAAGAAAGACATATTTCTGCTATAAAAAGATATTTGCATATGAATAGGTAGAACTTCATCAAACAATAGTCGATGGGTTCCCAGATTGTGTTCCACCTCATTGCTACACAAACTGTTTCAACCAATTCCCGCTCAAACGAGATGTGTCGATACAACTTGGACTACAAATGTAAACCAGAATGCTTCTGATGCCAAAATCTTGATCCCTTGCGTACAGATTGTGCATCCATATGCAGATATCTGTTTATAGAGATTATGGAATCAGTTACTTTAATACTTCAAGGTTCATTTATTTATTATTGTAGGCCCTTTATGCCATGCTAAAAATAAACATTTTTTTTTTATGTGGTTGAGTGTGGAGGATGGTTGGAGGACTCTCCACTTGAGGAAAGGAGCTGCTGCAGTCTGGTGTTGTTTATTATTTAAGTGTGATTTTGACAAATGAAGCATTTTAAATAATGAAGAATTTGTGTATGTGGCAGGTTTTGTCACGTGTTATTGAGAGTTAACTCTGTCAGTGTCACAGCTGCCATGTAAGGCTCCAAACTCGTGCTTGGATATTATTAGACATAGTAATGAAACACCAGATGATGCATCAGTGTCATCCATTCTAGCGCACAGATCCTTTACAGTAAAAGTATTAATACCACAGTATAAAAAATCCTGCATTGAAAGTATTTCTTCAGTCGAAGTATGTAAATACACTCAGTAAAATGTATTTAAAGTATTTAAGCAATAAAAATGTCCTGGTGAAATGCCATCACATTCACACTCTTAAACTGTTAACAATATTTCTTTTTTAACAATGGACTAATCAGTTAAGAAGCAAATAGTTTGAAATCTAAATGCTGGTCTTTATTCTCTGAGTAAGTAGTAAGAAGTAAGGTTCTGTGGACAGTAGTGTAAGCACATGGAGCAGATCACACTTTCATTCTCTTAACCAAATATTTTTGTCCTACAAGAAGCAGAAAAATATGCAAATGATCTGAAATAGTTTCACTATTTTTGGAGGTTTGAAAAATATTTTATTTCCAAAATGTATTGAAACTAAAACAAACAAACATCTAGCAGGACAACTCACAGGCCTACTGCAACTTTATTTCAAAACAAATGTCTGAGATCACCTCTGCTTTTTATTGTATGTTCTCTAAAGAACCCTAAAAAGTTAGAATAGAATAGAATAGAATAGAATAGAAGATACTTTATTAATCCCAAACTGGGAAATTGCATTTTCCCAGTTTGGGATTAACCATTTACTGAAAGCTTCTAAAGAGCTTTATATCGATTTAATTCGTAAGCTGATTCCACTCCATTCAATATAGTATTGAATGTTTATTTATGAAAGAAAATAATAAATAAAATTTAATTGACAATGTAACTAAATCTAAGCCAATCAGGCGTGAACAAATCTAAAAAACAGTTCTTCCTTTCTTTCACATCTGAAGTCAGATAACAAAGAATAAATTGTATGGAATATGTTAAACTTGCATGAAGTTGATACAAATCTTAAGATCATGTTCATTCTAAACATGAGTTATTATGAGTAATGCAAAGTCTGTTAACATTTAAGTTTAAAACATATCACTCTTGCTCTTTTCTTTAACAAAATCATTCAGAAAGTAATATTTTGTGTCACATCTACAGATATATAACACCAGCAGTTATGTCCTTAAAGGTTCAAATGCTTCATTATGTCAACCAAAAAAAGCCAAATCTTCCAGCCATACAGTATCTGACAATCCTAGCAGGCCATAAATAATATATTATAAAAATAAAGCTTTGGGCCGCATGAAATCTGAAATCATCCCTGTTCTAGGCTAACAAAAACATAACAATTCTTATTTTCAGGTGATTACACACAAAGAAAAACATAAATATGACTACTATATTCCATATTTAGCCAATAAATCTTACACACTCATCAGGTGGCGCTAATGCAACGATGTAACGTAACCTCCACAAACACCGACGAAGAAGAGGTAGGAGGACAGGCTAGGGAATCATATCCGGGTAACGAAAACAACCGCAGCACCACCAGCTCCAGCAGCAGCAGCCGTTGTTCGCAGCTAGCGCCATGGCGGCAGTGCGTAGCTTACGGGTGTCGGTGAAATCAGACAGCGGCTCAGACCGCTCGGAATCGGACTCTGACTCCGAGTCGGACAGAGATGCCCGCGAAGCCGAGCCAATGGAGGTGGAGGAGGGAGAGCTGGAGGCGGAGGACATATCCGTTAACCGTTCCCTGAAGGAGCTCCTGCCGGTAAGTGTCCGGACGAGGCCTTCTCACAGACCGGGGGACTAGCGTCACTTGCGGCCGTTGGAACAGCAAGAAGCGTCGGCGTGTGGTCGCTTCGACTCCTGGGGAACTAGTTCTAAGCACCGTGGCCTTTCCTGGCTAACAACGATTAACTGCTTATTAACGGCGACTAGTCCATAATTATAACGCCTTTGTTTGGCAGCTGGTGTTTGCTTGTTTATCTCAGTCACTTGTTGCTGGTGTCTGCTTCACGTACCGTGTTTGTGGCGGATTGATCGCTCCACCAAACTGCAGTCAGTACACTGGAAGTTAAAGGTTTTTATGGGCAGAAGGACAAAAATTGCCACACGTTTATTGATTCTGGTACATGAACAGTGAATGATCATTTCGGCCTATTTCAAATCACCAGCTTTAGATACAGTGTTACCCTTTAAAAGTTAAAAATGGCTAGTTCCTGTGTTGATAAACTCCCCACTAACAGACAGCATACACAACATTTTAATATCAGTTTGACAGGATACGTGTAGTCCTTACTTCACTAAGTCAAATGTGTTTAATGTGTCAATGTGTTATTTACAGATGTTTTCATTTGACATTCACCCAACTTACAATCTCTGGTGACATATTTGAGCTCGTCCTGAGTTGAAACAAACAGAGAAATCCTGAGAAACGTCTCTGAAAAGTGTTTGTTCTGTTGGATTATGTTTTGCAGGATACCAGCCGGCGTTATGAGAACAAGGCAGGAGCGTTCATCACAGGGATTGATGTCAACTCAAAGGTATGACACTGACGTACAGATTTTACTTGACTTGTTTTCTTTATGTCCATAAAAAAAGCAACAAAAACTGGATGAAAAACTAACTTACACTGGGAGAAGATGAATAACAAAGTTAGCATATTAAAAAAAAAAGAAGACACAGAGGCTGATAGAAACAGGTTTATCTGCTAAAGAGGGAGAGTTTCTCACATTAATCATCATCACACTTCACGCCTGTTCCATTGACAGTATAGTAACGTTCTTCGCCCTCTTGGCAGTCCTGCCTCTGCCGCCTCCCGGCTAATCTAAAAATCCGAAAAGACAGATCGTCAGTAGACCTGAGGCGATCAAACAAGCCATCTGTAACGGCACCCACTTGTCAATCAATGTGGCCACACTGTTATAAATGCGTAACTTTAAGCCTCGATATAATTTGAACAGGTGAGTTGTATAAAAATTCACCCTCAGTACAGTTGTCATGAACGGTGAAATTAGCTATAGAGACCAAAACTGTTTTTTGTACCAGGCTGTAAACATGTTTATTTCTGCTGTGAAGTTGGACATTTTAACATGGGGGCTTATGGAGACTGACTTGTTCTGTAGCCAGCCTCAAGTGGATGTTTGAGGAACTGCAGTTTTTTTTGGGCAGTTTTCACTTCACAGCCTTGTACTATTCACACCACTCTAGAAATCATTCATCTTCTCTCTCCATGAACTTAAATGCATCATCTGTAACTTCTGAATACTTGTTTGTAGTGTTTTTTTTTTTTATTGTTAAATTGTTAAATCTGCTATATGTCTCATGATCATTATAAATGTAAATCAAGGGTAATAACAGATTATGATGGAATTTTGATGACCCTGATTGTCAAAATGATGAACGTCGAGAGAGTCGACACGACCTCTGGACAGACTGTTTGAAGTTAACAGTTCTCATTAGCATATTTGCTGGTTGGTGGATCAGAAACGCGCCAAATTAAACTCATAACACTGTAAATTGCCGTCTATTATGTGTGTTATGGTGTTTTCATCTGTTACCAAAGTAACTACCCGGTTCTCCGCTTCTTTATTGGTGCTGCAGCGCGGTAAGCTAGACACAACCAGATATTCAGCCTGCTCAATATTTTTTGTCGTCAGCGAGCGTCTTTGAACGTTTCCCACACAGTGATCGAGTGTAAAGTCAAGGCTGAAATCATCTTGTGTGAACTTACGACATCACACCTATATTTGGAGCCAATCAGGGTCCAGCATACAACGTGATGTGAAAACTTGGAAATAATAAATAAAATATTTTTTCCTGCCACAGATTACAGTTTTTTTTCAAAACTCAAACAAGACTAAATATTACTCAGACACGTTATTTTAAACTCGCTGTTCAGTTTCCTTCAGTCACGCTGACACTAACACTTGTGATACTGTGAGTTGAAGTGCTGAACGAACAGGAAGTGTTAAAGGTGCGTGTGTTTATCAGGAGGCCATCGAGAGGAAAGAGAAGCGAGCGAGACGTTTCCATTTCTGCGGGGAGAAGAGCGTAGGTCAGAGGAACGTCTTCCTGGATAAAGACATCATGAAGAAAGGTGAGAGATCCCGCACAGAGTCTGTAAAGCCGCCGACTGTTTACAAAAAACGGTCCTGTGTTGAACCTGTTCTCATCAACTTCTTCTTCTGTGGTTTTCAGCTATCCCCAGCCTGCGTCTGGAGGCGATATACGTGACAGGCGTGGATGACATGAGCACACAGGACGTGTTTGGATATTTTAAGGAGTATCCTCCAGCACACATCGAGTGGATCGATGACACATCCTGTAAGTCACACACACACAAACAAAAACTTTATTCTGGTTCTGGACTCACTGAATATGGACTGGTTTTGTCCGGGTGCTAGAAGTAGCTTGTTTTACTCCCGCTGAGACTTTTACTTTCATTTTTAATCATCAATGAAGAAGAGTTTCCACGGCAAGAGGATGAGAAGCAAGGTTTCTGTCACAGGAACACATGCAGAACAGAGAGAATTAAAGGAACAACAGATCATTTATTCAGAATAATTAAACACTTGTCAGCTTCTAGAAGACAGCAGAGTCAGAGCTGATGAACATTTAACTATTTTAAAAAATTCAGACACATTTATTGTTGTCTTTGGGTCTTGATCTGTTGATACTGAGTCTCTACTTCTGTCTACCCGATTAAGATGTTGCTGACACGCTGAAACTGATTTCAATTTAACTGGAGAATATGATGACTATCAGCTGATTGAATAATGTTCTGAGCCACATACGGAAGACATTTGTGCCACAATCATCAGCAGACTAAACATGAGGAGAAGTAGCAGAGATTGCAGATTTTTTTTCATCTGTGTCATTTACTGAACTCTGATTCAGTCTCTCTGCTGCGACATAATCCCGTCTCACATTTGCACACTCTAATTTTCTCTCCCTTATGTAGAGAAACTCTGTAACAGCAGATTCAGACCAAATCTAACGCTGCAGCGCGTGCATCATTTCATCTGAATATGACGGAAACAACTAATGAAGAAGTTAAAACAGAATTAGTCTTTAAAGAAACACAACGTATCTGGTGATCAAAATGCTCCACGGTCAGTCTGAAACATCACTGAACATGGACTCAACTGTAATACTTTCCCACTTGTGTCCTTGCTTGGTATTTTATGTCCTCATCTTGGAAGTCTGTGTGTTGCTCGCGGTCTTTGCTGCAAAATGGCCACCCCAAAAGGTTTCCGTTGGTCTGTTTGAGACAGCGGTGGTTAAGCGAGATAGAGACTGAATAAGGAGAGAGAGCACTGATGAGATGAACAAAGTAAAATTGTCTTTGTTGTTGTTGATTTATTCAGCAGAGTGAGAAAACCATATAACCACAACGTACAAAGAATAAGTATTTCATTACCTGCGTCACCTGTGTCACCGAACACCTTCAACTTGGTTACAATAGACTAGAGTTTAGTTGTGAATGTGATCCATATTTTAACTTTGAGGGTTATCACAAGAACTCAATGCTCGGCAGGCACTTGTAAAAAGTTACAACAAGCCACATTTTAACACACCACCACACTGCAGCACTAATCGCAGCAACGGCAACGCCCCGTTTAGTCTGAATACGGCCTAAGGGTTCCTTTAGCTGATCTCGATCCGTTAAAACCTGCTCAGATCAGCCTGACGCTGATCCTCAGGATGGTCCTGTTGACTTCATGTTTAAAGTTGTATCTCAGTCGGAGGACCTGATAAACCACAGCCGCTGTGTTTCTTAACACCGTCTGGTTGTCTCCTAGGTAACGTGGTTTGGCTCGATGACAACACATCCATTCGAGCCCTCGTCAACAGCAGCCGGATGCCCGACCCGGAGGCTGTTACCACGGAGACAGAGAGCAGCAACCAGCCGGGTGAACAGAGCAAAGGTCAGTCTGTGAACAAAAACACACCTAGCTGCTTCTTGAAGGGGGAACTACAGAATATGTGGAAAACTGAAGGGTGTTCTGCACCTCACAGGTCATCGGGGTCGAAGGTCGGACGACGACGAGGATGAGGAAGAGGAAGAGGGTGAGGTGGATGAGGAGGAGACGGTGAAGAAGAGCAGCGAGATCGAGGTGAAAGACAGCGACGGAGAGGCAGAGCAGAAAGAGAAGGTGGAAGGCGATCAGGTAGAGTTCACTCAAATAACTCAAACACAAACTGATTAAGTTTATCGATCGGCGCCAATAACTGATCGGTGTGTCTCAGATGGACGACCTGTCGGGGGTGGAGAGAGAGTCTCTGCTGAGAAACGACCTGCGACCGGCTATCAAACCTTTCAAGGGAAACAAACTCTTCCTGCGCTTTGCCACACAAGGTGACACAGGCACTCGACTTTCAAACTCAAACTAACCTTAAACTAAGTCTTCACGCTAAAATGTGATGACGTACGTTATGGGGACGCCAAGGCGAGTCCTCACAATGTCAAATGTAAATACACTACAGTAATTAAGGTCCTCACACACTTTGTATTTCATGAAAGTCTGCAGTATGGTTAAGTTAAACCTCAGAGACAGTTTCTGTCGACAGGAACAAGCTGATGTTTGTGTCTTTGTCTCCAGATGATAAGAAGGAGTTGGGTGCCGCTCGTCGTAGCAGATACTACATGAAGTATGGAAACCCAAACTATGGCGGCATGAAGGGAATCCTCAGCAACTCCTGGTGAGACTCGAACACTGTTCACTGATCAGTTTATTGAGAGGATTTGGTACCATCCAGCGGTAGAATCTGAAAACAGCAGCAATATTTGACCATGTTGTAAAAAAACCAGCAAGATCAGAGTTTGTGATGACTGAAGTCCTCCCGGCGTCTTTCAGTCCTCAGAAATCAGTCAAATCTCCTCTTTGTCACAGCTGAACTTCATTAGCATGCCATCCATGTGAGCTAACCGCTAAGTCACATTTGTTTGTTATGTGTGTCTTCAGGAAGAGGCGATATCACAACCGGAGGATCCAGAGAGACGTCATCAAGAGCAAGAAGCCTCTGATTGGAGACAGCATGGGACACACACCTCCGTACACACACCGACACTCCGGTAAAAAACTAAAACTGAAAACTATGAAGAAACGTTTCATTTCAACATTTCATTCTCTTGTTTTGTAATGGGAGGCGGAGACATGACATGAAAAGGCCTAAACAGCCTCAGGCACGGGTTGTTCTGGTGACAGTTGAATTTATTTACAATCTGAGATGCTCCTTCAGGGAAATGAAAGAACAAACAAACACTTGTTAACAGTCGTCTTCTTCTCTGCGTTTCTTGGCGTGTTGCTGCATATATTTGAGCTTTACCTCCACCTGCTCATCAGAGGAATAATGTGAAACCGCCGGTCATGTCATGACAACAAACAAGAAGTTTTGAAATAATTATAACTTTATTTAAACGAGAACAGACTGTTGGCAGGTTGTAATTACTGACTCCACAGTGTGCAGCAGCATTTAATCTGTCTGTCACTGACAGAATGGCTGCGTTTTGTTTCATCTTGTTTTGATACCTTACTTTTACAAAGTTATTTATCTACAGAACAATTTTTTTAATGATTACAATTATAGTTATCATGATTATTGTTGCTGTGCCGGTCACAGCAGATGGTAGTCCACCATGAGCCATGAGGTTTCTGCCTCACAGACGGTCGTGCAGTCGTCAGCTTCCACAGTCTGACTCCTCTTGTTCTCCTCTCCCCTCAGCTGACCTGGTCAACCTACCCGAGGAGCCCATCAAGGAGGAAGAAGAAGAAGAGGAGGAGGAGGAGGACGGTGACGAGGACATGGACTCAGACGACAGGGTGGTGGAGTACAGAGAGCGAGCCGACCGCGAGAGAGATGAAAGGGGCGGCAGCAGCGGCGGCTCACGTCCGCTGGGGGCCGGGCTTCGCAGCCGGGCGGAGCGCTCTCCGTCTCCTTGGTCGGAGTCGGACGAGATGGACTACGACCTGGAGCTGAAGATGATCTCCACGCCGTCGCCAAAGAAGAGCAAGAAGATGACAATGTACGCAGACGAGTTGGACACGCACCTGAAGAGCATCCGGTCAGTCTCATTTTTACCTGTCCTGACTCTAGTTTCATATTAGGCAGGATTTGTTTTAGAGCTTTTACTTTGATAAAAAGGTTGAAGATGAAGCAAAATATCTTGCGATAAAGTTTGAATTTATTATAAAGTATCTCTTTATGGATTTCTCAGTTTCCTCCAAAGACTGAAGTTCAGCTGCAGCAGCACCTGAGACTTCTGGTTCACCTGTAAAATGTCACTGTTAAGAGACTCAAAACTCAAGAAGTGAAAACTCTGATTCCTTCAGGTGTTTTTATGATGAAGCTTCCTTTTTTACACGAGATGTGCAGCTCTTAAAGTCTTAAAGGGTTATTTTGGGTTATTTGAGATGTATGTATGAGACACTTGTCCATAGTCAGTATAGTAAAGTCTTAACTTGGTGAACCTGCAGAGGACGAATCAACATGTTGTTTGTCTTGTGAGCAGGAACAGGATCGGAGGGTCGGGATCACAGAGCAGACCAAAATCCGCGTCGCCCACCAAAGTGACGGACGTCCGGCAGCTGCTGGAGGAGAAGAGACAAGGACTCTCTCAGCAAAGACAGCCCCCTCCGGTGGCCGCTAGTGGAAAGACAGGTCTGCGGTTTAAATCCAAGTGTTTTTATAATTTCAGCTGTGAGAGACTCCAAAATCTTAACGGACTCTGTTTGTAGATGTACGGCAGCGGTTGGGGAAAAGACGTTACTCTCCTGACAGAGGACGCTCCCCTTCCCCCGTTTCCCCCAGAGACACACCTCCAGCCAGAGAGCCAATCAGAGACGTGCATCGCAGACTGGGCGTGGCCAGCCAAGACAACAGAGGCCACTTCTCCAACTCATCCAAAGACAGAAAGACAAGTAAGAAGCGAACTCCATCAGCCTCCTCCTTGTTTGCTTCCTCACTTCTCCTCTGTGATTATTTGCTGTGAACTCCTCTTAAATCTCCAGATTTGGCACATCAGCTCCAAAGTTTGCGTTAAAACCGCCATGTCTAGATTTCTGTTGTGACTATCAAAAGATCCTGATGGCATATGTTTGTAGGAAAATTAGACAATGTTGGTAACAACTGGGGGCATTCTTATGTCACAGTGTTTTGTACATAAAGTGGCTTTAAAATCTGTAAAGTTTGTTACGACACCTTCGAGTAGTTCAGAATCAGCTCCGTTGGCCAATAATGTGAGCACATACAACAACTTTGACTCTGGTTTAAAGAACCGGAAGATGGAAACAGAGAAAAAAGAAGGACAACAAAGACAGATAAACAAACTATAATTATAATACAGATCAACAACATGAATGTCTTGTCTAAAAATAGTGCAAAGAAATAAAGATTCAGTGATAAAGTACTAGATAACTGTAATTTCTCAAATAGTGGACGGGGCCTTTATTTCTAATTCACTCTGTGAACTCTGTTTGCCTTGTTAAAGTTATTGCATTATACTTCCTCTCCTCGTTTCAAAATAAAAGGCCTTAATCATTTCAGTGGACAGAAATCATTCATTTTTTTTTACTTTTATTATGAAACTTCTGGAAAATTTTGTGGAAATTTCACTGTAGCTACTGTAGGAAGTTGTGTAGTAAGGTACGAGCAGTGCTCAAAATATAGTTTGGCTGAGATACACAAATACCCGCAGTGACTGAAATAAGAAAAAAATACTTTAACAGCAAAGTGTTTTTTAAATAGTATGATTATATTGTTGAATTTATTAAATGAAAGTGAAAACAGAAGTTTATCCACGCTTGTTTTTTGGGCTGGCCTTCATTTGCTTCCGTGGACCACGCGTGCATGGGAGACCCGGTTTTTATTTGACTATTTTTTTATTTGAGGACAGATGATTAATAAACCCCAAAACCAGCCACAAAATGTGTTAATGCCAACATTTGGTCTTTCACAACCAGAATTGTAATTTATAAAGTAGATTGTCCCAAATCAATGATCCAGAGAAAGGCAGATTAATCAATAATTTAGTTGCTCTTTGTGAATTAACAGGAGAAACTCCTGATGTCAACAAAGTTATTGTTTTTGTTTGTTTGTTTGTTTGTTTTTCATCCCCCTCACCTCCTTCTTGTCTGTAGGCGGCCTGTGGAGCAGACTCGGCTCCACTGATGGCGACAGCAGCGCCGGGCGTCACGAGCACAGGTCGAGCAGCCGGTCGTCGGGCCTCTTCTCCTCTCCCTCAGGCAGGAATGACGCCGGCGGTGACGCCGGCAGCAGCAGCAGCAGCAGGAGGAGACGAGGCAACGGAGAAGAGGAAGAGGAGGTGGAGGAAGAAGACGACTCGACGCTGCAGAAGATGTGGGGCGCCATGATTAAACAGAAACAGGACCGTCAGACCCACAAGATGAAGAAGAGCCGGTTGGACAACCTGCCATCGCTGCAGATCGAGATCAGCCGCGACAGCAGCGACGACTCGGACGCCTGAAAGTGAACCAGCAACGGAGAGAAAAACCTAAAAAGTATCATAACATACAGACATGAAGCTGTCAGACCAGACTGCAGATCTGAGGCCAGTGTAGTGGGTTTTCTTTTATTGTTTCATATTGTGTATCTGCAGTCCATGGATGGATTACTGAAGGGGCCCACCAGACCCAGACCCAGGCCTAGGGGCCCACAGTTTGAAGGGACTGTTATTCAGCTAGAGATGTTCTGATCAGAATCTCTTAATCTGCAACCAAACACACAGACTCCAGCCTAAATTTGGTGTCACAGCATGAATTTCTTATAAACTTTCACTTAACGTCCAGTTTCCTCTTAAGACGCTGCAGTATTTGAACTAACAGTAGCACCTGAGAACTCTGGTCAATCATAGTGACACAAAATGACCACAAAGCGACAGACTTAAAATGACTAAAGTGACTTGAAACTGACCACAATTGGTCGCAAACAAAGCAGCCAAAAAAATTGGGTGAATTCCCACAATTACGCGCCAAATCCCAAAACACCTTTTGTACAATATAACATGTTGCTTGTTTGTATGTGGGAGAGGCCTTTCTCTCATAATCCATCCAGGCTCCTGTCGATAAATATTGAATATCTGTGCCGATAACAGCCAAAAAAAACAAAAACAACTCCCAAGTATTCTTGTCAGGATGTAGCAGAGCATCATGGGAAGTCTTGCCTAAAAACCCAGTCAGATTCACTCCTCTCACCAAGTTTCCACACAGCTGCTCTGTGAATCATCAGTAAATCATTCCTATGTTACTGTGGCGGTGTCGGACACCAGCTCGGACTGTGCCCTCGCAGAATTGGACCCTCAACCCTGGTGGTCGTATCGATGCCTCGCTCGGGACCAACGCTTTGAGCGTTTCATCGTCTGGCAGCAGCTCAGTACAAAACTTAATTTACAAAATGTTTTTTTATCGGCCCCCGTCAGTCAGAGCAGAGCTGCGATGTTCGCTCATGTCTTCCCCGTGGACGGCGAAGGGAGGATGGAGACAGAAAAGACACGAGGATCAATAAAAGAGCCACAGTAAGAGTAATGAAAACAAACCGGACTCCACCTGAAACTTCATTTTTCTCCTCCAGACGTCTTGACGTTTCTCTTCGTGTTGTGAAGAAACAGACTCTTAAAAAAAAAAAGAGACAAAAAGAGTGACTGGTGTGTGTGTGTGTGTGTGTGTGTGTGTGTGTGTGTGTGTGTGTGTGATTATTTTCTGATGGTAAATCTCCTAAATGTGGGACATTTTCGTACATTTTTTTTAATCACCATCTGTGTGTGCATCTGTTATCGAGCAGTTTCCTTCAGACTGCTTCCCGTCTGTGTGGACAGAAACGCTGTATTTTACTTCCTACAGTTTCTCTGTACGAGTCCGCTCACATGATTTCTGTTATTTTGTCTGTTCATTTTTTTTTTTCAAGTCAGGAGACATCACTGCTGGTCAAATGATTAAAATGTTGGCTGATGATTTTACACGTCTGCGATTTCAAAATGATTTCCTTTTGAGTGTGAACAGGTCACCTGAACATGTGAAAGTGACATTCATTTGTCCACATGTACAACAAATAAAGCTGCCACTAATCAGTGAACAATCACTTGGATTTAAAGGGTTAGTTGGTGTTATTTGAAGTGTGGTTGTTTGAGGTACAGACACGAACCCAGTTTGGAGAAGCAGACGGGAGGACCAGCATGAAGCTAAGCAATGCACTGGTGAGAGCGGGGGCAGCAACAAAACAAATTTTAGACTAAGTGTGTGCTACATTTAGAATATTTTCACCACTTTACCCTGATGTCTGCCTGAAGTGTTTACATTAATCTATGCTCTTGTCAAAGCCTCCAGACTCCACTGACAAAAACAGTAATTTGCTGTAAAACCTCCCGTGTTCTGCAAGGTAACATTACACTCAAAGAAGTCTGGTGGCTTTGAAGCTTTTATGCTGCATTCACATGGACTCATCATTTTAGTGGATGAGGGGAGGATGATAAAACTAGGTGTGGACGGCAGAGAATGCCATCAACAGTAATCGTAGACGTCCAAAGTTAAAATGTTTGAACTTGTTGCCGTGCTCTGTGATGGACTGTACAACCAGATGTTACGTGGCTTCCTCACACGAGAAGAAAAGATGGACAATATCCACAACAACAAGCTAATAATGAAATAATTACATCAAATAATGAATTTTAACATTTTTTTTATTACAATACGACATCACCATAGCTACATATCATCATGAGGGTTTCACTTTAGTTTTTTCTTGTGCCGTCCAGAAGGTGCTATCCGTCAGCAACCTCATACATACAGATAACCTGAACTATCCCTTTTAACCAATAACTATTTATTAGAATTAATATTTTCTTGATTAGTTTAAGTCGAGCTATAAAGTTCTGCAAATACAGGAAGAATTTGTGCACTCTGATCAATCAGAACACTTCAGTCAATGCCTCAGCAGAATTATCTGAATATTTGTTAATTCTAGGAGTATAATAATAAAATTATATAATGTGTTTTATATATACACATATATATATATATAATATTAAAAATGCCCATCACAGCGTCCCAATGATGTCTCTTTGATGTTCAGATTAGAGAAAGAAAGACTTTTTATAAAACTAATATTACGTTAATCCACCAATCAATTAGTTTAGTAATTATTTCCTATTATTAGTGCCAAATCACAGAGCTCTGTTCAGGAAACTTGTTACAAATTATTTAAAAATGACAGAGCTGTGAAATAAAGTGCTGCTGCTGTCGTTAACACTGTCTTTGTGAAACAAGTTCAGAGACTTTTCCATGAAGCGTTGCATCGACCCAAATGTGAAGAATGTCTCCAAAGCCTTTTAAAAAACCTGTGGGTGACATCATGGAGACTATATCCATGTTCATACTCTCTATACAGCTAACACACACACACACACACACACACACACACCCAGTAAAACACAGTACACGCTTGTCGTCCTGCAGAAACTTTATCACATCAGATTTTCATGTCAGGATCACAGAAAGTTTTCCATTGTGATGCAGAACATTAAAAACAGACAGGAACGACATCTTTTGTATTTATGCTACTTCCTCCTCCATCATCATCCCCTTTCAAAATAAATTATTTACTCTTAACACACAGAAAAAGAGATTTACACCTGAAATCAGAGTGAGAAGAGGAGGAACAGATTTTGTGCTTTCAGTGCAATCAAGACAGCTGAGTTAGTATAGAGTCAGTAATCTGCTTCTGTACATATTTAATATTCATGTTATTTTAGTGCAAAATAAAGGTCAGTTTTCTGTTGGTTTTTGCATCAAACGGCAGTGAAGCTTCTTATTTTTGCAGGTTTACAGTCGGTCACTTTCAGCACAGCTCTGCGTCCAACCTGTTAATAATAATACGTTTCATCTTTATGTAAATATCTTATTAAAACTTGACACACGGCTGTGATGAAACTGACAAACTGTGGATTCAACAAGTCTCAGATGATTTTGTGGTGATATTTAAAATGTGTGTGAACAGCTGACATCATTTGAATCTGCGACAGACACAACAAACATAAATATACAATATTCATCAGATCCAGAGAAACATGAGGGGGAATGTTCACCACAAAGATTTTTTTTTTTTTTTTTTCGATCTGAGTAAAAATGATTATTGCATGAGTTTCTGCAGGTTAAATTTAAGACATTTTAAACATTTGGGAAGATATTACATCACATTTTCAGCACTTTCCAGCAATAAAAAATTAAAATTCTTCATGATATAATTAAATTAACATGACCTGGACACAGATAAGCAGATTAAGCGTATTGCAGCCACACCAGAAAAATGAGAATGTATCAGTATCACATTATAACGTTAAAAGTGTGATATAAAGAGATATTTTCATGTTAGTACAATATAGAAACTTATCAAGTTATAGCAAGAAATTTTACTGGTTTTAACGAAAACCTATTTGTGTTATTAAATGAAATGTTTCATGTGAAATGTTATAACAACACATAATAATTTAAGTTATCGCATTATAACGCTAAATGTTTCACATTGTAACAAAAACCTTGTCATAACATGTCAAGTGAAACATTTCTTGTATAAGATAAATAGTTTATTAAAAAGAAAAGTTTGTTGTTGTAATGTGATAATAGTTTACATTATAACAAGATATAGTATATTGATATAACAGGAAAAACGTTTCATGCTATAATGTGATAATTTGTCGACATGAGGTGTCATAACAATTTCACATGAAACATTTCACATTATAAACAAGATAAATAGTAATAATTGTTTGAACAAGAAAAGTTTCTTGTTATAACGTGGTAAG
This sequence comes from Argyrosomus regius, assembly GCA_946959425.1. Classification (NCBI taxonomy): domain Eukaryota; kingdom Metazoa; phylum Chordata; class Actinopteri; family Sciaenidae; genus Argyrosomus; species Argyrosomus regius. Next base: position 10,813,203 of record OX336896.1, read on the forward strand.
TTTTTATGTTGTAAAAACATGAAAATATTTTGTTAATAAACTTTTCACATTCTGACGTTATTCTGTTTTTTTCCTGGCGTGACAGCCATACACTGATGTAGAAATGAGCAGATGGATCAACTAATTAAAGTTGAGTTTATTTTAGTTTTTAGTGTTTGAGAGCGATGCTACAAGTTTGTAAACCAGTAGTCCAAGAAAAGAGCTGAAATAACTGCGGAACAAGCTCAACAAAGATGAATTTGTCTGTTGTACTTCAATAGAACAAACAGAAGCATTGTATCTGTTGACAAGTCGTATTGTGAATAAATATTAATCCTGGATGATGTCTTTAAAGGCCTCACAGTAAATATATTAAGTTTGTGTTATGCTTTTATTTTGTTGTTCGTTTTGTTGTATTCTGTGCTATGAGCGTGTGAGGAATGGAGACTGAAAAAACTGAGACAGTGAAGAAAATGGTAACGCAAGCGGGAAAAAGGAAATAATTGATGAATATAAATGAGAGAGTTTACAGAATGGCACAAGGTAAGTTTATTGTAGATGTGTAAAATAACTTTAAGTTCACGCATTTGCTAACTTTATAAGTTAATTATCATTTTGACTTTTACTCTTACAGTGGTCAAAGTTGGTGTGGAAGAAGTTGATCCATGAATGCAAGAGACAAAATAAATGTTCGATCATCAGTCCCGGCTTACATTTTTTTTGACCAGATTAGACAATGTTTAACCAGTTTTCAGTGAACATCAACCTTCAGTTTTTCTCACTGATCAATATTTAACATGAAGTTACAGTTTTACAACAGATGAGTGAAATTTGACAGTGAAATTTATGGTTACCATCTAGAAATGACCGTCATCTTTTTGTGCCCTCTTCTTCTGATTTTCTGACTGGAGAATTGGTGCCATCTATTGCTTATCTTGTTATCCAACTCCTAATATTCACATAATGGTAGTGGGTGAAAACAAGTATTCGTTCACATTTTTAATGGATTACTCTAAATACATATAACATATGCGACACATTTGGATGGACACACATCTGATGTGACAAACATTTGGTTTGAGTTTGGTTTGATTCAGGTTTGGACCTGATAACAGAGCATCTTAATGGCAGTAATCATGTGACTGTAGATATTCTGTAAACAGCTCAACATCTGTCAAACATGTTTGACATCACATGTTCTGCAGGTCAGTGATGACAGACTTCATAAGCCAATCAAACCCACTGCAGTTGATTTAAAGAGCAACTTAACAGCATCTTTGTGCAGTGATGTAGAAGTGTACCCCAGTACCCCATGACATCACTAGTGGGTGTGGTTACAGAAACACTGAAGTGAAGTTACTCTTTAAAGATTTAAAAAATGAATAGGAGCACCTGTGTGCAGGATTTCAAACAGGAATGAAAAGGACATAGAGCACATCGAGATAAACATATGTGCGATAAATACCCATCAAAACACAAAGTTAAGACATTTTTTTTGTGTGTTGTGAATAAAGTTTCACACACTAAAAGGACCAAATGAAGACAGTTTGAATATATGTTGGAGATCATGGTGAGCAAAACATTCAAGAAGAGGTGACTCAGTCCAGACCCACAGTCTATAGACACAGGGGCGGGGGGGCAGTGGTAAACCTATAGCTGATCCACTTGTTTAACATGGAAACAGGATGAAACACCCTGTCATTACAGAGTGTTGGCTACATGAACACTTGTGGAGTACCTGAATGTTTTATCTAAAAAAACAAAACAAAAAACAAAGCCTGGTTTCATCAGAAACTGTCTCCACAGATTTAATTAGTGCACTTCCATAAGGTTGGTGACTTACAAGAGACAGATGGTCCACATCTGAGCAGCCAAGATGAAGACATCTTGACATTTAAGGCCCAAACACAGTGAGAATGTCTGTTTGAAGTCTGACTATTGTTTTAAATGGGTCAACATGCATTAAAAGCAATGCACCTATGACACAATAAAAACAATAGGCATTCTTGCATCAGAAGCTTTCAGTGCATTTGGGCCTTAAGTATGGGTCAAAATCCATAAACACTGGATCCTACCTATCCCATAATGCATCTGGCTTTCATTATAGCCTTCCTGTCTGGTAAAAAGCCACATCTTTCAAACTCCAGACTGTATGTTGGACATTTGGGGCTCTATGCCAAAACCTCTACCAGTAGAGGACACCTCACCTTCCACCACACCCTCTACCAAACCTTGCACCAAACCTTCTCCCAGACACTCCAAACCTTCCACCAGACCTTCTAAAAAAACGTCCACTAAACCTTCCAAACCTTCCACCAATCTTCTACCAGACCCTCCACCAAACCTTTTACCAAACCTTCTCCCAGACACTCCAAACCTTCCACCAATCTTCTACCAAACCTTCCACCAAACCGTCTGGCAGACCCTCTACCAAACCTTCTACCCAATCTTCTGCCAAAACCTCTACCAAACCTCATCAGTCACCAAGATACCAAACTGGTGCAGTTGAGGAAATGACCTCAGTGCGTGAAATCACCAATTTGCCTGCGTGACTCTAAAGTGACACTGAAGTAGAACCCCCTTGATGACATCACTATGACATCAGAGTTATTTTCTGTTTTCACAAGTTGAGACTAAACATGACCTCAAACTGTCACATGTAAAACTGACGGAGTGACCCTTTAAAAGGAATAATCTGCCTCAATATAAAAGCTTCAGCCTCAGTCTGTGTGTGTGTGTGTGTGTGTGTGTGTGTGTGTGTGTTTGCGTGTTGACATGCACACAGTCCTTCAGGTCTGATTTCCCCTCTGAGGATTCTGCAGCAGTGAAGGACGAATGTTGACGTGTTTATCCCTTTTTTATCTTCAGTGTCTTCACATGAATGTCCTCCTCCTCCTCCTCCTCCTCCTCTGTGTGGAGGCTGATGTTTGTTTGAATCTCCTTGTTGACATTCTAGAAAATGAAAAGTGAGAAAGTGAAAAATAAAAAGATTAAAAACTAAATCAAAGCTCTAAGTATAATTTCAGCTTCCAGTAAGGTTCCATTAAAATGTGTGAACCAGCTGAGGGGATGTCTGAGGGTCAATTCACCAAAGAAGCTAAAAGTTTTAAGTTTAACAACAGAATTAATGTAAATTAAATATGGATCTCAGCTCAGCTGAGGAACTTTGACATCAGTAAAACAACACTATTCGGCGAGACTTCAGTAAATAAGTCAGCCTGAAACAATAAGAGTAAGGAGGCAGAAATTTAAATCACACCTTTTGATTCTAACACCAAGCAAACTGCAGCAGACTTTTTTAAAACATGAATCTGTACTCACCACCCACTGCTGTCCTCACAGTTTAATGGCCCTGCTGCAGATGGAGAAAAGTATTAGAAAACTTCAGAGCTGAAACATGTTCCTGAATGGTATTGAGAACCTAAAGTGCAGTGATTATAAGGATCAGGTTAAGGTTGAGTTCAGCATCCTGGCAACGATGTATAAGTTATGTAAATCTTGTTTGCGTCAATAGGTTTCATGTATTGCATGCAGATGTCACTTGTTTTGCTGAAGTTACAGAGGATAATTTTATAGCACTCAGAGAGCGGGTAAGCTAACGCCACATTAGCCAACTAAAGACATTCCTAGTTGAATGGACCCTGACCTGCACTTCACTATATCAGTGTTGTCTTGTCAAGGAAAACAAAACAAACATTTTGTTTATATTATCGAAGGTCTAATTTTAGCTTGCCTTGCTCGTCTTCATTGTGGAAAAAAGGGTGCTGACTAACGTCACAGTTTTAATTAAAGAAATGAACATTGGAATAAACTCACTGTAACATCTTGTACAAACAGACTTACTGCAGCAGAGTGACTCAGTTTGTCGAAACGAAACTTAAGGTTGGATCTCGGCGAGTTCTTATTCTTCATCTCTGAAAGAGGGAAAAACAAAACGTATTCTCACATGAACAACAGGAAGAAACAAACAGGTCATCAAATAAACACAGAAGCACATCAGAGTGGGTGGACATGTTGGTTACAACCAGCACAAACGTAAACCTGTATTTACATTAGTTACTTTCTGAAGCTCTAAATGATTTTCATAGAACATCTCATGATGAAGAACCAGGAAGTTAAAGTGAACCTGTGGGACTGCGACAGACGATGAGCGGACTTGAACTTTGACCTTCAATCGTCACGGCCTGGGCGAGCTGAGGATGGAGAGAGAGAGATGAACTCTGTGAGTGTTCGGTACAGCTCAACAAGTGTGTGCATGTTTTTCTGTTCAAGATGCAATCCGCAGTATGGCAGTAAGTTTAAATAAAAAAATGCAGCAGAGAATTTTGTGTGGTAACTGCATTGTAACGTTAGCTAGCACATGTACATACATACATGTATATACACATTGTAGTCTGTTACACTCTGTCTGTTGTTTCTTGTCAAATTGCTTTTGTCTGAACGTACTGCACTTCATGTAGCCCTTTTGTATTTTGTTTTGTAATGTGTGTGCACTTTAACATAGTGCTGTCAGCACTGTGTTATATGTTTCATGTAGCACCATGGTCCTTGGCCAAACACTGTCTCGTTTCACTGTGTACTGCATATATGGTTGAAATGACAATAAAACCCCCTTATTCTTGAGAGAAATGTTTAAATATGGAAAGTTATTGTAAGTTAAACTGTCCAGTTTTTAAATAAACAGTAAGTAACTAACACTCATGAAGTGAAAGAATGGATACAGAAAGTTCCACTGCAAAAAAACAACAACTTAAAACTTGCATTTGCAGTAATATTATGGTGAAAGACATCAAAAGTTGTTTTTTAAAAAAATAACCAGAATACAAGTCCACATTTGGTCGGTGTAGTCTGACGTCCACTATTGGTAATATAGGCATGTATGTGTGTGTGTCCCGTACAGCTCACCAGGTGCGTGTCGTCAGTCGGGATGGTGAAGCTGCAGGTGCTCGATGTCGATCTGGAAATCTTCCCGCTCTCCTTCTTTGTCTGACTCCTGCAGATTTCAAACAAAACGTTTTATCATCTGGACTAATTTTCTCATTTTTCCTGCTGTCAATTCTCCTAATTTGTGTTCCCTTTAGTGTGTCATCTGTTTCATTTAGTCCTTCGATTTATATTTACCCGTGTTGTAATTAAGACCACCTAAACCGAGTCAGGACCAGGACAGCAATATCTGTTCATTTTGGGTTCACACCACTGTAGTAAAGTAAAGAGCGAATATTTACCTGCGTGAGTACCACAAGTAAACACAAATGATCCCAAAAGTAGGTGAAAATTCACACCTTTAGCTTAATATTCACCCACAATTCATTGCAGGGAAGGGACGTTGCAACGCCACAACTTTATTGTCCAACTGAGGACAGAAAATCAACAACCAACTTTAGTTGGCTGTATAAACTTCTGATTATGTTCTGCATCGATGCAAACATCTGCATTATGATGACACTTACAATTGAGACATTACATTTATATTTTCTTGACACTCTTCTTCACTACATTTATTGGCCACCTGCAGACAAGTTAATACTGTGAAACCACAGGACTGTGTATGTGCGGACGAGAAAAAACAATATGTGGCTCCATTGTGAAGTCATAAAATGAGATTGCTAAGCGTGTGGTCTGCTCGGTCACACACACTCACCTGTCCCGGTGTCCTGCTTCTGGAGAGCTGGGATTGGACGGCAGCTCTGACTTCACCTCCAGCGTCGGGTGGCAGCTGTCGAAGCTCCTCTGCTCACTGAGAAGACTGATGAAGAAGAAAGTATTAGAGTCACATGAAGTGAAGTGAAAATGTAAGCCTAACTCCAAGAAATCCACCTTCCAAAGGTGTGGCGACCAAAACACTACGCTTCTGGTGTGACATGAGGCCACGTGGAGTATGGACCATCACAGAGCCATGCCTGGTGTTTATTGTTTATTTCTAGGTGTAGGAACAGAGAGAAAATAAAAATTCACCTTCTCTGACTGTGTCTCTCTGTCTGGCTATCGACGCTCAGCAGACGAGGAAAAAGTCCTGAACGCCGCTTCACAGGAGACTTGACGTTACACTGACATCAAACACACAGAAGAGCAGCTGGAATAAACTTTATTTAAATCAACTCATTAACAACAGCTTTATAAACTAAACAAGTCCTTCTCAGTGACCTTTGACCTCTGCTCACCTCTGCGCTGATGTGTGCCAGACCCCCGCCGCTCAGACTGGTGGGTAGACCTGCCCCACCACGTGACATGGTCTCCATGGAGACGCTCCGCCCTCGCATCGCCCTCTGACAGGAAGAGAGAGAGTGAGGGACGACAGATGTTACAAACAGACAGGTACTACTCCAAGTAATGTGATTACTTTTTTCAGTAACAAGTAGTGTAAGGAATCAAAACACCGACTCTGGTTTTAGTGAAAACATTCAAAAGGCACCTGGTTTTCTTCAGACTCGAGGGTGAATCCAGTGTCGAGGTGTTCTCAAGGTTCAGGTGGTTGAACGATCTTAAAGACATAAAAAGTGAACACACACACACCTTAATGGACTCCAGCAGACCTCCGTGGGCGTGTCCGTTCTCTGCCCGCCCCTCCTCCTCTAGACCTGATGTCAATCCCAGCATGCTCTGCGAGCGTCTCTGCAGCTCATCATGGAGGCTGTCGAGCAGGGCGGCCCGAGTACGCTCCTACACAAAGAACACACACATTGTATGATCCAGAGGCAGCATGTACATAGAAAACAATAGGGGACCGAACATTGAGCCCTGTGGAACACCGCAACTAAGTACATTTACTCAAGTGTTTCTACACTGTGATATTCGTATTTTTACTTACTTTGCTTAAGTAAAAGATGTGAATTTTTCTTTCACCACAAGTCTGAGGTAATTTTTACTTTTTTATTAAACATTTATATTTTAACATTGTGTCAGCAACACATATGTACATGTACATGTTTGCTGCACATGACTACATGGTAAGATGGAGGTCAAAGTTCTGTCTCGTGTTTAGTTCTCTAGTTTTTTACAGGGTAATTTAATTCTCTCTATATATTTCTAATCTCCATTTCTAGTTCTTTATTTACTTTTTATATAGTTTTCTATTTCTATCTTAACTTCTATTCTTAATTTAAATTCAGATTTGTCTTTATAGGTCTAATTTTAATGTGTATTTACAGGATGCTTGAATTTCCCTCAGAATCAATAAAGTATCTATCTGTTATACAATAATAACTATTTCAACGTATACAAAGATGATGATTAAAGTTACTGAAGCAAATTGCTTAAATTAAGGGAAATTTATGGCCAAATCTAAGATTTGAGGAGAGCTGAGGAAGATGTGCGTAATGTTTATTTTACATATTCCAGAGTGGACTTTTAGAAAAGACTTATTATTGACTATAGTTCTCAGTTGGACATTTAGAAACCTCACGACAGACAGTCGGTTGTGCTTCAAGGTGTTTTTTTTACCTCCAGGCGGGCGAAGCGGTCGCTCTTGTAGCAGGCGAGCTCTGCGTTAATGAGTTTAGTGAGAAGAAACTCTCTGAACTCTGGACCCTGAACACACAAAACACATCAGGTTTATACTCAAGTTTGTCATCACAGCCTTTTTTTTTGTTACCCTCCACAAACTAAGAAACTTCTTCTCACCTTCCTAAAAACAGCTGGATTTGGGAGGGGCGGGCCAAACGGAGGTACATCTTCTCGTGCTGTGACGGACACCTGCCAATCACATCAAAATAGTTGGTGATTAAATTAATGGTTAGCAATTAATTGACTAATCATTGCAGTTCTAAAATATTTATTTTGAAAAACATCAAAGAAAAAACAGTAAAAATATTCAACATTTTCTAATGCACTAAAAGTTAGAAGACATCTAAAACGGGAAGTGAAACATGAGCTGCACCTTGTAGGAGGTGTTGTCCGAGCAGGGCTCCTCCACCTGCACCAGGATGAAGGCGTGCAGGAAGTTGGAGGCGATCATGTCTGGGACAAAAGGTGTGGCCTCTTCCTGGAACACCACCGCCACAATGTCATTTCCTATGTGACGTTTCCTCTGGAGCTGAAGGAGAACGTAATTTTTGTCATGTTGTCATGATGTTGTAACATCACATTAATATCATGTCATTCATGCAGTGTCATGTTGAATCACACTCAGCTGTGTCATGTGTTTTGCTGCATCATGTTGAGTCATGTTGCATAACACTTGGTCATGCTGTTTTTAATAATGTCTACCTGCTGCGTGTCCCCTTCAGTGAAGGGCAGTTTGGTGGAAACGTGGAACATGATCTCCTGCTGTCTGTGGACGGTGTATACCGACTGAGAACCTGTCTGACCATGAGAGACATCCAGACCCCCTCGAAACCTGCACAGAGGGACAGCGACTATTTACCTGCCTTTTATGTTTTAATTTCAGTCAGCTCTGAGTGTCTTTCTGAAGGTTTTCTTCTGATAAAGGACGTTAGAGGACCATTAAAATCTAATTTTATGTTGTAATTAAGTGGTAACTAGACTGTACTATAGCCCAGCCTTCTGACCACTCAAGGCGCTTTTACGCTACATATCATATTCACCCAGCCACACAGCCAGTCATACACCGATGGCATGCACTACCAAAGCACCAACTGCTCATCAGAAGGGAGCTAAGCCATTCACACACAGATGGCGCAGCCTTCGGGAGCATTTTCAGAGATTCAATATCTTGTCCAAGATGGGGATGGACCAATGACAGTATAAAGAATGGACAGAGCATGAGTCACCCATAGGTTTCCAAAGCGCCATTTTGAAGTTAAAAATAAAGCCACTGTGCCCTCAGTACAGTTGTCATGTCTGTCTGTTCCGGGTGAAACAGTGGTGGGAAACACAGTAAAGGCAGGAAGTTAAGCCACAGATACAAAGAGAGGGGAGACTCACAAAATAAAACAGGAAACACTAAACCATGACTGTGAGGTCCTGTTCCCCAGAGCAACTTTCATACATTGACCACTAAGGATGAAACTCTGACTGGACACCTCCTGCAGTTATTTACCCCTTGAAGTCTTGCAACTCTACAGTGTCTCCCAGCAGCTGCAGGAACTCGGTGAAGGCCAGCGTCTCCTCATTGTTCCTGAACAGCTCCTCCTCAGACACCTGATGGACATGTGACAAACTCGTCAGACACACAACATACAACTGCAACCCGTCATGTCACACGTGATGAGAAAAACAATCTTGGGACATGAAGTTCTTCTTATGCAAACAAAAGACAATTTTATTATGATTACAAATCAAATGCAGATTAAATTTCAGTGCTTTGTGTGGGAGAGCAACACTCTGCTGCTAGAACCATCACTATAATTTAACTCACGAATGTCATGTTTCTACAATGAGGCTTTCCAGGGTGCAGTGTTACTAATTATGAGGCCTTGGTTGACTTCAGGTTCACCTTTCTAAACTTACGTATTAATTATCTCGTATTAATCCGCACTGACTCTGAGAGACGTGCATGACCCCAGAACTCCCTCTCCAAGTCAACAGGTTTTATGCTGCACAATCAGTAGTTTAAAGGTTACGATGTTGCGATGTCACAGAGCATCAGCATCTTAGACCACAACAAATGGTTGTTACGGCTCACCAGAGTTCATTGATAAAACCAGTTATTTTACCTCGTAGATAATCATCAAACACCCTTTAAATGGGACAGAAACAAAATAAAACTCACCAAAACCACCTCTGTTAGTCTTTCCACTGTTGACTAGTTTGGTCAAAATAAGTCCTTAATTCACAGAGATACATGTGAAAATGATTTGTTAAATGGGCCACAATGGCCGAAACGTCAAAGTACACTGACTAAAAGTGCTTAGACTCGACGAGGTCCTGGATTTTTAGGCTGTGATGCTCTTGGAATTAAATCAAATGTTTCTGTTTAAAGTGACTTAATCTTCTCTAACTGCTCTAGGAACATAGTCAGCCTCAAATTATTACAGTCAGGTGGTACCTGTCCAAATCTCTGGTAAATGACTCCAAACTTGAAGGTGTTGTTGACCTCATGCTCGTCGTAGTTTACGATCAGTTGAGACGCCTGATGACAGACAGGTTTGATAAAATCAGTCCAATGTGATCTTTCTTTCATTCAGAAGAAGAAATCTGAGGTGTTGCCGGTTGTGCTGAAGTTCTGAGCTCACCTTCGGGTAGAGGACAGGACTGAAGCGCAGACTTGCTGCTTCATCACACAACAGCTTCAAAATAAAAACACAATTATTAAGATGTTTGCAGTCAAAGAAACAAATAGACTATGACACACACAGTTCTTTCTCCCAGCGTCGTTAACATGACTTATTGGAATCAATGACTAAAGCTTGTGGTCCTCACTTCTTTAAAGGGCTGTTTGAAGGTCCCCGCAAATATAAAAAAGGTACAACTGTAAAAGAGCAAAACATTGTGGGGACTCACCTCCACCTGACAAGGCGACCACTGGTTTTAAAACTAAGGGATGGGTCTAGAGTTTAGATCTGACATTATGCGGTATTTGTTTTATATCTGAATGTGATTTATTTATTTGAGGTGTGCTGTTTTATCACTGCTTTATTCTTCAGCTATGTGTGTTTGTACCTTGGCAAGCTCTGGTACACTGGGGATGTCCTGCAGCTCCGTCAGCGACAATCTGTGGTAGACGCTTTTCAACCGAGACCTGAAGGGACATAAGAGACAAACCTCAGAAACACCAGAGTCCTGAAACTGGTCCAGTACCTACAAAAAGCATTAATTTAAAATTTATGGTTACAGGTTATAAATGAAAAATGTCTCAGTGGGCAACTTTCCCCTTTTAATATATTCATTGTCACAGCTTCCAAAGAGCTGAATGTATACGCACGTAAACGTACAATGTGTGCAATATTAGTGTAATATGTAAGTTATAGTGCAAAAAATATGTGTGAGTACCTGATGATAACATGGAGCGACTCCTGCTCCTTCTCTTCTTCATGCCTCACAGACAACAGCAGGTTTCCCTGACTGCTGGCCGAGCAAGAGAAGTTTAAATGCTCCTGAGAAAAAGACAGAGATTTTTACACACAACATATGAAAAGTTAATAAAAAATTGTGTTTTGTTCTAAATTAAACGACAGTTTAACCCATTAATCCGATAATGAGTTAGTGTATTGACAGAAAATGAAACTCGATGAAGGCTGAAGTAATGTTGGGCATGGGCGTTTACTTGTAGTACTTTTACTGACGTAACTGCAGGTTAAACTGGTGGAACAAACCTCACCCTGCCCAAGAAGTACTTCCTATATGCCCGTATAGCTTCACTGATCTCCTCCAGCTGATATCCATAATCCCCTGGGGGTCTATCTTCCTCCTCCCTTCCTCCAAATGCTCCCTCCTGCTCCTTTTCCTCCAACTTGATCTCCAGGGAGGTGGGAGGAGGCGCAGGAGGAGGAGCTTCAGGATCCTCGATCCAGTAACCACCAAACTCAGGTAGGATTACCTGAGGGTACGGACCCCCCCTCTCCAACACCTGCAACATAAACACACACACCATTATAGTAATTAAGCAGTATTTTAAAAAATAACATAATCTATTTTTTTCTGCATTTAAAATATGTATTTGAAGTGTCAAACAGGAGTGGTGTCAAAGTCTTCAGGTTTGTTCAGATGAAATTTAATTTGCAAACATATTTCAAATATTTTTTTTGTAAAAATGTTAAATATTTTGTCCGTCCTTGATGCAAAGGTAAATAAGGAACAGTTTTATTTTCTGGCATTGTGAAAAATCCTTTTTGGAAATCTCTTCAGGCTTTCAACAAATCCATGTTAGATACAGAGGTTAATATTAATCCATGTCTGAAGATAATAATTATTATTAATTTTAGATAGTGCTGAAGTCAAACTGCAGAAAAAATGGCAAAATGGAGTATACCATTGATTTCATTATGGTAAATAAAAGGAGCAAGGCTTCTTGTATTTCTTGTTTCCTTTCATTAACTGTAGCAGCATCGCTTTAATAATCACCTCTTGATTTATCAGTGGATACAAACAATCCTCTCTCATCCAATCAACCTGCCTTTCTCTCTTTCTCTCCCAATGATTTCATTGTTTTCTCTGCTTGTGTTACATCTTTCTAATAAATAAATCTTCACATTCAGAAGAAACAGATGTAACGAGGTTCAGTCTCACCTCCTCAATCCTTGGATAAGGAATGTAGTCATCCTGAAAAAAGATGAAGAGTAATTACACACATGACAAAACATACATGGACACACATGAACACTGCCATGAGGTACATGCACACACATACAGATGAATAAACTGCATGAGTGATGGCATTGAACATGGCAGATGGTATACTAGATGTTCACAATCAATCATCAATCAGTTGTTTTTCCCCAGAGGGAAACTGATTGTGTTTCACATGAGACACCAACATGCATCTGTTTGTGTTTTACATACATATAAGCTACAGATTTATAGTCCATGCCTCTGAGAAACAACACCTCATCATGGTGGAGGGATTTGTGTGTCCCTGTTACCCAGGGAGCTGTGTTAATGAATGTGGGGACAGCCTCTAGAAAGGTTTATAAAGGTAAATTGGTCCCAGGTGAGGGTCCAGAATAATAGTAAATCAATGACCCTGAATGAAGCAGCAACACTGGAGTGGTAGAACCTTGTCCGGACATAGTCTTGTATGTTGTGTTAACTCACGCTGCAACCAGAACCTCAGGCTCAGTTTATTCAAGCAACATTGTTGCATCCTCAACAGTGCTCAACATTTCTGACCTGCCAGAAATACATCTGATTGTCCATGAACACAATCGTTAATCATTCAGGTAATCAATCCGGTGTTATTACTATTAAAATGCATTTTGGAGAGGACAGTGTTAAGTTAGAAGACCTAAAAAATGGTGTTTCTTTGCAGATGATGTGGTTCTGTTGACCACTTCAGACGGTCACCTCAAGCTCCTGCAGCTAAATGTGTGAAACACTCAGGATGAGTCAAGTCTGAGATTGTGGCTCTCTGCCAGAAAACAATTGCTTTCTCCTGGTTGGGAGTGAGTTGCTGCCCCAGGTGAAGGAGTTTAGGTATCTCAGGGTCTTGTTCACAAGTGAGGGTAAAATGGATTGTGAGGTTGACAGGTAGATTTGTGCAGCGTCAGCAGTGATGAAGATATTTTACTGGACAGTTGTGGTGAAGATTTACCCATTGATCTACGCCCACAAACTCTGGGTAGAAACAAAAAGAATGAAATCACAGATACAAGCAGCTGAAATGAGTTTCCTTCATAGGAGAGTGGAAGCAGCTCAGAGTACAGTCGCTACTCTTTCAAGAGGTTCTGGCATCTGATCTGGAGCCTCCTGGGTGCCTCCCTTTGGAGATTTTTTTAAGCATGTCCAACTGTTCAGGTTATACCCAGAACTTACTGGAGAGATTATAGATCTCATCTGGCTTGAGAACACCTCAAGATCCCCCAGGAGGAGTTAGACAATGTCGCTTAGGCAAGTTTTCAGCAGTGGAGTTGATAGAGTTGCTGGTTTTGGAGGTTGAGTTCGGTCCCATCGGTCTCCAATGCTGACACTAGCTCATAGCGCTACCTGCAATACATAGTGTTGGGGGTGTAATGCAAGCTCGCTATTGGCTATTGTAAACACCAATTAAATATTGGTGACAAGTCTGTCCCTATCTACCATTTTCACAGAAAACATGTAACAATTAGAAAATTACAATCTGCTTTCTGTTTTATGGGGATTTTAATCTTGAAGAACTGCTCTAGATTACTTATTATTAATACAATTACGTGTGCTGACCGCACAGAGACAACAGAATCTGCTTTCGTTTGAACGTGAACAAATGAATGAAATGAAGCAACAAAAATTGGGAGTGGATGGATATGAGGACAGACTGATGGACAGACGTGCCTTCTGTCTCTGAGGGATTGTCTTCATCTCGGCAGCTTCTGGCACCTGCTACATCAGTGTCAGGGAGAGAAGACAGTATTAAGATTGTCTGAGGCTCTCAGCTCTAAGCCATCTTGTTCCTATTGAAGACATAAATCTTCAAAACGCTACTCAAACAAGAGGAAATAGTGCATTTGCATTTTCAGCAGCAGGTTAATCCAGATCTGATGTGTTTTTAATGTTTTAAGACTACGGCACAGGCTTTGATACGCACATTACTTCTTAGACGATACTAGTGGGTTGGGACTGAACATGAGATTTATTGACAATAAGAAAAATATAGAAAATTAGACAGATACTTTAAAGGAATAATATGTAATATAGTTACTGTATTAAACCTTAAATTACCATGCTTTATCACCAGACATTAAGGAAACACGCTAAACTGAAATACTGGCTTCTTGACAACAATACTATGTTCTCCTTTTGAAATTTGAAAAAGTGGGATCTAATTACACTTTTGGTTTTTAAAATGTATTCTTGACTGATGCTAATAATGATGATATTATTGGCCAGTTTATCTAACCTGTTGAAAAAGTATGACAATGAATTAAATTAGGATTAATAGTATAGTAATGAGTATAAATATTCAGTTAAATAAAAACGTATTTATTTCTTCAATTAGTCTGTCACAGGCATGATGATAATCCGATCCATAGACCATCAGGTAGCGTCTAGAGGAGTCCGACTGAAAAGGCATTCCCAGTGAGCACTCACATACTGGCTAACGTTACACAGACATTTATAATGTCAACATTTTTAGTACTTAATATTTAAATTGCAAACATCAAATGAACACAGACAATTCATTCAAGGCATCATGTCTCAAGTCAAGTCTTCAAATTCCACATCTCTGTAAGTACCACATGAATGCATTAGTACTGCTGTCACTGTTTCACCTGCATATTATTCAACTTGAAGCTAAATGAATATTGAATGAACTGAGCTTTTGTTGTTTGTCAGAGGAGGAGAAACTTTTCACAGATGATAAAAAACATCTTCAAATATTTTCATTTTGTTGCCTAGTTAGAAAAAAAAAATCTCTTTATTTATAACCACATAGTAATTATCTTGACAGCTTTCACAGCAGGAAGGACACACAGATTTCAGCAAACTGTGATGAGTTTGTAGAAAACACATTAAATTCTTACCTCCATCTTGTCCATCGCGTCAAAGAAATGAGCCGACTGGAGACAGAGAGAGATGAAAATGAGTTTTATATACCTTTATGTGTGTTCTCGTGTTTTTATGAGGACAAAATTGGAGTTTTAACCTGGGAAATGAGGGTTAAAACAGATCAGGTCAAAGTTAATAGAAATAAAGGCCTCTCACTAATATAAGCCCCTTTCACATTAAAGGCCTTGTTCTCTGTGCAGTTGAGGTAAATAAATGGTCCTCAGAAGTACAGATGGACAAACGTGTGTGTGTGTTACCTTCATGGTGGGGGGTGCGGTGCGGGGAGGAGAGGGAGGGCAGTCTGCGGCGGGAACATTTGAGATGGTCAGGAGCTCCTGTTTGCTGAAAATAAAAATAACAATAACAATTAATCATGAATTATTTAAAGTGTTTGCTTCCAAGAAAAAAAACAATATTCACTATTTCTAGACACAGATTAAAGTTTTTTCTACAAATGTAAATGTTATAATTCACTAATTTTAGGTTTGACAAAGTAACAATGACAAAGTTGAGTTTTACTTAAATAAACTTTGAGATTCTAAAATGGAAAAATGTATTGTAGCTTATTAGCTGTGTGTCACCATACAGTTTTATTGAAGCTCCACTGTCAGGAGACAGCAGAACATCATACTGACTACGGACAACTTTTCAACTCTTTGTCCCATTAGTGTCCAAGCTACTGAGATTGCTAACTGACAGGTTGAAAGCTAGTTAGCTTATATAGTTTTCCTTTCAGTAACACTTTATTGCAGTGAATTTTGTAAGAGGGGGAATGCTGACGGAAAAGCGGAGGCGGTGTCGTGCCAGAACTGGAGCTGTGCAAGCGGGCAATGTTACCAGGCTCAGCAGCCTCTATGGACAGAGGCTCAGAGACAAAGACACCATAGAGGACGTTGATGGGAAAAGCTAAGAAGAGAAAAGGAGATAGTAACCAAGCGAGAATTCACCAGACAAGAGTAAATCTGGGACTGACTTGTAGTCATTGGTGCGAGAGCTTTGTGAAGCTGGGCTTCTTGTTGTTGCACTACTAAGTAATATTAGCTGGCTGCTTTGTGTTGTGTTGTTGCACTTGCTTGATGTTTGGCTGTTAGCAAAGTTGTCGACCCGCTATTTTTTGATCATAAGTGATATAATCATAACAAATACACGTGTACAGCTGTCCATATTTACCACAGTGGTATTACATTCTGAAACTGGGGCAAGAAATCACAAAAATACCAGTTTCTATGTAATGTTGCTTTAATCCAGCAATAATAAAAACGTTAGTAAGAATTTGCTTTAGGCATTGACGTAGGTTTGGAAATTATGATGAAATTATAACAACCACAGTCGTGGTGTGCTTGTCCTGATTTATCTGAGTGCTACACATCATCATTATATTTGTCACAGAGGAGCAATGAGTCTGTCTCTAAAGATAGAGCTCCAATCTGTCAGGAGCCTCCACACATTCAGCTGTAGATGACTTCATGTTCAACACACACAGAGAGAGAGAGAGAGAGAGAGACACACACACACGCACACACAGTAATCAACTGCGCCAACCAGCCAGAAGACCATTCATTTCCTTCACCCTCAGGCGAATCAGCGCTGCTCACCGCGGTTGCCATGGTTTCGCAAGGTGTCCAAAAAGACGTTGACCTGGATTAAACTTTTGAAGGAGGAGCAGTTAGCAGCCAATGAGGTTGTGTCGTTTGAGTCAGACTTGAATATTGATGACTCATGATTGACTGCTAAAGACCCATAGTGATGAATACTTTTGTTGACTTAAATTTAGAAACCGCTGACTCATTCTAGAATATCAGTTACTTGAATATAAATATTGATGACTCATGATTTGACAAGGACCTGAATATTGATGACTGATGCTTCAATATTAAAGAGTGATTATTTTAATTTAGACTTGAATAATACTGACTGAGATTTAACACTTAGACATTGACTTTTGTTGACTAATGCTTGGAAACTGCTAACTCGTACTGGAATATTAGTGACTTGGACCTGGACATGGATGACTCATGCATAAATATTGATGAGTCATACTTTGATTTAAACATGAATAATGTTGGCTTTGGACGTGATGACTGATCACTCAGATATCAATTTTATTGATCATAACTTGGAAACCGCTGATTTGTACAGGAATAACAGTGACTTGGACCGGGACATTGATGACTCATGCGTAAATATTGATTAGTCATACTTTGAGTTAAACATGAATAATATTGACTTTAGTTTTTCCGCTTTGGACTGGATGACTGATGACTTTCACAATGACTCAGATTTTAATTTTATTGACCATAACTTGGACTTGAATATTCATGACTCATGTTTCAATATTAAAGAATTATATTTTCATTAAGACAATTGAATTTACTGACTTCTACAATGACATTGGCATTTAGTGACTAAAATACTAAAATACTGCAATATCAGTGACTTGGACCTGGGCATTGATTAATGGACTTTGATGACTCATGCATAAACAGTCATACTTTGACTTGAATATTAATAACTTGAGATTTCTCACTTTTGACTTAATGACTGATCATTTTTAATGATGAATCAGATTTGAATTTTATTTCAAAACTGCAGAGTCGTACTGGAGCAACAGTGACCTGGACTTAAATATTGGTGACTCTTGATTTGACATGGACCTGCACATAGATGACTTTGATGCTTCAATATTAAAGAGTCATATTTTAATTTAGACTTGAATACTACTGACTAGAGATTTATCACTTAGACTTTGACTTTTATTGCCTGAAACTTGGAAACCTCTGACTTGTACTGAAATATCAGTGACTTGGGCCTGGACATTGATGACTCATGCGTAAATGTTGATTGATTTAAACATGACTACTAATGACTTGAGATTTTACACTTTGGACCCGATGACTTTTACAATGACTCAGATTTTTTTTTTTTTTTAGATATTGTTTTGGCCTTTTTGAGCTTTATTTGACAGAGACAGCTTGAAGAGCGACAGGAAATGTGGGGAGAGAAAGATGGTGAATGACATGCGGGAAAGAGCCACAGGTCGGATTCGAACCCTGGGCCGCCGCGGCAAGGACTGAGCCTTTGTACATGGGGCGGATGCTCTAACAACTGAGCTAAACGACACCCCACAATGACTCAGATTTGAACTTTATCGACCATGATATAACCACTGACTTGCCCTAGAATATAATATATATAATATTGATGACTCAGACAGACTTTGGTGACTCAAACAAAGGAAATGTCAACAGTGAACAAGGAGGACATTTTGGTTTTCGAGGGCACTGCTGGTTGTTGTCCAAATTAAAACACCTTTATACACAAGTCATCGAGTGGATGTTCATTTCCCGCTGAGCTGAGCAACATCAGGCCTCTGATCCCAGTGGGATAATGACGTGTCAGGAGAGAAACTTTCATTTTCAGACCTGCTGTGGTTGTAATCAGAGGTGTCAGACCTCCTCCTGAGGTGTCAGGACATCACGGAGGTGCAGAAATCACTGACAATAACTGTTCTGCAGGTTTGTGTAGCACCTTTATATCGAATGTTTTCATCATGTGTTTTGTCATTGTATTGTTTTTGTAAACTTTCTTGACATTAGTTTTGATGCTTTGATTGGTTATGCTCGGACATTTATAAAAAGAAATTACACAATTAATTTTTTAACCCAATCACAAAAAAATCCCTGACAGGTGAAAGAAAACCTCTCCGTTCCCGCTTCATCTGAAACATATATTGCTCTCTTCAAAGCCGCCAGACTCCTTTGACAAAAACTGTAATTTTACCTCTTAGAACATGGTAGTGGTCCAATGCTGCCTCATTCTGCAGCAAATAACATGTTGAAACACCAAAGCCAAATGATAACATGAACAAACTAACTGATAGAGGCAAGATTAGAGAAGCGACTCCCATGATTTGTGAGATAAAAATACAAGTACAAGTGTATTCATTCATTCAATTCATTTGACAAAAAAGAGACAAAACACATTTAAAAAATGAATTTGACTTGTAGCATTATGATTATATCGTGAATGAACTATTTTGGCCATCGTGAAGAGAAAATCGGCGACAGCCTGAGAATCTATTGTATATTATCTTGGTAAGTGAGACATTCTTGATGTTCTTCTACTTTCTTGCTCCTCATCCTCGCCGTTCCTCCTGTGTGTCCTTTATGAATCTAAATTAATTAAACCAAACTGACATTTCCACTGAAAAGAGATAAAACTGGAACTGCCTGAGGGCTTGCGGCTATGCAGGGAGGTGGATGACCTTGTGTAACCTTGTGTGTGTATATGTGATGGATGTTGCATAAAAACCTGTGAAAGAAAAAAGAAAAAGGAGCGTGGACAGCAGCAACACTTTGTAATACCAAAACATTATTAGACTGTATGTATTAAAATAATGTATCATCTTCCTTACGATCCTTTAATGAACACCATTTCTTATAAGCCCCCGGATCTTCACAAACGCCATGGTTTGATTGAGACACTATATGGTTAGTTCCCATGTCTGAACTCGTTCTGGGTTCACCGTGGCTGCTGGAGCTGATTGTGGCCGTATCAGACAATGATTGTAGCCCTGCTGCTTGTTTCTGAAGCCTCCCAAAAGTGGCTCTCCACTCTGCTCCATGGAGAATACACGGCTGTTCTATTTTTGACAGACAACGTGACTGGTCGCATTAATCAGCACAAAGCAGATCGAGCTGGCCGGAAGTCTATCAGTATAGAGAATTCAGTCGATTTTCAAAATAAAACAACGTGCAGTAGATCGTAAAAACATCTAACAGAGAAACAATTTAAATATGTAGCCTAGTTAATCAAGGTAGAATCACATAAACCAATCTGAGCAAGTTAACAAAGTCTGGCGGGCAAACACTCTGCTTCTGAAACGCTCCTGGTGGACTTTGAAGCTGTATGGAGAATGGACCAAAATAGTGTTGCAGCCGTGACGTGACAGAGCCATGCCCGGTAGGATCTATGGGTCAGCGCTCTCATTGCCTTGTTTTCAGAAGAAAAAAAGCTGTAAAAAGTCCCTGAGTTTGGTTTGTCTGTTCTGGACTACTGTACAAAAATTGAGGTTTAACATGGTGGACCCCATGGAAGAGGATCTGCTCTCAGTGTAGATTTAAAGGACTGAGGATAGTCATCGGGGCCCCTGACACCTGCAGGTCTAGGACAGCACATGTCATTTGCATTCTGTAATTGTATTATTCTGAGTTTGTAATAAACTTATATTATATCAAAGAGTACCTGTCTCCAGACTGATTGCTGCAGCCACTACAGCTCATTTAAGGACAACAAAAACACAATAATTCTTATTACACACTGGACCTTTAACTTGGGTAGTAAGTTAAAATGAGTTAGTGTTTGACTTTTGGTTTCACACGGTCTCCTGGGTTAACCCTCTGTGGTCCGAACATTCGCCCATTGCAAAAACATTAGGTAGGGTCATTGATAGGACGCAAGAGGGTTAAATCTGGGTGTGTTTTATCCATCCTCCCTACGTGGACTTTGTCGCTCTTTATTATACGTTACCTGTCTCCCTCCTTCCTCCTCCTGTCATAATTCCTACGGCCTACGACTAGAGGTCACGGCCTAACAATGATCATAAATATGAGTCGCAATAAGCTAATTCCACAAACGACCGGCTGTTTTTATGCTGAAGACGCACTGACAAAACCAATTCAACAAATCATGTTTGGTTCGTTCTACAGCCACTTTTGTGGTGAAGTTCTTAGTGATCCAAATAAAGAATAAAGAATCATGCTCCCACTTTGAACATAAAATCTTTTTTTATTTATTTAATTTATTTTACTTACTTTTCTTCTATTTTCAAGCATCCAAGATGATTTGTCTTTGTCATTATATTGACTAATAGAAGCTTTTCTCCACGTTTAGCTCTGTCCGCACTTCTGTTATTGCTTTATTCTGCAAAATCTGAGAAAACATTTTTAGTGACATTTTGGATGGGCAGAGCTTTTTAGTCCTGAGTTTATTTTTATTCATAACTACAAATCTACCAGAAACACTGACTGTGTTTTTCTATTTAATTTTGAATCCTGAGGGAGCGCTTAGAGCATCTGGGAACGAACAAAAAGGTCACTGAGACGCAACAAGAAGACGAGAACAGAGAGACACGAAACCTGCTGAGGGAGAAAAGGTCACTCTTTGAGCACTGTGTGTGTGTGTGTGTGTGTGTGTTGTGTAGCCAGACAGGAGGTCGTTGTATCTGCATGCACCGTACTGGTGTAACGTGACACTAAGAATTTTGTAACTTTTAAAAATGTGTTGCAGAGTTTAAATATTTAAAATCAAAATAAATATCAAATGTGTGTGCATGTGTGTGTGTGTGTAGGTGTGTGTGTGCGTGTGTGTGTGTGTAGGTGTGTGTGTGTGCGTGTGTGTGTGTGAGTGAACCTCCTGATCATCAGTTTAAAATAAAACCAGTTTCACTCTTAACTGGATTCTCAGCTGGTTCGTTATCTCTGCTGACAGCTGCGTGTCACGGCCGATCACATCATCTCCAACAAATACACTCACACACACACACACATGATAACATGATACGCTGATGTCAAACACTCCTCCGGGCCTTTCCCACAATGCAACACGCCTCCGGAGTCTGTCATCGCAAACGACAAGTTCATGACACGCTGGGTTTGAATCCAGAACAGAAACAAAAAAGAAAACTAATAATTTGTTTCTGCCGCAGGAACTTTTTGAGGAATATTTCGACTGGAAAAACAAATGTTGGATAGTTCTAGGTGTAAAAACAGTCTCTGCTCCTGGACTTTTGCTGCAATCCATTGCAAGTCGTAAATCGATAGTTCTGAGTGGGTATTTCTGATTTACGATCTAAATCCAGTCCATCTGCTGGCGAAAACCAAGCAGCAGCCTCTGTGTCTGTGAAGTGAAAGTGAAAGTGCTAAAAATTGCAGTTCCTAAAACAACCACTTGAGGCTGGCTACAGAATGAATCAATCTCCATAAGCCCCCATATTAAAATGTCCAACTTCACAGCAGAAATAATGTTTACAGCCTAGTACAGCAGAAATAATGTTTGGTGCTGTTTTGGTCTCTATTTAAGTTATGCGTGGCCACATTGACTGACAGGTGGATGCCATTACAGGTGGCTTGTTTGAGCACCTAGGCGTCATTCAGGCCGCCTTAGCTCCACCCACGATCCATGTCTTTATCCATTTTTAGATTAGCCGGCAGGTGGCAGAAACAGGACTGCCAAGATTGTGGCAGCCAGAGCCACCACACTGAGCTTGACAACAGCTCCTCAGAAACCTGTGGGTGAGGCAAGTCTCTGAACTGCAAAAGCATCGCCTGAGCACACTTTAAAGAGATGAGGAGTTCAATCATTCAGACAAATTTTGGTGGAAACGATTGTGTTCACTGTTCACTGTGTGTGCCACCATATTGCTGTGACGTCAAGTGTATTGTATGTATATGTCAGCAAACTTGGGCCGTGTTTCCAACTTGGAAATCTGACATCCATTGTATTTTTCCGTGTTAGTGTTGGTTGTTGTTTTCTGAGTTTTCTGAGTACATTGCAACACAGAATTGAACTTCAGCCTCCAAGACTTCAAGAAAGTTTGGGGTGGAGCCTGTAGGACTGACCACTGACCACCACTAATGGGGTCCTATATAGACAGACAGCTGCTTTAACTTGTGTTCATTCACAATTCAAGGACATTGCCTAGCCTCTATGTTAAGACGACTCTCTACGTTTCTTGTTTAACAATGTTAAAAACAAGATTTGCTGTTGGCGTCCTGACGCATTTTTAAAAAGCCTTTAAGAAAGAAAGAGAGAAACCGGCGGACTGTTTTTATGTTTAAAACAGGAATAATTAACCTTGAACGAGTTTTTTCAGACTCCTTTTGAATTCAGTCATTAATTAACTCAAACACCACCATCCGTCATTGGTATAACTTGCCTAGCGTACACGGTTCTTCAGATGTGATGGAAACAGGACAGGAATGGGTAAAAGGGACTTTTACTTCCACTGGTTCCAGAGTTGTCTGACCTTTTTGGATGAAAAGGGCTATAAATTGACCTTAAGAGGATGAGTCCTTCTCTCCTGAAGATCAGGATTCGGATGATTCAATTGATCAATACCCGGTGTGCCAGCTGGTTTCTATGTTGCATTAATACAGCCAATAATGGCCTGAACTGTATGTAAGATATCAACACCAATCTCTCAGTTTCAAGAAGGTAATATTGTTGTTTCCACCTCTAAGTGTTCATGACAAAATATGCCTCACAAATATGCCTACCCATTTCAGGGACTATCTCTGCTCTTAAATGTTCTTAATATCAGTAATATGAGTGGACTTGTGCGTAAGAACTAGTAAGTACGGGGTGTCGTTTAGCTCAGTTGGTAGAGCAGCCGCCCCATGTACGAAGGCTCAGTCCTTGCCGTGGCAGCCCAGGGTTCGAATCCGACCTGTGGCTCTTTCCCGCATGTCATTCCCCATCTCTCTCTCCCCACATTCCTGTCACTCTTCAGCTGTCTCTATCAAAAATAAAGCTTGAAAAGGCCAAAAAAATACAAAAAAAAAGAACTAGTAAGTACACCTTGACTTTGCAAAACCAATCACCTGTTGTGGCTTAAACACAGGCAGTTCCTACATACGACTCAGTATTCCTTAACTGTATGTGGCAGACATGAAAGCTTGATAGAAGGAGTTACAGCTGCTTAAAAATGCATGTAAACAGAGCATGTCCTTATAGCTACATTGTAATGCGTTACTGCTTATGAATTAAACAAAGAGGTACAGGAAACCATCAGTTTTATCTGTACTCATCTGGTAAGCAGGAAATTTTCCAGCAGGTGGAGGTCATGAAATATGTATTTGTGAATTTTTTCCCGACTAGCAAGTCCTGCGGGGCTCTGAGGGAACATCAAAGCTGTTCATTAAAATGTAAATTTAACCCTTCAAGTTCCTCTGACATGAAGTGACAACTACCAAAATTTCAGCTAAAAATTATTATTATTTTTTTAGAGAGAGAGAATACAAGTGGTGTTTCATGATTTAACTATGAATGATTTCTTAAATCTGGATGATCATTTTCCAAATCATTCATCAGGGTTTGTTTGATTTAATTATCTTCTAGACAGCTGCTCAGTTACTTGCAGAGACATGAAACTTGCTGCAGAGAGTTAATCCATCACAGTCAGGGTTTAGTCACCAGAGACCAAAAAACCTGCCATATGACTGCTCAAGCTGAATAACAGCCCAACTCTAATGCTTCTAACACCAGGATGAGACTTCATGGTGTCATAATAATAATAATAAACTTTATTTATACTTTAGTCTCTTCTAGTATTTGTTAAAAGTCAAACAGCTGTGTTTTGTATTAGCATGAAAACATGAATGACCTTGAGGACGGGTCAAGCTGGATTTGAGAAAACCAATGAATGATTTTTGTTATTTGTTTTACAAATCAATGATCAATGAATGATTACGGTTGAATATTATACCCTTGTTTCTAGTTTGTAGAGAATGTTTTGGGACATCCAGCACTTAATAGTCATATTGGTGAGCAGTGTTGCTTCAAGTCCAGTTTAAATTACAGATTTGTGAATTCGAATGTTCAGACAACAGAAAGCTGTAAATCAACTCTGGACAGTCTTCAACCAGAACATCTTTGTCTGCAGATGATGTAGTAGCACATGTCACACCAGAATCAACTGTTTTGCAAGACAATCCTGGATTTTTTGCCTGCCAGAGCCCCTCTGCCTTGGCAGCCCAGCAGCGCAACCCAGGCTGGCCTAATTCAAATGAATGATAGGACTTCGGATGGGAATTTTTTCATGATGGGTTAAAAGTGGTCCGTTCATTGTCTATATACACAACAGCAACAAAATTCATACCTTATCCTGTTGACCAATAGTAGTGACATCCCCCTTCCACCAACAATCTAATGTAACTTCCCCATTGAAACCCAAAAACTGAACCTAATGCACTGATGACTCCCCCTTTTACCAGTCAACCACTGACCATAAGGTTCTGCAACCAGTAATTTGAATTCACCTCACCTGACACATGAACTACTTCCTTTCAAGTGCCATCAGAACCAGATCTTAAAATACAAGATCCTGTCTATATTAACACCCTCATATGCCTAGTCAGTCATTATTGGTTTCAGACAGAGGAGGAGGTTTCACTGACACTGTTAGATTATTCAACAAGTGCTACATTTGAAGAGCCCCTGACTCTCATCCTCACAAATCAGCTGCCCCAGGGTGCAGCAGGTCATGGTGTGATGTGAAGTGACTACAACCACAAAAAGCTAACAAAAAACATTGATTTAATCTTGAAGCCACATAGAGGACACTCAACCCCCTGGCTGCACCTAGAAATTCTGTCAAAAATCAAATCAAATAAGTGACAAGTTTCAATCCAGATGCCTCAGAGCATAGAAACATCCATATTGTACAGTGGATTGAGTTTCACACTAAACAGGAGAGAGAAAAGAGAAACAAGCAGAGAAATACGCTACCAACTATCAAGGTTTTGGAAGAATTTCATTTCATTTTGAAGCAGGGCAGGCCGAGGGACTGTTGTTCTTCTGTAACAAACCCTGCCGGCTGAGTTACCACATATCCAAAGTGACAGATGCCTCTGGTAGACCTGTAGCAGGCAGCAATTTTAAAAGGCTTAGGCCTCATAACCCCGATTCCAAAAAAAGTCTGGACGTTGTGTAAAACGTGAATTTATCCCGGAGGATAAGAAATCCATGATTTCCAAAAACAATTTGAAATGTGGATTCATCAGACCACAGCACACTTTTCCACTTTCCGTCAGTCCATCTCAAATGGACGTTGTTGGCAACGTTTCTCGATGTTGCTGATATCTGGCTTTTTCTTTGTATGGTAGAGTCTTAACTTACATTTGTAGATGCAGCAACAAACTGTGTTTTCCAACAATGGTTTTTTGAAGTATTCCTGGCTGTTGGTTCTTAAAGCAGTGCTGCCTGAGGGGTTGAATGTCATGGGCATTCAATGTTGGTTTTGGGCCTTGCCCCTTAAGTGCAGAGATTTCTCTCATATTATGGATTGCAGATGCTGAAATCTAGGTCCAAACGTTCTTAAACTGTTGGTCTATTTACAGTTTTTTACAAAGTGGTGAACCTTGCCCCATCCTTACTTGTGAACGACTGAGCCTTTTAAGGATGCTCCTTTTGTACACAATCATGATACTATCACCTCCCAACAATGATCATTCCAATCCTAGACCAGATTTCAAATACTGTTCTAAAGGCAGCAAGTGCTCTTGTGCTGCCTGTTTTATCCAGGATACTTCAAGAACTGTGGACAGCCAGACACATCAACCACTGGCGAGTCAAAGTTGTTTTTGCTGAACTGTTGTGTCATGAAATAACATTTTGGTTCCCCTTTAGGAACTGGCATCTAGCAGGCAACCTCCATAAATACGTCCGTCAGCATCCATCAAAAGTGGCAGTTGCAGTGGCAGTTCCTAACGGCCACTGGAAGTGGGCTACAAGCCAGTCTCCATAAGTCCCCACATTAAAATGTCCAACTTCACTTTGTGACAGTTATGCATAATTAACAGTGTGGACACTTTGATTGACAGTTGGGTGCCTTTACAGGTGGCTTGTTTGAGCAACCAGGCTTCATTCAGCACACCTTAAGTTCACGATGATCCATGTCTCTGCCCATTTGCCCAAGATGGCGACGGCCAGAGCCCCTACTCTCTGAGCTTCACAACAGCTTTTCAGAAAAACCTTTGGGTGACGTCACAGATACAATGTCAGTGTTTTAAACAGTCTATGGTTCATCATTATTATGTCAGCAAACCCTTATATGTACAGATCCAACTGGTGATGTGGCATAAATGGCATAGATGGTGATAATGTATCAACTGTACTGTGTCCTCCTGTTCTTGTGAGTTTGTTCCAAAGACACAAACCTACAAACGACTCTACATGATCATGAAGTTTGCTGAGCTCCAGAGGATGAAGATCTGAATGACCCCATGACCTTTAAATTTAGCCCCACTTACAGGTGAGATTTAGCGATCATCAGGATGTTTGTTCTGTCCAACACCTTCATATTGCGGCTATAATGAACACTGTAGCCTGTGGGAGATGCTGGTGTTGTAACTTTCAGGACATACTACTATTTCATCACACACACAGCTCCAGGCTCATGTTGCTCAACATGAAAATAAATAAATCTGCGTGTTTACTGACTTTTTAGAAATCAGTGTTCTCATATCCACCTGCAGGGATGTCCTCTGCAGCCACACATTAGTTTCTTTGTTTGGGAGGCTAATTATATTCGCCGGGTGGCAAATGACTCACTGATGTCAACAACGGCGTAAAAAAGACAAAGTGGCAACAACAACATCATAAACAGCAACAATGACAGCAGCAGCGAGGGAAGAGACACTGCTGGCTGGCTTCTGTTTCTAGACAGACGGACCGTCTGCCCTTTAGCTGCACACACACACACACACACACACGCACACACACACACCAGGCTTAATGTATTTCGGGGAAATGTGATCTGACTAATATGTCGAAACAATGTATGCAGAAAAGTGCTTTTTTAAAGGATTTTAACAAAAGTTTTGGTTCTATCTATCTATCTATCTATCTATCTATCTATCTATCTATCTATCTATCTATCTATCTATCTATCTATCTATCTATCTGTGCTTAAAACACAAAACACAACAAGCAACTCTTTACTGTGTCACTTCAAATGATTCAAATCTTCTGAATCAAGTCTGAATGTTTAATTTGAAAATTAAACATGATTTAACTTCTTTCATTCTTCATTAAAACAATAATTTCCCTCTTAATTTATCTTCCAGATGTCCTGATGATGCTGCTGTGCAGATGTTGTTTTGGCGTCAGATAAAACTGTGAAGAGTTTAAGCTGACACGTCAGCTGTTGTTTGTGTTGTTGAAGGCAGCGTTTACACATGCAAACATGAACAGAGAAACACAAACATGCAACCTGATGATTTAATATTTCAATTCAACATCTGAACGCATCATTTTCTGTTTATAATATCACATGAATGCATCAGGAATTATTTCAGGAAAATTTAACAAACAATGCAGCAAACACACACAACAACAAGAAATGCCAGACTCACCAGTGCTCGTGTGACATTGTTGCGTTGCTGACGGTTACTGAGCATCTCTCTAAAATCGAATACACCAGCACTACTCTCTCTCTCCCTCTCTCATTCTCTCTATATCTCTCTCAGGATTATAGCGCCTTAGTCGCTGAGAGAGAGAAAGAGAGAGAGGGAGAGAGAAAGGGAGGCAGATGGAGGAAAACAGGAATGCTGAGAGGGAAAGAAAGAGAGAAAGAGAAGCAGAGGAATAAGCTGTTCCTGCCAACAGATTTTAATTTCTACACAGTGAAGGAATCAGAATGAAACAAATGTAAATGAGGAGACATTTGTCCTAAATTAAACCACGTTTAATTACAATCAGCTAAGAGCGCCCTCTAGCAGCAACAATGAATCGTGTTCATCAGGAGTAAAAGAGGAAGTCAGGTGATGTTGTTACAGAGACATAAAGAATATTCAATCATAAAGACCGCCACAAAAAATCAGCGGTAAAACCGCTCTCCGTCTGTGACGCCCAACTAGGTAAAGGCAAGACGCACCGTATGCTGTATCCGTGACATCTACCACAGGTTTCTGAAAAGTCATCTACATCTTGGCAGTCCTGTCAGCGCCCGGCTCGTCTTAAAATGGGCAAAGAGCTGAGGTGGGCTGAATGAAGCCTAATTGCTCAAACGAGCCATCTGTAACAGCACCTACCTGTCAATCAAAGCAGCCACACTGGTAATTGTGCATGACTTTAAGCCTTATAATAATAATAATAATATCATTTGAACAGGTGAGTTATATAAACATTCACCCTTAGTACAGTTGTCATGAACGAAGAAATTAGCTATAGAGACCAAAACTGTTTTCTGTACCAGGCTGTAAACATGTTTATTTCTGCAGTGAAGTTGGACATTTTAACATGGGGGCTTATGGAGACTGATTTGTTCTGTAGCCAGCCTTAAGTGGACGTTTGAGGAACTGCAGTTTTTGGCACTTCAGTGTTGGCTTCATATGTCAGCCACAGAGGTTACTGTTCAGGCCTAACGCTCGAAAACCAAGCTTGATATATCTTCTTCTTCTGTGGTGTCATAGAGCTTCACATCAATGAGTCACACTATAGTTTATTTACACACCGTCCTGCTGCAACAAACACTCACTGGAGCACCAAATGTGGATTAATCCACCGCTGGAAATAGTCCCCAACAAATGCACCATTTCCTCCTGTTTGTTTGATAAAAACCAAGGAAATTAATTAACCTTTAAAATATGGAGCTCTTTATGGAAGTCTTTAGTAGTAATCAATGGAAGCTTAGAGTGACAGACAGGAAGTCAGACAGTATTAAGAGATGGACTAACATATTGTTGGTTTCAGTCTGAACATGAGATTCACATACTTTATATTGTCTGACTTTGACTGAAATCGTTTCTTTGTTTCTAGTGTCCATGAAGTGTGACTGACTCATCATGAGAGAGAGTGAGAGGCATAGAGGACGTATGAGATGTGATGGACAGATGTGTGTAACTGTGAATCAGAAGAAAAATTGCTGGAGGGCAAAGAGCTGAATATTCTGTCAGATAGACGGGTCACCTTGCTTCAGGCACACACACATGTACATGTAGATCAGTCACATGTGTGTACCCAAGATGTCAAACAAACAGAAAGGATATGTAAATTACTCCTTTTGTTCTTTCTTCTACTTCTCTGCACACAAAAGGTTCATTTCTATAAAATTTTGTGTTAAAATCCATCTTAATGAGCAAGAAAATCTTCCATCTGACAGGTGTGGCATATCAAGGTGCTGATTAAACATCATGACGATGACACAGGTGAGCATTGGACTGTCACTATAAAAGGCCACTCTAAAATGTGCAGTTTTATTAGACACCGAACTTGGACATTTCACACAGACCCACAGATACCAAGTCATGACCTGCCCTTCTGATTGACTGACCCTGATTTTCCAATGAATACCAGTCATGGATTTTAATGAATATATTTATGTATGTATACAGTTTATATATAGAGTATTAGTAAAAAGTTTGTTCCCATGCAATATTTGTAAAGACATCAGGTGTGCCTTGTCAACAGCTAATAATTCTTAATCATTCCAATGTCTTTGAGAGTTGTGTTATTCAGAGGTAGTGTTGGGATACAGTAAATAGCTCTTTTCAGCTACTGAAGTAATCCATATTATGGCAAGAAACGCTTAAGAAAAGAGAGTTTCAATAGAAATGACAGTTCATCACTACTTTAAGACATGAAGGTCGGTTAATCCAGAAAATTTCAAGAACTTTGAATGAGTCTTCAAGTGCAGTCACAGAAACCACCAAATGATGAAACTGGCCGTCGCAGGAAAGGAAGACCAAGAGTTACCTCGACTGCAGACAATAAGTTCATTACAGTTACCAGCCTCAGAAATCAATAATTAACAGGACCCCAGATTAGAGCTGATATAAATTCATATAAATTCATGTAGCAGACACATCTCAACATCAGCTGTTCACTCCGTAAATCAGACCTTCATGGTCGAATTGCTGCAAAGAAACCACAACTGAGAGAGAGGGCCAAGAAACACAAGAAATGAACATTAGACCAGTGGAAATCTGTACTTTGGTCTGATGAGTCAAATTTGGCATTTTTGGTTCAGACCACCGTGTCTTTGTGAGAAGCAGAGGAGGTGAATAGATTGTATCTGCATGTGTGGTTCCCACCTTGAAGCATGTCAGGGAGCTCTGCTGGCGATACTGTTGGTGATTTATTTAAAATTCAAGCCACACTTAACCAACCAACCAACCAACCAACATGCCATCCCATCTGGTTTGTGGGACCATCATTTGTTTTTCAACAGGACAATAACCCCAAACACACCTCCAGACTCTGTAAGAGCCATTTGACCAAGAAGGAGAGTGAAGGAGTGCTGCATCAGAAGACTCTGCCTCCACAATCACCCATCTAAAACCCAACTGAGATGGTTTGGGATGAGTTGGACTGCAGAGGGACGGCAAAGCAGCCAACAAGTGCTCAGCATAGGAACAACTTCAAGACTGTTGGAAAACCATTCCAGGTGATGAACCCATGAAGCTGATTGAGAGATTGAAGAGTGTGCAAAGCAAAAGGTGGCTACTTTGAAGAAATTAAAATATAAAACATTATTTGCTTTGTTTCATTGACTTTATGAACTTTATATATCAATGTATTTATGTGTTAACACATGAAATGTATACACTTAATGGTCAGAAGTATGTGCACAGCCATGCCCATATTCTTTTGGCCATCATTATATATTAATTTGGTTGTCACAATAAGAGAAATATAAAAAATGATTTACACTCAGTTACCAAGTTTTAAATAAATTAAACAAGCTAAGAACATAAAGGAGTTAAACAATCTGTTAAAGTATCAGTGGTTATTTTTAGCTCCCAGAGTCGATTGTTTTCTCATTTACAAATATGTTTATATTTTCTTCTTTGTTGTAATCTAAAATCATCGGTCCATGAAAGTCTGAAGTCTGTAGATAAATGATCATGTACATTTCAACAAACTTGAAACCATATATTTTTTAAAGTTTTAGGTCTTCAGTTGGGAACCAACAGGAGCTGTGAGTCACGGGTGGTTTGCACATGAGATTTGTTGTCAATAATAAAAAAAATACAGAATAACACCAGGTTTATACTCAAAGTCGAAACACAAACTGGAACTCTGTATTCCAATTTTGTTATATTTTATGATATTTCTCACAATGAAAGAACAAAGACACGTGCTTCACGTGTTTCAGGGTTCGGTCGTACATCAGGTCAGTGGTATTACTCACCGAGCTCTCAGAGCGATGACGGTAGACTTATCAATCCTGCAGAGAGAGAAGAGAGAGAAGAGAGAGAGAGAGAGCTGCTGTTAACATGTAGTGCACTCAACAGTCTGATAACAGGAAGAACATTAGGACGTTACTGAGGCGAAGAGGAAGAGATTTACATCTGAATACTTTATTAACCTTAGTGACCGTGTGTGTGTGTGTGACAGATGGAGGTGTGATCTCAGAGGTTCACAGCAATAAAAACCCTATTTATTAAAGTGCTGCAGCAGTAAATCACACATTTACATCGCACAAAGGCTGAGCATTTCTGGACTGAAGGGTAAAAGCAGCTATAAAACATCACAACTGAACACTTACTTTCAGTATTGAAAAATGCAGATTATTTTCTCCATTAATCAACTAAATGTTTGTAAAAATGTGTTTCAGAATAACGCCTGTTTGTGTCTGGAGGAAAGAAATGTTACAGTCCTGAATGATGGCGAGACAAGCCGTGTTTTATTCTCAAGATCTAGTGATCTCTGTTGTCCAGACACTTAATTTAAGGTGTGAAACATTCAGAAATCCCTCGTTCATAGCAACATCTTTGGCCGTTGAGTGAACTGCAGTCACCATCCTGTTGCTCAGATCATCCTGACCTTCAACCAAAAGTGACATACACAAGAGTGAACGCTGGAAAATAAATTACAACCATATTTAGAATAATGGTACTGTCTGTAATCTTCCTATTTTCTATTTGGACCATTAGCTCCATGATGCTAACCAGCTTGCAGTTTGCAAATCACCCATCAGCCAACACCACGAAACAACCAATGCCAGACCCACGCCGCAGAGCCACAGCCAGCTTAGCTTCAGTTACAGTTCGCTCTTGACTTGTAGAAAGCAATCGTTGGAACCACCTTTACTTTGTAACGTTACATCATTTATCAACACTGTTTGTCTCCATACATAAGTTAGTATTATGGATATCATTAGCTGCTGAAATCATTTGGCAAACTATAAAGAACACATTCCCTCAGTTTTGCTAGCGACAACATTGTTGAGCAGCAAGCTAAGGTTTGTCAGCTAGCTGCAACCCAGCGACGCTGCATGTATCTGACCACCTTGTAATGGCAAAGTAACCTGCAAACACTAAACCAGATTAGCCCCGATAGTCAGTGGAATAGCTGACATTATCCACCCAACACAGCCTCAATGTTGTTTGTGAAACTTAAACCGTCAGAGAACAAACTGAACTGTGGATATTTAACTCAACTGTTTTTAACCATTAACACTCTAGTTTAGAGTTTAGAGTCTATACAGATATACAGAGGAAGAGAGAGGAGACAGGAGAGGAAGAGGGAGGACTGGATCTCTCCAGGGTATGAGCAGAGGAGGAGTAAAGCAGAAATGGAGAGAGAGTGAGAGAGAGAGAGTGATCGACCTTAACGTTAAAAGCTTGTGTGTATGATGACTCTGAAAACTCGACTCCCACAGGTCATAAATATCACATTTATGAAGCTAAATCTGCACACACACACACACACACACACACAGTGACTGGAGAAGACAGAAACATTGCACGACTACACAAAAATGAGTGAAACCTGAACACCTGAAAACATCCACTTCCTTAAGTTGAACTTATTTATTTCAACAATATTTAAATATAATATTTAAATTAAGAATTTGCATTTCCTGTAATAATTTGTTAATCATCCTGATACGCATTCACAGTCATGGATGTAGTGCTTTCATACATCCATGATTAGTTTCGAGCTAAAATGCGACGAGGAGTTAAAATGAATGGTTCAAAAACACAGCAGTCATGGCTTCAAACAGGAAATATTAGGAGGGGAAGTGTGGAGTACCCATTTTCCACCAAATTAGCAACCAGCTTGGACTGGTTCTGTCAACAATAAATAATTTTATCATTAGGAATAAATGCGCCACTCCTGTGCTCTGTTAACGCTTCTATATTTTATGGTCTGTCATAATGGTGGTGCTTGGAGAGCCTAATATTTTCTGTGGTGGTACGCAATGTAAAAAGATTTGCTTTTTGGCTTTCACTGTGATGTCCTCCAGCTGCTCTGCGCCTCAACAGAGTTTCACGATGGACAGTGAAGTAAAGTGCTGCTAACTGCAGCTGCTGTTAGCTAATGTTAGCTCCCTTAGTTAAGCGTGCTGCACAAACTGTGAGCCCAGAGCACTGGGGGGGGGGTGTTAGCGTTTACACTGCTGGGAAGAGGAGGTTTGCAGGCCCACGGCGAGGGGGAATGCAGACAAGACGCGACACTGGAATGGGCACCAGAACCAACCGGGCTCAGCAGAGGCACAGCAAGACAAAGGTGAAGAAACCGAACAGAACATTGACGAGTGTATGTAATAACCTCATTAACTTTTAATAACAATCAGACAGAACGTAAGATTAAATTCAAGAGTGCTTTTTTTAATTCAACAACAGATCGTGGCATTAAATTCAGATCTACAGGGGGGACGAGTGTAGGAACAGAACAGTGGAGGTGAGAGGGGGGGTGGAGGCTTTAATATAAACTGTTCCTGCAGCTACCCTGAAGCTGCTCCTGCATTATTTAATACAAAACTCTATTAGTCGACTTGGTGTAAACAGTGAGAGGACAGAAGGAGGACGAGGTAAACTGTGACGGTATGCCATCTGCTTTTTTATTGTAATGGAGGAGAAACAGAAACAGGAGAGAAAAGGTGGAGTGAATATGTAGGGAGATGAGGAGGTACAGCAGGAAAGAAGATTACAAGGAGAGAAACTGGTTTGAGATTTTGAAGAAGGAATGCTGTAGGGAAAGAAATAAGGATGTACACAAGGCAAGGAAAAAGTATAGGGAACGCAGAAGAATGGGAGGAAGCAAGTCTTGAGAAGGAAAGATGGAGGAAATGTGTATAGGAGGTTAGGAAAGAGTATAGGCTAGTCAGAAGTAAGGAGAGGAAAGAAGCTGTGTAGAAGGAAGGAAGTACGTAAGGAAATATCATGTATGAGAGGAACAAGGTAACAAAAACAAAGATTTATAAAAGAAAAGAAGGAGGTATGGAAGTAAATAAGGCTGTATATTAGGAAAAAAGGAGGTACAGAAAGAAGGAAGGATGTGTAGAACGAATGAAGGAGGTATGGAAGGAAAGAGGGATGTAAAGAAGGGAAGGTGGAGGTGTGGAAGGAGAGAAGGAAGGATGATAGAAAAGAAGGATGTACAGGAAGAGAGGACAAGGTGTAGAAGGAAAAAATGAGATATGGAAGGTTATATTGATGTATAGAAGGAACAAGGTATGGAAAAAAACAAGGATCTATAGAAGGAAAGCAGGATGTATGGAAGGGAAGATGGAGGGATGGCAGTAAATAAGAATGTGTGGAGGGAATAAAGTAGGTATGGAAGGAAGGAAGGATGTATGGATGGAGAGAAGTAGGTATGGAAGAAAAGAGGAAGACAAATGGAGGTACATGTTGATGTATGGAAGGAACAAGGTATGGAAAAAACGAGGATCTATAGAAGGAAAGAAGGACCTAAGCATGCAGAAGGAAGTGTGGAAGGAGATAAGGATCTGTAGAGGGGAAAAAAAATCGGTATGGCAGTAAATAAGAACGTGTAGAAGGGATGATGGAGGTATGGAAGGAAGGAAGGATGTGTGGAAGGAAACAAGGATGCACAGAAGGGGAGAGAAGGAGGTGTGGAAATAGTGGAGAAGAGGAGGGAAACAGATTGAAAGAAAACAAAGAAAGGGTGAAGAGAGTGAATGATTGAAGAGAAGGCTTGTGTAAGAGTTTCCACACACACACACACACACACACACACACACACACACACACACACACACACACACACACACACACACACACACACACACACACACACACACACACACACACACACACACACACACACACACACACACTCATTTTGACAGGCCGACTGCAGACTAAGATTTACTGAGGCGAGAACAGACAGCAGAGAGCAGCTTCTTTACATTCCTTTGTATCAGGTTTTATCCCATCAACAGATCATCCATGACTCTGATATCACAAAATATTTCAACAATACTACTGCAGAAAGTGTCTTTCTACAGCCGCCATTTTGAAACCAACATTCAACAACAAAACAGAAGAAGAATGTTTTTGGAGAAATGTGGTGACTTCATTAAAGGAATGTATTTAAAGGATAATTTGAGTTTCATGTTGCAGACCTCTGAACCGCTCAGATTAGTTCAGTGTTCAGGTGCGGTGTTGTGTTCACGGACACTTCAGGGCTTATGTGAGGAAGAAGATTGACTCCATCTACAGCCAACCAGACTCCATTGACAAAACTTTCTTTGTTCGTCTTTCTACAGTCTTTACAACAAACACCGACACTGGTTTGGTCAAAATAAAACACACAAAAGTCAAAGAAGTCAAATTTTAACTTTAACCTTTAAACCTAAATGTTATTTTTTCAATTACTTCTCATCTTGAACCACTGCAGGTCAGAAAAATGTTTCGATGAACTGTTAGTTGACTGGAAACAGAGGAATTAACTCTCACTGAGCTGCTTTCTATTGTGAGAACATTACAGAAGAAACTAAGGGACGTTTCCAACCAAAACCCATTTAATATAATGATTTTAACTTAAATTTCAGATTTCTTCTCATCTTGAACCACAGCAGACTGTAAATTAACTTAAAGATTCACATGTAGTAGTAGTAGTGGTTAAAAAACTTCACATTTTCTTTGCCAACTCGGCTTTTTAGGGCTTCAATTAATTATTATTTTTGGCTTTTTGTTGTGTGAACACTGCAGGCTCAACTACAACCAAGCGAGGAACTTTTTCAAACAAACCCCATTTTAAAAAAATCAAATTTTAACTTTAACCATGTTCATTTTCAATTACTACTCATCTTGAACAACTGCAGGTCAGAAAAATGTTTTATTTACCGCTGGTTGACTGGAAACAGAAACCTTTCTCACTGACAAAGAATTAATTCTGACTGAGCTACTTTCTATGAACACTACAGGAGTTTTTTGACCAAACCCTATTCAGACAAAATCTAATTTAACTTAAATTTCAGATTTCATATCATTTTGAACCACCACAGGTCAGAAAAAAATGTTTTGTTTTCACTGGGAGTTGACTGGAAACAGAGAATTAATTCTGACTGAGCTACTTTCCACTGTGTGAACACTACAGGTCAACTGCAACAGAGCAAGAAAAGTTGTCAACCAAATCAAATTTTAACTTCAACTATGTTAATTTTCAATTGCTTCTCATCTTGAACAACAGTGGGTCAGAAAACAAAACAAAAAAGCTGACTGACTCGTTTTAATATTTTCTGGAGGGGCTGTGATGTCACCGTGATGTCACTTCGGTGCAGCTCGGACTGTAAATGAACTCAAAGACCCTGAAAGTGAGTAAGAGAAGTGGTGAGATCATTCAACCGTTTATCAAAGGATGAAACACACACACAAAAACACACACACACACACACACACATACAAACACACTCCTACCATCCAAATCCTCCGAACGACACGCTCCTCTTCCTCCTCAGCATGGTCTCTCGCTTGCCCTCTCCTCCTCTTTGTCTTCCTTTTCGTCTTATTGTGTCTGGATTTTCCTCCCTCTCTCTCTCTCTCTCTCTCTCTCTCTCTCTGTATCTCTATCTCCCTCTCTCGTCTCTCTCTCTCTCTCTCTCTCTGTTCCTCCCTTCACTATCGTTCTATCTCCTCATCTCTCCACCTATAAATACTCTCGTCTCTGTCAGACGCCCTCCTTTACCGCCTCTCTCTATCTCTAGCGTGCTCTCTCTATTTATCCTCCCTCCTCCTGCCGTTAATGTTTCGCTCTTTCCCACTTCAATTCACTGCACACACAGCCAGAGAGAGAGAGAGAGAGAGAGAGTGAGAGACATCAAGACAGAATACAAATGGAGGTATACATGGTGTACCCTCTCTCTCTCTCTCTCTCCACCCTGACGAAGCAGAAAAGCCAGCAGAGACGCTGTCAGACTGAAAATTTATCATTCATAATAAATGGAGGTAAATGGACAAACGCACGTGGCAGTTTTGTTACGTAAAGGGTTCTTGGCACAGTTTGAACTCACACGAATCGGACAATTTTTTATTTATTTTTGTGACAGTAAATATCTTTTTTGTTCTTGTTTTGATGTGTTCACAGTTTGAAATTCACCAGAAAATGAACTCTAATCAACTTAAACCTGAAAATAAACGATTGTTTGAGTCATTTTTCAAGCAAAAAGATTTAGTAGTTTCAGCTTCTATAATGCGAGTAAATAACTATACATACATAGACATATGAAACGCCTGAATCATATTTTGTACCATTGTTCTCTGAAATTAAATAAATAAGCTAAAAAAAATAGAGAATACAATCAAAATACAACATATTTCTAATGTACATCTAGTATATCCCTTTTTCATCTCTCTCTTTTATTTAAATACAGGAAACAACAAGATTAGCGACAAAGAGATGGTTTCCCCACGTAGAGCCTCAAATCCCTCCTGGTCCCCCCACGTCTTCCCACCACCAGCCGACAACCATCCATCTCTGAACTCCTCCATCCATCTACGCCCTGATCTCTCTTCTCACCCCTCCATCCCTCGACCCTTCATCCTTTCATACCTATTACCTTCATCCCTCATTTCTTCATCCCTTCATTGCTTCATTCACTACCCTCATCCTTTCATACATATTCCCTTCTTCCTTCATTCTTTCATCCCTTTATCCCTCAGCCCTCATCCCTTCATACCCCATCCTTCCTTCCCTCATCCTTCATCGCTTCATAGCCCATCCTTCCTTCCCTCATCCTTCATCCCTTCATACCCCATCCTTCCTTCCCTCATCTTTCATCCCTATATACCCCATCCTTCCTTCCCTCATCCTTCATCCCTTCATACCCCATCCTTCCTTCCCTCATCCTTCATCCCTTTAACCCTCGACCCTCATCCTTTCATACCTATTAGCTTCATTCCCCATTTCTTCATCCTTTCATTCTCTACCCTCATCCCTTCATCCCTCGGCCCTCATTGCTTCATACTAATTTCTTTCATCACTTAACCCTTCATACCCCATCCCTCCTTCCCTCATTCTTCATGTCACAACCCTCATCCCTCCATTTCTCCATCCCTCGACCCTAAATCTATATCCATATTGGTAAGTGAAAGAGTCTATATAGTTATTATTAAATTGACTGTTTTCATGGAAAGAAAATCATTCACTCATTTTGATATGATCATCGTATCATTCTGGAGAAGTCTTTGAGATGGCAAAACATTTTTATATATCTAAAATCTCAGATACGACTTGTCATGTTAACCAATGTAGCTTTAAACTGCAGATTGGAATTACAATATTCAGATAAATTCTGTAAAAGGAGGTGAATACATGACTGTCATGTGGTGGAACATTTCCGAAGCAACAAAGATCAGTGAATAAAAGAGCTGTTTAAATGAGGACACAACAAATGCCTGTGTTTGTATAACGCTGTGCGTATGTGTGATTGTAGGAAACACAATGCAGCGCAGAGATTATCGTTTTTCCTCTAATTTGGGAGTTCTCAGGTTTAATTCTCTGTGAAAATCCTCCGGCAGCTGAATATATTTACATCTAATTACCACTGAAGGGATAATGGAAAGCAGAGTTTACAGAGAATAAAGTGTGAGCTGTGATCACATTATACAGCCAGAGATGAGGCTGGCATAGTCAGCCTTCCTTGAGTTAACGAACATGAATAAGTCTATCAGTGGAAACTGTTCATTACAGCCACGATACAAACAAACAACATGCTGATGATTTTTCTGTACCTAGCCTTGATAGTGGATAATGTGATGAGGACATTTCATTACAATCTGACCAGCTGAGTTACGTGTTTCTGGATGTTTCGGTGATACTGAACACTCTCAGTTAGCAGCATTTATAGTGCTCTATACTGCTGACTGCTTGCAAAATGTTGCCCCTGTGTGTGCACTTTATGGAAGCCCATTTTCGCCACTGTGATGGGAAAAAAAGCATCCTGTAAGTCGTTTTATTGAGAAACCATCTCAAATTAATGACTTAGTATCTCAGATTAATGGAACACTTTCAATTGAATTTTCAAGTCATTATTTTGAGGAGGTTTCTCATTATTTTAAGATACTAAGACATTATTTCGACATAATAAGTCATTATTTTAAGATACTAGGGCATTAATTTGACATGCTAGGTATTTTTTTTTTCATACTAAGTCTTTATTTTAAGATACTAAGTCATTATTTTGACATATTAAGTCATTATTGTTGGATACTAAATCATTGTTTGACACTAAGTCATTATTTTGACATACTACATCATTATTTTGAGGTCTTTCATTATTTTAAGCTACTAGTCCAGTCCTCATGAACATGTTGCATGTTTATAGTGCAGTAAACTGTATACATGTAATTTATTTTAATCAACCACATTATCCCACAGCAGCTCAGTATTTATTTACCACTGTCATTACTGTGGCTCTCCAGAGGACCACAGTAATGAGTTATGGGAGGTCCCCTGTCTGTAGCCTATACCGCCACCTTGTGTATAAGTAGTGAAGCTGGTTTGAGTATTTTTGGAAAGATGTGTATTGGCTGCATTATTATAGAATTATTTGCTGCCATATGAACCACACAGTAAGTAACACAGTGCCTCCATGACTGACAAATAGCCACGTCTTTTAAACTGAACCACTCCACTTTGTAGACAGTTTTCACAGCGTCAGGAGGACTTGCAGTGAAATCAGTAGGTATTTATGCTTCATGTTTGTAATGAAAGTCAACACGAACAGACATACTGAAGACAGTTATTCAGCATGTAGCTGTAGCATATGTGTCGAACTGTGTGATACCTCACCACTGCCAGGAGAGACAGACAGATAAATAATACCGACCGACCCCATGATGGAGTGCAGGAACATTTTGTTCTGATGTTGAAGGCCAGACGGAGCAGGTGGCCATAAACACAAACACACACAGGAACAGTGTCAACAACCTGTGAGGTGCAACAATTATAAAAAAACAAAAACAGCAACAATTATTCTTCTTCATCGTGGGGACTTCTGAAGACTTCATCTCAGAATTATAAAACATTCAGCCATGTTAGCAGCTCTGTGTAGACAGTGATGCTCTCACCTAATGCTAACATGCTGATATTTAGCATATATTCTGTTTTATTTGCTATTCACCTAAATGAAATGAAAAATGTTACAATATCAATGTTGCTGAATGGATTTTGTGGCATAAAGATACCATACATGTAGCAGAGTGGCGCAGCGGAAGCGTGCTGGGCCCATAACCCAGAGGTCGATGGATCGAAACCATCCTCTGCTAAGTGGATATT
This sequence comes from Argyrosomus regius, assembly GCA_946959425.1. Lineage (NCBI taxonomy): Eukaryota > Metazoa > Chordata > Actinopteri > Sciaenidae > Argyrosomus > Argyrosomus regius. The sequence continues at coordinate 10,854,513 of OX336896.1, forward strand.
GTCATACAGGAATGAATATCTTTTGCGTTTTGTTGGCCGTATGAAAAACAAGACATTGCGTTGATCTATGGCGAGCTGTTTCAGCCATTTATCACCACAAATTGAGAACATAATGAACACATTTATCAGCAACAAAAATAAGCGTTTGCTACGGCGTGGAATATTTAGCAGCTAAACAAACATTTTTCTCAGAAGTTGGTGGTTCTCAACCTTTTACCTTCAGAGACCTTTTCTATCACTAAGTAAACTGAATAACCTTATTCAGCATTCAGACAGAATCCAGCACTGCGATAATGCATTTTCTATTCATTTGAGTCAGGGTACTGCATTTTGTGGGCCGCTAATGGGGTGCCCCCCCAAAAAACACATCAACCTGCAGCAAAGAAGTTGAGGTGATCCAACTTTTTGGAAAAACACAGTCCGACGTTACAGACGCCAATCAGACGATCAAGTTGGTTTGTGTTTGATGGTTTGAGAGTGGGCAAGGGAGAAAGCGAGCACTGGTCTCAAAACGTTGACAGTGAATGAGAGTGAGCAGCATTGAATACAGCGGTTACGTTGAACACTTGAGCATGGTGCCTGACCCCTACAAAACGTGGCAATTCCCCAGAACACCCGATTCTATCTGAATGTGGCCTTGTGTTCCTTTTTCTGTAACATAGATATTTACTTTGAAAAATGAGCACTTACTCGCTGCGAGCAGGGTTCGAACCTGCGCGGGGAGACCCCATTGGATTTCAAGTCCAACGCCTTAACCACTCGGCCATCACAGCTTGAAGGCCCATCATGTTGTTTTCTCAGGAGTGGGTGGAGACCAAAAATTGAGCTACAAGACTGGAAACTGGACTAGTAGAAAGCACTCAAGCCTATTTGTTGTATATTAGAGTCTGATTAATGTGAGATTTTTGAGACTGATACTGATTTTAGAAGATGAAAATTCACTTCATTCAATTACTAATATGGCAGATTTACCCCAGCTCTCATCTTCTCTCTGTTCCTTCACTCCCATCCTGCTTCCCTCTCTTTCTTTTTCTTCTTTATTTCTCCCTTTTATTAATTTTTTTATTGTGTGACAAAAGAAAAAAAAACACAAAAACGTGACATAGATGATAAACATGATCGACATAATGGACAGCTACACAGACAGTAACATAAAGCAGTTACGACGATGTAAATGATGATATGATGATGAAGGTCAGAGAGTAGGGGTAAGATTAAAATAATAAAGTAATTAACATTACATAATATAGTGATGAGGAGTAAGGTCAGAGTGGACCAAATCAAGTAATTCTTCTTTGTGGTTTAACCAAAGCAAGCAATAACAATATTTTAAAGCAATGAATGGATAATACAGCTAAAGAAAAACCCAAATTGAAGTGTGTGTGTGTGTGTGTGTGTGTGTGTGTGTACGCGTGTGTAAAATATGATATGTGACAAAAGCTGCCACGATTCATCACCTGCCTCCAAAATCAGCCAGTAGTGAAATTGCAATAGCCAAGTTTCAGCCAGTAGAGGGAAGTAGCTGCGCATATTTATAGCATATGTGATTGTTGAAATAGCAGTTACTTTTATTGAAAATTTGCTAGTTAATGTCTTCTCTGTAATATTTACACTTCACAGAGTCATCCCACGGGTCAGATTGGACCCTCTGGTGGGCCGCTTTTGGATCACTGGCCATATGTTTGACAGCCCTGCTTTAAATACTTTGAACTTAACTGTGAAGATTTGGACGTGAAACAGTCAACAACACTACTAAATATACAAACTGGAAGAAGTGGTTTGGTTTGGTTGCACTTTAAGAGCAATTCTATGGTTACTATTTATCTTTGAGAGGGTGAATGTACGTGTGAGTGTTTGTACTTGTGGCATATTTAACGTTTTTTTCTGTTGTATATGATGCAACAACAGCATCATATCTCTGCACTCTATCTTATTCTATTCTCACCTGGTAAAAAAACGTTGTTCACTTTGAAAAGTGATCACTGATCCGCTGCGAGCAGGGTTCGAACCTGCGCGGGGAGACCCCATTGGATTTCAAGTCCAACGCCTTAACCACTCGGCCATCGCAGCTTACGTCACAGTAACAATACGCCGTACAATTTATTCCCGCATAGTAGGGTACCGTGCTGATCTTCGTGGTCTAACATCCACTATATCCGCTCCGTTTCCAGCTCAGCACGTCGTTGTCCATGATGTAGGACCGTCCAGGATGTTTTCCCTCAATAAAGCAGCCATTTCAAACTTTCCGCGTTGACATAAAGTTCATTACTCGACAAGCATTCAGTGAATGAGTGAGTCAGACGGCGGGTGAAAGTCTCACCAAACAGTTCGGGAGTATTTACCTCAATGTCAGGTGACTGTCAGGTAACGAAAACACGATTAAATCCGAAGGAATGGCGGCAAATCTATTTAAATTAAACCCAAGATGGCGTCTTGCTTTTACGTCGGCCAACGTCGATGTGTGGCGGGAAACTGTACTACAAACACTGAAGTTCTTTTGTTAAAACTATGGTTCACCACCTTTTATTTTTAGTATGAGCAGATGAAGGAGAACATATCTACAGTTATGCATATATACCTTTTAAATATGTATATAGTTAGTTTTTATGTTTATATTCAAATTCCTCATGTGTGTACACACACGTGGCCAATAAAGATTCTGATTCTGATTCTTTTTTGGGACATTATTACTGGACCTCTACTTCATTACTGCTCACTAGCTCACTAAGCTCTTCAGTTGCAGTTACTGTGCAAAATCAGCCATTATACACACATATTATTAGTAGGGTTGTGAACGATAAACCAATGCGACCGGATATTCGGTTTAACAAGTGAGAGATATGGCTGCGTCGGTAGCAGACTCCTAAATCGATACGAATTAGCCATGAATTCCCAGATGAATCGGTTGTAGAGTCATGGATCGGGTATCGCCAGACTTGGAATCGGTTGGCGGCTTCACACACTTTTGGGAAAATCCATCGGGCCCGTTCGCAGCGCGTTGCGTGAGCGTGGCATATTTGGTCCGTCCTGCACGCGACTTCAAACCCACCGGGAGCATTTCAGAAGCGTTTAGCCCGCCAGACTTTGTTTACTTGCTCAGATTTGGCCATTTTCCCGGTGTATGTTCTTCTAAACATGCTTCTACGTGTGTAAATATGCTACGTAGTTAATTAGTTTCGCTTTTGTTTGTTTTTACGACCGGCAGTTTGCACGGGGTATTTTATTTTGAAAATCCATCGGATTCTCTCCAACAAATGATGTTGATTCAGCCAGACTTTTTTGGTCCATGTCTAAAAATAAATACATTGACATGTGATTTTGTTGTTGTTCTTTTTTTAAATTTTATTTTTGCCAGTGCCATAAAGCAACAATGCTTGGGGATATGTGGTCTTTTACATATTTGAAAAGAAAATATTGTACTGTACTGTAAGATAGTCACTTTCATAGAATTGGCTTCTTTATTTTTATAAAATATCTACAATAAATATTAACCGTAGAATCAAATCAAATCGTATCGTTCTTACACTGTATCGATTCGTATCAATCGGTCTGTGATAAAAGTATATTGTTTTTGAATTGTATCGTAACCTGTGTATCTAGATGCGTATCGAATCGTTTATCACAGAGAGATGTGCAACCCTAATTATTAGACGAATTAAAAGAAGTACAAACTGAACCTTTCTACAACTGAGTGGACAACAATTTTCATCAACATCATGGATGTAGTTCAATTTCACATTAATGCAGAGCATAGGTCAAATGGTTTGTTTTTCTTGTTGTCATTATTAGCATTATTAGTTAATTAGATGACCCATAAAATGTCGAAGAATAGTCCTACGTTGAACTCAAATACCAGTTTCGCGCCACATCCAGGAATAAAAACGGCGTCCAGTGCCCTCGTGCACGTTGGGTGGGGATGTAGCTCAGTGGTAGAGCGCATGTTTCGCATGCATGAGGCCCCGGGTTCAATCCCCGGCATCTCCATCTTTTACTGTTCATGTTCACGAATATGTAAAATATGAAGATATGGCCCATTTCCATAATGTTCTATTCAGCTTCACAAAGATGCCATCCATGTTAATGAAAAAAAATAAACGGTTGTTACTGAAAAAGCACTGGTTCCACTGGGGCTCGAACCCAGGACCTTCTGCGTGTAAAGCAGACGTGATAACCGCTACACTATGGAACCTGCTGCCATGAGTTTTTCCGTATGCTTTTACATAAGTGAACATGTAATGTTTGAGCAACGCATTACCATTGTGACACCGCACAAAGCAGATCAGTCACAGGAGACATTTTACTGCACAACATGTACCTTTTACTTTTGATACTGAGCATATTTAACTGTGAATTCTTCTGTGCTTTTACACAAGTAAGATTTTGAATGTAATGCATGACTTATACTTGTTACAAAGTGTTTTTACATTGTTGTTTGGTACTTTTTTTTAAGTAAAGGATCTGAATACGTGTTCCACCTCTGGTTAAAGTAGTACATGAATGTTGTACTTCTACACCACTACATCATTTTCAGTGTAAATGCTTAATAATAGTTGTAATTTACATCACATCCATCCATCACTTTTCTGTAACAGCTTATCCTTATCAGTGTCATATGAGCTGGATACCTGGATACAGATACAGATTATGTGAGGATCAGGTGTTCAGGTGTTCAACTAACAGGAAATAGAGGTGATAAGGTAATAAGGTGGGTAGGGCATTTTAAAAAAGAGAGACGTGCACTGTACCTACAGCTGCCATTCAACACGAGGAGGTGTCGCTCTGCAGGTAAGCTTACCTGTCTGTCTGTCTGTCTGTCTGTCTGTCTGTTTTCTCACTGTCTTCTGATTTACTCTGTTTTTAAATTAGCTTAATTAATGTCATTCAGTTTAACAAACAAAACACTATATAATTCCTGATCCTGATCTATAACCTATAGTAAAGCTTATACTTTCATTTAATTTCCTACTTTTCCACCTTCACTTACCTGCCTTTAAGATAACTCACCATTAATGTACATTATGATTGTTATTTTCTTCACACTTGTTGTCATGTATTTTATGGCTTACAGTTGAGGGAAATCAACTTAACTCTAACAGGACTAGAATCAGCCTTTAAAAACTCACCTTGTGTATTTTATGTTTGAGTATTGAATGTAATGTAATGTTTTTTTATATATAAGATAAGATTTATTATAATCAAATTTTTTATCTTATTCTCCCTTTTAAGTGACAAAAAAGATGATTCATAGTTTGAGAAAACAGGTTTTGTTGTCATGTTGAAGACATTCTGCTCCAATCAGACTATTGGTTTTTATGTGAAAAACCAATGCAATTTATGCAATGTAGGTAGGTGGAACTTAAGCAAAGCATTATTTTTGCGGGGTCTGTAATGGAGAAATAATAAATTAAAAATTAAAAATATAAATGAAAATTCATGCAAAGAACTTGGAGAAACCTGGATAGTCTTTTTGTCAGTTCACAGCACGTCAGCTAAACAAGCTAATTTATCAACAATTCAATGAATATGAAGATAAAAGCTTCCAATAATAAATAAGTAATGAATAATATTCACTTTAGTTTAACTTTAGTTTCAGCTGCTCTCTCAAAGAAATTTCCCAATAGGTCTACTCAGAATTGTTACAAAATTAGACCTGTAAAATGTATAAAGTGTTACTATAAACCCTGCTGCTAAAAAATTGCTTCAAAACAGCCTGGAAACATGTCATCATATCAGTTACTGGGTGTTATTTTAAATTAGCTTAAGTTATTGTTACCACCATCACTAAAATGGACAAAAAGCTGCTTCTTTTTTGAACATTCAACTGATTTCTGCTCAAGTTAAACACAACAGGACGTTTCCTCGTCAGGTGCCGATAAAAGTAGATCGTGACCTTAAACATGAAAGAGTGCAGTGTTGTTGTTTTTTTCTGCGTCTGTGAATGTGTTTACTGTAGGGCTACAGATGTGTCATGTGACAACACCCACACTAACTGTCGCATTCGCTCATTTCCAAGTCAAATATCAGCAAGATAAACAAATGAGCTCTCATCAGAATCAGGAATCCTGCAGAGGAAGATTTACCAAACATCTGTTCAGTCAATATATCTATGTATAATTATATCATTAGTATTATTATAAAACCCAACCAAGTAGTTCTGGTGCCTAAACCCAACCAAGTAGGTGGTGCCAAAACCTAACCAAGTAGTTTTTGTACCTAAACCCAACTGAGTTGATGGTGCCTAACCCCAACTATAAAGTTTTGGTGCCTAACCCAACCAAGTAGTTTTGGGGCCTAAACCCAACCCAAGTACTTTTGATGCCTAAATTGAACTGAGTTGTTTTGGGACCTAAACCCAATCACGTAGGTTGTGCCTAAACCCAACCTAGTAGGTGATGCCTAAACCTAACCGAGTAGGTGTTGTCTAAACACCAACCAAGTAGTTCTGGTGCCTAAACCCAATTAGACTATGACCATTTCACAACATTAAAGACATATTTATTATACCAGGATGATGAAGTAATGTTGTCCTTTCCTGCCATTAACAGATGAAATCTGACACTGAATTTGACATTGAATAAAAAATCAAAACTTAGAGGCAGAATACCTACTGTGCTTACCCTTGTGTCAAGTATAAACTGCCTAAAGACAGAATAGCTGCATGTTTTTTGTCAGATTGGTCCGTACGTAAAGCTGTCACCATCATGTCCGACATAATGGCTTCCTGTCAGGAGTTTGAGGTGACAGTCCACACCTCACCTGGTCCCACCTGTGGAACTTTCAACCGCCTATGGCTCACTCTAATTGGCTTGCAGGGGGAGACTCCACCCATCACCGTGAACAAAGGTGATCATCATCTCTTGCCTGGATCGGTGAGTTTCATCATGTTTCCACAAAGAGACCACTTAGTGACTCTTCAGATGTCTCTCAACTGAAAACATATTGAAACAAATTATTCAAATTGATCATACAGCAACAATAACCAAACTAAAATATTCAGTTTGAAGGTTATTTATTGACTATTTACAGATAAATTGTCTTCCAAATTTTGACAATCTCTTCCTCTGTGCTGACAGATGTGTCCAATTCGTGTCAAGGCCAACACTCCTCTAGGTTGTCTGGTTCTGATTCGGCTTCACCTGGAGGCTCAGACAGGATTTCCGGACCTGGACTGGCACTGCAGCCGGGTGGAGGTACGCAGGCTGGCAGACAGACAGGCTGAGGAAGGAGGGGAAGGCGGGATGGGACCTGAGGATCCAGAAGTACAGGTGTTCCTGTGTGACAGGTGGCTGCGGACAGCAGATGCTGACGTAGAACTGCGGAGTGGAAAGTGTAAGATTAATATATGATTTTTCAAGATCCTGCTGAGGAGGTCTGCCAAGACTCTCTCTTCAATCTGTGTCATAAATTCGAATAACTCTGAGACTGAAGAACAGAACACCTTACACATTTTACCACAAAATTTGAACTTGAGGATCTTTGATGCATTATGTAACAATTAGATGACTTAAAATAAAAACTGGCTCATGTGAGAAGTACAATGTTTAAAAAAAAACACACACACAGTACGTCTCAATGAAGAACTTTTAAATTTGTGCAAAATTCAACCAGTTCTTTCTGTAAATGTTACCTAGAATTCCCATTCACTCAGGAATGTTGTAATTGATTACTGCTTGTAAACAGTTTTTTACACTTAGTGACTTGAGAGAAGTTATTCTTATTTTCATACCATTATTCCTCCCTAGTGTGCTTGCTGAAGGACGAGAAAGAAGACACCCTGAAGCAACAGCGACTCAGAGAGCTGCAACATCAACAGAAGCTCATCAGGTGAAACAGCAAACAAACATATCTGGTATCTTTGGAAATGTTGAGCTCTACATTAGAATAAAGTTCGGAGGGTTTGAAGGCCAACCCACAAAGGCCAGCCCAATCTTGGAACCCATTGGCTATCCAGAAAACAGATAAGGAAGACCAAGGCCAAGACTTTCTCTGATCCCATTAAAAACTTAATATGCGAGAATGATGAGATTTCAGCTAATAAACAGATATCATATATACAAAAAAGTCCAACAAAAAGCTAAATGATCATCAAACAATAGCAATTAAGTTCAGAGATTACGTTTTGATCAATCCATTCCGCCTGTTTTGTTGGATTTCTTCGACTTAAGTGTAAGTTGTCCATCAGGAAAGAGACCCTGCTCTGTTTCAGTGTTATCAGAGTGTATCTCACATGTGTGCCTTTAGAGCCAAATAAACTGAGACTTTTCACATCTGAGCGGTAGATTATATCCTCATATTGAGTGTCAATTTATGACAGGGAAGCCCAAGGCTCCTGTGATTGATGGGATGAGATTAATACATCCCATCACCCAGCTGGGTGGCACTGGCACAGAGTGCTTACTGATGTATGATACAATTTCAGGATTCGCCCTCAGGACTCTGAAAGCAATCATCTGTCACGACCAGCCAGACTTTATTGATGGCATCTGACTTTTCACTTTCTTGGTAGAGCTGTCATGTCTGGCGATGGGTTTCCATCCGTCTGTTTTTATGTGCATTTTTCATTCATGGATAAAAGTATTGGAGAATTACTGCCATTTTCCTTTCTGGATTTTATCAAAATTTGGTTAAAAGTTGCAATGCGTTTGGATGGAAAACCTGACTTGTGACTGACAAAGCCTCTTTGGTATAGAATAAAACATGCAATCAACACAAACAGTATTGTAACACCTAGAGTTCACAAAAGGAACTGCATGTCAATATAGTCAGGGTGCCCAATGTAATTTTCCTTTCACAGGTATAAGTTTCTGCATGCAAATCTTTATTTCAGAAAACTCAACACTGACTTATTATTTTAACCCAAACCTGATCCTTTTCTGAACCTAACCAAGTTGTTTTGTTATCTGAACTGAAACAAGTCATTTTGTTTAAACCTAAGCAACAAAGTACCTACTACAACCTCATAGTTTTGAGATAACTTTTATTGTCTGATTATTGCAGATGGCGTAAGTTCATTGATGGTGCTCCACAGTGTGTTGACCTGAACAGTCTGTCTGAACTCGGGCCGAACCTCAGCTACACACACCAGAGGTGAAGTCACACACTTAATGTACGCTCTAATTGAAGTCCTTTCAGGGTGGGACGGATGCTAGACAGGCTCAGGACAAATACAAGTCTGTGTTGTGTCTGTTTTTTGTCCTCAGTCCAGTCAATAACCTGCACTTCCTGAGAGGCTTTGTTGGCCGTGTGGAGGCCTGGATGAGTTTCACAGAGCTGGACATGGTTTTTGCCCACAGTGGACACCAGAACAAGATTGCCAGTAAGAAACAAAACAATACACATTCAAACAATCATCAAACATCTGCTGCTGCTGGTGAAGAGGCAAATCATTAAGTAAACTCTTGATGTCGTTTCTTTGGATGCCAAAGTTCAACCATCATAAATGTTTAAGTACTTGAGTACTCATTTCACTGTTTTAGTGCAACAAAACACCACCGAAATACACCAAAATGTGCAACTTTTGGAAATGATACAACCTGTAAAGTTCAATGACCCATTCAGAATGCTGGGAAAACCTTTGTCTTCTGTCACAGGGTTTGTTAAGGCTCACTGGATGGAGGATTGGTATTTTGGCTACCAGTGTCTGAATGGCTGCAATCCTCTGTTGGTGCGTCAGACCCGCATCCTCCCTCCAAACCTGTCCATCACCTCTGACATGATCCACCCTTTCCTGCCTGAAGGCTCGTCCCTTGAGCAGGAGCTACAGGTATGCATGGCATTCTCTGGCTTCCAGCTGTTTTTGGATGCCATCTGTTCACTTTATTACAGCTGTTCTATCGTGACAGAAAGGGACAGTTTACCTGTTGGACTACGAGATTTTGGACGGCGTCCCAGCGAACATGGTCAACGGGGAGCAGACATATCTCTGTGCTCCACTGTGCCTCCTCCACCTGAACCAACAGGGACAGCTGCTCCCCATTGCCATCCAGGTGAGCTCCTTTTAATACAGGCAGAGCTGCTGGTGAAAAGCAGATAGTGTTTTAGATTTTTCCTTGTCTTAATTTGCAGATCAGTGTAGTTACTCATTGAAGCCCTTAAAGTCCCCATGAAACATTAAGTCTGTAAATCGCCCCACTCATGTAATGGTATTCCCTGTTGGTCTCAGAGGCTGTGCTTGAACCAGGTCCAGTCAAAGTTCAATATTTCCAATAGAAATGCAGCAGAGTAGAAGTATAAAGTAGCATGAAATGGAAATACTAAAATACCACACATTTGTGCATTACTTGAGTCAATATACTTTGCTACATTGCACCACTGTCAATCAATCAATCAATGTCTTCTTCAGTTGCAGCAGACACCTGGTCCTCAAAATCCAGTCTTCCTGCCCTCTGACGGTTGTGATTGGCTGTTGGCTAAGATTTGGGTTCACAGCGCAGACTTCCAGTGTCACCAATTGTCCTCCCACTACCTGAGGACTCACATGCTGGGGGAGATGTGCTGCGTGGCCACACTGCGACAGCTCCCGGAGATTCACCCACTGCACCAGGTAATGCTGAAAATCGCTGCAAAAGTTGCCAAAGTTTTTGAGTTGAGCTTTAGATTTTGGTTTAATTCACCTAGAAACCAAACAATACACCAGGTTGGGTCTCTAAATGTTCCCACATGAAAATCATTCTGTCTTTGTTTTGTTCTCAACTTCTGTGATTTGTTGGTTTTGTGGACAGTTGCTGATGCAACACGTCCGGACGTCACTACAGATCAACATACAGGCCAGAGGCTCGCTGCTGGCTACTAACGGTGTGTTTGATAAGGTACGTCATCACCTGTAACAGAAACATTAAAGAGGAGTAAGTGTGATCTGGTTCAGTGTGGTGATCTGTACTTGTGTTTGTCTCGTACCTCCAGGCGATCGGCTCTGGTCTGGAAGCGTTACCTGTTATCATCTCTCGGGCGTCAAAGAGGATTTGTTATCGAGGTCTGTGTGTCCCTGACGACCTGATAGACCGTGGTGTGGACAAACTGCCACAGTGCTACTATGCCCAGGATGCACTGAGAATCTGGGACATACTGTACAGGTACATACAAACAAACGCACCTCCACCAGGTGATTCGACCAGCTGAGATATGATAAAGAACACTTTCAAGTTTAAATAACAGAAGATGATTTCGATTTTATTTTGAGTCGTTGAATTTTTCCCCTGCAGCTCAAATGTGATGGCAGCAATCACATTTATCGTTTTAGGCAGTCTCTGAATCCTCTCTTAGCTTCTCTCTTAGCTTCATTCTTGTTCTCCCGTCTGCTTCTCCAAACTGTCAACTACTGTAGGTAATACACTGGATAAGTACGTCATACAACCACACAAAAAGAACCTGAACTATCCCTTTGATATCACAGTTTTTCAAGGATAATGAAATCGACTCCATTATTCTTAAGTTTGGCTGCTCAAATGTGACAGTCTGCTTCACCAGCTATGATCACTGCATGCATTGCAGGAGATAAACTCTGTGTGTGTTTGTATCAGGTTTGTGGTCAACTGGGTGGACCTGTATTACATCGGAGACGATGATGTCCAGCAGGACTCTGAGCTTCAACACTGGATCACCGACATCAACACACACGGATTCAGACAAGACTCAGGTATGTGTTTATCTGTAATCTGTACCCTCATGTTGTTATGGAGATGAAGCACAAATTAAATGGTGATGTTTTGAGTTTGTGTCTCCTCTCGTCCTTCAGGTTTCCCTCAGTCTTTCCAGACCAAAGCAGAATTGTCAAAGTTTGTCACCATGATCATCTTCTCCTGCTCAGCTCTACATGCAGCTGTTAACTTCTCCCAGGTGGGTGACGTCTCACATGCCTTCCATCTTGATTTTCTCTTGATGTCATTGCCCACAGCACAGAGAAGAACATGAGAGATGACATTTAAAACAAGTTTGGAGGTTTCCAAATTCCAAATCAATCAATCAAATGGTTTCATTTCACATTTAATTCAATTTCATGTTGGCATTATAGACGTCACCATCTTGTTTGTTGGAGCCAGAAGTGACTGTATTTGGATTAGCACATGGACCTGTTAGACGACATACTGCGAGTTGGGCTGTGCTTGGTTTTGACCAAAGCAGAAAAAAATGTCATCTTGGCTGGTCACAAATGTTCTTGTAGCTTAGCTAAACAGTTACTAAAATATGTCAATGTGGTAACAGAATCTTGATTCATATTTGATCACCACTGCCCAGTTTGAGAGATTGATTTAAGTGTTGTGATGCAACGTGTGTTGCACTGGATGGACTCACTTAGAATGACTTGTCAATCTCAAAGTAACCATGCCCTAAAGCATACTCTGCTTTATCATCTATTTTACTCTAAATGGGACCATAATTTACAAAATAAAGATTATGCTGTATGATAGAAGACTTGAAACTAGAGATTGAAACCATAAACTCATGATGAAACTGTTTACTGATGTAATAAATCAACTGAGAAGTAGACTAATTTCTCCATAAGACTCAATACAATCCCAACTTAGTGTTGCTAAGAATGCAGGTCCACTCATTATACTGTCAATGAATGAAATATATATTTATTTATTGTTTAAATAAAAATAAATAAATAATCATAGTTCCTCCTCCAGTTGGATTTCAGCCTCTGGATGCCAAACTGTCCGGCCTCAATGAGGCGTCCTCCTCCCCAGGTCAAAGGCGCTGTGACAGAGGATGACATCATAACCTTCCTGCCGGACGTGAGCTCGACCTGTCGCGTCCTGATGGTGTTGGCTCTGCTGTCGCAGCCTACCACCAACTTTGTGAGACTCCACCCACCCACATCTCATCAAGCACACCCTGTATTGATTAACACGTCATAAAACATTTCTATGGGATTCATAATACTCAACATTTAATTATGCATAACTTCAAGCCTTAATATAATTTAAATGGGTGAGCTATATAGAAATTCACGGTCAGTACAGTTGTAAATTAGCTATAGAGACCAAAATTGTTTTTTGTACCAGGCTGTAAACATGTTTATTTCTGCTGTGAAGTTGGACATTTTAACATGGGTGCTTATGGAGATTGATTCGTTCTGTAGCCAGCCTCAAGTGGCCGTTTGAGGAACTGTAGTTTTTGGCACTTCCCTGTTGGCTCAATTTCAGAATCACAGATCATCCTCTGTGTGTCTCCCCCTGCAGGTTCCTCTGTGTCACTACAAGGAGGCCATTTTCAGAGATGGCGCCCACCGCCAGCTGGTGGGGGAAGTTCAGGCTGAACTCAAGGCCTTTTCTGATTACATCACAGAGCGCAACAGCAAATTGGAGCTGCCGTATGCTTACCTCTGTCCTGAACACATCGAGAACAGCATCGCCATTTAAATCACATCTTCAGCATTATTCAACAACGGTGAAAAAAGAAATTCAATCAACTAAACAGCTGTGTGTGATTAGCTGTGATTTCAATATTTATCTTCCTGTTGAATCATCTTCATTTTATTGTTTGAACCTTTGACTTATTTCCTCCGTCAGACAAAAACAAGTTCATTTTACTACATTGTTGACATTACGTTGCTGATATAACACGTCTGAGACAAAAATATCTGTTTTTCTTCTGTAAAAATAAACTGGTAGATGGTTGAAATTGTGTCTACTTCAGATTTATTTTTATTAAGACTTACGTTAACAAAACCGCTGATTCATTTTCTTTTGATTGATTTTTCATCCACAGGGATCTGTGGAGAGTTTCAAGTGTCTGAAAATTGATTTTGATGGAAATGAACAGAAAGAAGAACCAAAAGCTTACAAGAAAGAAAGAAAAACATAATCTGAAACACTGCAACTTGTTTTGGCAATAATATGAAATAAAACAGTTTGTAGTAAATGTACTTTTTATAAACCCAAACACTTGGAGCCTGAAGCTGCAATTTTCTTGTGATCATTTCCTCTATTCTTCCTCTATTTTTCACTGATGAAAACAAACTCACATAGGCCATATATCTGCAGTTTGTGAGGAACAATCATTCAGGAAACAGGCCTCAGGTTTGATTCTTTAAAAAACTGCAGAATAACATAGCAGAATATGCTTCAAACTACAGAGCGTTACATTTATTATTATTTGATTTAAATACATTTACATGCAGTATGTGCGTTTGTTGTTTCTTTGCATTCTGAAGGCACGCCTGTCTAAGATGAAAACATTAATAATACAGCAGCGGTACTGAAACTACAGTAAAATGACATAAAATAGTCAACTCATGTCCATGAATTTGTCTGTCATCTGTGAGGCTAACATTAGCTCAAGCAGCTAACAGCTAGCTGTTGCAGTACAGGTCACCAAGCCAAACATCATTCAAATTTTAACAGCACTTATTACTCGACATTGAGAACTACAGTATGAAGCTGTTATTAGTAAGTATGATGCCACTTTTGCAACAAGGAACTGTAGTCATGCAAGCAGCCCTGTGAGGCTGTACTGCTAAACATCAGCATGCTAACATGCTCACAATGACGATGCTAACATGTTGATGTTTAGCGTGTATAATGTTTATACAATGTTCACCATCCTACTTTAACCGTTGACTGTATGTAAAGATGGAGAAACATGACAGCTCCAACCTTCTGGTGGCTGGTTTTATACCCCGCCCCCTTAATTTTGCTGATACATTAGATTTCAATTTGTTATTTCACGCTATAAAAAGGGGGTTTCATATCATGACTGACAGCTGGTTGTGTGGGCAGGACTTGATACTCCACCCCCAATCACTACTGTTCAGACTCTGGCTCCAAATGACGCCACCAGAACAAGAAGGCAGCGGCCGTAGGCCTATACGAAATATTTGGCTTAATTTTGTACAGTGGGAGAAAATGGAGACACGTTGTCCATCTTTATATACAGTCCATGTGTTTGGCATGTTAGCATTGGCTAATTGGCATTAAACACAAAGTAAAGCTGAGGCCAATGGAAACGTTAGTTGATTTCGATTTGCAGGTTTTTGGCAAATTAAAACGTTGAGGGGAACATGAAGGTCTGAACCGTCACAATCCCCTCAGTGGTTGTCGAGATATGACCAAGACAGACAGACAGACAGATAGACAATGCCCTCTGTAAAGCTACACCGCTACACAACTAAAAATACTACGCATTTCTGAAGTATTCAGAAAACACATCTGATGTAAACAGTTCATGTTGAGGAAGGAAACAGAAAACTGTGATCAGTTGTTATAGGAGACATTGAATTGTATTAACACATGACATCGATGACATTAAACATGTCAATGAAGTGTTGAAACCTGTTGATACTGATTATGAACAGACAGACTGATAACACTGAAATAAAAGGTGAATTCAGCAACTTCTCCCTGTGTGTCTCTGTCTCACCTCGAGTGTCCCTTTAAATAATATAGAAACATGATAATACATCACAATGTTGTGTTCCAGTCGCTTTCTTTACCAGATGAAAGTTTCTTGTCTTTGTGTTCCTGTTTCAAGTTTAAGTGTTTTTTCCACAAAAGCATGAGGCAGCAGGTTAAGAAAATTTAAATATGAAGAAGAGAAGCTGAAGTCCTTCATCTGTGAGTTTACGCTGTTACATTTCAGTTTATGTTTCTATGTTCTGTTTTTGTTTCGTTTGTTGATTTGTTTTCCAAATTAAAAAATAAAATTCTTCTTTAGAAGCCTCTCCTCACTGTGTTCTTTCATCTCCTCCTTCCTTCCTTCCTTCCTTCCTTCCTTCTTTCCTTCCTAGCTGACAGGATCCACCACCAGGACTTTACACTCCCTCTTGGCGATCTTGTCCAGCGACAGCAGCGTTTTGTCCTGTGGTGGCAGGTAAAGCGGACGACCAACCGGAGAGCCAACAGGAGGAGTGATGGCCCGCCGCTCCATGGCACTGCCCGTCCTGACACAGATACAAACACAAACTTTATTACCCAGAAACCCAAAGTGAAACTGTAACAATGTTTGTTTTGTCCAACCAACAGTCCAAACCTCAACATTATTACACATATTTAAATGATTCACAGGAAAAGCAGCAAATCTGAAATCATGAAATATTTTCTCTCTCTGTTACCTCATGATGTGGGATCGAGATGGCTGCTGGTGGGAGAAGGACTGAGATCGACCCAGACTTGCTTGGTGCCGGTCCAGCAGGTCTCGAACCGCCGGGCTGGACGGGCTGTTTTTACCTGCGTGGTGATGGGAGAACATGACACATTTAACAGAGCTACACTGTCACATCTGTTGTCATCTTATTGAAGGTCTACACTGAAGTTCACAAAGACTGACAGTTCAGTAGGTTTGAACAAAGTTTGGGAAAACAGGATGAGCTGCATTGTGCCCCTGAACTATTGTTCTTATTGATGTTTAGCTATTATTTATGTGTAAAGTCCATGTGTATGTTGAAGCAATAGTTATGTTTCTAGTTCTATTAGTTTGTTTTCAGCTAGTTTGTTGCAGTTTGTGGCAGGGATAACGCCGTAACAGCTGAGTTATGGACCGATACAAGTGTGTTATGACTTATCAATAATGCTGTAAGTTGTTAATATTTAAATAAATCGTTGGTCCCCATTGCATCGTGATTAAATTGGGTTTTTTAAACCACATTTCAATACAATCCATCACATAGTTACATAGTTGTTGAGATGTTTGTCTGGAACAAAGTAGAGGACCATCCATAGAGCTCTGCTGCTAACATGGCTAAAAATCAACATGTCAGTGCTCTCTGCTCGGAAAGACGCTGTTTCTAAATCACCTCAAACATTAGGTGAGGCCCATCATGTTGTCCCAACAATACCTGTCTTCTCGTTTACCTACTTTCAGATTTAAATGGAAAAAATTATGTTTTCATCTTACGTGACAGTGGCCGAGCATCAGGTGGAGGGTTGGAGACCGACGCCGTGAACTGAAGCTTCAACTTCATGTGCTGACTCAGCTGTACAGACAGAGAGAGTGTTAATGAGAGGAGGAAGGAGATGAAAAGAAATTTGGATTTTCTATGTGAGGTAAAGAAATATCTAGTCAGGTACTTTATTATTTTGTTATTTTCATTCTTGCCTAAAACAAAGTCTCTGAAACCATCTCTGATCAGCTTCATACTTTAAATGTTTTTTCACTTCAGTCGTACCTCGTACAGTCCTGGTTTGAGGATCTGGAAGGCCACGCTGAAGGACAGAGTGCTTCCTTTCCGACAGTGCCCGAGGTTACTGAGAGGAGTGTGACAGACCACAGCAGCCAGCGTTGTATCTTCGCTTTGACCACGACCTGAACACACAGGCACACATATTTGTCTTTAGTTTTTAATCTGGCAGAGTACAAAAGCATTTCAAAAGCTCAGAGAACAAAACATGTTAGTTAATCAGTTACATCCTTTGAGTTGAATCAAATCTACATTAACTCAACCAGCCTCAACTGTCTGTTTTGGGATGAGGCTGGTGTGTGTTTTCACTTCAACCCTCAAACAAAGTAAAGACTAAACAACATGTCTTTACTGTCCAAAAAGGTTTAAAACTGTCTGGTCCTCACAAAAAGTACAATATCACGCATACACTGACCTTCCGGGGTCCAGACGAGCCGAACAGCCAGGAAGTCCTGCAGGTTGTTGAGCAGAACATATTTGACCTTGAAGTGTTCCTTCACCTTGACGGTGCTCGGACAGCTGGCCGTCATGACGAACCGCGGCCGGTCCAGACGGATACTGGGCAACCTGAGAAAGACGAGGGGTGGTTCATTTCAAACAGACAGAAATCGCCACATTTTAGTGCCCACATTTAACCTACAACACGCCTGCATTAAAATTAATAAAACATTTTCTACACACAGTATGTGGCAGAATTAAGACTATCAGGATTCTATTAATGTTTCTATCATACTTGAATTGTTTCTTTTTACTTCATTGTTTTTAGTCTCCTCTGTCCCTGTCCCAGATCCATGCATTTCCTAGGAGCTTCTCCATCCATCCACTAGATGTCCCCAGTCACCTGCTCACCTGTTCCTCATTCCTCAATTGCCTCCAACATTCTTTGTACCAGCCTAGCTCCAGGCCAGATATCAATGTTGGGATGTGTCTTTGCTAGCCACATGAACCCCAAACTGAAACCGTACTTTCCTGCACCGCTCTCTTGCCCCATTCCTGTTACCTGTGGATTCTCTACTACTTCAGTTTAAACTTGCAACCATCAAGTTTATGTGTGATCACTTATTATGAACTGACATGTTCCTGTCTGCCCATTTGTTTGTATTTAAGTCAATTTCCTTTGCTTCCTTGACACCTAAAGTGTATATGTTTATGATCATCCATACGGGATGCTGGATCTGTTGTGGCAGGAAGATCAAGACAGCAGCAGATTCTGTGTTCTGCTAAAAATGACTGTTTTTGTTAATGGAGTCTGTTTCTGGTTAAACAAAAAGGATCTTACTCTTTTATATAAATGTCTGTCTTTGTAGGTGTCCTTGCCATAATGTTGTCAGACCCTCATTATAACAATCTGAGCTTGTCAGTGACATGATAGACTCTAAGGTAACATAAACATAACGATTTTCGGGGGATTGTACACTAATAAAAACATACTTATGAATATAATATAGTAATATGTTAACTACCTGGGGGCTGGGCCAGGTATAGTAGAATTACTGGTTACACACAAACAGAGATAGTTCTGTTTAAAATCACTTTCCAGTGTTTATGGTTATTAAGGGTGTGAGGTTTTTCTTTCCTTTTTTGGTGTCATTTAGGAAATTAAGATTTTTAAAGTGTTATATTTATTTCTTGGGTTTAAACATCCACCCGCCCCTTTGCCCTTGTAGTCCACCTCACCTCTTTTTTTTGTAATATTAAATCCTAGCTATAAATAATTTTATTTTACCAAGTATATCTGATTTTATGTTGCTTCCTTTTCCCTACATGAGCTGGGTTGTAGCAATTCTGTGAATAGAGCCTCCTAAATCTGACACACTGGACCTTTTATTCCTACAAGACTCCTGCGCAGTATTCCAGTTAGTTTTCTCTTGGTTTTGATCATATTAAGGGATGTTTGTATTGATCTAGTTATCCATGTGTCTAATTCTTAGCACTGCAGTGACAAAACAAGCGACAGCCAGCACTTTGAATTAATAACAGCCCATTGAGTGTCCCCATACAGAGTCTGCCTACAGACTCCTATCAATATTCAGTGAACTTTACATTGCTGTATTTAACAGAACAACGTGCACACAGGCATGAGTGGGACAGACTTAAAAGTGGACTTGACTCACATTAAGTGCTTGGTCCTTACCTGTAATGTGTGTAGATACAGTTCGTGAAAGGCATCTTGGGAGTTGACCACTGCAGCACAGCGACCAGAGGGACCTCCAACCCCTAAAAAAGTAAAACAGCACTGAGTACTGAATAACAGCATACTGTGATGAGGGCGGTCCTACTCGTGAAATACAGAATATTCTGAAGCAGTTCAGTCATGTCATTAAACTTGAACCTGGAGCCAAATATTCACCAAAACACAACTGAAAACAAGTTTCTGTGTTAACATTCCTTTAGTGATAAATACAACAACACTGACATTACACTCTTGAATTGTCAACATGCAGGACACAACTGAAACGTCATTGTCACCTGGAGACAACAAATTAGAAAAGCTTATCAAATACTTGATTGAATTACTGGTTTCTTAAAATAAATCCTGTTTATTATAGGAAATCAGTCCATACTATCATGTTGCCACAGTCGTACAACGGTTCTCTGGATTTTGTTTTACGTATTTAATCTTTGTTTAACCAGGAAAGTCTGACTGAGAATCAAGAGTGTCCCGACAAAGATAGGCCTCAACAATGAGTTACAGATAACAGAAAACGAAAACCGAAAACGCAACATTTGTCAGAATTTAAACAAAACACAAATGTAAAATCATAAATAAAAAAGAATCAAAGAAAACATTCGAGAAACAACATTTCAGACACAAACATGACCAAACCTCGTTGGAGTCATCTTGTGGCATGTCATTGAGGTGCAACTGGAACAGGAAGTCGTGTTCCTCCAAAGCGCTAAGCATGCTGGGAAGGCGGCCAGCCAAGCTGTCCACCCTGCAGAAAGATGCCATGCCAACCTCACCTGACTGATGGCTGCAGAGCAGGAGAGGAAGTCGTTTAAGCATCATCAGACCAAACCATTTATCCCGCGTGGATAGTGGGTTTTAAAGACTGACAACATAACACTATGTAACATAACACAGGGTAACAAGAACACGATGTTACATAATGTAACGAGTATGTAACGTAACAGGACACAAGAGGATGTAGTGTTACTTACCACATCATAATGTAAGGTAACAGAATATAATGAAACAGTAGATAACAACATGTACTGCCATAAAAGGTAACTGAACATAATGAAACAGAACACATGACATGGTGTAAAGTAATAAAATATTATGTAACAGAACGTAGCAATTGAATGTAACATAACAGAAAGTAACAGAAAATTGTATTATGTTATGTCATGTTCTGTTTTAAATGGTTTTAAACTGGGGTCCTGGGAACAACAGTGGTCCTTGAGTCCGTTGTATGTGGATCACCAGCAAAAGAAGGACTAGAATACTTTGACTTTTAGCACAATTTTTGGAAGTTGGAAGCAGAATGGAGACCATAAAATCTTATCAGAACAGAAATTATTCTCGAACTGTGGGCCTGCTGTTTAATCTATTGTGGGGGTCCTTGGCAGAAAAAGGTTTGGGAACCCCTGACATGACAGAACGTAACATGACATAATCTGACGTAACAGAACTTGAACAACAGAGGGTAATAATGTATTGAAAAAAACAACAGAATGTAACAGAATGTAGTGTAATTTAACACGACACAATGTAAAACAACAGAACAGTAGGTAACAAAATGTAGCGTAACAAAGGGTAACAGAACATGACAGAACATAAAGTAATAAAATGTGATGTAACAGAACGTAGCAACAGATGGGTTAAAAATAATGTAACGTGACAGAAGGTAAACTAGAAGAACAGAACATGATAACATATCATAGCAGAATAAAATATACTGTAACAGAGCTAAATGGTCTTCAAACTTGGGTCTTGGGATCAACAGGTCGTATGTGGTCCCCAGCAATAGGAGGACTAGAATATTTTAACTTTTAGCACATTTTTTGTAAGTTGGAAGCACAATAGAGAAACAGATTTGACCGTTTTGATATAGTGATCCTAGTTTGATCATGGAATCCCTGACATAGGAAAACGTAACAGAATCAAGGTTGCTTAACGTGAGATAATGTAACGTAATGTAAAGTAACAGAACAATGAAACAGAATGTAACAAAAGGTAACATAACGTAACAAACAAGAACATAACAAAACAGAACACAATGTGACAGAATGTAACGTAGTCAAATGTAACATAACAGAAGGTAATAACATAACAGAAGGTAATATAATATATTTTCTGTTGCAGAAAAAGAACATAACATAATAAATAATGAAGTAATAGAACGTAATGTTACAGAAGGTTATGCATACATAAAGTAACAGAGCATAACATACTCGTAATGTATTATGATGGAACCAAACATGATGACATAATATAATGTCAACATAATGACACGATATAAACATAACTACATTAGAGACATGTCACATGAACATAACTAAACAACAACCTACAGTAACATCATGATAACCCGATGTAGTGCATTGTATAAAAAAGTGAAATGTGACATATATATATTACTTTTGTTCATTGATCTTTGACATCCTCTGATCTCAGTCACCATATTAATCGATCAGACTGATGCATGCACGTCAGTGTGAGATGGTCATTAACTTTGATAATGCTGATTTCAATCTAAAAATTGTGAAATAGCTTTGATTAGGCCGATGTGCTATGTGGAAACATGTAGGACAGCCACATGAGGGGGACATAGACAGGAGAGTTGAGGCTTGGAATCACTTGCACATCATTAAATCAGTGAACCATTTATATTAAACGGTATATACTCTGGTGCTAAATGTGTCTCAGTACACTGTTTTAGATTTATTTTATAAGCTAGTTTCTGGGAAAAGAGATATATTTTTGGACATAAGTGGTTTTTAATTGGACAACGACTAAATAATATATCACAATATAATGAATCAAGTCTGACGTACCACACATTGTCCACTAGCAGCACGGAGCCATCTGGCATCATGGGAAGATAGGAGGCATTGAGGTTTGGTAAAATCCGAACATCCCGAATACTAACCTCCTCCTGAGAAGACTCATTGAACACTGACAGGAGGAGAGAGGAGAAGGAGAAAGGAGAACCTGGTTTAGGTTCTAAATAAGATGCTATCCTCTTCTGGGTCACCACCATTCATGTGCTGGTCTTATGTAAATCCATGACAACAGTATAAGAAGTGAAAATCTCCTACCTTTGAGTACAGCGAGGTGCCTCCCAGACACAGTCATCTGCTTACAGCGGACGGTGGGAGGCGGCAGGACCGTCAGAGTGGTGCTCACTGTGGATGGAGGGTTGGTAAAAGATACTCTCAAAGTTTGTTCCATATTCTACAACTAGAAATTATTTTTTATTATAATTTTCACGCTGAAAAAAGCAGTCTGACGACAAGATAAAGTGGTGAAAATAGTCTAAATGTAGCATACATGTTTTTTCTAGGTGGGTAAAATAGATTTTGCTGCTGCCCCTGCAGCAGTGCATTGCATAGCATGTAGCTGTAGGACTAAGTGGCATCTAGTGGTGTAATCTCTGATTATACTTCCTAGGGAGAGACTGCAAAATGTATGAAAAGTGGCAAAAGTCGCTATCTAGAGCCATTGTTTAGTTTGTCTGTTCTGGGCTACTGTAGCAACTCCATGGAAGAGGACCCGTGGCATCTGTAGATATATAATTCTCCTTCTAAGGTAACAAAAACATTATTATTATTGTTTTCATGTGGTTATACACTAATGAAAACATAGTTAGTAGTTGAATATTTCATTATAGTTCTGCTATATTCTGTGAATAAAGGCCCCTGAATCTAAAATACTGGACTTTTAGTATTAAGAAAAGTATTCAAAAGGTCTGGTCCTAAGTTCACAGGGGCATTTGAGGGTTAAGACGAGAAGGTTTTACAGTTAAGGTTAGGGGCTGGGACATGGATTATGTCATTAAAATCCTTACAAGTTTCAAAGTCCAAGTATATGTGTGTGTCTTGTACCCTGAGCCTTGAAGGTGTTCAGGTCGTGTCTGAAGGTGTGTGTTGGTTCTCGTTGCTGTAGGACGCTCAAGTAACCAAGTTCCTGTACCTCTGCTTTCTCCGCCTCCCTCTTCCACACCGTGACCATCACCTGAACACACACAAACAATTAAATCAGCAGCAGCAGCAACAGTCAGGTGTCAACTGTGTCCAGTTGTGTGTGAGTAAAAGCCCTGAAAATATACATCCAAAATAAGATGGACAGATAATCCTCCTTACTTTGACTTTTAGGGTGCTGACGGGAAGTTTGTCCAGGGAGACGGTGAGGGGGAAGATCACTTCATCTGTCAAAACCACAGGCTCGTCCAGAGGAGACTGACATGGAGAAATTAGACATGAAAGTACAGTAACATCCAGGTAATTATTATGCTCACCAGTTTGTGTAGTCTAGTCTAGACAAAAATAAAAATTTGAAGGATTATGCCAGATGAAAAGTTTATGCCAGTCTGTTAGGTAGTTTAAAGATATCTTTAAAGAATCTTTACCCTGCTGGTGGAACTGTATCTGAGCCAAATTTCATGGCAATCCATTCAATATATGTAAAGACACTATGTCAATCTCATAGTGGTGCTAAAAGAAAAAGTCAGGAGATCATCAATGTAAGCAGGATTCTTCATCTGGATACCATCAATGTCTGTACCAGATTTTGTACCAATGCATTTCATACACTTTCATTGAATTCATTGAATTTTATGTATATAACGCCAAATCATAACAAAAGTTATCTCGTGACACTTTCCATATAGAGCAGGTCTAGACTGTACTCTCTATAAAATTATTTACAGAGACCCAACAGTTCCACCATGAGCAAGCACTTGGCATGGTGGCGAGAAAAAACTTCCTTTGGATAAAATAAAAGTTTGACCTGTCTGTGGTGCTACAGGGTAAATCAGGAGGTCATCAAAGTCATTCATCTTCTGGGGACCAAGAATGTATACACAATATTCCATAGCAATCCATCCAATAGCAATTCAGTCTGGACTAGAGTGGAGGACCAAGAATAACAACATTTCATAAGAATCTTGCTGCCTTTCTCTCTGGCCTTTCAACAAAAGTGTGAACACCACTGTACCTGAACAGGTGCCCTGCGGAACTCCCTCGCCGCTGTCCCAGATGAGTTGTGAATGAGCAGTGGTTTGCAGTCCCTGAAGCTCCGACACCGGGAGTCCAACCTGCTGCCGAGCGCTGCAATGGCTGCCTCCGCTGCAGCAATGTAGTCCTCCTCACCATCCTCGTTGGCCTCGTCCCCGCTGCTCTGGTAGTCGTGGTGATGCTGGTGATGGTTGCCTCTATGCCGGCTACTCTCACCTGGACTCACGCTGGCCACGGCACACAGAGAGCCGGCCAGCTCCCTCCATGCCCGGCCGCTGGCCGATTCTGTGCCAAAGCCTGGTGTAATGCCATCAGCACCCCCTGCTTAAAAATTATCACGTAGATATAAATCAGTATCTATATTAGTCGTTCAAGGATATATTAAGACTTGTTTGGCTGCTATATCATCGATGACAACACCTGCATTTTTTTTGTTTTCGACTATGTACTCAGCGGACATTACTGTCTTTGAGAGGCTCAACAGTACCTGTACGTTTTTCTTGTATTAGTATCATCACTTTATTAAAGGTGTCTGATTGTAACAAACTGTAAAATAACAGTGTTTCTCTGTAAAACTATCATTGTTGTCACTTCATTGATGGTGTTTGATCACAATAATTCAGGGAATATCTGTAAAATAACAGCGTTTCTCTGTAGAACTATCAGTAATGTCACTTTATTGAAGGTGTATGGTGAGGAAATCTGTAAAATAACAGTGTTTCTCTGCAAAAGTTTGACTGATAATTTATACTTTTTTATATTTCAATCATGAAATTTAATTTTATAGTTTGTTTGCCAGCCGCTGCTGTCAGTAGTTTGACCATTTCCTTTTTTTTTTTTTTTTACAGTGTACACAAAAAGATGAAGTAATGCACATGACAAACTCTCCACTGATTTTAATGGCCTCCATGTTAAACATCATTGTCCTGCCTCAAATTCACCATGCGCTTTTAGGAACACATAATAATAATGATTAGGTTTGGTGGGAGGGCTCATGCTGTGAGCCCCCACCTGAATATTAATATACAGGGATATAAGGTAAATGCTTTTAAAGCACACTAAAAGCTCTACACTGATTAAAACAAACGCACAACGTGTCGACCTGTTTTAATCTACAGACAGAGACACAAAAATATCTTTCTCCTCCTCCCTTCAATCCACAGTCAGGTCCGGCTCCCCTCTTCTTACCGGGGCCGTGCTCGGTTGGCGTCGCCCCACCATCCCTGCAGCGCAACACCAGGAGGAAGCGGACCGTCTCGCCCAGGTAGAGGTGACTCCGGCGGGGCAGAGTGCGGTAGCGTGCCGGGTCCGACAGATCTGTGATGGGCACCGCCGGAAAATACATAAAATACTCGCACTGCGACTCCATCATCTGCACCATGGCGACAACCGGGGGGGGGAGGCTGAGCGAGCAGGACCAGGACCTGAGTCAACGCACGGAGACAACAATAAAACACACACTTCCGCTTCTCACTGTCAAAATAAAAGCACGGCCATTGTCTGGGTTACACAAAATTAGACCATTGCGCCACGCTGTGGCCTTTTTATGGTGGTGGAGACAGGTGTCACAGCCTAATAAACGCTGCATAAACATGACACAGATAAGTGAATAAAATTCAACAATAAAATAAAATAGTTGAGGCCAGTCTTTGGTTGTAGGCCTACAATGTCTTTGTCATGTTTTATTCTGTCATTGTAGGGAACTATATAGTGTAGCAGTTTGATAGCAATTATTTGAATTCAGAAGTTCATGTCATGAAATTTCTTCATAATTATTAATCCACAAAAACATTGTCTGGATTCAGCTTCTCTGATGTTGCTTGCAGCAGTGTGTTTGGAAGGCTAGTGTGTTGTATGGTGTAACAAAGTATGTTTATCTCCGGTGGTACGCAAATTTGCTCTAGTGATACACAGAAGAATTTGTGAATTTATATAATATATATATATACATATATATACACATATATATACATATATACACACATGCACAAAGTACCCAAGTAGCCCATAGCGTATTAAAAAAAAAGAGAAGATATATAAAAATGCAAAGTATGCTCTAATGTAGACCATAAATGCCATTAGTAAGTGCAGCAAATCCACTTTGGGTTGTTACCAGTTTTTGCATCATATGTTCAAATAAAAACAATGAATTTTGTTCCAAATCAATATTTATTGCTGAATATAATGCTTGAATCATTTACTGTAATTTGTGGTACCTCAGCCTTTACTGAGACAACTGAATTTCATTTGACAACAGAGATGGTACATGAGGACAGGTCTGATGGTCTGATCTCTGAGTCCATAGATGAGAGAGCTCAGACATCTTGGGAGAATATAAATAAACACATAAAAAATAAATTTGATATGTGAAATTACTAATCTTTGTAGGATTGTTGAGAGTGATACAATAATAGAGGCATGCATAGTTGACAAGAGAATGAGGCCCAGCTGCACCAGATGCAGCAGCAGTGTGTTACGAGCCTTACGAGCTGAAGCTTTGTCTGTGGAGGCTGACCTGGCTGCTACCATCACACCAATATAGGAGCAAGTGACTGTCACACCAGCTGATAGAAACACAAAACTAGTGTAGGCTTTGTCATAAAGATCAGACATTGGCCCAAGAAACATGGCTATATCAGAGCAAACATCTGACATGTCTAAACTCTGCAGGTCTTCAAATGGAAAATTTAACAGCAAAAGAACTCGAATGAGGACATTTAGTGAACTGAAGGCCCAAACCACAATGATAGCTACTGCTGTGTTTCTGACAGTGATGATGGTAGCATGCCTAAGTGGGTAGCAGACAGCTACATATCTCTCTAAGCACATCACCACCAGTGTGAGAGGGGAGATTTGATTTGTGAGTCTGGTGAGCATTATTAAAACACCACATACAGGATATGTTGGAAATATTCTACAAACAGCCAGTATGTACAGTAACTGACTCAGTGCCAGCAGAGCAGTGTCTGCAAAAAGGAGGTTATACAGAAGAATGTAACGGGAGGTCTCACGAAACACCGTTTTACTCCTCAAGGTAAATAACATGATCCCATTAATGATGAGGAACACAGTGCATGGCATTCCAATCAGCATGGAAAACAACACTCTTTCCAGTAATCCCAGATACTGTTGTTCAGTAGTGATGTTTAGAGCCTGAGACTGATTTGGATATGACATCTTAGAGAAACAGTTAATATCAAAACTAAAGATAAACCAGTCTGCCTGTCCCTACATGTTGTTTATGAACCCTTACCTCACATGTACTTCATCCAACACCATAAGCTTGTCATGCCATGTTACTATTGTTAAAATAATAGGTGATGTAATCTGCCCACCGCCACCTCCTCAATTCTCTCATCCAATGAAGATTCAGAGAAACAGAAACCAGATGGGACCAGAGTAGGCCCTGGCCTGGCTGTTTGCTTGTAGTGCATTTGGAGAGATTTCTATTAATTGCATGTGTTCTATGCATGTTAAAAACATTTTAGCATGCTTTTAACAGAAATTCTTTTTTGATTTCTCTGTAGAAAACAAACATCCCTATTCATGTATTTATTTATCATTAATCAGAGAAATGTACTTTGTTAAAGTAGTTCAGTTTCCCCTTTCTGATGTCTGCTGTTTAAACGCATTCAGTTTTAGAGATACTTTATTAATCCCTCAACGGGGAAATTCTTTTTTTCACTCAGTTTATTTTACATGCATTTTAACCCCGAACACACATACAAGGGCTCATAGACATGCAATGTGGAGAGAGATGGTGGAGTGATGGGCAGCCCCCCCGAGGAGCATCCTGCGAGCAGTTGGGGGGTTGGGTGCCTTGCTCAAGGGCACCTCGGCAGTGCCCAGGAGGTGAACTGGCACCTCTCCAGCTACCAGTCCACCTTACATATTTTGGTCCATGCTGGACTTGAGCCGGCCACCCTCCGGTTCCCAAGACAAGTCTCTATGGACTGAGCTACTGCTGCCCTAATGCCATGACTTTTGCAGTTAAACAGTCTCCATCTGACAGTCTATAAAATGACACAACATATTGAAAAATGCTCAGAACATTTTCACAGACCCCAAGCTCACATTTGTTCACACAACAATAATAGGACACTCAAATAAGTTATATAGCATACTAAATAAAACAGACAATATATCTAAACGCACAATTAACAACAATGCATGCTTTGTGAACAGAGCCATTATAGCATATAGAGGGAAAGTAAGCTGACATGCATGTGTGTCACTGTGTGTCAGCATTGTTGTTCTTCCTAGGTTTATTATTATATTTTACAAATATAACCACCCTGCTTCTCGCCCAATGTCAGCTGGGATAGATATAGTTACAGATAATGTATGTATGTACAAATATAACAAGTTTTCATATAAAACATAACTGTAGCAAAATGTCTTTAGATTTTTAAATACTATGTGTGATATATGTGACACCTTTCAGTGTAGTTATCAAACACTGTTTGAGTTATCAACATGCAAGATTTTATGCATAATGACGCCATTGCAGTGGGGTTAAATATGTTTAAATACAGTGAAATTGAGCAGGGATAAGGTATACATAGACATTATATTATTCTTTTTGTTCTTTTGGGATGTTGTTGTAATTTTCTCATATTTTTAAACAAGCACACAAAAAAAGGTTTAGTCATTTGCTGTAATTTATAGGGCCTCAGCCTTTGCTGAAACAACTAAGTTTCAGTCGACAGCCTAAGCCTACCATTATTTTTCTAATGTATTAATATTAAACATTATGCTCTACAGTAGGCCCCTAAATGCCATGACTAAGTACTGCATATGCACTTTGGGTTGTTGTTGTAATTTTCTCATATTTGTAAATAAACACATTGAATTTGGTGCAAAATCAATATTTGTCTCTGAAGAAAATGCTTGAATCATTTAATGTAATTTGTAGGACCTCAGCCTTTGCGGAGATGACTAAGTTTCAGTCGACAGCAGAGATGGTACATGAGGACAGGTCTGATGGTCTGATCTCTGAGCCCATATATGAGGGAACTCAGACATCTTGGGAGAATATAAATAAACACATATAAAATACTCTTGATGCGTACAATTAGTAATCTTTGTAGGATTGTTGAAAGTGATACAATAATAGGGCCATGCATAGTCGACAAAAGAGTGAGGTCCAGCTGCACCAGATGCAGCAGCAGTGTGTTACGAGCCTTACGAGCTGAAGCTTTGTCTGTGGAGGCTGACCTGGCTGCTACCATCACACCAATATAGGAGCAAGTGACTGCCACACCAGCAGATAGAAACACAAAACCAGTGTAGGCTTTGTCATAAATATCAGACATTGGCCCAAGTAACATGGCTATGTTAGAGCAAACATCTGTCATCTGCAAGCTCTGCAGCTGATCAAATGGAAACTTTAACAGCAAAAGAACTCGAATGAGGACATTTAGTGAACTGAAGGCCCAAACCATAATGATAGCTACTGCTGTGTTTTTTACAATGATGATGGTAGCATGCCTCAGTGGGTAGCACACAGCTACATATCTCTCCAAACACATTACCACCAACGTGAGAGGGGAGATTTCATTTGCGAGACCAGCGAGCATGGTAAGAACACCGCATACAGGATATGTTGGAAATATTCTACAAGCAGCCAGTATGTACATTAACTGAGTGAGTCCCAGCAGAATGGTGTCTGCAAAAAGGAGGTTATACAGAAGAATGTAACGGGAGGTCTCACGAAACACAGTTTTACTCCTCAGGGTAAATAACATGATCCCATTAATGAAGAGAAAGAGACAGCATGGCATTCCAATTAGGGTGGAAAACAATACTCTTTCCAGTAATCCCTGATACTGTTGGTCAGTAGTAATGTTGAGAGTATCAGACTGATTTGCATATGACATCTTAGAGAAAAAATTAAGACCAAATATAAATGTGAAACTGTTGATATAATTGAAGCACATACAGCACAACAATCTTTTTCCAATTTGTATTTCTAGACCAGCGAGAACATTTAAAAATAAAACCTGAATTCATCCACGTACATTTTACCTGCTTGTTTCCATGTAAGCAGAGCTGGTCTGCATGGCTTTTCTTCCTTGACATACGATTTATGAGCTCTGTCCTCACACCTACTTCACCTGACACCATCAGCATGTTACATCACGCTAGCTTGGATAAATATTGTACTTCAGGAACTAAAGATTAGGAGAAATAGAAACCAAATGCAGACAGATTAGTCCCTGCCATGGCTGTTTGATTGCAGTGCATTGGGAGAAATTTATACAAATTACACGTTTGAACCCAGACTGGCTGACTCAAGGACAGACAGTCCTGATCATGAAAGATCCCCAGAAGGGTCCAATCCCATCCAACTATCGGCCAATCACCTGCCTCTGTACAACATGGAAGCTCCTGTCAGGCATCATAGCGGCTAAGATGAATAGGCACAT
The DNA here is from genome assembly GCA_946959425.1 of Argyrosomus regius. Classification (NCBI taxonomy): domain Eukaryota; kingdom Metazoa; phylum Chordata; class Actinopteri; family Sciaenidae; genus Argyrosomus; species Argyrosomus regius. Next base: position 10,885,242 of record OX336896.1, read on the forward strand.
GGCCCAATACATGAGTGGGGCTCAGGAAGGAATTGGCAGCAATACCAGGGGAGCCAAACACCAGATAGAGCAGTCACCCAAGACTGCAAGACCAGACAGACCAACCTATGAACCACCTGGATTGACTACAAGAAAGCCTACGATTCAATGCCGCACACATGGATACTGGAATGCCTGGAGATGTACAATATCAACAGGACACTAAGAGCCTTCATAAAGAACTCAATGGGACTGTGGAGAACCACTCTGGAGGCCAACTTAAAGCCAATTGCGCAAGTCACCATCTAGTGCGGAATATACCAAGGTGATGCACTATCCCCACTGCTGTTCTGTATAGGCCTGAACCCCCTTAGTCAGATCATCAGGACGAGCGGCTACGGATACCGGATCTGAAGCCGAACAACCATCAGCCACCTCCTCTACATGGATGACATCAAGCTGTATACCAAGAATGAGCGAGATATCGACTCACTGATCCACCTCACCAGGATCTACAGCAATGACATTCTTGTTAGAGAAGTGTGGTCGGATGGTAACAAAGAGAGGGAAGATGATCAGAACCGAGGGGGTTGAACTACCAGGAGGTCACATTGCAGACATACAGGACAGCTACAAATACCTTGGGATCCTGCAGGCAAATGGGAACCATGAGGAGACAGCCAGGAAGTCAGCCACAGCCAAGTACCTACACAGGGTGAGGCAGGTCCTGAAGAGAACAAAGGTCCGAGCCATCAACACGTATGCACTGCCAGTCATCAGATACCCCGCTGGCATAATACGCTGGCCAAAGGAGGAGACAGAAGCCACAGATATCAAGACACGGAAGCTCCTCACAATGCATGGAGGGTTTCACCCCAAATTCAGCACCCTGAGGCTGTACACCAAGCGAAGCGAGGGAGGCTGAGGACTGGTGAGCATCAGAACCACCATCCAGGATGAAACAAACAAGATCCAGGAGTACATCAGGAAGATGGCCCCCAAAGATGAGCTGCTAAGTGAATGCCTCAGGCAGCAGAAACCCGATGGTGCAGAAGAGGATGATGAACCATCATGGAGAGACAAGCTGCTGTATGGCATGTACCACAGACAAATTGAAGAAGTGGCTGACATCAAGAAATCCTACCAATGGCTGGAAAAGGCTGGATTGAAAGACAGCACAGAAACACTAATCATGGCAACACAAGAACAGGCACTCAGTACAAGATCAATAGAGGCGAGGATCTACCACACCAGACAGGACCCGAGGTGCAGGCTGTGCAAAGATGCTCCTGAGACAGTTCAGCACATAATAGCAGGGTGTAAGATGCTGGCAGGTAAAGCATACATGGAATGCCATAACCAAGTGGCTGACATAGTGTACAGGAACACAGGAACATCTGCACTGACTATGGGCTGGAAATCCCAAGGTCAAAATGGAAGACACCTCCTAAGGTGGTTGAGAATGACCAAGCCAAGATACTGTTGGACTTCCAAATCCAGACCGACAAGCTGGTGATGGCTAACCAACCAGACATCGCGGTGGTGGACAAACAACAGAAGAAGGCTGTGGTGATAGACGTAGCAATTCCAAGTGACAGCAATATCAGGAAGAAGGAACACCAGAAGATCGAGAAATACCAAGGGCTGAAAGAGAAGTTAGAGAAGATGTGGGGAGTAAAGGCAACAGTGGTGCTAGTGGTAATCGGAGCACTAGGAGCTGTGACCCACAAACTGGAGGAGTGGCTACAGCAGATTCCAGGTACAACACCTGAGGTCTCTGTCCAGAAGTGTGCAGTCCTAGGAACGGCTAAGATACTGCGCAGAACCCTCAAGCTCCCAGGCCTCTGGACCCGAGCTCGAGGAAGACACACCACCCACCATAGGGTGAGAAGGGGATTTTTTATTTTTTTTATATATATATCAAAGTGTCCTTCATCTGCCTGCTTCCCAGGCTTCCAGGCTTCCAAGTCAAAAATAATTGTTGAATAAACATGAGCATGGACCTTGAGCAAACCACAATGATAGCTCTTTCTATTAATCTAATCCTAATATGATCTAATCTAATGGGAATGCTAGTGAGAAGATCAAAGCAGTGTCCAGAAACAACACAATTTTAAAAAAGCAGAAGAATTTAGTTGCTCAAGTTATTAAATCCTGTCAGTAAGAAGAGGCTCAATGGGATCATCATCCATTTGCCTGGTACGCAGACTGCAGGGAGTCCAGCAGGGGATCTGTGACGTCTTTCAGGTACGTCAACACCAGTCCTTCAAAGGTCTGCATGACTACAGATGTCAGGGTGTAGTCAGTGAGTCCTGTGGTGGTGGGTTTTTTGGGGATCAGAATTATTGTGGAATGTGGCAGGAGCCTGACTCACTTCTGGAGTTAGCCTGAACTGAACATTTAAGGAAATGCAGTTTTTGCCACTTCTGTATTGGCCTCACTTCACAGCAATGGAGGTTGTTGCTTGGTATTCCCTTATGACTTCAGTCTCATTGATAAATTAGTGCATTGGTTCAATGACATAAATGACTGACTGGGTTTTTTGTCAAGATAAGGACTCATTCATTGCTAGCTGAACAGTGGGCTGTGCAAGACTTCGAATAAATCACAGTCTTTTGACCTGTGAGTGCTCTTAGAAATTCTTTAATGTGCAACATGTCTGTGGAGGGGGCGTGGTGCATCAGCTGCAGGAGAGAGGTGTGGAGAGGGCTCAGGAGAGCAGCGCCAGGTGAGAGTGATTAGCACACCTGCATCCTGTTAGCTAATCACTCTCTCCTTTTTAACACAGTAGCGTGCTGGATCTGGGAAGATGAGCCGGACACAAACACACGAGGAGTTGGCAGTGAGGAACCGAAAGGTCGCGAAAGCCTGCAGAACGAGTCCGAGAGTGTGTGTAGTTGTGATCTATAATAAAAACCCTAAGATCCGTCAGAACTCTATAAGTGTCTCTGTTGAAGAACCCTACGGTGGCAATAGATATGTCAATAGAATGTCAAATGGAGCTGACATGTAATTGCTTTTTTTAACATATCCGTGACCAAACTTTTACATTTACCTTAGTTTGTAACAGTTTTCTATATTATTCTACACTGCACTGACCAAAAAAATCATCCACGTAAAAGTGGAGTGCATTCACACTGAGGGACGATTTCACAAAATGATTGCAAGTCTTTTGTGGCCTCCACAGTCTATTAAAACCTGAGCAAACTCAACTTAGGGTTGGCTAAGACCATAATAATGCAATTTCCTCGTGCTACAATGCATTCTTTGTGAATATGGCACTGTGAGCTTTCAGTCATTTTCATCAGAGTCATTATAGCATATAGGGGGAAAGTAAGTGGATGTGCATGTGTGTCTCTGTGTGTTGGTTGTTATTCCTTGGTTTATTATTTGCCACTTAGACCTTAAAGTAATTTTAATCACAGAGCCATTACATCATATAGAGGGGAAGTAAGTTGACATGCATGTGTGTCTCTGTGTTAGTACTGTTGTGATTCCTAGGTTTATTATTATATTTTACAAACACAATCATTTTTCATATAGAACATAATTTTTGGCAAATTCTCTTTAGTTTTTTAAATACTATTTGTGATATGTGTCTACCTTTTTTTAAATATATTTATCAAATATTGTTCGAGTTAACATACAAGGTTTTATGCAGCAAGACACCATTGCAGTGGGATTAAATATGTTTAAAAACTGAAATTGAGCAGGGATAAGGTATGCATAGACATTATATTCTCTTTATTCTTTCCAAATACAAACACCAAAGAACACTGAATTAAAGTCTGGCTATGGGCTGACCAGAGAAAAAATATAATCTTGCTCCAAAACTAAGCTTACCATTATTTTTCTAATGTATTAATATTAAACATTATGCTCTACAGTAGGCCCTAAATGCCATGAATAAGTACTACAAATGCACTTTGGGTTGTTGTTGTAATTTTCTCATATTTTTAAATAAACACATTGAATTTTGTGCAAAATCAATATTTGTCTCTGAAGAAAATGCTTGAATCATTTACTATAATTTGTAGGACCTCAGCCTTTGATAAGATGACTAAGTTTCAGTCGACAGCAGAGATGGTACATGAGGACAGGTCTGATGGTCTGATCTCTGAGCCCATAGATGAGGGAACTCAGACATCTTGGGAGAATATAAATAAACACATATAAAATACTCTTGATGCGTACAATTAGTAATCTTTGTAGGATTGTTGAGAGTGATACAATAATAGAGGTATGCATAGTCGACAAGAGGCTGAGGCCTAGCTGCACCAGATGCAACAGCAGTGTGTTACGAGCCTTATGAGCTGAAACTTTGTCTGTGGAGGCTGACCTGGCTGCTAGCATCACACCAATATAGGAGCAAGTGACTGCCACACCAGCTGAAACAAACACAAAACCAGTGTAGGCTTTGTCATAAATATCAGACATTGGCCCAAGTAACATGGATATGTCAGAGCAGACATCTGTCAGCTGCAAGCTCTGCAGCTGATCAAATGGAAGATTTAACAGCAAAAGAACTCGAATGAGGACATTTAGTGAACTGAAGGCCCAAACCACAATGATAGCTACTGCTGTGTTTTTGACAGTGATGATAGTAGCATGCCTCAGTGGGTAGCAGACAGCTACATATCTCTCCAAACACATCGCCACCAATGTGAGAGGGGAGATTTCATTTGTTAGTTTGTTGAGCATAGAGAGAACACCACATACAGGATACGTTGGAAATATTCTACAAACAGCCAGTATGTACAGTAGCTGACTCAGTGCCAGCAGAACAGTATCTGCAAAAAGGAGGTTATACAGAAGAATGTAACGGGAGGTCTCACGAAACACAGTTTTACTCCTCAGGGTAAATAACATGATCCCATTAATGAAGAGAAACAGACAGCATGGCATTCCAATCAGCGTGGAAAACAACACTCTTTCCAGTAATCCCTGATACTGTTGGTCAGTAGTAATGTTGAGAGTCTGGGACTGATTTGCGTATGACATTTTAGACGAAATAAATTTGAACCTGTTGATGTATTTGAAGCACAATTTTTCTCTGGTTTCTATTGCTAGAACAGTGAGAACATTCACTAACAAAACCTGAAATCATCCACGTACATTTTCCTTGCTTATTTCCATGGAAGCATACCTGGTCGGCATGGTCTTCTTTCCTTCACATTTGATTTATGAGATCTGCCCTCACCTACTTCAACTGACACCTAAATATTATTCAAGGATGATGTAATCTCTCTACCATCACTTCCTCAGTCCTCTGCTCCTACGCATTGGGAGTAATTTAGAGACTGAAGATTTGGAGAAATAGAATCTAAATGCACACAATTAGGCCCTAGAATTGCTGTTTGATTGCAGTTATTGTGAGAAATGTATAGAAATTACATGTGTTATATGCAGGTTCAAAAACATTCTGCACATTTTTAGTATGCTTTCAACAGATACAATTCCTGCTTTATCTGTACATTTGTTTCATGTATTTATGACCACTATCAATTACCAATGCCTACTTCCTACACTCAATTTTTGTTGAAATTTTTACATAGGTTTAATATAAATAAACTAATAAACTCAATGTAAGATTTATGTAATAGTACTAATAAACTCAATGTGCTTCCACTACACAGTAGTGTAGAAGTAACCAGGTTTATGCATTCAATATTAATAAAGACAATTTGTTTGCCCAAACACAACAGTGAAAATGAATGCAGTCATTTTGAGTTTATTGGTACTATTACATAAATCTTATTACTTGCTTCACATTAAGTTTGTTAGTTCATTTATATTAAAACTATGTAATTCAAATGGATGGAAATTTTGTGGGCAAATTTTTTTTTGAGCGTACCATACTACTGTGCAGTGGAATCACATTGAGTTTATTAGTACTATTACATAAATCTTATTACTTGCTTCACATTTAGTGTATTAGTTGATGTATATTAAACCTATCTAATTCAAATGGATGGAAATTTGTGTCATGCATTTTGGCCCAAAAATTGTTTTGAGTGCAGGGTTGGCCATGACCGTAATAATGCATGGCTGATAGCATTCCGGCGCCATGCCGGATCTCCGGCGTATTGGCATGACTATGTGCCGGATCTCCGGCGTGCCGCTGTTTACTGCGAAAAAAAAGGAAAGAGTGCACTCAAAAAAATATTTTGGGCAGTTATGCATTTCAATTACATAGAAAATTTCCATCCATTTGAATTACAAAGTTTTAATATAAATAAACTAACAAACTTGATGTGAAGCAAGTAATAAGATTTATGTAATAGTACTAACAAACTCAAAATGACTGCATTCATTTTCACTGTTAGGCTTTGACAAACAAGTTGGCTTTATTAATATTGAATGCATAAACCTGTCTACTACTACACTACTGTGTAGTGGAAGCACATTGAGTTTATTAGTAGTATTACATAAATCTTATTACTTGATTCACATTAAGTTTATTAGTTAATTCAACCTATGTCATGAAAATGGATGGAAATTTTCTATGTAATTGAAATGCATAAGTCCTGCATTTTGACCAAATTTTTTTGGAGTGTAGTAGTGTGCAGTTGGGGGGTCACTGGCAAGGGGGCTGGGACAATACCTGAGCAAACTCAACTCAGGGTTGGCCAAGACCATAATAATGCAATTTTCTCAGGCTACAATGCATTCTTTGTGAAAATGGCACTGTGAGCTATCAGTCATTTTTTATCACAGAGTCATTATAGCATATAGAGGGAAAGTAAGTGGATGTGCATGTGTGTCTCTGTGTGTTGGTTGTTATTCCTTGGTGTATCATTATGTTTTACAAATATAATACATTTTCATATAGAACTGTAGCAAATTTTCGATATTTTTCTTTAAATACTATCTGCGATATGCACGATACCTTTTCAAAATAGTTATAAAACATTGCTCGAGTTATCAACATGCAAGATTTTATGTAGCAAGACACCATTGCAGTGTTTAAATACAGTGAAACTGAGCAGGGATAAGTTATGCATAGACATTATATTATTCTTTTTGTTCTTTCCAGTTGCAAATAATAAAGAACATTGAAATAAAGTCTGGCTATGGGCTGACAAGGGAAAAATATAATCTTGCTGCAAAACTAAGGCAATTAGTTATTTTGTATTGTATTAATATTTAACATCATACTCTACAGTAGGCCCTAATACCATTAATAAGTACAGCAAATGCACTTTGGGTTGTTGTTGTTGTCATTTTTTCATATTTTTTAAATAAATAAACACATAAATGCATTGGAGTTTGTGCAAAATCTATATTTATCTCTGAAAAAAAAAAAGCCTGAATCATTTAATGTAATTTGTAGGACCTCAGCCTTTGCTGAGATGACTAAGTCGACAACAGAGATAGTACATGAGGACAGGTCTGATGGTCTGATCCCTGAGCCCATAGATGAGGGAACTCAGACATCTTGGGAGAATATAAATAAACACATATAAAATACTCTTGATGCGTACAATTAGTAATCTTCGTAGGATTGTTGAGAGTGACATAATAATAGGGCCATGCATGGTAGACAAGAGAGTGAGACCCAGCTGCATCAGATGCAGCAGCAGTGTGTTACGAGCCTTATGAGCTGAAGCTTTGTCTGTGGAGGCTGACCTGGCTGCTACCATCACACCAATATAGGAGCAAGTGACTGCCACACCAGCTGATACAAACACAAAACCAGTGTAGGCTTTGTCATAAATATCAGACATTGGCCCAAGTAACATGGATATGTCAGAGCAGACATCTGTCATCTGCAAGCTCTGCAGCTGGTCAAATGGAAAATTTAACAGCAAAAGAACTCGAATGAGGACATTTAGTGAACTGAAGGCCCAAACCACAATGATAGCTACTGCTGTGTTTCTGACAGTGATGACAGTAGCATGCCTTAGTGGGTAGCAGACAGCTACATATCTCTCTAAACACATCACCACCAGTGTGAGAGGGGAGATTTCATTTGTGAGTCTGTTGAGCATAGAGAGAACACCACATACAGGATACGTTGGAAATATTCTACAAGCAGCCAGAATGTACAGTAGCTGACTCAGTGCCAGCAGAACAGTATCTGCAAAAAGGAGGTTATACAGAAGAATGTAACGGGAGGTCTCACAAAACACAGTTTTACTCCTCAGGGTAAATAACATGATCCCATTAATGAAGAGAAACAGACAGCATGGCATTCCAATCAGCGTGGAAAACAACACTCTTTCCAGTAATCCCTGATACTGTTGGTCAGTAGTAATGTTGAGAGTCTGGGACTGATTTGCATATGACATTTTAGACGAAAATTTAACACCAAAAATAAATTTGAACCTGTTGATGTATTTGAAGCACAATTTTTCTCTGGTTTCTATTGCTAGAACAGTGAGAACATTCACTAACAAAACCTGAAATCATCCACGTACATTTTCCTTGCTTATTTCCATGGAAGCATAACTGGTCGGCATGGTCTTCTTTCCTTCACATTTGATTTATGAGATCTGCCCTCACCTACTTCAACTGACACCTAAATATTATTCAAGGATGATGTAATCTCTCTACCATCACTTCCTCAGTCCTCTGCTCCTACACATTGGGAGTAATTTAGAGACTGGAGATTTGGAAAAATAGCATCTAATTGCACACAATTAGGCCCTAGAATTGCTGTTTGATTGCAGTTATTGTGATAAATGTATAGAAATTACATGTGTTATATGCAGGTTCAAAAACATTCTGCACATTTTTAGTATGCTTTCAACAGATACAATTCCTGCTTTATCTGTACATTTGTTTCATGTATTTATGACCACTATCATTTACCAGACAAATGCCTACTTCCTACACTCAATTTTTGTTGAAATTTTTACATAGGTTTAATATAAATCAACTAATAAACTCAATGTAAAGCAAGAAATAAGATTTATGTAATAGTACTAATAAACTCAATGTGCATCCACTGCACAGTAGTGTAGAAGTAACCAGGTTTATGCATTAAATATTAATAAAGACAATTTGTTTGCCCAAACACAACAGTGAAAATGAATGCAGTCATTTTGAGTTTATTGGTACTATTACATAAATCTTAGTACTTGCTTCACATTAAGTTTGTTAGTTTATTTATATTAAAACTATGCAATTCAAATGAATGGAAATTTTGTGGGCCAATTTTTTTTTGAGTGTACCATACTACTGTGCAGTGGAATCACATTGATTTTATTAGTACTATTACATAAATCTTATTACTTGCTTCACATTTAGTGTATTAGTTGATTTATATTAAACCTATCTAATTCAAATGGATGGAAATTTGTGTCATGCATTTTGGCCCAAAAACTGTTTTGAGTGCAGGGTTGGCCATGACCGTAATAATGCATGGCTGATAGCATTCCGGCGCCATGCCGGATCTCCGGCGTATTGGCATGACTATGTGCCGGATCTCCGGCGTGCCGCTGTTTACTGCGAAAAAAAAGGAAAGAGTGCGCTCAAAAAAATATTTTGGGCACTTATGCATTTCAATTACATAGAAAATTTCCATCCATTTGAATTACAAAGTTTTAATATAAATAAACTAACAAACTTAATGTGAAGCAAGTAATAAGATTTATGTAATAGTACTAACAAACTCAAAATGACTGCATTCATTTTCACTGTTAGGCTTTGACAAACAAGTTGGCTTTATTAATATTGAATGCATAAACCTGTCTACTACTACACTACTGTGTAGTGGAAGCACATTGAGTTTATTAGTAGTATTACATAAATCTTATTACTTGATTCACATTAAGTTTATTAGTTAATTCAACCTATGTTATGAAAATGGATGGAAATTTTCTATGTAATTGAAATGCATAAGTCCTGCATTTTGACCAAATTTTTTTTGAGTGTAGTAGTGTGCAGTTGGGGGGGGGGTCACTGGCAAGGGGGCTGGGACCATACCTGAGCAAACTCAACTCAGGGTTGGCCAAGACCATAATAATGCAATTTTCTCAGGCTACAATGCATTCTTTGTGAAAATGGCACTGTGAGCTATCAGTCATTTTTTATCACAGAGTCATTATAGCATATAGAGGGAAAGTAAGTGGATTTGCATGTGTGTCTCTGTGTGTTGGTTGTTATTCCTTGGTGTATCATTATGTTTTACAAATATAATACATTTTCATATAGAACTGTAGCAAATTTTCAATATTTTTCTTTAAATACTATCTGCGATATGCACGATACCTTTTCAAAATAGTTATAAAACATTGCTCGAGTTATCAACATGCAAGATTTTATGTAGCAAGACACCATTGCAGTGTTTAAATACAGTGAAACTGAGCAGGGATAAGTTATGCATAGACATTATATTATTCTTTTTGTTCTTTCCAGTTGCAAATAATAAAGAACATTGAAATAAAGTCTGGCTATGGGCTGACAAGGGAAAAATATAATCTTGCTGCAAAACTAAGGCAATTAGTTATTTTGTATTGTATTAATATTTAACATCATACTCTACAGTAGGCCCTAATACCATTAATAAGTACAGCAAATGCACTTTGGGTTGTTGTTGTTGTCATTTTTTCATATTTTTTAAATAAATAAACACATAAATGCATTGGAGTTTGTGCAAAATCTATATTTATCTCTGAAAAAAAAAAAGCCTGAATCATTTAATGTAATTTGTAGGACCTCAGCCTTTGCTGAGATGACTAAGTCGACAACAGAGATGGTACATGAGGATAGGTCTGATGGTCTGATCCCTGAGCCCATAGATGAGAGAACTCAGACATCTTGGAAGAATATAAATAAACACATATAAAAGACTCTTGATGCGTACAATTAGTAATCTTTGTAGGATTGTTGAGAGTGACATAATAATAGGGCCATGCATGGTAGACAAGAGAGTGAGGCCCAGCTGCATCAGATGCAGCAGCAGTGTGTTACGAGCCTTATGAGCTGAAGCTTTGTCTGTGGAGGCTGACCTGGCTGCTACCATCACACCAATATAGGAGCAAGTGACTGCCACACCAGCTGAAACAAACACAAAACCAGTGTAGGCTTTGTCATAAATATCAGACATTGGCCCAAGTAACATGGCTATGTCAGAGCAGACATCTGTCATCTGCAAGCTCTGCAGCTGATCAAATGGAAAATTTAACAGCAAAAGAACTCGAATGAGGACATTTAGTGAACTGAAGGCCCAAACCACAATGATAGCTACTGCTGTGTTTCTGACAGTGATGACAGTAGCATGCCTCAGTGGGTAGCAGACAGCTACATATCTCTCTAAACACATCACCACCAGTGTGAGAGGGGAGATTTCATTTGTGAGTCTGTTGAGCATAGAGAGAACACCACATACAGGATACGTTGGAAATATTCTACAAACAGCCAGTATGTACATTAACTGACTCAATGCCAGCAGAATAGTATCTGCAAAAAGGAGGTTATACAGAAGAATGTAACGGCAGGTCTCACGAAACACAGTTTTACTCCTCAGGGTAAATAACATGATCCCATTAATGAAGAGAAACAGACAGCATGGCATTCCAATCAGCGTGGAAAACAACACTCTTTCCAGTAATCCCTGATACTGTTGGTCAGTAGTAATGTTGAGAGTCTGGGACTGATTTGCATATGACATTTTAGACGAAAATTTAACACCAAAAATAAATTTGAACCTGTTGATGTATTTGAAGCACAATTTTTCTCTGGTTTCTATTGCTAGAACAGTGAGAACATTCACAAACAAAACCTGAAATCATCCACGTACATTTTCCTTGCTTATTTCCATGGAAGCATACCTGGTCGGCATGGTCTTCTTTCCTTCACATTTCATTTATGAGATCTGCCCTCACCTACTTCAACTGACACCTAAATATTATTCAAGGATGATGTAATCTCTCTACCATCACTTCCTCAGTCCTCTGCTCCTACGCATTGGGAGTAATTTAGAGATTGAAGTTTTGGAGAAATAGCATCTAATTGCACACAATTAGGCCCTAGAATTGCTGTTTGATTGCAGTTATTGTGAGAAATGTATAGAAATTACATGTGTTATATGCAGGTTCAAAAACATTCTGCACATTTTTAGTATGCTTTTAACAGATACAATTCCTGCTTTATCTGTACATTTGTTTCATGCATTTATGACCACTATCATTTACCAGACAAATGCCTACTTCCTACACTCAATTTTTGTTGAAATTTTTATATAGATTTAATATAAATCAACTAATAAACTGAATGTAAAGCAAGAAATAAGATTTATGTAATAGTACTAATAAACTCAATGTGCTTCCACTGCACAGTAGTGTAGAAGTAACCAGGTTTGTTCTGACTCCTGTGTAATTGTTATTTTTCTGTCATGTTTATGTTGCTATGGTGACACCTGGTGCTAGAATTTGGTACTACATCTACATGCATTCCCAGCCGTTGCCTGTCAGTTACTCGTCAGTTTGATGAGATGTGTGCAACAGCTGTTTCTTCGCTTTGATCCTTGGAGAAAATACGTCCGTAAATGTTCAATGAATGAGATACTAATAGTTATGAAACAGTATTAGATTGATTTCATAAAGATAATTCAGTAGGGAAAATTTCTTTTAATGATGTATTTACGTTATTGATATGATATGACATTTTTTCCACTTTTTTTTTCTTGGCTGTCAAGTTGCCTTGTTTTTTAGTACGCTGGCCCTATGATACTCGTTCAATCCGATAACAGTCGTTTACATCTATGTGAATATGTCTGACAGCTTAAAGAGGCGTCACTTAGTGACTTTCTGTATTTTTATGTCTTTTGTAGTTTTACGGATCTGAATGGAATGAAAGTGAGAGATGGAAAAGAAGTGAAATTAGCTCAATTAAAGTTTCATGGAAGAAAAGTCCCGCTCTTCATTTTATTCTTGTTAGCTATATGTCAGTGCTTTGTAACAGACACAACTGCCAGGACAGAATAAGGTTTATGCATTCAATATTAATAAAGACAATTTGTTTGCCCAAACACAACAGTGAAAATGAATGCAGTCATTCTGAGTTAATTATTACTATTACATAAATCTTATTACTTGCTTCACATTAAGTTTGTTAGTTAATTTCATATTAAAAAAAAAAAAAAAAATTAGTGTAGTAGTGTGCAGATGGGGGGTCACTGGCAAGGGGGCTGGGACAATACCTGAACAAACTCAACTCAGGGTTGGCCAAGACCGTAATAATGCAATTTCCTCATGCTACAATGCATTCTTTGTGAAAATGGCATTGTGAGCTTTCAGTCATTTTCATCAAAGAGTCATTATAGCATATAGAGGCAAAGTTGGATGTGCATGTGTGTCTCTCTGTGTTGGTTGTTATTCCTTGGTGTATTATTATGTTTTACAAATATAATACATTTTCATATAGAACTGTAGCAAATTTTCAATATTTAAAAAAAAATGCTATCTGCGATATGCGCGATACCTTTTCAAAAACATTGCTCAAGTTATCAACATGCAAGATTTTATGCAGCAAGACACCATTGCAGTGTTTAAATACAGTGAAACTGAGCAGGGATAAGTTATGCATAGACATTATATTATTCTTTTTGTTCTTTCCAGTTGCAAATAATAAAGAACATTGAAATAAAGTCTGGCTATGGGCTGACAAGGGGGAAAAATATATAATCTTGCTGCAAAACTAAGGCAATTAGTTATTTTGTATTCTATTAATATTTAACATCATACTCTACAGTAGGCCCTAATACCATTAATAAGTATGGCAAATGCACTTTGGGTTGTTGTTGTAATTTTTTCACATTTTTACATAAATAAACACATAACCGCATTGGAGTTTGTGCAAAATCTATATTTATCTCTGAAAAAAAAGCCTGAATCATTTAATGTAATTTGTAGGACCTCAGCCTTTGCTGAGATGACTAAGTCGACAACAGAGATGGTATATTAGGATAGGTCTGATGGTCTGATCTCTGAGTCCATAGATGAGGGAACTCAGACATCTTGGGAGAATATAAATAAACACATATAAAATACTCTTGATGCGTACAATTAGTAATCTTTGTAGGATTGTTGCGAGTGATACAATAATAGGAGCATGCATGGTAGATAAGAGAGTGAGGCCCAGCTGCACCAGATGCAACAGCAGTGTGTTTTGGGCCTTAAGAGCTGAAGCTTTGTCTGTGGAGGCTGACCTGGCTGCTACCATCACACCAATATAGGAGCAAGTGACCGTCACACCAGCTGAAACAAACACAAAACCAGTGTAGGCTTTGTCATAAAGATCCAACATTGGTCCAATTAACATTGCTATGTCAGAGCAGACATCGGTCATCTGCAAGCTCTGCAGGTCGTCAAATGGAACATTTAACAGCAAAAGAACTCGAATGAGGACATTTAATGAACTGAAGACCCAAACCACAATGATAGCTACTGCTGTGTTTCTGACAGTGATGATGGTAGCATGCCTCAGTGGGTAGCACACAGCTACATATCTCTCCAAACACATTACCACCAGTGTGAGAGGGGAGATTTCATTTGCGAGACTGGCGAGCATGGTAAGAACACCGCATACAGGATATGTTGGAAATATTCTACAAGCAGCCAGTATGTACAGTAACTGAGCAAGTCCTAACATTACAGTGTCTGCAAAAAGGAGGTTATACAGAAGAATGTAACGAGAGGTCTCACAAAACACTGTTTTACTCCTCAAGGTAAATAACATGGTCCCATTAATGAAGAGGAACAGACAACATGGCAGTCCAATCAGTGTAGAAAGCAAAACTCTTTCCAGTAATCCCTGATACTGTTGCTCAGTAGTAATGTTGAGAGTCTGAGACTGATTTGCATAAGACATCATAGAGAAAAGTTTAAGACCAAAGATAAACGTAACCCTGCTGATACAATAAAAGTACAAAATCACAACAATTTTTATCCTGTTTGTATTGCTACAACAGTGATAACATTCACAAATAAAACCTGAAATCATCCACACACATTTTCTCTGCTTGTTTCCATGTAAGCAGAGCTGGTCTGCATGGCTTTCCTTCCTTCAGATCTGATCTATGAGTTCTGACCTCACACCTACTTAACCTCACAGTACACCATGCCACACTAAATTAGCTTGGCTAAATATTATTCATGGGTGATGTAATCTCTCTACCACCACAGATTAGGCCCTGGTGTGGCTCTTTGATTAGGCATAGGAAGAAATAAATACAAATGACTTGTTTTCTAAACAGGTTTAAAAACATTTTTAGTATTCTTTTAACAGATAAAGTTCCTCCTTTAGTCGTACATTTGTCAAAAAAAGGCCTATGTTTGATACATTCATGATTATTATTATTCATCAGAAAAATGTTCTGTATTGAGAATAGATGGATCCCCCTTTTTGATTGATGCCTACTAATAATGCATTTAATTTCAATGGTTAAATGATGAGAACTTTTCCTTTGTCGAGATAATCCATCTGTCTATAAAATGCCCCAAGATATCTTAAAATGGTCAATTTTTTTTTTTTTTACAGAGCAATATCGGTGAACAAATTTTTACATTTTCCTTAGTTTGTAACAGTTTTCTATGTTATTCTTTTTTACGATGATAAGCAAAACATGCGTTTAAATGTGCAGTTTCATAAAATGATTACACAGTTTTTGTGGCCCCTAAATCTACACTCAATTTTTTTTTGGCCACTTATGCATTTCAATTACATAGAAAATTTCCATCCATTTGAATTACATAGTTTTGATATAAATAAATTAACAAACTTAAAGGTACAATATGTAAGATTCACTGTATTAAATCATAAAATGAATGTGCTATATCACCAGTTCTTAAGGAAATATGCTAAGTTGAAATACTTGCTTGTTGACAAAAAAAGTTCTTATTTTGAAATTTACCGCCAGGCCCGTCTCTTTGTTTATGTTTTGGCGTTTGGAATTCTGATCAATTAGTTCCGTGTTCGATATCCAGGGTTGCCAGGTATGAAACAAATTTGCGGCAAACACAGCGCACTACAACGATGGAAGCAAGCGAGCGCAGCAGTTTGACATAGTTGGACTCTACCAGACCTGAGAGACAGAAACAGGCGTAGAGGTTAGGTACACAAAAAAAACAACAACAAAAAAACAAGCGACATTACAGCAGCTGGGAGAGTTTCATAGTTTATAGTGCACAAACTCCGTCTTGATAGTGCTCAGTTTGAGTGGTATTTGACGGCTATAAGTCACCGGAGGAGACCGGGTTTGGGGGTGCAGTGGTTTGTGGAAGGTGCTGACGGTGTGTTTAGTTCAGCTGCCCCACACAGCGGCAGCGGTTGAGAGATTAATTAAGAAAACCTAAAACCAAATGAATGCAGAAATCACATAATGGAAATGCTACTGCCAGCGAGTCTAATGCAACACTGACGACTGTTTTATACAATAAAAACAAATGCCCATAACAGCAGCAGCTGCCGGTGTCTGAGGCCGGCGCTGGAGACCTGAAAATAATACAGTTATTAGTAACGTTAGGTGACTTAGTGCACAGTAACGTGATTTTACATTGTGTACTAACATAATCACATTAGGGTTTCTCATCATTTTCATGTGTGTTATCTAATGTCAGTGCATGTAACGTATGGACTGCTCTCGTTCCCTAAGCGAAATCCAGAGGAAAATACACCGGTAACGGGACACGGGACGTCTCTTAAATGCAACAGCAGCTTGTCGCTATGACAGGAATATACTGTATGTAGTCAGATCTGAGTTTACATGTGTCGGTAACGGCGCACACGTACGAGAGACACCTGCCTGGGTGTGACCACCTGCCGGGTGCGCTGTGCTGGACGCCGGCAACTGCCGCGGCAGGTCAGTGTCAGCTGCCCCAGACACCTGCGCTGCCTCAGACACCGGCAACTGCCTCCGACACCAGCAGCTGCCTCAGCAGGTCAGTGGGGAAGTGCCACTACTAGCTGCCGCTACCACGAATTGAGCCAGCCCTTTCTCTGTGTTTATGTGTGCTGGACGTAACCGCTATGAAACAATCTCCCTCACTCTGATTTACCGCGTATGTATCTCGAGCAGTGCTCTCTCTCTCTCTCTGTCTCTCTCTCTCTCATCACAAACCAAACTAAACTTCTTCGTGTCACTGTTTTACAGCTTAAATTGCGAGTCAGACTCTGATTTAGAAGCTGATTCATGAAATAAACAAAGCCAGAACACAACAGGTAGAGTATCAGAGTTTAGATAGTTACGTTTACGTTACGTTTCGCTCGTCCTGTGCTAGTGAAGGTTCAGCGGCGTCAACCCGGCACCCTGCGCGAGTGTCGTTAGGGGGAGGGGTCGACTCGCTCCACTGTTTGGAATTCGAGCTTGGAATTCAATCTTACATATTGTACCTTTAATGTGAAGCAAGTACTAAGATTTATGTAATAGTACTAATAAATATACTGAATGCATAAAACTGGTTACTACTACACTACTGTGTAGTGGAAGCACATTGAGTTTATTAGTACTATTAAATTAATCTTGCTAGCTTCACATTAAGTTTATTAGTTTATTTATATTAAGATGGAAATTTTTCTATGTAATTGATATGCATAAGTCCTGCATTTTGGCCATTTTTTTTTTGAGTGTACACAACTCAGAGAAAAAGAAACTATGTAAATTACAAAGTATGACAAAGGGAGAATTTCACCACTCATTAAGCTGCCAAGAAAATGGCATCTCACTGCTTTGTTGTCATTTGAACATATTTGTATTAGGTAATATGGGTAACATTTAGCACTAAACTGTCCCCATACTGACAATATATACAAAAGCACAATTAAAAAGCAACCAGCACTCACATACACACTGGATAAGCAGTAGGCTACCTCCACAGTCTTGACCTGAAAACCTGAGCAAACAACCCCAAGCTGGCGAAGACCATAATAACAATGCATTCTTTGTGAATTTGCCACTGTAAGCTTTCAGTCATTTTTATCACAGAGTCATTATTGCATGTACTGTAGAGGGGAAGTAAGTGGACCTGCATGTGTGTCTCCGTATGTCATTACTGTTGTTATTTCAAGTTTTATTATTATATTTCACCAATATAAGAATTTTTCACATAGAACAGAACTGTAGCAAATTCTCTTTAGTTTTTTAAATACTATGTGATATGCGTTATACGTTTTCAAAACAGTTATCAACATGCAAGGTTTTATGCATTAAGACGCCATTGCAGTGGGGTTAAATATGCTTAAATACAGAGAAATTGAGCAGCGATAAGGTATGCCTAGACATTATATTATTCTTTTTGTTCTTTCCAATTGGAAGCAATAAGGAACATTGAATTAAATATTGTTTTAATGTATAAATATTAGACGTTATACTCTACAATAGTACTCTACTACCATTAATAACTAACGCAAATGCACTTGTTTTAATTTTCTCATAAATTTAAATAAACATGTTGAATTTTGTGCAAAATCAATATTTATCTCTGGAAAAAAAATGGTTGATTGATTTGCTGTATTTTGTAGGACCTCAGCCTTTCAATCAGTTATTTTACTAATGTATTAATATTTAACAATATACTCTACAGGAGGCCCTAAATAACATTAATCAGGGCCACGAATGCACTTTGGGATGTTATTGTAATTTTCTCATATTTTTAAATAAACAAAAAAAAAACAAAAAAAAAAAGGTTTAATCATTTGCTGTAATTTGTAGGACCTCAGCCTTTGCTGAGACGACTAAGTTTCAGTCGACAGCAGAGATGGTACATGAGGACAGGCCTGATGGTCTGGTCTCTGAGCCCATAGATGAGAGAACTCAGACATCTTGGGAGAATATAAATAAACACATATAAAATACTCTTGATGCGTACAATTAGTAATCTTTGTAGGAATGTTGAGAGTAATACAATAATAGAGGAGTGCATAGTTGACAAAAGACTGAGGCCCAGCTGCACCAGATGCAACAGCAGTGTGTTACGAGCCTTACGAGCTGAAGCTTTGTCTGTGGAGGCTGACCTAGCTGCGATCATCACACCAATATAGGAGCAAGTGACTGCCACACCAGCTGATACAAACACAAAACCAGTATATGCTTTCTCATAAATATCAGACACTGGCCCAAGTAACATAGCTATGTTAGAGCAGACATCTGTCATCTGCAAGCTCTGCAGTTGATCAAATGGAAAATATAACAGTAGAAGAACTCGAATGAGGACATTTAGTGAACTGAAGGCCCAAACCACAATGATAGCTACTACTGTGTTTCTGACGGTGATAATGGTAGCATGCCGTAATGGGTAGCACACAGCTATATATCTCTCCAAACACATCACCACCAGTGTGAGAGGGGAGATTTCATTTGTGAGACCAGCAAGCATGGTGAGAACACCACATACAGGATAAGTTGGAAATATTCTACAAGCAGACAGTATGTACAATAACTGACTGAGTCCCAGCATTACAGTATCTGCAAAAAGGAGGTTATACAGAAGAATGTAACGGCAGGTCTCACGAAACACAGCTTTACTCCTCAGGGTAAATAACATGATCCCATTAATGAAGAGGAACAGACAACATGGCATTCCAATCAGGGTGGAAAACAACACTCTTTCAAGTAATCCCTGATACTGTTGTTCAGTGGTGATGTTGAGAGTCTGAGACTGATTTGCATAAGACATCTTAGAGAAAAACACAAGACCAAAAATTAATGTGAACCTGTTGATGTAACTGAAGCATGAAGCTTTTATCCTGTTTATATTGCTAGAACAGTGAGGACATTCACAAACAAAACCTGAAATCCTCCATGTACATTTTCCCTGCTTGTTTCCGTGTAAGCATAGCTGGTCTGCATGATTCTCCTTCCCTCACATATGATTTATGAGGTCTGTCCTCACACCTAGTTCTAATGACAACATCAGCATGACACACCACATTAGCTTGGTTAAATATTATTCATGGATGATGTAATCTCTGTACCACCACCTCCTCTTTACCCTGCTCCAACGGGGTGGAGGTAATTTAGGGACTGAAGATTTGGAGAAATAGAAACCCAATGCAGACAGATTATGGCCTGTCATGGCTATTTGACTGCAGTGCATTGGGATAAATTTTTACAATTTACGTGTTCAGTGCTTCCGACTACAGGAGGTAAAACTTGAGACCACTCAGGTTTAATTTCATCAGCCAACAGTTGTTTGTCTTAAACCGTTTTTCCCGGACTGAGGCTGGAAGGAAGTCAGACTCAGAAACGGCATAGAGAATTCGGTCGATTTTCAAAATAAAACACCCAGTGCAAACTGCTGCAAATGCAGTCAAAACTAAAGTTTATGGTTATGTTGGATAGCATATTTACATATTTAGAAGCACACAAATGAAGGAAAATTGCCAAGTCCGAGAATGTAATATAAGTCTGGTGGCCAAGCGCTCTGCTTCTGAAACGATTCAAGTTCTTTTGCAACTCTAAATTGAAGTGTTTAAAGTGTAGTTTTTTTCATGAAGCTTTTTTTTTCTTATTGTTGGTATCATTTCCCATACAGTATTATTCAAATCTTCAAAGTATTTTAGCTTGTGAGTGCTGGAGTGTAAATTTAAGCAACATTACATAAGGTTGTGCTTTAACATCATTACCGGCATTACAGTGATGCGCTCAGTTAGCATCACTGAAGTGCCAATTATAAGTTAAAGCTCACCCTCTATTGTAATATTGCGACTATACAACAAATACCAACTTAAGTAAAATATCTAATCAAAAGATATTCATGTTTTGGGACAATTTGTTTTTTTCATTTTTTGCTCGCCGTTTCTGTTCTGATCTCAGTTTCTATGGAAATACATGGGGCCTTACTAATATCTTGAAAACAATCAATCGCGGCAGTAGACTCTTATATGTAATAGAACCCAGTTTACCACTCCAGCAAGTTGTCCAAGCCTTAGCAACATAACAACAGAGACGCTTTCTAGTCCCAGACAGCTAATGTTTGTGGAGCTTCCCAAATTGAAAAAATAAAGCACTTATAAACATTAGACTGCTTTGCTAGTTCAGTCCTGTAGTGACTAAGATATCTGCTGAAAAAGATATTTTTTTTCATGGACAGAAATACTTGAACTTCACATGCATTTGAGACTCACCACACCGCTGATGGTGGATGTGATCCAAACATTTTGAATAACAGTGTTTTAAAGTCCAAAAGTCAAACTATATTGAACAAAGTTTGATGTAATCATTTCCAAAATTGACAACATGTTTTAATCTAATGAAATATGCCTTTTCAGTCCATGTTTATCAACCTTTAATATCAACCTTTTAATTCAGATTTATTTCTTCATTAAATGTTGATAACAAAACGATTCATTTTATATTACTATTGTAGCCCTTATCTTCTTCAGCTACGGTAGTTAGAACGTTGCCATGGAGATGGCAGAGTAATATTTTTAGTGATGAGTCAGGTGTGCTATCATGCGGATCACAAAATGTCTATTTGACCAATCAGATTGCATGATCAGAACTACTTGTTGTATAATATATGCATGAAGAACCGTCTCTTCGGCAATGTACAAGATGTCAAATGGTGTCAACACATAATTATTTGTCTCAACTTAAGTCCGTTATTACTTAGCTTGTACAGTTATATATTTTTCTACATTTTTCCTCCATTGCAGTGATTGGTAGAACATCCACATCAATGTGGTGGGCATTCATATAGAGGGGTAAATTCACAAAGAAATTCACCTCTATCTGTGCTGCCAAGAAAATACCATCTCTGTGCTCTGGTGTCATTTGCACATGTTGATGAGTAACAGAGACAGCGCAGGATCTGGTATTCACCATGAGGGATTCAAACTATAAAACAATATAAAACCTTATATTGTGAGAAGCAGAAATTATGGCTGCAGTATTACACTCCAGCAGACAGCAGAGTAGAAGGAAATAATAAAAATAATAAAGATAATAATGAGGACACTCAAAAAAGGTACTTAGCTTATTCAAATAAAACAAACGACATATACAGAAATATCATATAAAAAAGAAATACATGTGCAACTCTATACCAAAAAACATAGAAATCAACATACTATACTCACATCTAGAGCAGTGCCTCCACAATTTAGATTAAAAAAAGCTCAACTCAGTGAATTTGCCACTGTGAGCAAAGTAATTTTCATCACAAATCCTTTATTGTGTAAAGAGGTAAAGTATGTTGATGTGCACGTGTCTATGTCTGATGTACTGTTGTTATTCCTACGCCTGTTATTTTATTTTATTTTATTTTTTTTGCAATTGCAAACAATGAATGTTGAATCAAAGTGTGGTGTTGGCTGACAAAAAAATAATTCAGGGAAACAGTATAATAGTATAGTCCAGAGAACCCTTAATATGTCATGCAAATCCACCTTGGGTTGTGATTAATTTTCTCATATTGACAAACACATTAAGTTTTGTTCCGCATGATTGAATCATTCACTGAAATTTGTGGCACCTCAGCCTTTGCTGAAGCGACTAAGTCTCAGTCGACAGCAGAGATGGTAAATGAGGACAGGTCTGATGGTCTGATCTCTGAGCCCATAGATGAGAGAACTCAGACATCTTGGAAGAATATAAATAAAAACATAAAAATTACTCCTGATACGTATAATTAGTACTCTTGGTAGGATTGTTGAGAGTGATACAATAATAGAGGCATGCATAGTTGACAAGAGAATGAGGCCCAGCTGCACCAGATGCAGCAGCAGTGTGTTACGAGCCTTACGAGCTGAAGCTTTGTCTGTGGAGGCTGACCTGGCTGCGACCATCACACCAATATAGGAGCAAGTGACTGTCACACCAGCTGAAACAAACACAAAACCAGTGTAGGCTTTGTCATAGATATCAGACATTGGCACAAGAAACATGGCCTCGTAAGAGCAAATGTCTGTCATCTGCAAGCTTGGCAGTTCTTCAAATGGAAAGGTTAACAGCAAAAGAACTTGAATGAGGACATTTAGTGAACTGAAGGCCCAAACCACAATGATAGCTACTGCTGTGTTTCTGACAGTGATGATGGTTGCATGCCTCAGTGGGTAGCAGACAGCTACATATCTCTCCAAACACATCACCACTAGTGTGAGGGGGGAGATTTCATTTGTTAGTTTGTTGAGCATAGCAAGAACACCACATACAGGATATGTTGTAAATATTCTACAAGCAGCCAGTATGTATGTTAACTGACTCAGTGCCAGCAGTACAGTGTCTGCAAAAAGGAGGTTATACAGAAGAATGTAACGGGATGTCTCACGAAACACTGTTTTACTCTTCAAGGTGAATAACATGGTCCCATTAATGAAGAGAAAGAGAAAGCATGGCATTCCAGTGAGTATGGAAAAAAACACTCTTTCCAATAATCCCACATACTGTTGTTCAGTAGTGATGTTGAGAGTCTGAGACTGATTTGCATAAGACATCTTAGAAAAACATTTAAGGTGCAAAGTTAATATGAATCCGTTGATGTAGGTGAAGCGCAAAAACATAATTTTTGTCCTGTTGGTATTGCTAGAGCAGTGAGGACATGTCATCTTTTGAGTGCAAATGAATGAATTATTTTCATATGCTAAACCTGAAATCATCCGCATACATTCTCCTTGCTTGTTTCCATGTAAGCAGAGCTAGTCTGCAATGTTTGTCTGCTCTCACATTATTTATGAGCTCTGACTTCACACCTATTTCACCAGATCAGATCATGTCATGTTGTGTTAACATGATTAAAAAAATTATTCCTAGGTGATGTAATCTCTACCACCACCTCCTCAATACTGCTTCCAAGTGTCGGGAGTAATTTTGGAGAAATTCATACAAATTACAGGTGTTGTGCACAGGTTAAAAAACATTTCAGAATCAGAATCACTTTTAGGTGAGGTGTGTGTTCACATATGATGAATTTCACTCTAGTCACACTTATAAAATACAATAAATAAAATTAAAATACAATTAAAATCAAACTTAATATATATACTGTATATATATATGTGTGTGTATATATGTGTGTGTCTGGAAAAAATTAAGAGATTGCAAAAATATCAGTCTAAAAATATTAGTATCTTTGGTTTCACTATTTATAGGGATGTGTTATGAGTAAATTCAACATTTGTTTTATTCTTAAACTACTGACAACATTTGTCCCAAATTTCAACAACAAATAAGATGCAGTGTTTTCAGAGCTCGAGTAATGCAAAGATAACAAGTTCATAAACATTTTTAAAGAAAACAATACTAATGTTTTAACTTAGGAAGAGTTCTGAAATCAATATTTGGTTGAATAACCCTGATTCTTATTCACAGCTTTCATGCGTCTTGGCATGCTCTCCACCAGTCTTTCACATTGCTGTTTGGTGACTGTATGCCATTACTGGCATAAAAATTCAGGAAGCATTGTCAGAGCAGAAGGAAGCAACTTTTCTTTCAGGATAACCTTGTACGTGGCTTGATTCATGCGTCCTTCACAAAGACAAATCTGTCCAATTCCAGGCTTGCTGAAGCACCCCGAGATCATCACCAATCCTCCACCAAATTTCACAATGGGTGCGAGACATTGTGGCTTGTAGTCTTCTCCAGGACTCCGTCTAACCAATAGACAACCAAGTGTTGGGCAAAGCTGAAAATTGGACTCCAATCCTTATGGTCTTTTGCAAACCTTAGCCTGGCTCTTCTTTGCTTTTCACTGATGACAGGCTTTTTTCTAGCTTTCTAGCATGACTTTAGCCCTGCCCTATAAGAGCCTGTTTCGAATCATTCTCGCTGTGCACTTTTTGCAGATCACTTTATGTCATCCTACGGTTGTTGAGTGACATTCAAATTAGTTGGCGGTCATCCTGGACAGTAAAGAGTCGTTTTCACCCTCTGCTGGTCTGTAGTTTTGTTGTCCCCAATGTCTGCTTGTTGACTTTGTTCTTAACCTTTCTGAACCACCATCTTTGAAATTTTAAGGATGGAAGCAACCTAACGCTCACTGTATCCCTGTAGCAACCAATAATGTAATAACATGCCAATAATGTAATAACTTAGTAATAACTAGCCTGATTAGACTTTTTCATCTAACACTGAGCAAACACACGTAGGTCACATGACCACTGTTCTCTTCCTGAATTCTAGCACATTCCACTAAGTGATCTAACTACCATATACACTTCACAGTATTGAATTCAATAATATTCCTCCATACATGAAATTAGGAATTTACATATCTCAGCAAATAAACAATACTCTAAATAAAGATTTTATACAACAAATAATTCTCAAATTGGCTCTTACAACCATAATTAAGGAGAGAGAGTGCTGCATAGTACATACCCTTGATGAATGAATATGATGACTATGCCATCCACTATATCTATTTTTGATGAGCAAAGTGCACAAAAACTGCAAAATAATCTTTTATTCCCAAGAAATGCAGTCCTATTTATGTATTATTACTTTATCGGATAACGTTTTTTTTAATGCTACGCCAATAACGTAATAACTTATTACATTATTGGCATGTTATTACGTAATTGGCTTTACTACATTTAAAATGGCCAAAATTATTACATTATAGGTTGCTACAATCCCTCTGCCAGTAAAGCCAGAACTGAACCCTTCTTTTCCTCACACAAAACTTTTCTTTTCAACTTTTTGTCATGTCATGTCATGTCATGTCATTTTTTGATTCCAATTACTTTTGAGGTACTACTAGCACTGTTTTTACCATCCAGCTGGTGCTATTGCAAGAGGATTGTGATGACCACAGCAGCGTTTTTTATACTTTTACTTGTTAAATAAGATTTGGTTCATGGTATCACATAATCAGTACCTCATTAAGTAGAATAAGGTATTGCTGTGTTTCTGACATCACCATTCTGACCCACCCTACAAAAAAATAAATAAATATATAAAAATTACTCAGGGTTGCTTCTTTGAACCAGAGATATGTTATTATTTTTTAAGTAACACAGTCAATTACAATTACTATAAAATAAATAACAGTAAAATTGCAAACTGCTTCAATAAAATTTAATGACAAACAATTCAACAATATTTTTATATTATTAAGTAATTTTCCCATCATCCCTTTATTTCTTTTTTTTCCTTTTCTCAGCACCAGACTCCGTGCGTTATGGTAACGATGGCACTGTTAATAAGCACACAAACCAAGGAAATTTGCCAAGTCTGAGCAAGTTAACAAAGTCTGGTGGCTAAACGATCCTCTTCTGAAATGCTCCCAGTGGGGGTTGAAGTTGTGGAGAATGGACAAAAACAGTCAGACATTGCGGCCACAACGACGGTGCAGGATCTGGTATTCACTCTTATGAGAAGCGGAAATGATGGCTGCATTGTTACACTCCAGCAGACAGCAGAGTGGGAGGAAAAAAGCTCTCCAGCTCAGCACACATGAGAGCAAATGTAATAAGAATAATAATTTAAGGACACTCAAAAAACGTATATAGTTTTTTCACCATAAAAATGACATATACAAAAATATCAAAAAACATAGAAATCAGTATAATATACTCACATCTAGAGCCAGTGCCTCCACAGTTTAGATAAAAACCAGACTGAGCTCAACTCAAGTGAATTTGCCACTGTGAGCAAAGTCATTTTCATCACAAACCCTTTGTTGTATACAGAGGTAAAGTATGTTGATGTGCACATGTGTCTATGTCTGATGTACTGTTGCTTTTGCAATTGCTAACAACAAAGAACGTGTATCAAAGTGTAGTATGGGCTGACACAAAAATAATTCAGGGAAAACAATATACAGTTCTGTTGCAAAACATAAGCCAATGAGTTACTTTACCAATGCACTAATATTAAACAGTATACTCTAGAATAGGCCATAAATACCATTAATAAGTGCTGCAAATCCACCTTAGGTTGTGATTAATTTTCTCATATTGACAAATAAACACATTAAGCTTTGTTCCACATCAATATGTATGACTGAAAATAATGATTGAATCATTCACTGAAATTTGTGGCACCTCAGCCTTTGCTGAGGCGACTAAGTTTTAGTCGACAGCAGAGATGGTACATGAGGACAGGTCTGATGGTCTGATCTCTGAGCCCATAGATGAGAGAACTCAGACATCTTGGGAGAATATAAATAAACACATAAAAAGTACGCCTGATGCGTACAATTAGAAGTCTTGGTAGGATTGTTGAGAGTGATACAATAATAGGGCCATTCATAGTTGACAAGAGAATGAGGCCCAGCTGCACCAGATGCAGCAGCAGTGTGTTACGAGCCTTACGAGCTGAAGCTTTGTCTGTGGAGGCTGACCTAGCTACAACCATCACACCAATATAGGAGCAAGTGACTGTCACACCAGCTGTTACAAACACAAAACCAGTGTAGGCTTTGTCATAAATATCAGACATTGGCACAAGAAACAGGGCGTCGGTAAGGCAAATATCTGTCATTTGTAAGCTTGGCAGTTCTTCAAATGGAAAGGTTAACAGCAAAAGAACTCGAATGAGGACATTTAGTGAACTGAAGGCCCAAACCACAATGATAGCTACTGCTGTGTTTCTGACAGTGATGATGGTAGCATGCCTTAGTGGGTAGCAGACAGCTACATATCTCTCCAAACACATCACCACTAGTGTGAGGGGGGAGATTTCTTCAACGAGACCGGCAAGCATGGTAAGAACTCCGCATACAGGATATGTTGGAAATATTCTACAAGCAGCCAGTATGTGCAGTAACTGAGCAAGTCCTAACATTACAGTGTCTGCAAAAAGGAGGTTATACAGAAGAATGTAACGGGAGGTCTCACGAAACACTGTTTTACTCCTCAAGGTGAATAACATGATCCCATTAATGTAGAGAAAGACAAAGCATGGCATTCCAATCAGCGTGGAAAAAAACACTCTTTCCAATAATCCCACATACTGTTGTTCAGTAGTGATGTTGAGAGTCTGAGACTGATTTGCATAAGACATCTTAGAGAAACATTTAACGCGCAAAGTTAATATCAATCCGTTGATGTAGGTGAAGCGCAAAAACATAATTTTTGTCCTGTTGGTATTGCTAGAGCAGTGAGGACATGTCATCTTTTGAGTGCAAGTGCCTGTTATTTTCATATGCAAAACCTGAAATCATCCGCATACATTCTCCTTGCTTGTTTCCATGTAAGCAGAGCTCGTCTGCAATGTTTGTCTGCTCTCACATTATTTATGAGCTCTGACTTCACACCTATTTCACCAGACACTATCAGCATGTCATGTTGTGTTAACATGATTAAAAAAATTATTCCTAGGTGATGTAATCTCTACCACCATCTCCTCAATACTGCTTCCATGTGTCAGGAGTAATTTTGGAGAAATAACAACCAAATGGAGACAGATTTGACCCTGGCATGGCTGTTTGCTTTGCAATCCATTAGGAGAAATTCATACAAATTACAGGTGTTGTGCACAGGTTAAAAAACATTTCAGAATCAGAATCACTTTTAGGTGAGGTGTGTGTTCACACATGATGAATTTCACCCTAGTTACACTTATAAAATACAATAAATAAAATTAAATTACAATTAAAATCAAACTATATATGTGTGTGTGTGTGTGTGTGTGTGTGTGTGTCTAAGTATGTATATGTATACAATTTAAACATAATATATATACAGCTCTGGAAAAAATTAAGAGACCATTGCAAAAATATCAGTTTCTTTGGTTTCACTATTTATAGGGATGTGTTATGAGCAAATTCAACATTTGCTTGATTCTTAAACTACTGACAACATTTGTCCCAAATTTCAACAACAAATAAGATGCAGTGTTTTCAGAGCTCGAGTAATGCAAAGATAACAAGTTCATAAAAATTTTTAAAGAAAACAATACTAATGTTTTAACTTAGGAAGAGTTCTGAAATCAATATTTGGTTGAATAGCCCTGATTTTTAATCACAGCTTTCATGCGTCTTGGCATGCTCTCCACCAGTCTTTCACCTTGCTGTCTGGTGACTTCATGATTATAATGTAATCCATTTAGAGAGGTTTATACAAATTCCAGGTGTTCTGCACAGGTCAAAAAACATTTCAGAATCAGAATCACTTTTAGGTGAGGTGTGTGTTCACATATGAGCTATTTGACTTGAAAAAGTAAAGGTTGTGTTATGCATAGGAGATTGTAAATATTGTAGTATACTGTATACAGTATGTACAGAATGAGCAGATTGTTTTCAGTATGCTTTGTACAATTAAAAATCCTGCTTCATCCATGTATTTGTTTAGAAAACAAATAGTTTTAGTTGGATTTATTCATACCTTTCATAATTTATCTTAATCTTTATTTAAGAATGGACTTTGTTGACATTATTTATGAGCTATGACCTAACCTGACACCATAACTATGTCACATCGAGTTAGCATGGTTAAACAGTCATTCATGGGTGATGTAATGTCTTCCATGTGTTGACATTTTGGAGAAACAACCCAATTCAGACAGATAGGTGTTCTGCACAGGTTGAAAAACATGTTAGTACAACATTTAAAATTCCTTCTTTATCTGTGTATTTGTTTAGAAAACAAATTAGTTTGAATTATTCATACCTTTCATAATTGATCAGAAGAATGTGCTTTTTGAAAGTAGATGGACCTCCCCTTTTGACTGAAATCTCTATTTGTAATACACTAAACATCAATATTCATACAATAACTAATACACAGTAGTTCTTGAGAAGAAGACTTACTTTTAGTTCAGTATATTTATACGGAAGCCTGGAAGGGACATGGAGAAAAAAAAAATCAGTGGCAGTGTAGTTTTGCAAGATCTCGCAAAGTTTTGCAGCTGAGGCTGCCACTGACCTGCCGCGGCAGTTGCCGGTGTCTGAGGGCAACTGCCGCTGTTATGGGCATCTGTTTTTATTTTTTATTTTATAAAACAGTCGTCAGTGTTGTATTAAACTCGCTGGAAGTAGCATTTCCATTATGTGATTTCTGCATTAATTTGCAAGGTTTTCTTAATTAATCTCTCAACTGCTGGCGCTGTGTGGGGCAGCTGCTGGTGGCAGCCTCAGCTGCCTTGGCAGTCTGTGGCCAGTTGCTGGAGTCTGGGGCAGTTACTGCCACGGCAACTGCTGCTGTTATGGGCATCTGTTTTTATTTTTTATTTTATTTGCATTTATTTAATTAATCTCTTTACATCTGTCTCAACCGCTGCCGCTGCACAGCGGCAGCGGTTGAGACAGACAATAATGTTGTCTTTTGTACGATGTTGTCTATTTGCTTTTCAATTGAGTTATAAATGAACATACAAATGAAAAACAACAGCAAGTAAAATCACACAGAAAAATATCAGCATCAAGAGAGACACACACATATTAAAACATCAGTTTCAAAAGTCATCAATTTGGGAAAACAATGAAACAATAAATACATTTTAAAAAAGCTTATATACAGTACAGTGTATATGTCTTTAATCTGCCGACTCTTCAGGTCTTCAAGTCAAAAATAATTTGTGAACAAACATGAGTTCTGACTTTGAACAAAACCCATAAACCACAATGATGGCTCTCACTGTTGATATAGTCTAATTTAATCTAATCTAAAAATCACTATATTCTGTAATACACAAAACAAGTAAAATCATATTAACTCCTGCTGTAAAAAAAAAAACATAAAACAGAGTATCTGTAGAAATATGCCTCTTTATCAATAAGTTTGATTATTTTATATCATTGTGTGTTAACAATTCTAAGTGTAAAATTGACTTCTATTATATTTATGGGAAAGAAAGATGCCTGAATGATTACTATATTATACATATATTATCAGTACAATATCCCACATTATGCAAGCCACAGTCTTTTGGCCTTGATGTGCATATTATATACTCAATATAAAGAACCATTTGTTTGAATTTAATCTTTAATGTGCAATGTGGTAAATAGAGCTGAAACGTAATAACTTGTCTCTACATACTGTATGTTCATTACCATTTTTTTTCATTTAACTTTGCCGCTAACATTTTCATTTTTCTACATTGCAATGAAATTCAATCCCAATTTACAAAGCACCCGTAAGGGAGAAATTCACCCCTACCTAACTGGGTTGCCAAGAAAATAGTAACTCTCTGCATTGCTCCCGAAGGCTGCGCCATCGGTGTGTGAATGTGTATGAATAATGTATGAATAGTTAGCTCCAAAAAGCGATTGTCAGCTAATGCCATCAGTGTATGAATGTGTGTGAATAGGTGAATGAGTGTAAAAGAGCTTTGAGTGGTCAGAAGACTAGAAAGGCGCTATATAAGTACAGTCCATTTACCATTTGGTGTTGTTTGCACATTTTTGAATTAGGTAATATGGTAACATTTAATACAAGATTGCCCCCATCTAAGCAAGTAAAACTCATTGCAACAAAAAAGTCAACCCATAAACAGCAGTGCTAATAGCTACACACAGTTAACAGTGAAAACTGTTGTATCTTCAGACTTAGTGGCAGTGACTGTATGTCTCATATTTTTTTAAAGAAAAAACAGTTATGTTCCAAATCAATATTACTCACTTCATAAAAATTTGAATCATTAACTGTGGGACTTTGTGGGACCTCGGCCTTTGCTGAAGCGACTAAGTTTCAGTCGACAGCAGAGATGGAAAAAAGCTCTCCACACAACCACCATGTGATATAGTACTTCAGCTCAGCGCACATAAAAGCAAATGTAATAAGAATAATAATTTAAGGACACTCAAAAAACGTATATAGTTTTTTCACCATAAAAATGACATATACAAAAATATCAAAAAACATAGAAATCAGTATAATATACTCACATCTAGAGCCAGTGCCTCCACAGTTTAGATAAAAACCGGACTGAGCTCAACTCAAGTGAATTTGCCACTGTGAGCAAAGTAATTTTCATCACAAACCCTTTGTTGTATACAGAGGTAAAGTATGTTGATGTGCACATGTGTCTATGTCTGATGTACTGTTGCTTTTGCAATTGCAAACAATATAGAACGTGTATCAAAATGTAGTATGGGCTGACACAAAAATAATTCAGGGAAAACAATATACAGTTCTGTTGCAAAAATAAGCCAATGAGTTACTTTACCAATGCACTAATATTAAACAGTATACTCTAGAATAGGCCATAAATACCATTAATAAGTGCTGCAAATCCACCTTAGGTTGTGATTAATTTTCTCATATTGACAAATAAACACATTAAGCTTTGTTCCACATCAATATGTATAACTGAAAATAATGATTGAATCATTCACTGAAATTTGTGGCACCTCAGCCTTTGCTGAGGCGACTGAGTCTCAGTCCACAGCAGAGATGGTACATGAGGACAGGCCTGATGGTCTGATCTCTGAGCCCATAGATGAGAGAACTCAGACATCTTGGGAGAATATAAATAAACACATAAAAAGTACGCCTGATGCGTACAATTACTAGTCTTTGTAGGATTGTCGAGAGTGATACAATAATAGGGCCATTCATAGTTGACAAGAGAATGAGGCCTAGCTGCACCAGATGCAGCAGCAGTGTGTTACGAGCCTTATGAGCTGAAGCTTTGTCTGTGGAGGCTGACCTGGCTGCAACCATCACACCAATATAGGAGCAAGTGACTGCCACACCAGCTGATAGAAACACAAAACCAGTGTAGGCTTTGTCATAAACATCAGACATTGGCACAAGAAACATGGCCTCGTAAGAGCAAATATCTGGCATTTGTAAGCTTGGCAGTTTTTCAAATGGAAAGGTTAACAGGAACAGAACTCGAATGAGGACATTTAGTGAACTGAAGGCCCAAACCACAATGATAGCTACTGCTGTGTTTCTGACAGTGATGATGGTAGCATGCCTTAATGGGTAGCAGACAGCTACATATCTCTCCAAACACATCACCACTAGTGTGAGGGGGGAGATTTCATTCACGAGACCGGCGAGCATGGTAAGAACTCCGCATACAGGATATGTTGGAAATATTCTACAAGTAGCCATTATGTACAGTAACTGAGCAAGTCCTAACATTACAGTGTCTGCAAAAAGGAGGTTATACAGAAGTATGTAACGGGAGGTCTCACGAAACACAGTTTTACTCCTCAAGGTGAATAACATGATCCCGTTAATAACGAGAAAGAGAAAGCATGGCATTCCAATCAGCGTGGAAAAAAACACTCTTTCCAATAATCCCTGATACTGTTGTTCAGTAGTGATGTTGAGAGTCTGAGACTGATTTGCATAAGACATCTTAGAGAAACATTTAACGTGCAAAGTTAATATCAATCCGTTGATGTAGGTGAAGCGCAAAAACATGATTTTTCTCCTGTTGGTATTGCTAGAGCAGTGAGGACATGTCATCTTTTGAGTGCAAGTGCCTGTTATTTTCATATGCAAAACCTGAAATCATCCCCATACATTCTCCTTGCTTGTTTCCATGTAAGCAGAGCTCGTCTGCAATGTTTATCTGCTCTCACATTATTTATGAGCTCTGACTTCGCACCTATTTCACCAGACACTATCAGCATGTCAAGTTGTGTTAACATGATTAAAAAAAATATTCCTAGGTGATGTAATCTCTACCACCACCTCCTCAATACTGCTTCCATGTGTCGGGAGTAATTTTGGAGAAATAACAACCAAATGGAGACAGATTTGACCCTGGCATGGCTGTTTGCTTTGCAATCCATTAGGAGAAATTCATACAAATTACAGGTGTTGTGCACAGGTTAAAAAACATTTCAGAATCAGAATCACTTTTAGGTGAGGTGTGTGTTCAGATTTGGCCCTGGCATGGCTGTTTGCTTTGCAATCCATTAGGAGAAATTCATACAAATTACAGGTGTTGTGCACAGGTTAAAAAACATTTCAGAATCAGAATCACTTTTAGGTGAGGTATGTGTTCACATATGATGAATTTATTAAAGTTTTAAGTTACACTTATAAGATACAATAAAGAAAATTAAATTACAATTAAAATTATATATATATATATATATATATATATATATATATATATATATATATACACATATATGTATGTGTGTGTGTGTGTATAAAAATGTGTACCGTAATTTTTGGACTATAAGCCGCTACTTTTTTCACACGCTTTGAACCCTGCGGCCTATACAACGGTGCAGCTAGATTTTTACTGCCACTGGGGTGCACTCTGTAGCAGTAAACACAAAAGTGAGACAGACGTGGGGAAAGATTATGCGCCGAATAAGACACTAGTTTTGATTTTGATTTTGAACTTCATGCACATCATGCACACACCCTCATCATGGAAAACACACAAAGAAATGCGTATGATGCAGCTTTTAAGTTAAAGGCAATCGATCTGGCCGTCAAAGAAGGAAATAGAGCTACTGCACGTAATCAATGAATGATGATGGCGTGTTGATGCCGTGTTGGTGCCGTACTCCCGATTTTCAGGCACAGTTTGAAAAAAAGGGTGTCTTAAATAAAAACTAAAAAAAAAATCTTCTGTGTACCGTCTTTCTGTGTAAATATCTCATGTTACAACATGAAAACCTGCGGCTTATGTTCCAGTGCTACCTATATATGTACAAAATGTATTTTCTTTTAACATTTAGCTGGTGTGGCTTATATTCAGGTGCGCTCAATAGTCCGAAAATGACGGTATATGTATACAATTTAAAAATAATATATATACAGCTCTGGAAAAAATTGCAAAGATTGCAAAAATATGAGTCTAAGAATCTTTGGTTTCACTATTTATAGGGATGTGGTATGAGTAAATTTGTTTGATTCTTAAACAACTGACAACATTTGTCCCAAATTTCAACAACAAATAAGATGCAGTGATTTCAGAGCTCGAGTAATGCAAAGATAACAAGTTCATAAACATTTTTAAAGAAAACAATACTAATGTTTTAACTTAGGAAGAGTTCTGAAATCAATATTTGGTTGAATAACCCTGATTTTTAATCACAGCTTTCATGTGTCTTGGCATGCTCTCCACCAGTCTTTCACCTTGCTGTCTGGTGACTTCATGATTACAATGTAATCCATTTAGAGAGGTTATACAAATTCCAGGTGTTCTGCACAGGTCAAAAAACATTTCAGAATCAGAATCACTTTTAGGTGAGGTGTGTGTTCGGATTTTTAAAATTCAGCCCTCCGAAAAGGCTTGACAGGAAGCACACTGAAGCGATAACTCGTGTTTTATCCTTGGTCTTCTTTTATTTATCACAAAATGACCACAGGTGACCACAGGTCATAAACCTGAAATGATTAAACCAAAACAACAGGTTACATATAATAATATTAATGAAATTGTAACTTATAAATAGCTATTTTTTACTTTTTTACAATAAACAAACATTGACTCTTTTAATATCAATCAAATGTCTTCTTATGAATTAAAGTAATAAATTGCAGTAAACCCATTGAACCCAAAGCTTAAACCCAGTGAATTGGCCAACATTAACAGCTAACATTAATAGCTAAATGCTAGCAAGACCTAGCTAGGCGCTAGCCTGGAATGCTAATGGAGTTAGCCCAGCATGCTAACGAGAGCTAGCGACGATGCTAACGCTAGCTAGCGGCGATGCTAACGCTAACCGCGAGCGCTAAATAACACTCTCTCAAGATTGCTCAACAGTGCAGTAAACATCAACAACACCACACATTATTAGCAGGCTATTTCTCAGCTAGCTGCAGCTTACCAATGGGCTGTATGCTCCTGTCAACCTAGATACAACTGCTGTAATCAATAACACCGGAAGTCATACGGACTTTTCAAAATAAAACGAAGAGGTACAAAACCCTTAAATAAATTATTCAGAGCTACAAATGATGATAAACAATAAAAGTCTTGACACCTCCCACTTGGCCGATTGATCAAAGATCCAAAGAGGCCACAATTAACAGTCATTTGAGTCTCTCAGTAGGTATCTCAAACGTGAAGATTAAGTGTTCCTCATAGGTCCAACATGAACACAAAAGCTAACTAAGGAGGGAGGCACCACCACCTTTCCTCCTACTGAGTGTAGGTTTGCCCTCTAATCACTCAGTTGCCTCCCAGGGTTCCCTACTAACTAAACAACAAAGTCTCTTGGGTAACCCTTGGAAAGGACTTATCCTACTCCTGTTGGTCCTCAACTGGAATCAAGACCACCAGTCTCCGCACATCTCTGCGAAGGAC
Source organism: Argyrosomus regius (assembly GCA_946959425.1). Lineage (NCBI taxonomy): Eukaryota > Metazoa > Chordata > Actinopteri > Sciaenidae > Argyrosomus > Argyrosomus regius. The sequence goes on from OX336896.1 coordinate 10,921,282, forward strand.
GATGGTCGTGGGCAAATCAAAGTTTTCTCTCCGGACCCTAGATACATGGGGGCCGGGAATTCCCATGCAGATCTTCAAGTCCACGTCCCGGACGATCCCTTTCTTATCAGGATATGTAGCGACGACTCGGCCGAGCCGGAACTGTCCTCTCAAAGCATTTTGGTCTGCTAACCAGACCATATCTCCTGCAAACAGGTGAGATGTCTGTGTAGCTCTCTCAGTGGAGGCCTAGCGCCCACGAAGTTTGAGCCTCTGTCCGACCATAGTTTCTTCAGATGCCCCCTCAGAGCAGTGAATCGAGAGTAAGCCTGAAGAAAGCTTTCAGAAGACGGGTCATTGACAAGATCGGCGTGGACGGCTCTAGAAACCATGCAGCAGTACACTATTCCCCAGACCTTTTTTTGGCTCTCTTCTTTACAGCGTCTCTCACCTCGAAGGGGCCAAAGAGGTCTAGTGTGGTGTACTCAAATGGGTTTGCTCTGCTGGTACGTTCCTGAGGGAGGTCGCTCATCACTTGCTGGCACAATCTGGCTCTCTGCTTCTTGCAAGTGAGACACTCATTGATCACCTTCTTGACTGTCCTCCGACCTTGCACCACCCAGGCCTTTCTTCTTGTACGCAGAAGTGTGGCAGCAACGCCTTCATGATTTGACTCATGAGCTTCTCTTGCCAGCAAAGTTCCCAGCCACGACTGGAAAGGGATTAACGGTACAGCTGTTCCGTCTTCGTTCCAAGACTGGACTCTACCACCACACAACAATAGTCCTGTATTGACATCCTTGAACACAACCAGGCGGTTTAGAGTCGTGTCGTGAAATTCCACGCCATCCTGGGCCGCAAGGACCAGGTCTTGAAAGGCAGTTGCTCTTTCTTTTGCAGACAGTCTGGAATACTTTGCCTCCCACTTTGCTGGATCTGAGATCTGCCGTTCTTTATTTAACCAGGATTCTGCAGCTCGTCGAGTCCAGGCAACGGTCCCACACAGCTTTGACAAGGTACTGAATCGCTTGGGTTCAACAAGGCGCACAAGATCTACGCCCCAGGGTTTCCTCTTTGGTCTCTCTGCTGCTGAAGTCGGACCCTGACCTTCATTCGAGTCTTCCAAGTCTACACTCACATTAGCTTTGCTGGGGTTAGATATTTCTTTCGACTGAGCCCTAGTGACCGTAGCTGAAAAAGCTTTTCTCTTGAGCTTCTTAACGTCATCAGCAACGGTGGTCACCAACTCGCTGGCCGTCTTCACAGGCCACTCAGCTTCAGGCCATCTTAGGAACTCAGGACCTCTTTGCCACTCTGACTCTTCATCGAGCTCCTCAGGAGATGCTCCCCTTGTAATGATGTCTGATATGTTGAGGTCGCCCTCATCCCACCTCCAATCTTCTACTGGTCCTGCCTTCTGGATTTCCCCAATGCGATTCGCAAAGAAGGTCTGATAGCCATAACTATCCTTCTGGATCGCTCCCAGGATTGTTTGGCCATCAACGAAGTGGATCCAGTGCGCAACATCGATGCGGCAGTGCTTCTCAAAGTACCTTTTAAGACGACTTGCGAAGACAGCGCCGCATAACTCTGCCTTAATCACGTCCCCCTTTTGGTTAAGGGGAGTTTGGCCTTTGACTCAACCAATCTTACGATGACCTCGTTCTGCGTTTCCCACCGAAGGTAGAGCACAGCTCCGTAGGAGGCCTCACTTCCATCTGAAAACGTGACCCCCACTGGGCGGCCTATGGCTCCTGGTGGCGTAAGGCTTCTCTTGAACCTGACGTGACCAAGTCTCACGTACTCCTCAAAAAGTCTTATGGACGCCTCCCGGAGTTTTGGTGAGAGAGGGTCATCCCAAGTATCTTTAGTCATGTTGTCTTTCCCCGCTTCTTGATAAGATTCCCTCACAAGCATCACCCCTTTCTGCTTAGCTGGTGTGGCTAGACCAATGGGGTCGTAGAAAGCAGCAATCTGACTTAACAACACTCGACGCGTTAAGGGATTTGGGGTGTTACTTCTGACTTCATCTTCACGCAAGTCGAGTCCCGTTCTCATTTTGCCTCGCTTCTTCGAGAAGTTAATGGAAATCATAATGCGAAGTTTGTCAGTCTCTGGTTCGTAGCCGACTCCTAATGCCTTGCTTTCTTCGTCCTGCATTTGGTTAGGCAATACCAGAGTTTTAGGCACATAGCTGTTTCACTGTTACTGGAGTTGGCAGTGGCTCCTGACCTCCCACTTTGGCCAGAGAAGATCCATGGTTTGAGGGAGAAGCCTCCAGCTTTTAAGATCTCTTCCACTCCTTTGGTGATCCTTTCCAGCATCTTGATGTCATCATGGGACGTCAAGATATCGTCCACGTAGCTGTCTTCTACCAGAACCCGGCGTTCTTCAACCATGACAGCGAACTGGGGCAGGTTTGTGCAGGCTTATCACCGATGTTGACCCTGACGATGACAAAGACCTCGATATCATCCTCCGGGCGGTCTCTCCAGAGGAAACGGTGAAGATGCACTTCTTTGTCCGTTAGCCAAACGGAGTTGTACATTTTCTTCACGTCGCCCAAGGCGGCATACAACCCACTCCTGAACTTCAGAAGGACTCCTCTGATTGGATTGAGGACGTCTGGACCCTTGTACAGGAGGTCATTCAAACTTACCCCCAAGAACTCTTGGCTACTGTTCCAAACAATCCTTACAGGGGTAGTGGTTGAGTGAGGATTAGGAGCGACCAGATGACTGATGTACCATGTCGGTCCCTTCCAACTGTCGATTTCATCATTAGTGAGTTTAGCAGCAGCTCCCCTTGAAACCATCTCATGGATTTGCTCTCTGTATGCAGCTTTCCATTCTGGCTCCTTTTCGAGACGTTTCTCTGTGTTCAGGAAGGTTGCCTCCACTGCACGTCGGTTGTCAGGAAGCATCAGGGGGTCTCCTTTCCATGGGTAAGCTGCATCCCAATGAGGGGTTCCGCAATGCTTGTCCGCTTGCACGTAGGTGAGGCACTTTTTTTTCTAGGTCCCTTTCCTCTCCTAGGGTCATTTCTTTGCCTCCAGGGGGACACCTACCGCATTTGCAGCCACCACATTGAGGATCACAGGCCGCGCCAACGCTGTCCCATTTGAACCACTCGAAGACTTCTTTGTTGGTAGTTACAGCACTCCGGATGATTGTTTCTCCATTCTCCACTTGAGCTTACTTACTTTCCGCCAGGTCCTGCCGGGTCCACAAGGATCTCTCTGTACACCCTTGAAGCTGTTATCATTGACCTCGCAAAGTGTGTGTCAGACCTATGCACTGCGAGGTCTACTTCTTCAAAAAGCTCAGGGTGAGTTCCACCGACGGTCTTACCCAGGGGTCCATCCCAGAGGACGAGGTCTCCCTCCACTTTGGTTGGCTGTGGGACCAGGCGACCTTCCCTGTGACTTATTAGGAGATCAATCCTTTCAGGGCAGATCAAATCCTTGGTTGCAACATCAGGGAAGAACTTTTGTAGTTGCTCCGGTGTGACTGCTTGGTTCACCTTTGCAATGTTATCCAAGCCGTAGCAGATGAGTTTGTGTTCTGTTACTGTACCCTTGGGGGTTTTTATTCTGAGCATCAAGGTATACCTTTTAGTAGTGACTGTCTTTTCCATTCCTCCAACTCCTTGGACAATCATCTTGATGTTCTCACCATTCAGCCTGAGGCGCTCTGCGGCTTCAGTCGAGATGTAATTCGTATCCGACGCAAGGTCAATCAAAATGCCAACCAGCTGGCCTGAGTTTGTAGTCACTTCCAGTAGCATCATTATGACTGGGTACTCTTTCGGCTTATTACTGTTGCTGGCGCATACTGTTGTTGAAACTTTATTTGAGAAAGCTTCCTTAAACTCTGCTTTCAGCTCTGGCGAGAGTTTAGCAAGAAGCTCCTCTTGTTTGTTAGTCAGTCCAAGTCCTCTTCTCTCCACTTTTGGATCACTCTGCTCTCCACTTGTTTTATCCCTCATCATTTACCTCTTTTTCGAGTTCGAAGATCTCCCGTTCCAGGCTTCTATTCATCAGGTCGCGTTGTCTCCTGGTCATCTGATGGTAGTCGGTTGCCTGAGCCTGGTCCATGGCTGATGCAGCCTCAGTGGCGATGGTGGTAATTGCCTCCTCAGCGAACCTGGTCCAGAAGCTCTTTAGGACGATTTGTTCAGTGTCATCAAACTTACGGTCGCACTCTGCCGTTTTCGCGTCGATGTGCTCCGCCATCTCTTTGGCGCGTTCATCGTCTGCTTCTCTCAGGGCTGTTGTACACTCAAACCCTGCATCTCTTACTCTTGAGTGCTCCGATTTAAAGCTCCTCCACTCACCTATCATTTCACTTTCTCCCAGTGCGTTCACCCTGGAGGTGAGATGGTTGGCTCTTCTGGTGAAAGTGGTCTGAGCTGCCGAACGCCTCTGCTTAAGCCTCTCAAGTTCCTCCTTTGATGCTGCCATGTTACCAACTTTTCTTGTGTAGACCGAAAGTAAAGCTTTCAATGCCACCTGGGCTTTAGAAGTCTTTTGCCTTTTCTGTACTTGTAGACTTTCTCCCTTCTTCTGGCTTTAGCTTATTTGTTTTCCCGGCTAGCAAGTTAGCAGACAGCGTTATGAAGGGCTGTTAGCTCACAGTCAGATTGGTTAAACAGTCTTTTAATTTCTTCTGGTCTTCGGGCTTTGTCCGTGCTTCAAGGTTATCCAGTCTATTTTTCTGTCGAGCTGGGGCCTTGGTTTATGACTGTTCGGATTTTTAAAATTCAGCCCTCCGAAAAGGCTCGACAGGAAGCACACTGAAGCGATATCTTCTCGTTTGGCTGTCAGTGGAGGCGGTCGCATTTCTCTCCCTCTCCTCTCCCTTATCTTCCCTGCTTCGCTCCTCTTGTCTCGTCTAGTCTACTGTCTCATTCTTGAGAGACTCTCTCTGCACTGCTCTCCGAACAAAAAATCATGGATTTGATCAGCTGGTCTCTGAACGCAATTGACACCATCTTCTCGAGGAGAAGCCTGGGTTCGGGGGAACCTAACTGTCCTGATGGAACGTTTGCTGCTGGATACGCGATGGACTCGTGGGAGAGGTGGAGGGTCGTGTGCCTGGCGGCTCTTTCTGTGGAGGACGTAGAAGACATCTACATATTCGGAACCATGATTGCAGGTCTTTTGCTGATTGGATTGGGCACTGGCCTGGTTTATCGAGAAATTCAGAAAATCGTGGCAGCTGTCCAAGGCCCCTTCAAGGTGCCTGCAATGATTGAGGCGATGGCCAGAGCTGCCAGCACTCAGACTGTGGCTACAAACCGCATTTTGGATGACATCAAGGAGAGGCTTGCGGCTTTGGAAAGGAAAATGGATCGTTTCGATGACCAGAATGGACATTGAGAGTAGCCGGGCATATTGGAATGCGGCTACTCGCCCTAAACCTAAACAACCCTACAACAATTCCCCTGGAAGAGCGCTGCAGTGAGACGCTCTTGTGCTCCTTCACCTACTCCCACAGACACCTGCTGATTGTTGACTCTGTCTGGGACCTGATCAAGGCTGTCTCGGGACTGAGGCACTAAGATTGTGTTGCCAGGCAAAGCGACCTCTCCAGGCCCACACATACACGAACATTTATACTGATATGCAACCCCCCTAACACCATCCAACGCCTTCACCTCTTTCTACCCCTCAGAGTGACAAGCGGATCTGTGACGTGCGCGGACTGGAGTCATGCTGCCGGATCGGATGACTGCCTGTCTACACTGGATACCTCCATCCCAACCCCCTCCCTCCCCCAACCCCTAACCCCCTTCCCCTACATATGATTCACATATGAGCTATTTGACTTGAAAAAATAAAGGTTGTGTTATGCATAGATTGTAAATATTGCAGTATACTGTAAACAGTATGTACAGAATGAGCAGATTGTTTTCAGTATGCTTTGTACATCCTGCTTCATCCATGTATTTGTTTAGAAAACAAATAGTTTTAGTTGGATTTATTCATACCTTTCATAATTTATCTTAATCTTTATTTAAGAATGGACTTTGTTGACTTTATTTATGAGTTCTGACCTAACCTGACACCATAACTATGTCACATCGAGTTAGCATGGTTAAACAGTCATTCATGGGTGATGTAATGTCTTCCATGTGTTGACATTTTGGAGAAACAACCCAATTCAGAAAGATAGGTGTTCTGCACAGGTTGAAAAACATGTTAGTACAACATTTAAAATTCCTTCTTTATCTGTGTATTTGTTTAGAAAACAAATTAGTTTGAATTATTCATACCTTTCATAACTGATCAGAAGAATGTGCTTTTTGAAAGTAGATGGACCTCCCCTTTTGACTGAAATCTCTATTTGTAATACACTAAACATCAATATTCATACAATAACTAATACACAGTAGTTCTTGAGAAGAAGACTTACTTTTAGTTCAGTATATTTATACGGAAGCCTGGAAGGGACATGGAGAAAAAAAAAATCAGTGGCAGTGTAGTTTTGCGAGATCTCGCAAAGTTTTGCAGCTGAGGCTGCCGCTGACCTGCCGCGGAAGTTGCCGGTGTCTGAGGGCAACTGCCGCTGTTATGGGCATCTGTTTTTATTTTTTATTTTATAAAACAGTCGTCAGTGTTGTATTAAACTCGCTGTAAGTAGCATTTCCATTACGTGATTTCTGCATTAATTTGCAAGGTTTTCTTAATTAATCTCTCAACCGCTGGCGCTGTGCGGGGCAGCTGCCGGTGGCAGCCTCAGCTGCCTTGGCAGTCTGTGGCCAGTTGCTGGAGTCTGGGGCAGTTACTGCCACGGCAACTGCTGCTGTTATGGGCATCTGTTTTTATTTTTTATTTTATTTGCATTTATTTAATTAATCTCTTTACATCTGTCTCAACCGCTGCCGCTGTGTGGGGCAGCGGCAGCGGTTGAGACAGACAATAATGTTGTCTTTTGTACGTTGTTGTTTATTTGCTTTTCAATTGAGTTATAAATGAACATACAAATGAAAAACAACAGCAAGTAAAATCACACAGAAAAATATCAGCATCAAGAGAGACACACACATTGTTGGGTTATGCATTATATGCTGTTTTATTTTTCATTTTGGGGATGTGGTGGATGTTTAAAATTTATTGCACATACACGCATGCACACATAAAATGCACGCAGGGTGGTAGTCCTGCACACATTTGCAATCACGCCTTTAGTTGATTAGGTTATCATAATTATATGTTGTTTATTTTTCATTCTAGGGAATTGGTGAATGGAGTGTGCCAGAGGGCAGCAGAGGACCCAGTGTTCACTTGGTGCTCAGAGAGAGAGCAAGAAGCACCAGTGTGATTAGCCTTAGGGGAGCACCTGGGTGTGGGTTTGGGTCAGTGGAGCACAGAGACGCTTTTGATTTTCAACCTGCTGATAATTCAACAAAAAGTCAAATAAAAGGACTAAGTTGAACCGAGTTGACTCTTGCGTCCTCTGTGCAAAGCCTGGTCGAGTTCAGGCAGAACTAACAACTCGACAGTTGAAAATCAAACGGGCAGCCTGGACAGGGAGATTAACGGCTTGCAGGTCCAGTGGAAAACTGTAGACGCAAGGGTGGAAGCGGTGAGTGTCGACGAGGTCAAAAATGGCAGAAGATGTTCTGGGGAAGACGGTCAAACAGCTCAAAAGAGAGAGGACCACTGCAAAAAGCAGCTTCACCAGGCAGGCCAACTTGATCGGTAAAGGAGCAGACAGGATGGTAGAAGAAGAGCTGCGGGAGGAATTCAATAAGCTCTCCGACTGTCTAAGGCAGTGATTCCCAAAGTGTGGGCCGCGGCCCCCTGGTGGGCCCCGGTGGTACTGCAGGTGGGCCGCGAGAGGTCATTCAAAATAAACAAATAAATATGTTAAATCCTTGATTTTGTAAATATGTTTTTAATTACTGTAAAATATGTATGACATGATTTTTAAAAAATATTTAGAAGTAGTAAAACAAACCGATTGAGTGTTATTCTACTGTCATATGACAGGTGTCACTTTTTTGTTCACCCGCCGTCACATTAATATCGGAACGTTATCTCTCGTCATCAATCGGGGATCATAATTGTGGAACACTTCATCTTGTGTTGTGGCGGGCAAGATGGAGCAGTGGCTCACAGGCACAGGTGTCAAAAGGAAAACAGAAAATGAAGCGGCAAATGAAACCCACACCGATAATCAAAACGAATCTGCCAAAACAAAAAAAAGGTGTCGTAGAAAATATTCAAGTGAGTACCTATCGTTTGGATTCACAAGTGTTGGACCAGAGGACAACCCTCAACCTGTCTGTGTGTTATGCTCCGAGGTGCTATCAAACGAGGCCCTGAAACCGTGGAAGCTGCGCTGTTGATTACAGTTGTGATTAAAGGTTTGGGTGGGCCCCAGAGATTTTTCACATTTCAAAGTGGGCCTTGGTGTTCTGAAGTTTGGGAATGGCTGGTCTAAGGAATGTATTTGAAGCAAATGATGAATACAGGGTTGGATTGCTGGCTGAGGCAACAGAAAAGAAAGAAGAAGAAGGCCTTGGGGAGCAGCTGGAAGGTGACATAGAAAAGACTGTGGAGGAAGCTGAAACAAGGTTTCAAGAAGTGAGTCGCATTATCCAGAAGAACCTGTGGTCAAGGTATGGAGAAGACGAAATTACAGCTGCAATCCTGGTGGCAGAGAAAAGTGCTGATGTAGCAGGAAACCTACCTGTTCAGAGTACTCACCTGGAGGGGTATGAAGTGCATCTAAGTCTCCTGGAGAGGAGGATGAAGGAGGTCATCAAGGTCATGTCAAAGTGGGAGCGATGGATCCCTGGGATGGAGAAGAGAGACCTTGATGGCAGGGTAAGAGATCTCAAAGAAATCAGCAGCAGACTTGAACTGAGGACAGCTGAATTTGCCACTGCACGGAGAGTTGCAGAGGAAGCAAGTGCTGCGCAACCTGCAAATGTGGTGGCTGGGGCACCAATACATGCAGCACCTACGGTGAGGATAAAACCGATAGCTCTTCCTATCTTCAGTGGAAACAAGAGAGAGTATCACAGATGGAGAAAGGATTGGGTGAACCTCCAAAGACAAGGAGAGCCATCTGGGTCAGCTGAGGTCAAGAAAATTCAACTCCTCAACAGCGTTGAAGACAAGGTAGTGAAGGATCTCAGGCTGTCAACCTACAACACTGCTGATGAGATCTTCAGAGTCGTGGAGAACAGGTATGGCAATAAAGCAACAATTGTCGTAGAAATCCTAGAAGAGTTGGAGAAAATGGCTCCTGTGAAAGGAAATCAACCAAGGAAAGTCATTGATTTAATTCAGACTGTGGAAAAAGCCCTAGCAGATCTGACGGAGCTGGGGAACTCAGGTGCAATAAGAAACCCGTTGGTCATCAAAACAATTGAGAGTAAATTACCTGATTTTGTGAAAAGAGACTGGTTAAACTTCATGCTAGAGCCAAGTAATGATGTCACCCCAGACAACCACTTTGATATGCTCCTGAGGTTTCTACAAAAGCAAGAAGGGGTCCTGGAGAGACTTGAGCAGCTTAAAACTGTGGAGAAAACAGAGAGACCAGACTACTGTCCAGGAAAGAAATTTGAGAAAAGGTATGCTTCAACCAAGATGGCAAAGAAAGGAATGGGGGACGTGTGTGGTGTGTGTGATGACTGGAGGCATCACGATAAGATTTTCTTCTGTAAAAAGTTTAGAGGATTGAAACTCCATGAGAAGAAAGCTGCCGTGAAGAAGCTAGGAGCATGCAAAAAATGCCTTGGATTGCATGAGGACAGTAGTTTCTGCAAAGACACCTACCTGTGCAGAAATAAAGACTGTAACAAAGATGGAACTTCTGATCACCATTATCAACTCTGCCCTGTCGGGAGCAGCAGGAAATTCAGCATCGAAGACAGCAGGAAAAGCAGGGGGGAAAAAAGTAAACTGACTAAAGAACAAGAGAGTTTTCTGTCTGATCTTACCCCTGAGATGGCAGAGAGATGCAGAAATGCATTCACCAACAGTATTGCCCGGACAGCTAACACAAACAAAAAACAGTCAGAACTTTTGATGAAAAATGGGCTCTGTGAACTTCCTGTCATCCTGATGCTGATGGAGGTCACCGCCAATGCAGGACAGAAGGTGGGAACACTGGTGGATCTTGCGTCTGACACAAACTACATCACCCATAAGGCTGCTGGCAGGCTGAAGTTACGAAGTGAGGACGTGACCTTGGTTTTGTATGGAGTTGGTGGGATGACTATGAGAGTGAACACAAAGAGGTACCTTCTCCGAGTCAGGATCAAGACACCCAGAGGCAAGGAAAGAGCCCATGAAATGGTCTGCTACGGACTGGATGATATCGCCAAGGTGCACAAAGTAATAAAGCCTGAGAGATTGAAAGAATTCTTCCCAGAGGTTGAGCTGGAGGAGCTAAGAAGACCAAGAGATGTCGAGCTTCTTATCAGCCACAGAGAGGGAAGGCTTGCTCCTCAAAGGGTGAGAGTGGTTGGGGACCTCGTCTTGTGGGAGAGTCCACTTGGGAAGACTAAGGGTGGAGCACATCCTGATCTCTTTGAGGATGTGGAAGTGGCAGCGCATGAGTCAAAGACCCACTTTGCCCGGTCCATGAGAACAGCTGCTGTCAAATATGAGGAGATTATCAAAGACACGTCGGAGGGTGAGGATTTTCTTCTGAAGAAGGAGCACCAGGACAATGCAAAGTTTACAACAGCCACCAACCGTGAGTTTCTTGAATGGTGGAGATGGGAGAGTATTGGGGCAGCCTGTGAACCGAGATGTGGAGGATGCAGATGTGGAAATTGCCAACCTGGAGGGAAAGAAATGACCCTGGCAGAGGAAAAAGAACTTGAAATCATAAAGAGAGGTCTCACATACATCAAGGAGGAGGATACTCACGTGAACTCACCACACTGGGATGCAAGGTATCCATGGATTGAAGATCCTGCCTCACTCCCCAACAACAAGAGTGCAGTGGAAGCCACATTTTTAAGAACAGAAAGGCAATTGGAGAGAGAGCCTGAGTGGAAAGCTGCATACACAGCCCAAGTTCAGGAGATGGTTGAACGTCGCGCTGCCATGGAACTCACTGAGGAGATGAGAGGAAACTGGAAGGGGCCTGTATGGTATGTGAGCCACTTGGTGGCGCCAAACCCTCACTCAGTAACGACCCCAGTGGGATTGGTGTGGAATAGCAGCCAGAAGTTCAAGGGGCTGAGCATGAATGACCTTCTCTTAAAGGGGCCGGACGTTTTGAACCCAATTAGAGCTGTCCTTTTGAGATTCAGAAGAGGTGTGTATGCAGCCCTTGGTGACATCAAAGAGATGTATAATTCAGTGTGGTTGGAGGAACGTGAAATGCATCTGCACCGATTTCTCTGGAGGGACAAGCCAGAGGAAGACATAAAAGAATATGCCATCACACGGGTCAATATAGGAGATAGACCAGCTGGGTGCATTGCACAGCTCGCTATGCGTGAGACGGCAAGGCTATCCATCTTTGCTCACCTGGAGGAGGAACGCAGGGTCCTGGAAGAGGATAGCTACGTGGATGACATCCTAACATCCCACAACAGTCTGGAGGAACTGATCAAAATCACACAAGGAGTGGAGGACATTTTGGAGGCAGGAGGCTTCTTTCTCAAACCTTGGGTGTGGTCAGGCCAAAGTGGGAGGCAGCTTGCTGCAGGGGAGATCCCACAAAGGGAGAAAGCAGCAGCACAAGGTAAAACAATCATCCTCCTAAACCAGATGAGGGATGAAGACAACAAGGCCCTGGGTGTTGGGTATCAGATGGAAGAGGACATGCTTTACATGATGACATCAATCAACTTTTCTAAGAGGAAAAGAAAGGTTAGACTGGGAAAGCATCTTAACAAGGAGAATGTGAGGCTGAAAACACCTGATCCACTGAGCAGAAGGGAGCTGCTAAGTCAGGTAGCTGGACTTTATGACCCAATTGGTCTGGTCACACCGGTCAAGCAGAAGGGGGCTATCCTTGTAAGGAAGGCCTTCCAAGAGGCTGGAGGTGGAAAGATGACTCGAGAAACCTGGGATAAACCACTTTCAGAAGGTCTAAGAGAAGAAGCCGTTAAACTGTTTGAAGAATATGTAGAGCTTGGGCGTATTAAATTCCACAGAAGCATCACACCAGCTGACTGGAGAGGGAAACCATGGGGAATCACCTTCTCAGATGGGAGTGATAAAACCTATGGAGCAGTGATGTATCTGAGGTGGGATACAGAGAGGGGAGTTGACGTCCGCTTTGTGGAAGCAAAAGCCAAGCTGACTCCACTGGATCAGAAGGGAGAAGCAGTAAAGGCAGAGATTTGTGGAGCAGTCTTTGCAGCCAGGCTCAGGAAGTATTTTGAGAGACATGGGAGACTGGAAGTGGAGAAATGGTTCCATCTAGTGGACAGTCAAACAGTCTTGGGCGCCATCCAAAGGGACAGCTATGGGTACCAGACTTTCTTTGCGAACCGTGTGGGTGAGATCCAAAAAGCTGGACCTATTGAAGACTGGTGGTGGATTCCTGGAGAGCTGAACATTGCCGACATAATGACACGTGGAAGCACAGCAAGAGATCTGAGGGAAGGATCTGACTGGCAAAACGGACCAGAGTTTCTCAGGTTGGCCGTGGAGGAGTGGCCTAAAAAGTCAGCTGGGGAAGTTGTTGCTCATGCTAGGGAGAGTGTTAACAAGCTCCAGAGAAAAGCTTTTATAGCAGCAGTGACCAGAAGTCAAGTAAAAAGAGAGCAACACCTGCCAACTACTCAAGCAAGCTTTAAAGATCCCACCACAAACAAAACCAAAACAAACCCCACAATCTCAGAGAAAACCCCTGCTGAATCTCGGCTGAAGAGTCTTGTGGAAGTGAGGAGATTCAGTAACTTGCACAAGCTAGTCAACATTGTTGCCTGGGTCCAGCGAGCTGCTAAGAAATGGCTGGAAATTAAGGAGGAAAACAGAGGACAAGTGAGAGACAAATTGACAATGCTGACAGTGAGAGAACGGGAAGATGCACTCAGACGTCTCTTCCTTGAAGCTCAAGAAGGGGAGACTTTTCCAGTTACAGCTCTTAACAGACTGGTGGTATACAAAGATGAAGAATCTGGATTGTTAGTCTGTGGAGGCAGAGTTCAGATATTCACTGAAGACAAATCTGCAGTGCCAATAATACCATATGAAGCATGGATATCCGTGTTGATAGCACAAGAGGCCCACAATGCAAACCATGAAGGTGTGGCGGGAACACTTCTCAGGATGAGGAAAAAGGCCTGGGTGATTAAAGGTCGAAGACTTGCAAAGAAGGTGGTTGACAGCTGTGTTATCTGCAGGAAGATCAAAGCCAAGCAATGTCAGCAAGTTATGAGTGAGCTGCCACCGGAAAGAGTGAGTCCTTCAAACCCATTTGAATTCACAACTGTTGATTTGTTTGGACCTTATATGATCAGAGACGAGATAAAGAAGAGGACTAAACTGAAAGTCTGGGGCATCGTATTTTGCTGCATGGCTTCAAGAGCTGTTCACACCGATGTTGTCAGTGACCAGTCATCAGAAGGGTTTCTCTTGGCTTATCAGAGATTCACATCCCTCAGAGGACACCCAAAAAAGCTGTGGTCAGATGCTGGGACAAATTTTGTGGGGGCCAAACCTGCACTGAAGGAGCTCCAAAATTTCTTAAGTAAACTGAACAAAGCTGAGCTTGAGATTGAAGCTGCAGGGGATGGAACAGAGTGGTCTTGGAAGATCCACCCAGCGGACTCCCCCCATAGGAATGGAGCAGCAGAAGCAGCAGTCCGGTTAGTGAAAAGAGCCTTGAATAACCTTGGTGGTGATGGAGTCTTTACATGGGGGGAGTTCCAGACATTTCTCTTCATGGCAGCAAATCTGGTGAATGAACGACCCATAGATGCCAGAGTCCAAAGTTGTGATGACTATGTGGAGTATGTCAGCCCCAACTCCCTCTTACTTGGTCGGGCCAGCCCAAAAGGAGATCCAGGAGATTTTCAGTTTGAAGGCTACTCATATAAAAGACTTCAAAGTATCCAGCAAGAAGTCAACAGGTTCTGGAAGAGGTGGAGTGAGCTGGCTGGTCCTAACCTGTTCATCAGGAGCAAATGGCACACAAAGCAGCGGAATGTCACAGTGGGAGATGTAGTGTGGCTGGCGGATCAAAATGCTTTAAGGGGCCGACACAAGCTGGGCAGAGTTGTCAGTGTAAATTCTGACCAAAGAGGAATTGTGAGGGATGTGAATGTGAGGACTTTCCCAAGCTACCCTGTTCAAATCAGGAGAAGAGAGACAATGCACAAGCAAAGAAGAAACACAAAAGGACTGACATCCAAAATCCCCTCTACCATCCTTCACAGGGATGTTAGACGCCTAGTGGTCCTGCTTCCCATCGAGGAGCAACTTTAAAGAAGAATTCAGAAAGACTAGTGTGACCTCCTTGGGTTCATTAACCAGGAGCTCAAGTGGGAGGTGTTGGGTTATGCATTATATGCTGTTTTATTTTTCATTTTGGGGATGTGGTGGATGTTTAAAATTTATTGCACGTACACGCATGCACACATAAAATGCACGCAGGGTGGTAGTCCTGCACACATTTGCAATCACGCCTTTAGTTGATTAGGTTATCATAATTATATGTTGTTTATTTTTCATTCTAGGGAATTGGTGAATGGAGTGTGCCAGAGGGCAGCAGAGGACCCAGTGTTCACTTGGTGCTCAGAGAGAGAGCAAGAAGCACCAGTGTGATTAGCCTTAGGGGAGCACCTGGGTTTGGGTTTGGGTCAGTGGAGCACAGAGACGCTTTTGATTTTCAACCTGCTGATAATTCAACAAAAAGTCAAATAAAAGGACTAAGTTGAACCGAGTTGACTCTTGCGTCCTCTGTGCAAAGCCTGGTCGAGTTCAGGCAGAACTAACAACTTGACACACATCACTTTCAAAAGTCATCAATTTGGGAAAACAATGAAACAAATAAATTTTAAAAAAGCTTATATACAGTACAGTGTATATGTCTTTAATCTGCCGACTCTTCAGGTCTTCAAGTCAAAAATAATTTGTGAACAAACATGAGTTCTGACTTTGAACAAAACCCATAAACCACAATGATGGCTCTCACTGTTGATATAGTCTAATTTCATCTAATCTAAAAATCACTATATTCTGAAATACACAAAACAAGTAAAATCATATTAACTCCTGCTGTAAAAAAAAACAAACAGAATATCTGTAGAAATATGCCTCTTTATCAATAAGTTTGATTATTTTATATCATTGTGTATTAACAATTCTAAGTGTAAAATTGACTTCTATTATATTTATGGGAAAGTAATATGCCTGAATGATTATTATACATATATTATCAGTACAGTATCCCACATTATGCAAGCCACAGTCTTTTGGCCTTGATGTGCATATTATATACTCAATATAAAGAACCATTTGTTTGAATTTAATCCTTAATGTACAATGTGGTTAATAGAGCTGAAACGTAATAACTTGTCTCTACATACTGTATGTTCATTACCAATTTTTTTAATTTAACTTTGCCGCTAACATTTTCATTTTTCTACATTGCAATGAAATTTAATCCCAATTTACAAAACACCCGTAAAGGAGAAATTCACCCCTACCTAACTGGGTTGCCAAGAAAATAGCCCTAACCCTAACCCTAACCCTTGCTCCCGAAGGCTGCGCCATCGGTGTGTGAATGTGTATGAATAGTGTATGAATAGTTAGCTCCAAAAAGCAATTGGCAGCTAATGCCATCAGTGTATGAATGTGTGTGAATAGGTGAATGAGATATGTAGTGTAAAAGAGCTTTGAGTGGTCAGAAGACTAGAAAGGCGCTATATAAGTACAGTCCATTTACCATTTGGTGTTGTTTGCACATTTTTGAATTAGGTAATATGGTAACATTTAGTACAAGATTGCCCCCATCTAAGCAAGTAAAACTCATTGCAACAATAAAGTCAACCCATAAACACCAGTGCTAATACCTATACACAGTTAACAGTGAAAACTTTTGTTTCACTAGCAGGTGAGGTGTGGTCCGGCTCCTGAAACTACGCTTTAAGCTCCAAATCTTCAGAGTTAGTGGCAGTGATTGTATGTCTCATATTTTTAAAGAAAAAAAAGTTATGTTCCAAATCAATATTACTCACTTCATAAAGCACTTGAATCATTAACTGTGGGACTTTGTGGGACCTCGGCCTTTGCTGAAGCGACTAAGTTTCAGTCGACAGCAGAGATGGAAAAAAGCTCTCCACACAACCACCATGTGATATAGTACTTCAGCTCAGCACACATAAGAGCAAATGTAATAAGAATAATAATTTAAGGACACTCAAAAAACGTATATAGTTTTTTCACCATAAAAATGACATATACAAAAATATCAAAAAACATAGAAATCAGTATAATATACTCACATCTAGAGCCAGTGCCTCCACAGTTTAGATAAAAACCAGACTGAGCTCAACTCAAGTGAATTTGCCACTGTGAGCAAAGTAATTTTCATCACAAACCCTTTGTTGTATACAGAGGTAAAGTATGTTGATGTGCACATGTGTCTATGTCTGATGTACTGTTGCTTTTGCAATTGCAAACAATATAGAACGTGTATCAAAGTGTAGTATGGGCTGACACAAAAATAATTCAGGGAAAACAATATACAGTTCTGTTGCAAAAATAAGCCAATGAGTTACTTTACCAATGCACTAATATTAAACAGTATACTCTAGAATAGGCCATAAATACCATTAATAAGTGCTGCAAATCCACCTTAGGTTGTGATTAATTTTCTCATATTGACAAATAAACACATTAAGTTTTGTTCCACATCAATATGTATGACTGAAAATAATGATTGACTCATTCACTGAAATTTGTGGCACCTCAGCCTTTGCTGAGGCGACTAAGTCTCAGTCCACAGCAGAGATGGTACATGAGGACAGGCCTGATGGTCTGATCTCTGAGCCCATAGATGAGAGAACTCAGACATCTTGGGAGAATATAAATAAACACATAAAAAGTACGCCTGATGCGTACAATTACTAGTCTTTGTAGGATTGTCGAGAGTGATACAATAATAGGGCCATGCATAGTTGACAAGAGAATGAGGCCCAGCTGCACCAGATGCAGCAGCAGTGTCTTACGAGCCTTATGAGCTGAAGCTTTGTCTGTGGAGGCTGACCTGGCTGCGATCATCACACCAATATAGGAGCAAGTGACTGCCACACCAGCTGTTACAAACACAAAACCAGTGTAGGCTTTGTCATAAACATCAGACATTGGCACAAGAAACATGGCCTCGTAAGAGCAAATATCTGGCATTTGTAAGCTTGGCAGTTTTTCAAATGGAAAGGTTAACAGGAACAGAACTCGAATGAGGACATTTAGTGAACTGAAGGCCCAAACCACAATGATAGCTACTGCTGTGTTTCTGACAGTGATGATGGTAGCATGCCTTAGTGGGTAGCAGACAGCTACATATCTCTCCAGACACATCACCACTAGTGTGAGGGGGGAGATTTCATTCACGAGACCGGCGAGCATGGTAAGAACTCCGCATACAGGATATGTTGGAAATATTCTACAAGTAGCCATTATGTACAGTAACTGAGCAAGTCCTAACATTACAGTGTCTGCAAAAAGGAGGTTATACAGAAGTATGTAACGGGAGGTCTCACGAAACACAGTTTTACTCCTCAAGGTGAATAACATGATCCCGTTAATGACGAGAAAGAGAAAGCATGGCATTCCAATCAGTGTGGAAAAAAACACTCTTTCCAATAATCCCTGATACTGTTGTTCAGTAGTGATGTTGAGAGTCTGAGACTGATTTGCATAAGACATCTTAGAGAAACATTTAACATGCAAAGTTAATATCAATCCGTTGATGTAGGTGAAGCGCAAAAACATGACTTTTCTCCTGTTGGTATTGCTAGAGCAGTGAGGACATGTCATCTTTTGAGTGCAAGTGCCTGTTATTTTCATATGCAAAACCTGAAATCATCCCCATACATTCTCCTTGCTTGTTTCCATGTAAGCAGAGCTCGTCTGCAATGTTTGTCTGCTCTCACATTATTTATGAGCTCTGACTTCACACCTGTTTCACCAGACACTATCAGCATGTCATGTTGTGTTAACATGATTAAAAAAAATATTCCTAGGTGATGTAATCTCTACCACCACCTCCTCAATACTGCTTCCATGTGTCGGGAGTAATTTTGGAGAAATAACAACCAAATGGATACAGATTTGGCCCTGGCATGGCTGTTTGCTTTGCAATAAAGAAAAGTCAATTACAATTAAAATAATATATATATATATATATATACACATATATGTATGTGTGTGTGTGTGTATAAAAATGTGTACCGTAATTTTTGGACTATAAGCCACTACTTTTTTCACACGCTTTGAACCCTGCGGCCTATACAACGGTGCAGCTAGATTTTTACTGCCACTGGGGTGCACTCTGTAGCAGTAAACACAAAAGTGAGACAGACGTGGGGAAAGATTATGCGCCGAATAAGACACTAGTTTTGATTTTGATTTTGAACTTCATGCACATCATGCACACACCCTCATCATGGAAAACACACAAAGAAATGCGTATGATGCAGCTTTTAAGTTAAAGGCAATCGATCTGGCCGTCAAAGAAGGAAATAGAGCTACTGCACGTAATCAATGAATGATGATGGCGTGTTGATGCCGTGTTGGTGCCGTACTCCCGATTTTCAGGCACAGTTTGAAAAAAAGGGTGTCTTAAATAAAAACTAAAAAAAAATCTTCTGTGTACCGTCTTTCTGTGTAAATATTTCATGTTACAACATGAAAACCTGCGGCTTATGTTCCAGTGCTACCTATATATGTACAAAATGTATTTTCTTTTAACATTTAGCTGGTGTGGCTTATATTCAGGTGCGCTCAATAGTCCGAAAATGACGGTATATGTATACAATTTAAAAATAATATATATACAGCTCTGGAAAAAATTGCAAAGATTGCAAAAATATGAGTCTAAGAATCTTTGGTTTCACTATTTATAGGGATGTGGTATGAGTAAATTTGTTTGATTCTTAAACAACTGACAACATTTGTCCCAAATTTCAACAACAAATAAGATGCAGTGATTTCAGAGCTCGAGTAATGCAAAGATAACAAGTTCATAAACATTTTTAAAGAAAACAATACTAATGTTTTAACTTAGGAAGAGTTCTGAAATCAATATTTGGTTGAATAACCCTGATTTTTAATCACAGCTTTCATGTGTCTTGGCATGCTCTCCACCAGTCTTTCACCTTGCTGTCTGGTGACTTCATGATTACAATGTAATCCATTTAGAGAGGTTATACAAATTCCAGGTGTTCTGCACAGGTCAAAAAACATTTCAGAATCAGAATCACTTTTAGGTGAGGTGTGTGTTCGGATTTTTAAAATTCAGCCCTCCGAAAAGGCTTGACAGGAAGCACACTGAAGCGATAACTCGTGTTTTATCCTTGGTCTTCTTTTATTTATCACAAAATGACCACAGGTCATAAACCTGAAATGATTAAACCAAAACAACAGGTTACATATAATAATATTAATGAAATTGTAACTTATAATAAATAGCTATTTTTTACTTTTTTACAATAAACAAACATTGACTCTTTTAATATCAATCACATGTCTTCTTATGAATTAAAGTAATAAATTGCAGTAAACCCATCGAACCCAAAGCTTAAACCCAGTGAATTGGCCAACATTAACAGCTAACATTAATAGCTAAATGCTAGCAAGACCTAGCTAGGCGCTAGCCTGGAATGCTAATGGAGTTAGCCCAGCATGCTAACGCTAGCTAGCGGCGATGCTAACGCTAACCGCGAGCGCTAAATAACACTCTCTCAAGATTGCTCAACAGTGCAGTAAACATCAACAACACCACACATTATTAGCAGGCTATTTCTCAGCTAGCTGCAGCTTACCAATGGGCTGTATGCTCCTGTCAACCTAGATACAACTGCTGTAATCAATAACACCGGAAGTCATACGGACTTTTCAAAATAAAACGAAGAGGTACAAAACCCTTAAATAAATTATTCAGAGCTACAAATGATGATAAACAATAAAAGTCTTGACAGTGTGTGTTCACATATGAGCTATTTGACTTGAAAAAAATAAAGGTTGTGTTATGCATAGATTGTAAATATTGCAGTATACTGTATACAGTATGTACAGAATGAGCAGATTGTTTTCAGTATGCTTTGTACATTTAAAAATCCTGCTTCATCCATGTATTTGTTTAGAAAACAAATAGTTTTAGTTGGATTTATTCATACCTTTCATAATTTATCTTAATCTTTATTTAAGAATGGACTTTGTTGACTTTATTTATGAGTTCTGACCTAACCTGACACCATAACTATGTCACATCGAGTTAGCATGGTTAAACAGTCATTCATGGGTGATGTAATGTCTTCCATGTGTTGACATTTTGGAGAAACAACCCAATTCAGAAAGATAGGTGTTCTGCACAGGTTGAAAAACATGTAAGTACAACATTTAAAATTCCTTCTTTATCTGTGTATTTGTTTAGAAAACAAATTAGTTTGAATTATTCATACCTTTCATAACTGATCAGAAGAATGTGCTTTTTGAAAGTAGATGGACCTCCCCTTTTGACTGAAATCTCTATTTGTAATACACTAAACATCAATATTCATACAATAACTAATACACAGTAGTTCTTGAGAAGAAGACTTACTTTTAGTTCAGTATATTTATACGGAAGCCTGGAAGGGACATGGAGAAAAAAAAAATCAGTGGCAGTGTAGTTTTGCGAGATCTCGCAAAGTCTTGCAGCTGAGGCTGCCGCTGACCTGCCGCGGAAGTTGCCGGTGTCTGAGGGCAACTGCCGCTGTTATGGGCATCTGTTTTTATTTTTTATTTTATAAAACAGTCGTCAGTGTTGTATTAAACTCGCTGGAAGTAGCATTTCCATTACGTGATTTCTGCATTAATTTGCAAGGTTTTCTTAATTAATCTCTCAACCGCTGGCACTGTGCGGGGCAGCTGCCGGTGGCAGCCTCAGCTGCCTTGGCAGTCTGTGGCCAGTTGCTGGAGTCTGGGGCAGTTACTGCCACGGCAACTGCTGCTGTTATGGGCATCTGTTTTTATTTTTTATTTTATTTGCATTTATTTAATTAATCTCTTTACATCTGTCTCAACGGCAGCGGTTGAGACAGATAATAATGTTGTCTTTTGTACGTTGTTGTTTATTTGCTTTTCAATTGGGTTATAAATGAACATACAAATGAAAAACAACCGCAAGTAAAATCACACAGAAAAATATCAGCATCAAGAGAGACACACACATATTTAAACATCACTTTCAAAAGTCATCAATTTGGGAAAACAATGAAACAAATAAATTTTAAAAAAGGTTATATACAGTACAGTGTATATGTCTTTAATCTGCCGACTCTTCAGGTCTTCAAGTCAAAAATAATTTGTGAACAAACATGAGTTCTGACTTTGAACAAAACCCATAAACCACAATGATGGCTCTCACTGTTGATATAGTCTAATTTCATCTAATCTAAAAATCACTATATTCTGAAATACACAAAACAAGTAAAATCATATTAACTCCTGCTGTAAAAAAAAACAAACAGAATATCTGTAGAAATATGCCTCTTTATCAATAAGTTTGATTATTTTATATCATTGTGTGTTAACAATTCTAAGTGTAAAATTGACTTCTATTATATTTATGGGAAAGTAATATGCCTGAATGATTATTATACATATGTTATCAGTACAGTATCCCACATTATGCAAGCCACAGTCTTTTGGCCTTGATGTGCATATTATATACTCAATATAAAGAACCATTTGTTTGAATTTAATCCTTAATGTGCAATGTGGTTAATAGAGCTGAAACGTAATAACTTGTCTCTACATACTGTATGTTCATTACCAATTTTTTTAAATTTAACTTTGCCGCTAACATTTTCATTTTTCTACATTGCAATGAAATTTAATCCCAATTTACAAAACACCCGTAAAGGAGAAATTCACCCCTACCTAACTGGGTTGCCAAGAAAATAGCCCTAACCCTAACCCTTGCTCCCGAAGGCTGCGCCATCGGTGTGTGAATGTGTATGAATAGTTAGCTCCAAAAAGCAATTGGCAGCTAATGCCATCAGTGTATGAATGTGTGTGAATAGGTGAATGAGATATGTAGTGTAAAAGAGCTTTGAGTGGTCAGAAGACTAGAAAGGCGCTATATAAGTACAGTCCATTTACCATTTGGTGTTGTTTGCACATTTTTGAATTAGGTAATATGGTAACATTTAGTACAAGATTGCCCCCATCTAAGCAAGTAAAACTCATTGCAACAATAAAGTCAACCCATAAACACCAGTGCTAATACCTATACACAGTTAACAGTGAAAACTGTTGTTTCACTAGCACGGACCACACCATCAACAAGGTATGTTAAAATGATTTATTGACAAAATGAATGATTGAGAGTGAAGTGTGATCTCGTGAAGTTCTTGGGTCTGATGCTGCGGTGTGGGGAAGCTTCGGTAGGGAATCCGCCGTAGCACCCGGGCATGACAGACCCCCCTGACAGGCCCTAGGAAAGAGAGAAGAAAAGGTGAAAGAAATGGGGTGGGCGGGAAGGGCGTGCGGAATACGGGCGCGAAGGGAACCAGAGGGTTAGGAGGGTATTATAGGACTGTCGGAAGTGGCGTGGTTGAGGTTTGGTCCGGCTCCTGAAACTACGCTTTAAGCTCCAAATCTTCAGAGTTAGTGGCAGTGATTGTATGTCTCATATTTTTAAAGAAAAAAAAGTTATGTTCCAAATCAATATTACTCACTTCATAAAGCACTTGAATCATTAACTGTGGGACTTTGTGGGACCTCAGCCTTTGCTGAAGCGACTAAGTTTCAGTCGACAGCAGAGATGGAAAAAAGCTCTCCACACAACCACCATGTGATATAGTACTTCAGCTCAGAACACATAAGAGCAAATGTAATAAGAATAATAATTTAAGGACACTCAAAAAACGTATATAGTTTTTTCACCATAAAAATGACATATACAAAAATATCAAAAAACATAGAAATCAGTATAATATACTCACATCTAGAGCCAGTGCCTCCACAGTTTTGATAAAAACCGGACTGAGCTCAACTCAAGTGAATTTGCCACTGTGAGCAAAGTAATTTTCATCACAAACCCTTTGTTGTATACAGAGGTAAAGTATGTTGATGTGCACATGTGTCTATGTCTGATGTACTGTTGCTTTTGCAATTGCAAACAATATAGAACGTGTATCAAAGTGTAGTATGGGCTGACACAAAAATAATTCAGGGAAAACAATATACAGTTCTGTTGCAAAAATAAGCCAATGAGTTACTTTACCAATGCACTAATATTAAACAGTATACTCTAGAATAGGCCATAAATACCATTAATAAGTGCTGCAAATCCACCTTAGGTTGTGATTAATTTTCTCATATTGACAAATAAACACATTAAGTTTTGTTCCACATCAATATGTATGACTGAAAATAATGATTGACTCATTCACTGAAATTTGTGGCACCTCAGCCTTTGCTGGGGCGACCAAGTCTCAGTCGACAGCAGAGATGGTACATGAGGACAGGTCTGATGGTCTGATCTCTGAGCCCATAGATGAGAGAACTCAGACATCTTGGGAGAATATAAATAAACACATAAAAAGTACGCCTGATGCGTACAATTAGTAGTCTTGGTAGGATTGTCGAGAGTGATACAATAATAGGGCCATTCATAGTTGACAAGAGAATGAGGCCCAGCTGCACCAGATGCAGCAGTAGTGTGTTACGAGCCTTAAGAGCTGAAGCTTTGTCTGTGGAGGCTGACCTAGCTACGACCATTACACCAATATAGGAGCAAGTGACTGTCACACCAGCTGATACAAACACAAAACCAGTGTAGGCTTTGTCATAAATATCAGACATCGGCACAAGAAACATGGCGTCGGTAAAGCAAATATCTGGCATTTGTAAGCTTGGCAGTTCTTCAAATGGAAAGGTTAACAGCAAAAGAACTCGAATGAGGACATTTAGTGAACTGAAGGCCCAAACCACAATGATAGCTCTTGCTGTGTTTCTAACAGTTATGATAGTAGCATGCCTTAGTGGGTAGCAGACAGCTACATATCTCTCCAAACACATCACCACTAGTGTGAGGGGGGAGATTTCATTCACAAGATTGGCGAGCATGGTAAGAACTCCGCATACAGGATATGTTGGAAATATTCTACAAGTAGCCAGTATGTACAGTAACTGAGCAAGTCCTAACATTACAGTGTCTGCAAAAAGGAGGTTATACAGAAGAATGTAACGGGAGGTCTCACGAAACACTGTTTTACTCCTCAAGGTGAATAACATGGTCCCATTAATGAAGAGAAAGAGAAAGCATGGCATTCCAATCAGCGTGGAAAAAAACACTCTTTCCAATAATCCCACATACTGTTGTTCAGTAGTGATGTTGAGAGTCTGAGACTGATTTGCATAAGACATCTTAGAGAAACATTTAAGGTGCAAAGATAATATGAATCCGTTGATGCAGGTGAAGCGCAAAAACATAATTTTTCTCCTGTTGGTATTGCTAGAGCAGTGAGGACACGTCATCTTTTGAGTGCAAATGCCTGTTATTTTCATATGCAAAACCTGAAATCACCTGCATACATTCTCCTTGCTTGTTTCCATGTAAGCAGAGCTCGTCTGCAATGTTTGTCTGCTCTCACATTATTTATGAGCTCTGACTTCACACCTATTTCATCAGATCAGCATGTCATGTTCTGTTAACATGATTTAAAAAATTATTCCTAGGTGATGTAATCTCTACCACCACCTGCTCAATACTGCTTCCAAGTGTCAGGAGTAATTTTGGAGAAATAACAACCAAATGGAGACAGTTTTGGCCCTGGCATGGCTGTTTGCTTTGCAATCCATTAGGAGAAATTCATACAAATTACAGGTGTTGTGCACAGGTTAAAAAACATTTCAGAATCAGAATCACTTTTAGGTGAGGTGTGTGTTCGGATTTTTAAAATTCAGCCCTCCGAAAAGGCTTGACAGGAAGCACACTGAAGCGATAACTCGTGTTTTATCCCTGGTCTTCTTTTATTTATCACAAAATGACCACAGGGGACCACAGGTCATAAACCTGAAATGATTAAACCAAAACAACAGGTTACATATAATAATATTAATGAAATTGTAACTTATAAATAGCTATTTTTTACTTTTTTACAATAAACAAACATTGACTCTTTTAATATCAATCACATGTCTTCTTATGAATTAAAGTAATAAATTGCAGTAAACCCATCGAACCCAAAGCTTAAACCCAGTGAATTGGCCAACATTAACAGCTAACATTAATAGCTAAATGCTAGCAAGACCTAGCTAGGCGCTAGCCTGGAATGCTAATGGAGTTAGCCCAGCATGCTAACGCTAGCTAGCGGCGATGCTAACGCTAACCGCGAGCGCTAAATAACACTCTCTCAAGATTGCTCAACAGTGTAGTAAACATCAACAACACCACACATAATTAGCAGGCTATTTCTCAGCTAGCTGCAGCTTACCAATGGGCTGTATGCTCCTGTCAACCTAGATACAACTGCTGTAATCAATAACACCGGAAGTCATACGGACTTTTCAAAATAAAACGAAGAGGTACAAAACCCTTAAATAAATTATTCAGAGCTACAAATGACGATAAACAATAAAAGTCTTGACACCTCCCACTTGGCCGATTGATCAAAGATCCAAAGAGGCCACAATTAACAGTCATTTGAGTCTCTCAGTAGGTATCTCAAACGTGAAGATTAAGTGTTCCTCATAGGTCCAACATGAACACAAAAGCTAACTAAGGAGGGAGGCACCACCACCTTTCCTCCTACTGAGTGTAGGTTTGTCCTCTAATCACTCAGTTGCCTCCCAGGGTTCCCTACTAACTAAACAACAAAGTCTCTTGGGTAACCCTTGGAAAGGACTTATCCTACTCCTGTTGGTCCTCAACTGGAATCAAGACCACCAGTCTCCGCACATCTCTGCGAAGGACGATGGTCGTGGGCAAATCAAAGTTTTCTCTCCGGAGCGTCCCAGGATAAGGGAGTTAGGAGTCAAATACTCCACCGCATCTTCCAGCTCCTGCGCTTTGGCATCAATGGGTCGATCGTTAGTCAAGTTAGCTGCCGAGTAAAGAAGGGTTTGGAACTCCCCCCAGGTGTAGCAACTTTGTTTGACAAAGGCTGTGAAGAGCTCTTTTAATGAGCTTAACTGCTGCCTCGGCTGCTCCATTTCTATGAGGCGCGTCCGCAGGATGGAAGTCCCACTGCCATTGTGTGCCATTTCTGGCAGCCATGTTTTCAACAGATGCCTTCTGCAAACAGGCGAGATGTCTGTGTAGCTCTCTCAGTGCAGGCCTAGCGCCCATGAAGTTTGAGCCTCTGTCCGACCATAGTTTCTTCGGATGCCCCCTCAGAGCAGTGAATCGAGAGTAAGCCTGAAGAAAGCTTTCAGAAGACTGGTCATCGACGAGATCGGCGTGGACGGCTCTAGAAACCATGCAGCAGTACACTATTCCCCAGACCTTTTTCTTGGCTCTCTTCTTTACAGCGTCTCTCACCTCGAAGGGGCCAAAGAGGTCTAGTGTGGTGTACTCAAATGGGTTTGCTCTGCTGGTACGTTCCTGATGGAGGTCGCTCATCACTTGCTGGCACAATCTGGCTCTCTGCTTCTTGCAAGTGAGACACTCATTGATCACCTTCTTGACTGTCCTCCGACCTTGCACCACCCAGGCCTTTCTTCTTGTACGCAGAAGTGTGGCAGCAACGCCTTCATGATTTGACTCATGAGCTTCTCTTGCCAGCAAAGTTCCCAGCCACGACTGGAAAGGGATTAACGGTACAGCTGTTCCGTCTTCGTTCCAAGACTGGACTCTACCACCACACAACAATAGTCCTGTATTGACATCCTTGAACACAACCAGGCGGTTTAGAGTCGTGTCGTGAAATTCCACGCCATCCTGGGCCGCAAGGACCAGGTCTTGAAAGGCAGTTGCTCTTTCTTTTGCAGACAGTCTGGAATACTTTGCCTCCCACTTTGCTGGATCTGAGATCTGCCGTTCTTTATTTAACCAGGATTCTGCAGCTCGTCGAGTCCAGGCAACGGTCCCACACAGCTTTGACAAGGTACTGAATCGCTTGGGTTCAACAAGGCGCACAAGATCTACGCCCCAGGGTTTCCTCTTTGGTCTCTCTGCTGCTGAAGTCGGACCCTGACCTTCATTCGATGAGTCTTCCAAGTCTACACTCACATTAGCTTTGCTGGGGTTAGATATTTCCTTCGACTGAGCCCTAGTGACCGTAGCTGAGAAAGCTTTTCTCTTGAGCTTCTTAACGTCATCAGCAACGGTGGTCACCAACTCGCTGGCCGTCTTCACAGGCCACTCAGCTTCAGGCCATCTTAGGAACTCAGGACCTCTTTGCCACTCTGACTCTTCATCGAGCTCCTCAGGAGATGCTCCCCTTGTAATGATGTCTGATATGTTGAGGTCGCCCTCATCCCACCTCCAATCTTCTACTGGTCCTGCCTTCTGGATTTCCCCAATGCGATTCGCAAAGAAGGTCTGATAGCCATAACTATCCTTCTGGATCGCTCCCAGGATTGTTTGGCCATCAACGAAGTGGATCCAGTGCGCAACATCGATGCGGCAGTGCTTCTCAAAGTACCTTTTAAGACGACTTGCGAAGACAGCGCCGCATAACTCTGCCTTAATCACGTCCCCCTTTTGGTTAAGGGGAGTCAGTTTGGCCTTTGACTCAACCAATCTTACGATGACCTCGTTCTGCGTTTCCCACCGAAGGTAGAGCACAGCTCCGTAGGAGGCCTCACTTCCATCTGAAAACGTGACCCCCACTGGGCGGCCTATGGCTCCTGGTGGCGTAAGGCTTCTCTTGAACCTGACGTGACCAAGTCTCGCCTCCCGGAGTTTTGGCGAGAGAGGGTCATCCCAAGTATCTTTAGTCATGTTGTCTTTCCCCGCTTCTTGATAAGATTCCCTCACAAGCATCACCCCTTTCTGCTTAGCTGGTGTGGCTAGACCAATGGGGTCGTAGAAAGCAGCAATCTGACTTAACAACACTCGACGCGTTAAGGGATTTGGGGTGTTACTTCTGACTTCATCTTCGCGCAAGTCGAGTCCCGTTCTCATTTTGCCTCGCTTCTTCGAGAAGTTAATGGAAATCATAATGCGAAGTTTGTCAGTCTCTGGTTCGTAGCCGACTCCTAATGCCTTGCTTTCTTCGTCCTGCATTTGGTTAGGCAATACCAGAGTTTTAGGCACATAGCTGTTTCACTGTTACTGGAGTTGGCAGTGGCTCCTGACCTCCCACTTTGGCCAGAGAAGATCCATGGTTTGAGGGAGAAGCCTCCAGCTTTTAAGATCTCTTCCACTCCTTTGGTGATCCTTTCCAGCATCTTGATGTCATCATGGGACGTCAAGATATCGTCCACGTAGCTGTCTTCTACCAGAACCCGGCGTTCTTCAACCATGACAGCGAACTGGGGCAGGTTTGCCGTTTCCCTCATAGCAACCTGAGCTATGCAGCCTGCAGGCTTATCACCGATGTTGACCCTGACGACGACAAAGACCTCGATATCATCCTACGGGCGGTCTCTCCAGAGGAAACGGTGAAGATGCACTTCTTTGTCCTTTAGCCAAACGGAGTTGTACATTTTCTTCACGTCGCCCAAGGCGGCATACAACCCACTCCTGAACTTCAGAAGGACTCCTCTGATTGGATTGAGGACGTCTGGACCCTTGTACAGGAGGTCATTCAAACTTACCCCCAAGAACTCTTGGCTACTGTTCCAAACAATCCTTACAGGGGTAGTGGTTGAGTGAGGATTAGGAGCGACCAGATGACTGATGTACCATGTCGGTCCTTTCCAACTGTCGATTTCATCATTAGTGAGTTTAGCAGCAGCTCCCCTTGAAACCATCTCATGGATTTGCTCTCTGTATGCAGCTTTCCATTCTGGCTCCTTTTCGAGACGTTTCTCTGTGTTCAGGAAGGTTGCCTCCACTGCACGTCGGTTGTCAGGAAGCGTCAGGGGGTCTCCTTTCCATGGGTAAGCTGCATCCCAATGAGGGGTTCCGCAATGCTTGTCCGCTTGCACGTAGGTGAGGCACTCTTTGATTTTTTCTAGGTCCCTTTCCTCTCCTAGGGTCATTTCTTTTCCTCCAGGGGGACACCTACCGCATTTGCATCCACCACATTGAGGATCACAGGCCGCGCCAACGCTGTCCCATTTGAACCACTCAAAGACTTCTTTGTTGGTAGTTACAGCACTCCGGATGATTGTTTCTCCATTCTCCACTTGAGCTTCGCCAGGTCCTGCCGGGTCCACAAGGATCTCTCTGTACACCCTTGAAGCTGTTCTCATTGACCTCGCAAAGTGTGTGTCAGACCTATGCACTGCGACGTCTACTTCTTCAAAAAGCTCAGGGTGAGTTCCACCGACGGTCTTACCCAGGGGTCCATCCCAGAGGACGAGGTCTCCCTCCACTTTGGTTGGCTGTGGGACCAGGCGACCTTCCCTGTGACTTATTAGGAGATCAATCCTTTCAGGGCGGATCAAATCCTTGGTTGCAACATCAGGGAAGAACTTTTGTAGTTGCTCCGGTGTGACTGCTTGGTTCACCTTTGCAATGTTATCCAAGCCGTAGCAGATGAGTTTGTGTTCTGTTACTGTACCCTTGGGGGTTTTTATTCTGAGCCTCAAGGTATACCTTTTAGTAGTGACTGTCTTTTCCATTCCTCCAACTCCTTGGACAATCATCTTGATGTTCTCACCATTCAGCCTGAGACGCTCTGCGGCTTCAGTCGAGATGTAATTCGTATCCGACGCAAGGTCAATCAAAGTGCCGACCAGCTGGCCTGAGTTTGTAGTCACTTCCAGTAGCATCATTATGACTGGGTACTCTTTCGGCTTATTACTGTTGCTGGCGCATACTGTTGTTGAAACTTTATTTGAGAAAGCTTCCTTAAACTCTGCTTTCAGCTCTGGCGAGAGTTTAGCAAGAAGCTCCTCTTGTTTGTTAGTCAGTCCAAGTCCTCTTCTCTCCACTTTTGGATCACTCTGCTCTCCACTTGTTTTATCCCTCTACTTGATTTGTGGCTTTGGACAGAGCAGGTAGTTATGATCTGAGGACCCTCCTCTTCGACAGTCATCCTTTGAGCAGAGATACTTAAGGGTGCAATTGCCATCTTCGCCATGGTGGCGCAAGCACTTGAAGCATGCTCCTTCTTTCTTCAGGTGAGTCTTTTTACTAGACAGGTTGAGCCTTTTGAAGACTTTGCAGGCAAACAGTTTGCCCGCATGCACGTCGTCTCCACACACGATGCATGAATTTGATGGAGAGTTCTTTTGAGAGTTCCCCGATGTAGCCCTAGTGAATGCTTTCTTTTCCCTCAACCGCTCAGGTTTGTTCGCTGGGCTGGGCTGTAGTTGCAGCTGATCTAACTCCTCAAGGATGTCTTCCTGCCTTTTCAGGTACTGCAGTAAACAGTCGAAGTGGTTGTGTGATGAAAAGCCGCTTGCAGGGTCATTCTTGTGTGTTAGCCACTTTTCTTTTAGGGAATCAGGCAACTTACTCTCAATCGACTGTGCTACTACCCGATTTTTTACAGCATCTTCCTCCCCCAGGACTTGAAGGTCATGAAGTGCTCTCTCCACTGCCTGAATCAGTTCAATTATCTTTCTGGGTTGGTTTCCCTTTATGGGGGGAAGTTCTTGCACTTCTTTTGAGATCAGTAGCACTATTTTCGGTTTGTTTCCATACTTATTGTCCAGGACTCTGAACACGTCGGCGGCGGATCCACAGCTGGACAACACAAGGTCCCTTTTGACTTTGTCGTCTAAGCTGCCTAAAAGGTGGAATTTCCTCACATTCTCCAATCCGTGTGGGTTTCCCAGCCTTTGCAAGTCTTCCCATTCAGCTTTCCAACGGTAGTAATCCCTCATGTCACCGGAAAATATAGCCAGGCGTGCCCTCTCCAGACTAATCAGGGGCTTGACATTGTAAGTCCCGGAGTTCATGCCGGAACCACCTTGCAGTGCTTTGAAAGTTCCATTTGGCGTGCTCGAGGCATCTGGAAATACACCATAGCTGAGATTTGGGGGTACGCTGGGCAAGCTAGGCTGGATGCCTCCTACAGGAAGTTGAGTGTTCCCAGGGTTGAACAGGTCAGGGTTAGGTTGAGCGCCAAGAGACGCTGCTTCCTGACCGGGCTTTCGCCGTTGTCCGTCTTGGTTTTGCTCTACCGCTTCATCCGGTTCCTCCTCTTCAACACCGGACAGGACCCAGCCTTGAGTATCACCTTGCCACGCCCACTCATCCCACAGTTTCTCACGACGTTTCTTCAGCTTCCTGATACATTCTTTCGACTCTGTTACCTTGGGTCTAGGAATCAAGCTTATCCAATCATTTACCTCTTTTTCGAGTTTGAAGATCTCCCGTTCCAGGCTTCTATTCATCAGGTCGCGTTGTCTCCTGGTCATCTGATGGTAGTCGGTTGCCTCAGCCTGGTCCATGGCTGATGCAGCCTCAGTGGCGATGGTGGTAATTGCCTCCTCAGCGAACCTGGTCCAGAAGCTCTTTAGGACGATTTGTTCAGTGTCATCAAACTTACGGTCGCACTCTGCCGTTTTCGCGTCAATGTGCTCCGCCATCTCTTCGGCGCGTTCATCGTCTGCTTCTCTCAGGGCTGTTGTACACTCAAACCCTGCATCTCTTACTCTTGAGTGCTCCGATTTAAAGCTCCTCCACTCACCTATCATTTCACTTTCTCCCAGTGCGTTCACCCTGGAGGTGAGATGGTTGGCTCTTCTGGTGAAAGCGGTCTGAGCTGCCGAACGCCTCTGCTTAAGCCTCTCAAGTTCCTCCTTTGATGCTGCCATGTTACCAACTTTTCTTGCGTAGACCGAAAGTAAAGCTTTCAGTGCCACCTGGGCTTTAGAAGTCTTTTGCCTTTTCTGGACTTGTAGACTTTCTCCCTTCTTCTGGCTTTAGCTTATTTGTTTTCCCGGCTAGCAAGTTAGCAGACAGCGTTATGAAGGGCTGTTAGCTCACAGTCAGATTGGTTAAACAGTCTTTTAATTTCTTCTGGTCTTCGGGCTTTGTCCGTGCTTCAAGGTTATCCAGTCTATTTTTCTGTCGAGCTGGGGCCTTGGTTTATGACTGTTCGGATTTTTAAAATTCAGCCCTCCGAAAAGGCTTGACAGGAAGCACACTGAAGCGATAACTCGTGTTTTATCCTTGGTCTTCTTTTATTTATCACAAAATGACCACAGGTGACCACAGGTCATAAACCTGAAATGATTAAACCAAAACAACAGGTTACATATAGTAATATTAATGAAATTGTAACTTATAAATAGCTATTTTTTACTTTTTTACAATAAACAAACATTGACTCTTTTAATATCAATCAAATGTCTTCTTATGAATTAAAGTAATAAATTGCAGTAAACCCATTGAACCCAAAGCTTAAACCCAGTGAATTGGCCAACATTAACAGCTAACATTAATAGCTAAATGCTAGCAAGACCTAGCTAGGCGCTAGCCTGGAATGCTAATGGAGTTAGCCCAGCATGCTAACGAGAGCTAGCGACGATGCTAACGCTAGCTAGCGGCGATGCTAACGCTAACCGCGAGCGCTAAATAACACTCTCTCAAGATTGCTCAACAGTGCAGTAAACATCAACAACACCACACATTATTAGCAGGCTATTTCTCAGCTAGCTGCAGCTTACCAATGGGCTGTATGCTCCTGTCAACTAGATAGAACTGCTGTAATCAATAGTGATGTGTCGTTCGTGAACGATTCGTTCAATATGAACTAATCTTTTATATGACTCGGGAGTAATGAGTCGTCCCAGTGAGTGATTCGTTCATTTTCATGCAGTACCTTCCCTCGCCACATGGCAGGCAGCTGCATAAGCTCAGTCAGCAGGACAGGAAACAGAAATGATTAGTTCACGACTCACTCAACTGTGCGTCTGTCCTCAGGTCCTCGTTCATTTGTCACGTGACAGCCAGGCCGCTCAGGCTGTGTGACGAGCAGTAAGCACAACAGTTCATTCATACGGATCGTTCTTTCGTTCATTTGTCACGTGACAGCTGTAGCTCAGCTACGGGCTGTGGACTGAGAAACGAACAAGGAAATGAATGATGTCTGATTTGTGACGTTCATTCATTTGTCACGTGACACCCGACATACATTATTTATTCATGAAATCATAATTAATTAGTGGTCTTCGGTTCTTGTAGATGTGTATAGTGTTATTATGTATATAATGTAAAGTGTCTTTATAAGTGTGTTTATAAATAAATACTTTTGAAAATTATATCAACATATTGATTTTGTGTTATACTCTGCCATAAAATAATAAAATATAATAATAATAACAACAAATGCAATAATAATAATAATAATAATAATAATGTCACGTTTTGGACACAGTAAATGCACCATGTAAACATTTTAAGGAACTTTTTAATTGTTACTTTTTGTCTTACTAATTGTCAAAATGAATGTGAGTTTTACATTCACTTGCCCTCTACCAGCTGTCACGTGACAGGCAGCTCACTTCTCGTTCATCCGGATCGTTCATGACAGGCAGCTCTCGCTGAACGGGTCCTTCTCGTTCTCGTTCATCCGGATCGTTCATTTGTCACGTGACCGGCAGCTCACGCTGAACGGGTCCTTCTCGTTCTCGTTCATCCGGATCGTTCATTTGTCACGTGACCGGCAGCTCACGCTGAACGGGTCCTTCTCGTTCTCGTTCATCTGGATCGTTCATTTGTCACGTGACCGGCAGCTCACGCTGA
Source organism: Argyrosomus regius (assembly GCA_946959425.1). Taxonomy (NCBI): domain Eukaryota; kingdom Metazoa; phylum Chordata; class Actinopteri; family Sciaenidae; genus Argyrosomus; species Argyrosomus regius. The sequence continues at coordinate 10,955,226 of OX336896.1, forward strand.
ACGGGTCCTTCTCGTTCTCGTTCATCTGGATCGTTCATTTGTCACGTGACCGGCAGCTCACGCTGAACGGGTCCTTCTCGTTCTCGTTCATCTGGATCGTTCATTTGTCACGTGACAGGCAGCTCACGCTGTGTGACGAGCAGTACGTTCGTTCTCGGATCGGTCTCTCGTTCTTAACAATGGCAGGGAGGATACAGGACACAAGTCACTTTATTGTGGTGTTTACTTTGCTTTCCTAGGTTTTCATATGGTTTGAATTGCTTGTGGCATTTTGTTTATTATGCTTTGTCAGCTGAAGCAAACCATGTTGCCTTCAGTGTTAAGTGTTTGAGAACCGCAGTCTTTTTTACGCCCACAAGAGGGCTACAGCGCCACCCGCTGTAAAAATGAACGAAATGAACGAAATGACTCAAAAAAAGATTCGTTCAATTTACTGTCCGAGAGTAAAAGATCCGAGTCAGTAAAAAGAGTCGAACTTCCCAACACTAGTAATCAATAACACCGGAAGTCATACAGACTTTTCAAAATAAAACGAAGAGGTACAAAACCCTTAAATAAATTATTCAGAGCTACAAATGATGATAAACAATAAAAGTCTTGACAGTGTGTGTTCACATATGAGCTATTTGACTTGAAAAAATAAAGGTTGTGTTATGCATAGATTGTAAATATTGCAGTATACTGTATACAGTATGTACAGAATGAGCAGATTGTTTTCAGTATGCTCTGTACATTTAAAAATCCTGCTTCATCCATGTATTTGTTTAGAAAACAAATAGTTTTGGTTGGATTTATTCATACCTTTCATAATTTATCTTAATCTTTATTTATGAATGGACTTTGTTGACATTATTTATGAGCTCTGACCTAACCTGACACCATAACTATGTCACATCGAGTTAGCATGGTTAAACAGTCATTCATGGGTGATGTAATGTCTTCCATGTGTTGACATTTTGGAGAAACAACCCAATTCAGACAGATAGGTGTTCTGCACAGGTTGAAAAACATGTTAGTACAACATTTAAAATTCCTTCTTTATCTGTGTATTTGTTTAGAAAACAAATTAGTTTGAATTATTCATACCTTTCATAATTGATCAGAAGAATGTGCTTTTTGAAAGTAGATGGACCTCCCCTTTTGACTGAAATCTCTATTTGTAATACACTAAACATCAATATTCATACAATAACTAATACACAGTAGTTCTTGAGTAGAAGACTTACTTTTAGTTCAGTATATCTATACGGAAGCCTGGAAGGGACATGGAGAAAAAAAAAATCAGTGGCAGTGTAGTTTTGCGAGATCTCGCAAAGTTTTGCAGCCGAGGCTGCCGCTGACCTGCCGCGGCAGTTGCCGGTGTCTGAGGGCAACTGCCGCTGTTATGGGCATCTGTATTTTTTTTCTATTTTATAAAACAGTTGTCAGTGTTGTATTAAACTTGCTGGAAGTAGCATTTCCATTACGTGATTTCTGCATTAATTTGCAAGGTTTTCTTAATTAATCTCTCAACCGCTGGTGCTGTGCGGGGCAGCCTCAGCTGCCTTGGCAGTCTGTGGCCAGTTGCTGGAGTCTGGGGCAGTTACTGCCACACAGAAAATAAAATCACACAGAAAAATATCAGCATCAAGAGAGACACACACATATTTAAACATCACTTTCAAAAGTCATCAATTTGGGAAAACAATGAAACAAATAAATACATTTTAAAAAAGCTTCAGTACAGTGTATATCTCTTTAATCTGCCAACTCTTCAGGTCTTCAAGTCAAAAATAATTTGTGAACAAACATGAGTTCGGACTTTGAACAAAACCCATAAACCACAATGATGGCTCTCACTGTTGATATAGTCTAATTTCATCTAATCTAAAAATCACTATATTCTGTAATACACAAAACAAGTAAAATCATATTAACTCCTGGTGTAAAAAAAACAAAAAACAGAATATCTGTAGAAATATGCGTCTTTATCAATAAGTTTGATTATTTTATATCATTGTGTATTAACAATTCTAAGTGTAAAATTGACTTCTATTATATTTATGGGAAAGTAATATGCCTGAATGATTACTATATTATACATATATTATCAGTACAATATCCCACATTATGTAAGCCACAGTCTTTTGGCCTTGATGTGTATATTATATACTCAATATAAAGAACCATTTGTCTGAATTTAATCCTTAATGTGCAATGTGGTAAATAGAGCTGAAACGTAATAACTTGTCTCTACATACTGTATGTTAATTACCAATTTTTTTTATTTAACTTTGCCCCTAACATTTTCATTTTTCTACATTGCAATGAAATTTAATCCCAAGGGAGAAATTCACCCCTACCTAACTGGGTTGCCAAGAAAATAGCAACTCTCTGCATTGCTCCCGAAGGCTGCGCCATCGGTGTGTGAATGTGTATGAATAGTGTATGAATAGTTAGCTCCAAAAAGCGACTGGCAGCTAATGCCATCAGTGTATGAATGTGTGTGAATAGGTGAATGAGATATGTAGTGTAAAAGAGCTCTGAGTGGTCAGAAGACTAGAAAGGCGCTATACAAGTAGTCCATTTACCATTTGGTGTTGTTTGCACATTTTGGAATTAGGTAATTTTATTTTATTAGCCTTTATTTATACAGGTAAATCTCATTGAGACCCAGGGTCTTATTTACAAGAGAGACCTGTTCTGGGAGGCAGCAGCAAAACACAAAGTTACAGACTAACTGAACGTACAGGAGACATAACACAGAACGCAAACATTAAAATAGTGTAGTGCTAACTACAAAGTGCAAGAAGATATGACTGGTTAAGTACATGTGCAGACCCCCACAGACTGTCTCATCAGTCTTCCTATAAGCAATTTGAATAATATAGAATAAAGCTGGACAGCTTCAGCCTCTGCTGCAGCATGTTCCAGGTGGCATGCGCGGCATAGGAGAACGCCTTCTTGCCAAGTTCCGTACGGACTGACGGGATGGAAAACGAGATGAAGTCCAGGGACCGGAGGCTGCGATCGGACTGTCTCCATATCAAATATGTGGACAAATAGGAGGGGAGCAGTCCGATGATGGATTTATAGATAAATAGATACCAGTGAGTGGTTCTGCGCATGGAAAGTGAAGACCAGTTTGTAAGAGAATACAATGTACAGTGATGAGTAAGGGGTTTACAACCAGTTATGAATCTCAAGGCCCCATGATACACGGCATCCAGCAGTTGCAGGGAGTGAGCAGAGGCATTCATATATACAACATCACCATAATCCAGGAGTGGCAAGAAAGTGGCCGCAACAATACATTTTCTGGTTTTAAAAGAAAAACAGGCTCTATTTCTGAAGAAAAACCCCAGTTTTAACTTCAGTTTCTTCAGTAACTGGTCAACATGACATTTAAAAGAGAGGTTATCATCCACAGTGATGCCTAGATATTTGTAAGTGGTCACAGACTCAATGGGGGTACCCTGAGCAGACATTATACAGGGTAGAACAGCAGGCACCTTCTTTTTGTTTGAAAAGAACATAACCTTAGTTTTACCTGCATTTAAAACTAGCCTGAGTTGAGACAATTGCGCCTGAATAGTGTCAAATGCAGACTGCAGATCTGTGAGCACCTGGGCAACAGAAGATGCACAACAATAAACAATGGTGTCATCAGCATAAAGATGTACAGATGCATTAATATTATGACCCACCTCATTCATATAGATAGTAAAGAGAGTGGGTCCTAAAACCGACCCTTGCGGCACACCATTTACAGTGTTAAGGAACCCGGAGCAAAGGCCGTCGGACTGCACACACTGCTTACGGTTTGAAAGATAGTTAAAAAACCAGCCAACTGCATGATCAGACATTCCAATGGTGGACAGCCGCTGACATAAGATACTGTGATCGACTGTGTCAAATGCCTTAGAGAGATCGATAAAAAGAGCAGCGCAATATTTCTTGGCATCCATGGCTTCCAACATATCATTTATCACCTTAGTGGCAGCAGTAATATGGTAACATTTAGTAAAAAATTGCCCCCATCTAAGCAAGTAAAACTCATTGCAAAAAAAGTCAACCCATAAACAGCAGTGCTAATAGCTACACACAGTTAACAGTGAAAACTGTTGTATCTTCAGAGTTAGTGGCAGTGATTGTATGTCTCATATTTTTAAAGAAAAAACAGTTATGTTCCAAATCAATATTACTCACTTCATAAAACACTTGAATCATTAACTGTGGGACTTTGTGGGACCTCTGCCTTTGCTGAAGCGACTAAGTTTCAGTCGACAGCAGAGATGGTACATGAGGACAGGTCTGATGGTCTGATCTCTGAGCCCATAGATGAGAGAACTCAGACATCTTGGGAGAATATAAATAAACACATAAAAAGTACTCCTGATGCGTACAATTTGTAATTTTGGTAGGGTTGTTGAGAGTGATACAATAATAGGGCCATGCATAGTTGACAAGAGGCTGAGGCCCAACTGCACCAGATGCAGCAGCAGTGTATTACGAGCCTTACGAGCTGAAGCGTTGTCTGTGGAGGCTGACCTGGCTGCTACCATCACACCAATATAGGAGCAAGTGACTGCCACACCAGCTGAAACAAACACAAAACCAGTGTAGGCCCTGTCATAAATATCAGACATTGGCACAAGAAACATTGCCACGTAAGTGCAAATATCTGTCATTTGTAAGCTTGGCAGTTCTTCAAATGGAAACTTTAACAGCAAAATAACTTGAATGAGGACATTTAGTGAACTAAAAGCCCAAATCACAATGATAGCTACTGCTGTGTTTCTGACAGTGATGATGGTAGCATGCCTCAGTGGGTAGCAGACAGCTACATATCTCTCCAAACACATCACCACCAGTGTGAGAGGGGAGATTTCATTTGTTAGTTTGTTGAGCATGGTGAGAACACCACATACAGGATACGTTGTAAATATTCTACAAGCAGCCATTATGTACATTAACTGACTCAGTGCCAGCAGAGCAGTGTCTGCAAAAAGGAGGTTATACAGAAGAATGTAACGGGAGGTCTCACGAAACACAGTTTTACTCCTCAAGGTGAATAACATGGTCCCATTAATGAAGAGAAACACAGTGCATGGCATTCCAATCAGCGTGGAAAAAAACACTCTTTCCAATAATCCCAGGTACTGTTGTTTAGTTGTGATGTTGAGAGTCTGAGACTGATTTGCATAAGACATCTTAGAGAAATATTTAAGATGTAAAATTAATGTTAACCCGTTGATGTAATTGAAGCACAAAAAGACAACAATATTTGTCCAATTTGTCTTGCTAGAGCAGTGAGGGCATATCATGGTGGAGAGCAAATGGCTATTATTTTCACAGGCAAAACCTAAAATCATCCACATGCATTTTCTCTGCTTGATTCCATGTAAGCATAGACGGTCTGCAAAGTGTGCCTGCCCTCAGACATTATTTATGAGCTCTGACCTAACCTGACACCATAACCATGTCACATCGAGTTAGCATCGTTAAACAGTTATTCATGGGTGATGTAATGTCTTCCATGTGTTGACATTTTGGAGAGACAACAGCCAAATCCAGACAGATAGGTGTTCTGCACAGGTTGAAAAACATGTTTTGTACGCTTTGAACATTTAAAATTCCTTCTTTTTCTGTGTATTTGTTCAGAAAACAAATTAGTTTGAATCATTCATACCTTTCATAATTGATCAGAAGAATGTGCTTTTTGAAAGTAGATGGACCTGGCCTTTTGACTGATGCCTGCTATTCATAATACACTAAACATCAATAGTTAAACAGTAAAAACAAAAAGCAAAAAACAAAAAAAGCAATCCCGTGTAAAAATATCAGCATCAAGTGAGAAACATGTATTAAAGCAGCTTAAGCTTAAAAAAAATATAGAAACATAATGGACACAATAAAAGCCATCGAATTTGGGAGATTCACTAGCAAGGAACACGCCATCAACGGGTAAGTTTGAAAGATTTATTTACAACAAACGAAATGAGAATGTGCTATGGTCGTGGATCTTCGAACGCAGTTGCATTGTGGGGGAGCTTCGAAAGGGAAATCTGCCATAACTCCTGGGCACGACGGACCACCTATGACCCTATGGAGATTGGAAGGAGAGTTAAGCCCTGTCCACACGAATACGCGGCCTCACCCAATACGCTGTCGTTTTGAAAAAAATCTCCGTAAACATGGCATCGTTTCCAGAAATGTCTGCGTCCACACGGATTCACTGGAAACAACCCAAAACGCTGTAGTACATATGCCAGGCCTGCATGTGGCACTGTGACGCCGCCACACCAATACACTAAAACCGAAAGAGAAGCCATGGAGCATGCGGCGGCGGCAGCTGAGGTTAAATGTTAGAGAGGCGGGGCTTATACGTCATTGTTTCTGGAAAAATCCGCATTCGCCGTCCAGACAACTCCGGGCTAGCCACCGTTTTAGGATTTTCCCACTCTGGGACCCGTTCTCAAAAAATACCGGTTTCACACCTCGAAAATGCTGGATCCGCCTGGAAGCAAGGCCGAAACGATAAAGTATTTATGCAGATTCGACAAAAACGTACTCGTGTGGACGGGCCCTTAGAGTAAAAGGGATAGAAGGCGTGGGGGGGAGGGGACGCAGAATGCGAGCGAAACGGACATGGTTAGGCATGAACTTATGATGCTGACGGTAGAGGCGTGGTTGAGGTGTTTTCCGGCTCCTGAAATTAAGCGTCAAACAATGAAACAACAAAAAAAGGTTATACAAGTGTCCTTAATCTGTTGGCTCTCCAGGTCTCCAAGTCAAAAATAATTTGCAAACAAACATGAGTTTGGACTTTGAACAGAAGGCATAAAGCACAACAATGACCCTCACTGTTAACCTTATCTAATATGATATAATCTAAAATGGAATGTTAGGTAGGAGACTGAGGCAGTGCCCAGAAACGACACAACATAGAAAAAGCAACAGAATTTAGTTTCTCAAGATATTAAATCCTATCAAGTCTGAAGAGGGTGTTCTGTAAGACCAGGACATTCTAACTGGCAAAAATAATAGTATATCTGTTAAGTTTTGAGTTCGCCATATTCTCTAATCTACAAAACAAATAAAGCCACATTAACTGTGTTGTCTCTGTAACTTTAATTATCTGTAGAAATATGGTCACACTATGGTCACAAATTAAAAATGGACTCATTAAGTATAGTTTGTTTATGAAAAATATCTGTGTTAATTTCCTTAAAGTGCAAGATAGTAAATATAGGTGCAACATAATAACTTGTCTCTACATATGTTCATTACCGATTTATTTAATTTGACTTTGCTTTTAACAGTCAATTTTTTATGGATTATTCTACATTGCTATGAAATTTAATCACAAATCACAAAACACCCACTAGGAAGAAACTCATTGCTGCCAATTAAAAAAGCATCAGTTATGTTCCAAATCAATATTACTCACTTCATAAAACACTTGAATCATTAACTGTGGGACTTTGTGGGACCTCGGCCTTTGCTGAAGCGACTAAGTTTCAGTCGACAGCAGAGATGGTAAATGAGGACAGGTCTGATGGTCTGATCTCTGAGCCCATAGATGAGAGAACTCAGACATCTTGGGAGAATATAAATAAACACATAAAAAGTACTCCTGATGTGTACAAATAGTATTCTTTGTAGTATTGTTGAGAGTGATACAATAATAGGGCCATGCATAGTTGACAAGAGGCTGAGGCCCAATTGCACCAGATGCAGCAGCAGTGTATTACGAGCCTTACGAGCTGAAGCGTAGTCTGTGGAGGCTGACCTGGCTGCTACCATCACACCAATATAGGAGCAAGTGACTGCCACACCAGCTGAAACAAACACAAAACCAGTGTAGGCTTTGTCATAAACATCAGACATTGGCACAAGAAACATTGCCACGTAAGTGCAAATATCTGTCATTTGTAAGCTTGGCAGTTCTTCAAATGGAAACTTTAACAGCAAAATAACTTGAATGAGGACATTTAGTGAACTAAAAGCCCAAATCACAATGATAGCTACTGCTGTGTTTCTTACAGTGATGATGGTAGCATGCCTCAGTGGGTAGCAGACAGCTACATATCTCTCCAAACACATCGCCACCAGTGTGAGAGGGGAGATTTCAGTTGTTAGTTTGTTGAGCATGGTGAGAACACCACATACAGGATACGTTGTAAATATTCTACAAGCAGCCATTATGTACATTAACTGACTCAGTGCGAGCAGAGCAGTGTCTGCAAAAAGGAGGTTATACAGAAGAATGTAACGGGAGGTCTCACGAAACACAGTTTTACTCCTCAAGGTGAATAACATGGTCCCATTAATGAAGAGAAACACAGTGCATGGCATTCCAATCAGCGTGGAAAAAAACACTCTTTCCAATAATCCCAGGTACTGTTGTTTAGTTGTGATGTTGAGAGTCTGAGACTGATTTGCATAAGACATCTTAGAGAAATATTTAAGATGTAAAATTAACGTTAACCCGTTGATGTAATTGAAGCACAAAAAGACAACAATATTTGTCCAATTTGTCTTGCTAGAGCAGTGAGGACATATCATGGTGGAGAGCAAATGGCTATTATTTTCACATGCAAAACCTAAAATCATCCACATGCATTTTCTCTGCTTGATTCCATGTAAGCATAGACGGTCTGCAAAGTGTGCCTGCCCTCAGACATTATTTATGAGCTCTGACCTAACCTGACACCATAACCATGTCACATCGAGTTAGCATCGTTAAACAGGTATTCATGGGTGATGTAATGTCTTCCATGTGTTGACATTTTGGAGAGACAACAGCCAAATCCAGACAGATGGGTGTTCTGCACAGGTTGAAAAACATGTTAGTACGCTTTGAACATTTAAAATTCCTTCTATTTCTGTGTATTTGTTCAGAAAACAAATTAGTTTGAATCATTCATACCTTTCATAATTGATCAGAAGAATGTGCTTTTTGAAAGTAGATGGACCTGGCCTTTTGACTGATGCCTGCTATTCACAATACACTAAACATCAATAGTTAAACAGTAAAAACAAAAAGCAAAAAAAAAAAAAAAAAAGGAAGTACAATCCCGTGTAAAAATATCAGCATCAAGTAAGAAATACATATTAAAGCAACAGCTTAAGCTTAAAAAAATATATAGGTAATATATAATATATAGGTAATGGTAATATATAGGTAGGAGACGGAGGCAGTGCCTAGAAAGGACACAACATAGAAAAAGCAGCAGAATTTAGTTTCTTAAGATATCGCAAAGTTTTGCAGCTGAGGCTGCCACTAACCTGTCACGGCAGTTGCCGGTGTCTGAGGGCAACTGCCGCTGTTACGGGCATCTGTTTTTATTTTTTTATTTTATAAAACAGTCATCAGTGTTGTATTAAACTCCCTGGAAGTAGCATTTCCATTACGTGATTTCTGCATTAATTTGCAAGGTTTTCTTAATTAATCTCTCAACCGCTGGCGCTGTGCGGGGCAGCTGCCAGTGGCAGCCTCAGCTGCCTTGGCAGTCTGTGGCCAGTTGCTGCAGTCTGGGGCAGTTACTGCCACGGCAACTGCTGCTGTTATGGGCATCTGTTTTTATTTTTTATTTTATTTGCATTTATTTAATTAATCTCTTTACATCTGTCTCAACCGCTGCCGCTGTGTGGGGCAACTGCCTCTGATGTGCCGCTGTGCTGCTCTCACTTAATGGAAAATGCTACTTCCAGCGAGTCTAATACAACACTGACGACTGTTTTATAAAATAAAGATAAAAACAGATGCCTATAGCAGCAACTGCCCCAGACACCGCCAGGTTAGTGGCAGCCTCCGGAAGTGCCACTACTAGCTGCTGCTGCCACGAATTGAGCCAGCCCTTGCTGCAGTGATCATTGAGCAGCTAACACCTAGCAGTTGCTACATTAAAAACAGACCGGCAACCAGACCAGGTCTCACGAGATCTTGTAAAATATCGTAAAACGTCCCGAGGTTCCGCAGATCTAAAAGTACACTTACACTGTTTTTTTCCCCCCTCCATGTCCCTTACAGGCTTCCGTACATTTAACATTTGCAATTGAGTAATATAGCAGTAATATAGTAATTTTACATCATCATCAATGCTCCTTAAAACTGATAGTAGCTCACTGACAAGACTACAGGAGGTAAAAGTCGTTGGAGTTGTTGGAGTATCACTTAGCTTTTGTACTAGACATAAGAGGCTTCCCTTGAGTTAAATTTCAGCTGCCAATGTCGCAAATTGAGTATTGGAAAACAAAAAGTCTGATTTTTTATGATCTTCAGATCGATACATGATATGATCGAGGGCCTCACCTCATGTCAAACCACATTCTATGGCAATACTTTCCTAGATGTTTTAAACATATTCACCACAGAATTAATAAATAATGTTGTCTTTTGTACGTTGTTGTTTATTTGCTTTTCAATTGAGTTATAAATGAACATACAAATGAAAAATAACAGCAAGTAAAATCACACAGAAAAATATCAGCATCAAGAGAGACACACACATATTGAAACATCAGTTTCAAAAGTCATCAATTTGGGAGAACAATGAAACAATAAATACATTTTAAAAAAGCTTACATATATGTCTTTGATCTGCCGACTCTTCAGGTCTTCAAGTCAAAAATAATTTGTGAACAAACATGAGTTCGGACTTTGAACAAATCCCATAAACCACAATGATAGCTCTCACTGTTGATATGGTCTAATTTCATCTGATCTAAAAATCACTATATTCTGTAATACACAAAACAAGTAAAAAAAAAAAAAAAAAAGAATATCAGTAGAAATATGCCTTTTTATCAATAAGTTTGATTATTTTATATCATTGTGTGTTAACAATTCTAAGTGTAAAATTGACTTCTATTATATTTATGGGAAAGTAATATGCCTGAATGATTACTATATTATACAAATATTATCAGTACAATATCCCACATTATGCAAGCCACAGTCTTTTGGCCTTGATGTGCATATTATATACTCAATATAAAGAACCATTTGTTTGAATTTCATCCTTAATGTGCAATGTGGTTAATAGAGCTTAAACGTAATAACTTGTCTCTACATACTGTATGTTCTTTACCATTTTTTTTTTATTTAACTTTGCCGCTAACATTTTCATTTTTCTACATTGCAATGAAATTTTATCCCAATTTACAAAACACCCATAAGGGAGAAATTCACCCCTACCTAACTGGGTTGCCAAGAAAATAGCAACTCTCTGCACTGCTCCCGAAGGCTGCGCCATCGGTGTGTGAATGTGTATGAATAGTGTATGAATAGTTAGCTCCAAAAAGCGATTGGCAGCTAATGCCATCAGTGTATGAATGTGTGTGAATAGGTGAATGAGATATGTAGTGTAAAAGAGCTTTGAGTGGTCAAAAGACTAGAAAGGCGCTATATAAGTACAGTCCATTTACCATTTGGTGTTGTTTGCACATTTTGGAATTAGGTATTATGGTAACATTTAGTAAAAAATTGCCCCCATCTAAGCAAGTAAAACTCATTGCAAAAAAAGTCAACCCATAAACACCAGTGCTAATAGCTACACACTGTTAAGAGTGAAAACTGTTGCATCTTCAGAGTTAGTGGCAGTGATTGTATGTCTCATATTTTTAAAGAAAAAAACAGTTATGTTCCAAATCAATATTACTCACTTCATAAAACACTTGAATCCTTAACTGTGGGACTTTGTGGGACCTCTGCCTTTGCTGAAGCGACTAAGTTTCAGTCGACAGCAGAGATGGTGCATGAGGACAGGTCTGATGGTCTGATCTCTGAGCCCATATATGAGAGAACTCAGACATCTTGGAAGAACATAAATAAACACATAAAAAATACTCTTGATGCGTATAATTACCAGTCTTGATAGGGTTTTTGAGAGTGATACGATCATAGAGGAGTGCATAGTTGACAAGAGACTGAGGCCCAACTGCACCAGATGCAGCAGCAGTGTATTACGAGCCTTACGAGCTGAAGCGTTGTCTGTGGAGGCTGACCTGGCTGCTACCATCACACCAATATAGGAGCAAGTGACTATCACACCAGCTGAAACAAACACAAAACCAGTGTAGGCTTTGTCATAAAGATCAGACATTGGCACAAGAAACATTGCCATGTAAGAGCAAATATCTGTCATTTGTAAGCTTGGCAGTTTTTCAAATGGAAACTTTAACAGCAAAATAACTTGAATGAGGACATTTAGTGAACTAAAAGCCCAAATCACAATGATAGCTACTGCTGTGTTTCTTACAGTGATGATGGTAGCATGCCTCAGTGGGTAGCAGACAGCTACATATCTCTCCAAACACATCGCCACCAGTGTGAGAGGGGAGATTTCAGTTGTTAGTTTGTTGAGCATGGTGAGAACACCACATACAGGATACGTTGTAAATATTCTACAAGCAGCCATTATGTACAATAACTGACTCAGTGCGAGCAGAGCAGTGTCTGCAAAAAGGAGGTTATACAGAAGTATGTAACGGGAGGTCTCACGAAACACAGTTTTACTCCTCAAGGTGAATAACATGGTCCCATTAATGAAGAGAAACACGGTGCATGGCATTCCAATCAGCGTGGAAAAAAACACTCTTTCAAATAATCCCAGGTGCTGTTGTTTAGTTGTGATGTTGGGAGTCTGAGACTGATTTGCGTAAGACATCTCAGAGAAATATTTAAGATGTAGAATTAACGTTAACCTGTTGATGTAATTGAAGCACAAAAAGACAACAATATTTGTCCAATTTGTATTGCTAGAGCAGTGAGGACATATCATGGTGGAGAGCAAATGGCTATTATTTTCACATGCAAAACCTAAAATCATCCACATGCATTTTCTCTGCTTGATTCCATGTAAGCATAGACGGTCTGCAAAGTGTGCCTGCCCTCAGACATTATTTATGAGCTCTGACCTAACCTGACACCATAACCATGTCACATCGAGTTAGCATCGTTAAACAGTTATTCATGGGTGATGTAATGTCTTCCATGTGTTGACATTTTGGATTCCTTCGTTTTCTGTGTATTTGTTTAGCAAACAAATTAGTTTGAATCATTCATACCTTTCATAATTGATCAGAAGAATGTGCTTTTTGAAAGTAGATGGACCTGGCCTTTTGACTGATGCTTGCTATTCATAATACACTAAACATCAATAGTTAAACAGTAAAAAAAAAAGCAAGTACAATCCCATGTAAAAATATCAGCATCAAGTAAGAAATACATATTAAAGCAACAGCTTAAGCTTAAAAAAATATTGACACATAATGGACACAACCAAAGCCATCGAATTTGGGAGATTCACTAGCAAGGAACACGCCATCAACGGGTAAGTTTGAAAGATTTATTTACAACAAACGAAATGAGAATGTGCTATGGTCGTGGATCTTCGAACGCAGTTGCATTGTGGGGGAGCTTTGAAAGGGAAATCTGCCATAACTCCTGGGCACGACGGACCACCTATGACCCTATGGAGATTGGAAGGAGAGTTAGGCCCTCTCCACATGAATACGCGGCCTCACCCAATACGCTGTCGTTATGAAAAAAATCTCTGTAAACACGGCGTCGTTTCCAGAAATATCTGTGTCCACACGGATTCACTGGAAACGACCCAAAACGCTGTAGTACATATGCCAGGCCTGTATGCGGCGCTGTGATGCCGCCACACCAATACACTAAAACCGAAAGAGAAGCCATGGAGCATGCCTATAAAGGTCACGTGCTGTTTACAAACATGTTCTTTTGTTGCTCCTCGCAGTAATATAGAAGCAGAAGGTTTTGTTGTAGCAGCCGTAATAGACTGAGTAGTTTCTGCAGTACGAGCACAAGCCTGTAGTCCGCCACTGTTGTTGTTATGACGCGTCTAGCGGTGGCGGCTGAGGTTAAAGGTTAGAGAGGCGGGGCTTATACGTCATCGTTTCTGAAAAAATCCACATTCGCCATCCGGATTCGACAAAAATGTACTCGTGTGGATGGGCCCTTAGAGTAAAAGGGATAGAAGGCGTGGGGGGGAGGGGACGCAGAATGTGAGCGAAACGGACATGGTTAGGCATGAACTTATGATGCTGACGGTAGAGGCGTGGTTGAGGTGTGTTCCGTCTCCTGAAATTCCGCTTTAAGCGTCAAACAATGAAACAACAAAAAAAAGGTTATACAAGTGTCCTTAATCTGTTGGCTCTCCAGGGGCCTCATGTACAAAGGTTGCGTACGCACAAAACGTGGCGTACGTCCTTTTCCACGCTCACGTTCAGATGTATGAAACGTGAAATGACCGTGGAAATGTGCGGTGCCCACGCCAACTTCATGGCTGGCGTACGCACGTTTCTACAGCTATTGTCCCTTTGGCGACACTTAGAGGTGATGCTGGGAAACTGTTAATAATGTGAAAACAAGTAGTCATCAGAGTGATGTGTACATCAGAGACACACTTATGAACAATTAACACACCCACGTGTTTGCAATTATATGGGTGGATATAAAAGCATGCTCAATGTGATGAAGAAAATGGTATTAACAATGGCAGCGTTAGTGTTGTTAGAGGACCTTGCAGGACCTGGCTGGCACAGTGCGCGATGGGTGGCTTCTGGGTGAGTAAGTAGTTTATCCTTAATTGTCCCGTATGTAATTGATTGTCTCCCTGTGTTCAGTATTCATGTCAGTAAAAGCGGGCGTAAAGTTGGAAATGTCAGCATGTAAAGAGGCAAGGACAGAATTTACTTGTACACAAGTGCATTTATTGATTTGCTTATATCTCTGAATACATTAGTTGATCCAGACGATCATTGATGCCACCGATGGCTCACTATTAGCTCCTGCGATTCCAGCAGAGCCGGTGGTGACGCCGGGGCCAGCGGAGCCAGCAGAGCCGGTGGTGACGCCGGGGCCAGCGGAGCCGGCAGAGTCGGTGGAGACGCCACGGCCGGCGGAGCCGGTGGTGACGTCGAGGCCGGTGGAGGAGTCTGTGCCCTCTCCTGGCTTATCGTCTATTGAGAAATAAAAAAAAAAAAAAAATTAAACATGAGTGAAAGTGTTTAATATCCTGGCATCTTTACGCACGAGCTATGTGTATTGTGAGCAGCCAATTGTATGACCAGTATAATTACAACATTTGAGTTCAGCATATTTACCTTGGGGATGATCTGTGTCACCTTCATGGGCTCCCACCACTCCGGTGAGAGCTGTGTCACCCACTAAAGAGGCCACTCTCTTGTCGAAGGGGGAAGAGTTCCTCCACTCCTGTCCCCCCGCCTGTTGCGGACACGCTTCGGCGGTGGGCAGAAACCCTCCGCTTCACCTCCACCTTGAGATGTGACCATTTCTTTTTAACCTGTGTGCGCTGCTCGGATCCCACGGCATTTACAGCCTCACACACACGCTCCCACTCACGTCATATTTATCCCTGTTGATAGGGTACCAAACAGAATCTCCCTGCACGTCTCCACTTCATTCACTAGAATCTCTAGCTCAGACTCTGTTAAATTCCCTTTTCTTTCCTTTGTTCATTGCGTTATCTGATCGGACAAAGAGATGAATCTCAGGTCCAGGGCCTATTTAAATTGATTTGCATATTTAAATGGGGGCGTGGACAGGGAGGAGTTTGGCACCTCTGCATGTGCGCTCAATTCCACGTTGATTTGGGATGTACAAAAGAAACGTGCTTGGATCGATGCGTACGCACACTTTGATACATCTGAATTTATTTGTGCGTACGACAGTTTCTGGGTTTTGGCGTACGCCAAGATTCCGTAGGGAAATCCACGCAAGTCTTTGTACATGAGGCCCCAGGTCTCCAAGTCAAAAATAATTTGCAAACAAACATGAGTTTGGAATTTGAACAGAAGGCATAAAGCACAACAATGACCCTCACTGTTAACCTTATCTAATATGATATAATCTAAAATGGAACGTTAGGTAGGAGACTGAGGCAGTGCCCAGAAACGACACAACATAGAAAAAGCAGCAGAAATTTAGTTTCTCAAGATATTAAATCCTATCAAGTCTGAAGAGGGTGTTCTGTAAGACCAGGACATTCTAACTGGCAAAAATAATAGTATATCTGTTAAGTTTTGAGTTCACCATATTCTCTAATCTACAAAACAAATGAAGCCACATTAACTGTGTTGTCTCTGTAACTTTAATTATCTGTAGAAATATGGTCACACTTCAGAAACAAACTCAAAATGGACTCATTAAGTATAGTTTGTTTATGAAAAATATCTATGTTAATTTCCTTAAAGTGCAAGATAGTAAATATAGGTGAAACATAATAACTTGTCTCTACATATGTTCATTACTGATTTATTTAATTTGACTTTGCTTTTAACAGTCATTTTTTTCTGAATTATTCTACATTGCTATGAAATTTAATCACAAATCACAAAACACCTACTAGGAAGAAACTCATTGCTGCCAATAAAAAAAGCATCACTCTGCTTTGGTATTGTTTGCACATACAGTATTTGAATTCAGTAATATGGAAACATTTAGCAAAGATTTGCCCCATCTAGTCAAGTAAAACTCATTGCAACAAAAAAGTCAACCCATAAACACCAGTGCTAATAGCTACACACAGTTAACAGTGAAAACTGTAGAGTTAGTGGCAGTGATTGTATGTCTCATATTTTTAAAGAAAAAAAAGTTATGTTCCAAATCAATATTACTCACTTCATAAAACACTTGAGCACTTGATCTTCAGAGTTGGTGGCAGTGATTGTAGCCAGGCAAAGAAATAGCACATCATATGCACACAGATGGCACCGAGATGGTGCTGATATTTATACCACAAGGGATTTAAACTGTAAAATCAACATAAAACCTAGTCTCATTGTTTTTCCAATTGAAAACAAAAAGAGCATTGAATTGAGCTTTATATGGGCTGACCAAAATATAATCTTGCTGCAAAAGTTTACAATCTACAGTAGACCACACAATGCATTGACAAGTTCTGCAAATCTACTTTAGGCTGGTAATAATTTTCTCATATTTTTAATTTTTTTTCAGTCGACAGCAGAGATGGTACATGAGGACAGGTCTGATGGTCTGATCTCTGAGCCCATAGATGAGAGAACTCAGACATCTTGGGAGAACATAAATAAACACATATAAAATACTCTTGATGCGTACAATTAGTAATCTTTGTAGGATTGATGAGAGTGATACAATAATAGAGGCGTGCAGCGTTGACAAGAGACTGAGGCCCAGCTGCACCAGATGCAGCAGCAATGTATTACGAGCCTTACGAGCTGAAACTTTGTCTGTGGAGGCTGACCTGGCTGCTACCATCACACCAATATAGGAACAAGTGACCGCCACACCAGCTGATACAAACACAAAACCAGTATATGCTTTGTCATAAATATCAGACATTGGCCCAAGTAACATGGCTATGTCAGAGCAGACGTCTGTCATCTGCAAGCTCTGCAGTTTGTCAAATGGAAAATCTAGCAGCAAAAGAACTCGAATGAGGACATTTAGTGAACTGAAGGCCCAAACCACAATGATAGCTACTGCTGTGTTTTTGACGGTGATAATGGTAGCATGCCTAAGTGGGTAGCACACAGCTACATATCTCTCTAAGCACATCACCACCAGTGTGAGAGGGGAGATTTCATTTGTGAGATTTGTGAGCATTATTAAAACACCACACACAGGATACACTGGAAATATTCTACAAACAGACAGTATGTACAGTAACTGACTCAGTGCCAGCAGAGCAGTGTCTGAAAAAAGGAGGTTATACAGAAGAATGTAACGAGAGGTCTCACGAAACACAGTTTTACTCCTCAAGATGAATAACATGGTCACATTAATGAAGAGAAACACACAGCATGGCATTCCGATCAGCGTGGAAAACAACACTCTTTCCAGTAATCCCTGATACTGTTGTTCAGTAGTGATGTTGAGAGTCTGGGTCTGATTTGCATACAACATCTTAGAGAAACACATACCAAAAATAAATGTGAATATGTTGATGCAATTGAAATACAAAAGCACAATAATTTTTGTCCAGTTTGTATTGCTAGAACAGTGAGGACATATCATGTTTAAAGTGCAGATGCCTGTTTTTCACATGCAAAACCTAAAATCATCCACATACATTTCTCATGCTTGTCTCCATGTAAGTAGAACTGGTCTGCGGGGTTTGCCAAACTTCACATAATATTTATGAGCTCTGACTTCACGCCTACCTGACACCATCAGCATGTCATGTCAGCATGGCTGAATTATTCGTCGATGATGTAATCTCTTTACCACTACCACCTCCTCAATACCCTGCTTCCACAAGGTTGGGACTGAAGATTTGGAGAAATAGAAACCAAAAGAAGACAGACTGGTCGGGTTGTTTGCTCAATTGGGAGAAATTTATACAAATTCCATGTGTTTTATGCAGGCTCAAAATTTTTCAACATGTTTTTATCAATTGAAATTCCTGCTTCACCTGTGTATTTGTTTAAAACACAAATCGTCTCAGTTTGATCCATGCATACCTTTTATCATTTATCAGAGAAATGTGCTCTGTTGAAAGTAGATGGCTGTCCTATTTGAATGATGCCCGATACGTATAATGCATTTAATTTCAACGTTTAATGGTTTGTCAGCAATTTTACTTTGCCAAGATAATGCATCTGGGAGTCCAGTTCCGCTATAAAATTACTCAAAGTAAACAAGTAGAGCTGCTGATCATTTCTCTTCATCTATACCATTTATCCTTTTTTTTTCATTTTTGTGGAGGCCATAATAAACATTACTTGAGAATGGGACTATGAGTCCATAGTTGATGGTAGAGGTCAACAAGGTGCGAGTGGACAAGCGAGAGAGACAGAGAGAGAGAGAGAGAGTGAGCAGTTGTGTGGACGAGTGTGAGCGTGCATGTGCGCGCGAATGGCAAAGGAGAAGGTTAGTGCAGGAGGTAGTCTTAGCAGTGAATGTACAGTGTAAGCTACAGGTGACAAAAATAAAGACCACGGCATCTCACAGTCAACCCGGAGGTCCTGTGTTTGTGTTCCCACTGCTGTGGAAAGTGAAGGGGGTTAACCCCAAAGTAGGTGAAACACTTCGGCCCCAGGAGACGGCTTCGCCCCTGTGCTGCCTGACTACGGTCCCACAGCCGGACAGGCATCCGGTTAACATTGGTGACCAGGAAGGGACCTTCTCACGTTCAAGAGCACAGCGGTGGTGGTGAGCACAAGACCAGTGAAATAAACCGGGACAATAAGCCAAAAAGGTTTTGTTTCCAGGAAGCTAAAGCTACAATGGCGGCTGCTAGCCAGCGCCATAAGGTCTTTGGAAAAGTGACTAACTACTCTAAACCATTCATGACGCTGACTGCGGTGAATGAAGGTAAAGGGGAAATAAACACGGACTATGTGAGTAAAAGGAATGGGAAATATGGACAGTTTAACCCCTTTCTGAGTGAAGAGGAGCCGGTTAAAATGCGTCCAGAAGCCAAAACGCCACACAAGCCCCGGTTTTTCAGCACAAACCCCTTTGTTAATGTTGAGTGGGACAGTTACTGTGTGCAAGACTGTGTGGGTAACATGCAAAGCAAAGACCAGTGCTTCCATGTGCAAAATCACAAAGCTCATGCCCCGCCATTAAAGCTGCACAACATAGCCATGCCACCGGCTGCTGCGGTTGCAACGCCTCACACCAGCCCTTTCTCTCCTGCCCACGTGGGGAGTTTTGTCCAAAGCACACCTGTTGACCACCATCCCCCATGCTCCACATGCCCAGGGCTGCACACTCCCTGCTGTGACCCACCTAAAGACATTTATTATGGACATTTACCAGAGTAAAAACTTGAAAAAAAAAAAATGGGGCAAGCTCACCGCAGCCACAGTAGCTGGGCCTCACCTATAGTAATGGTACGCAAAAAGGATGGAACGTATCGCCTCTGCATAGACTATAGGGCCCTAAATGACTGCACCATTAAAGACGCATACCCACTGCCCCACATCCAAGACACCCTGGACAACCTCTTCACCGCCAAATGGTTCAGCACACTGGACCTTGCCTCTGGATACTGGCAGGTGGAACTGACCCCCAGAGCATGCAAAGCAGCTGCATTCAGCACCAGAAATTGATTGTTTGAGTGGAATGTCATGCTGTTTGGACTGTGCAATGCTCCAGCGACATTCCAACGACTGATGGACCGGGTCTTGGCTGGCATGCAGTGGGAGACCTGTCTGGTCTACCTGGACTACATCATCGTGCTCAGCAGAGATGTGTCAGAGATGCTGGAGCAGTGGGGTCAGGTCTTCAGCAGAATTCACCAGGCCAACCTTAAACTGAAACCCGCTAAGTGCTGCCTCTTCCAGCGCCAGGTAGCTTACCTGGGCCACATTGTTTCGGAGGACGGTGTGGCTACTGACCCCAGTAAAGTCCAGAAGGTGCAGGAGTGGCCGACGTCATACATCTCTCCAAGAGGTCCGCCGGTTCATCGGCCTTGCATCATACTATCAGCCGTTTGTAAAAGACTTTGCTTCCATAGCTGAGCCCCTCCATGCCCTGACCAAGAAACACACCCATTTTCAGTGGATGGAGAAATGCCAGGCTGCATTCGACAAACTAAAGCCCCTGCTCACCACCGCACCAGTTCTGGGTTATCTACTCGACGAAGGTAATATGGTGTTGGGCACTGACGCCAGCGATGTCGGCATCGGAGCAGTCCTCTCGTAGATCCAGCAGGGCAGGGAGTGTGTGGTGTTATGCCACTGTCAGTGAGAATGATTAGACTTGCAGAAATAGAAGGGGATACTGGGCTGCTGCCTGCTAGTGTGACTGTAGACCCGATGGCACCTAGTGAACATGGACACAGATGCAGTGCTGCCTCATGTGGTCCTCCTGGGAAAGTCAGAAAGATGGACACTTTGGCTTGCAAAGTTGACACTCTTTCATCTGAGTTTGCCCCAGATTAAGGAGCTCCTGGTCAATCTCCAGCTAGATGAGGGGACAAGCTCCCAGTGGTGACCCCGCAACAAGGGGCTCACCTTGTCGGGACACTGATATACTGTCAACTGGGGGGGGGAGGACGAGGATAGAGACACAGACTGTTGGGCCTCTGATGCTTTGTCTCAAGGATTTGATGGTTTACTGCGTGGATCAGAAAATGGCCATGCCACACTGAAACCAGCAATTCAGATGACTTTAGCCACTTGGGGCTGGATGATGCTCCCATCACAGCAACTTGTTGCTGACATTTACTGTAAAACACCCACCAATAAACAAAATAAACATCTTGAGTCAATCAACTGGTCCTTGAAGATTTTGTCATTTTTATTCTTGCAAGAGGAACAGTTCTATAATGCACAAGACAGTCTGCAGAAAATGTTCAGAATGGGGCAGTCCCACGCTGATTCTTATACACTTCTAGGAGTATTCTTCATTAACATGATTTACTATCTGACTGTCACAGACCTCTGAAATGTATCCGCTGCTATTTAAGCTCACTAACAAGCTCTTACTAGAATGTGTAAGTCAATGGTCAGGTTTATACATGAAACATCTGCTGCTACATCCGCACAAACAATTTTACAACTTGTAAGACGAGAGGGATTTCTAAGTGAAAGTTACTGAGTAGAATCAAGAAAGGCTACAAGGCACAAAGTGTTATACATAAAATAATTTCAAGAACATTACTGAGACCAAACATGGCTATACATGGTTATAGGAAAGAACACACAAGCATGTAATATAAATTTTTCATTACAAGCTCCTTCAAGTGCCACAGCCTGCAGCCTTTTCAGTCCCTCCTTCAAAACCCTATATTGAAGAGCCCCAGTAGTGCTGCTCAGATCCTAAATTGTTGTTCCATCACACCAGTGATTGCAGAACCTCCATGCAGGAGGCAGGGAGCTATGGGCTGGATCGTACCCCAGTCGTTCCTACAATTCCCTCTTTGACAGTCTCACCGGATGAGGCTCTCAGACCTGATGCCCGCTGTCCACATACTCAGTATTGGCTCACCAATGATCTTCTTGTTAGGACATATAACATTGGGGGGCATATGGGTTATTCCCTTTCTTATCTTATACTGGGCCTGTCTCAGATCCTGCAGGAATTTGGTGCAGACTCCTCTGCCCAGACCCTTAGTGATGCATCCCTTCAGACTTTTGCATTCATGTCTAGGAGCTTGGGAGATTGATGTCAACAATAACACTGACACACCACCAAGTCTGGCTGGCACAGTCCTCTCTGTCGGAGGGATGTCGCCATATCCTCAGTCAGGAACTGGCATCCCTCTTAGATGCCATTGAGCCTGTCGAGTGGCATACATGGCTCAATGGAAGTGTGATGGACAATACTGCGTTCAAGGGACTTTTACATGTTGTCTGTACTAAATGCTCGTATTTGGACATTTGGATACTCCACTCTCAGACGGGAATGTTTTACAGAACATTTTAAAACTCAAAGATCTGATTTATTTGAATGCTTTTAAATCCAGATTGAAAGGCCTAGGCTAATTCAGTCTGTGTCGTATATCTGTTTTAATTTGACTGGTTCTTAGTTTGTGCTGTTGCCTGTCTTGGCCAGGACTTCCTTGAAAAGGAGGTTTTCAATCTCAATGGGACCCTTCCTGGTTAAATAAAGGTTAAATAAAAAAAATAAAAATGGGTTTTATTCAATGTATTTTTTAATTCCAAAGAAGGATGGTGGGTTCTGCCCGATCTTGGATCTGTGGGGGCTTAACGTGTTTTTAAAGGTTCTGCCATTCCGAATGTTGAGGATTACCTATGCCAGTATACCTATGAATACGTCTACTGTAGCCTGTCACTGTTTTATCACTGTTTTGCATCCCATAGAAAAATGTCACTCCGCAACTGTAATCTTTTGAATACACAAGTAAAAAAAAACAACAGCAAATATCAACATTAAGAGACAAACACATGTAGTAAAACAACAGCAGAAAAAGAGAACACAAAAAAAATAATAAATAGACACGCAACCAAAGCCATAGATTTGGTAAAAACACAAAACGATAAAAAAACTGTTTACAGGTGTCCTTCATTTGCTGGCTCTCCGGGTCTTCAAATTAAAAATAATTGGTGAACAAACATGAGTGTAGTCTGAACAGATGCCATAAACCACAATGATAGCTCCCACTGTTAATATAATCTACTATGATCTAATATAAGAATGCTGCTGAGGAGATCGAAGCAGTGCCAAGAAGCAAAATATAGACAAATAATTTAGTTGCTCAAGATATTAAATCCTGTCAGGTCTGAAGAGGGCATTGTGTCAGAGAAGGGCATTCTGACTGGGAAAAAAAATCTGTCAGTTTTGGAATTCAACATATTCTGTAATCCACAAAACAGATAAAGTCATATTAAATCTTGCTGGAAAAATTAATTATTGTTAGAAATATGAGCCCCTCAAACAAGCTTCTAAGTGTAGTTTGTTTATGAAGCTCTTTTTAACAATCATTTTATTTCATGATGTGTTAACAATTCTCACTAAGTGTAAAATGTATTTATATGATATTAATGTGAAAATAATTGATTTAGTGTAAGTAAGCCTGAATAATTTATATACTGTTCATATATTACCAATGCCATTTTCCACATTATTCAAGGTATTGTGTCCAGAGTCCTGGGCTGTATATAGAGAACTGTCTCCTTGAAATTCCTTAATTCCTTTCAAAATACAGTTGCCTAATATTTGTTTCTGAAAAGAAGATGTTATGCAGCAAGACTCCACGACAGTGGGGTTGAATATGTTTAAAGTAAAAGTAAAAGGGGCCAGGGATAAGGCATGCATAGACATTTTATCATTATTTTTGTTCTTTAACATTAAATTAAAGTGTAGAATGGCCTGACCAAAAATAATTCAGGAAAAGTCCTATTGCAAAGCTAAGCCAATCAGTTATTTTACCAATGTATTGATATTGAACACTACTATACTCTACAGAAGGCTATAAATACCATTAATTAAGTGATGCATATCCAATTCAGGTTGATTCACTTCCTGTAATTTGTGGGACCTCAGCCTTTGCTGAGATGACTAAGTTTCAGTCGACAGCAGAGATGGTACATGAGGACAGGTCTGATAGTTTGATCTCTGAGCCCATAGATGAGCGAACTGAGACATCTGGGGAGAACATAAATAAACACATAAAAAATACTCTTGATGCGTACAATTACTAATCTTGATAGGGTTTTTGAGAGTGATACGATCATAGAGGAGTGCATAGTTGACAAGAGACTGAGGCCCAGCTGCACCAGATGCAGCAGCAGTGTGTTTCGAGCCTTACGAGCTGAAGCTTTGTCTGTGGAGGCTGACCTGGCTGTTACCATCACACCAATATAGGAGCAAGTGACTGTCACACCAGCTGATAGAAACACAAAACCAGTATATGCTTTGTCATAAAGATCAGACATTGGTCCAAGTGACATTGCTATGTCAGAGCAGACATCTGTCATCTGCAAGCTCTGCAGCTGATCAAATGGAAACTTTAACAGCAAAAGAACCCGAATGAGGACATTTAGTGAACTGAAGGCCCAAACCACAATGATAGCTACTGCTGTGTTTCTTACAGTGATGACAGTAGCGTGCCTCAGTGGGTAGCAGACAGCTACATATCTCTCCAAACACATCACCACCAATGTGAGAGGGGAGATGACATTTGTGAGACTAGTGAGCATAGCAAGAACACCACATACAGGATATGTTGGAAATATTCTACAAACAGCCAATATGTACAGTAACTGACTCAGTGCGAGCAGAACAGTGTCTGAAAAAAGGAGGTTATACAGAAGAATGTAACGGGAGGTCTCACGAAACACAGTTTTACTCCTCAAGGTAAATAACATGATCCCATTAATGAAGAGGAACAGACAGCATGGCATACCAATTAGCGTGGAAAACAATATTCTTTCAAGCAATCCCTGATACTGTTGTTCAGTGGTAATGTTGAGAGTCTGAGACTGATTAGCATAAGACATTTTAGAGAAACATTTAAGACCAAAGATAAATGTGAGAATGTAATTGAAGTATGAAAGCACAATAATATTTGTCCAGTTTGTATTGCTAGAACAGTGAGGACATGTCATCTTTTAAGTGCAGATGCCTGTTTTTCACATGCAAAACATAAAATCATCCACATAAATTTTACCTTCTTGTTTCCATGTAAGCAGCTCGCAGCTCGCAGCTTGTCTGCAGGGTTTGCTTGCCCTCACGTATTATTTATGAGCTCTGGCTTCGCACCTATTTCACCTGACACCATCAGCATGTCATGTCAGCATGGTTATTATTAATGGATGATATAATCTCTTTACCACCACCATTTTAATGGGTGATGTAATTTCTCTATCACCACCTCCTCAATACCCTGCTTCCACATGGAGGTAAGTTAGGGACTAAAGATTTGGACAAATAGAAACCAAAAGAAGACTACCAAAGATTAGGCCCGGCCTGGCTGTTTGCGTACAGTCCAATGGAAGAATTTTAGACAATTTATGTCCAACAAGTTTTGTTTTTCTCAGATATTCACCCCTAACTTAAAATCATCTCTGCTCTGGTGTCATTTGCACATATTCAAATTAGGTAATATGGGTAACATTTAGCGCAACAATGGCCCCTCTAAGTAAATGAACCTCACTGAGAAAAAGTCAATCCACAAACACCCATACTAAGAGCTACACACAGTGAAAATGAAACTGAAATGAGAGCAATGGTTGTAGTCAAGTGGAGCAATAGCACATGACATATGTGATGGTGTAGGACCTGAAATTATGAGGGATTGAAACTGTGAAAGAGCGTAAAACCTGCTGTTGTGAGGAACGGAAATGACGGTTGCACGGTTACACTCCAGCATAGAGCGGAGTAGGAGAGAAAATAGCTTTCTATACATCATCATGTAATATGCTACTTCAGTACACCAAAGAGCAAATAATAACAATGCTAATAATGATTTTATTAAGGACGCTATATAATTATATAGCATTCAACAAAAACAAACAATATACACAAAATCACAATAAGAAAAAATACAGTAAATACATAGCAATACATATGCAACTTCATATAAAAAAGATGGAAATCAGCAAACTGCACCCACATACAAACTGGAGTGCCAGTACCTCGACAGTCTGGATAAAAACCTGGCCAAGCTTAACTCAGGATTGGTTAAAGCCACAGCAACGCAATGTTCACATGCTAGAATCCATTCTCTGTGAATCTGCCACTGTGACCTAAAAAGTAATTTTCATCAGACCCAAGTCTGTCCATGTGTTCAATACTCTGATTCTTAAGTTTATTATTATTTTTTACTAATATTGGTTTTCATAGGACATATCAACTGTAGCAAATCCTCTAACATTTGCAATTGAAAAGATTTTCTGTAATTAATTAATTAATTAATTAGTGGGTTAAATATAGTTAAATTCAGTGAAAAGGGGCCAGGGATAAGGTAGGCATAGACATTATAGTATATATACTGTATATATTTTTTTGTTCTTTGCAATTGCAAACAATAAAAAAACATTGAATAGTCCTGTGGCAAAACTAATCTAATGAGTTATTTTACTAATGTATTGATATTGAACACTTATACTCTACAGTAGGCCATGAATACCATTAGTAAGTACAGCAAGTCCACCTTGGGCTGTTATTAACTGCATAATGCTTGAATCATTTACTGTAATTTGTGAGACTTCAACTTTTTCTGAAATGGCTAAGTCTCAGCTGACAACAGAGATGGTACATGAGGACGGGTCTGATGGTCTGATCTTTAAACCCATAGATGAGAGAACTCAGACATCTAGGGAGAACATATATAAACATGTAAAAAGTACTTTTCATGTGTGTAACTATTATTTTTTTTTAGGATTGATGAGAGGGATACAATAATGGAGGCATGCATAGTTGACAAGAGACTAAGCTGCACCAGATGCAGCAGCAGTGTGTTTTGAGCCTTACGAGCTGAAGCTTTGTCTGTGGAGGCTGACCTAGCTGCAACCATCACACCAATATAAGAACAACTGACTGCCACACCAGCTGATAGAAACACAAAACCAGTGTAGGCTTTGTCATAAATATCAGACATTGGCCCAAGCAATATGGCTATGTTGATATATGAGCAACCATCTGTCATTTGCAAGCTCTGCAGGTCTTCAAATGGAAAATTTAACAGCAAAAAAACTCGAACGAAGACATTGATTGAGCTGATGGCCCAAACCACAATGATAGCTACTGCAGTGTTTCTGATGGTGATGATAGTAGCATGCCTCAGTGGGTAGCACACAGCTACATATCTCTCCAAACACATCACCATCAGTGTCAGAGGGGAGATCACATGTGTGAGACTGGTGAGCATTATTAGAACACCACATAGAGGATATGTTGTAAATATTCTACAAGCAGACAGTATATAGAGTAACTGACTCAGCGCCAGCATTACAGTGTCTGCAAAAAGGAGGTTATAGAGTAGAATGTAATGGGAAGTCTCGCAAAACACTGTTTTACTTCTCAAGGTAAATACCATGATCCCATTAATAAAGAGAAACACAAAGCATGGCATTCCATGTGGGAAACAACACTCTTTCCAGTAATCCTACATACTGTTGTTCAGTGGTGATATTGAGAGTCTGAGACTGATTGGCATACAACATCTTAGAAAAGCATTTAAGCCCAAAAATGAACATAAATCTCTTGATGTAACTGAAGCACAAAAGCTCAAATTTCAGTTTGTATTGCTAGAACAGTGAGGACAAACATGCCTGTAATTTTCACATGCAAAACCTAAATCCATCTACAGAATTATTGTTTTCATGCAAGCAGAGCTGGTCTGCAGGGTTTGCCTGCCCTCACGTATTGTTCTTGAGCTTTAAGCTTTTATGAACTTTACTTGTCACCACAGCATGTCACGCCATGTCAGCATGGTTAAAAAATAATAATAATAATAATAATTCATAGATCATGTAATCTCTCTACCACCACCTGTTTGATACCCTACCCCCAGTTTGCACCTAAGAGCAAATATATTAATAATAATGATATCAATGGGTTTTATAAACAGCACTCAAAAAATAAACAATAATGTAATTATCTCATATTACACTCCGTTGTTTGGGAATTTGCAAGTGTGATCCAAAAACTCATTTTCATCACAGACTAATTAAAGGTCCAGTGTGTAAAATTGGGGGCCTCTATTTTCAGAAAAAGGTAGACATGGAATATAATATTCATAACAATGTTTTCGTGCATGTATCATCACCTGAAAATAAGAATCTTTATGTTTTTGTCACTTATAAATTATCCTTTTATATCTACAGTGGGAGCTGGTTCTGGCTAGGCCGCCATGTTGAAACACCATGTTTCTACAGTAGCCCAGGACAGACAAACTAAATACTGACTCTAGACAGGGCGTTTTAAGTGTTTACGCTAGGAAAGCGGGGGTGATGTGAGGAGATTGCAATGCAGCAATTACACCACTAGATACACATAAATCCTACACACTGGACCTTCAAAGTACGCGGATATGCTTGCATGTCTGTGTGTGCAGTACTATTCTTATTACTAGCCCTATTGTGATTGTGTGTGTGTGTGTGTGTGTGTGTGTGTGTGCAGTACTGTTTAACACTTAAATACTTAATTGAGAGGGTCTACTCAGTCCAGCACCAGAAAGAAGACAGATGCTTATTGTTATGCCCCAAGAAAATATGTTTATCAGTCTGTTTCAGCAGCTTAGTGTGGTTTGTTTATTTTTGTAACCATAGCAACGTAGAACCAGTGCATGCTGGGAAACAAGAATAGAACTGCCAGCTGCCCAATTGTGAGCTCTCTCAGCCGTCAGCTTCTTAGTTGATTGCCTTTCTTTCTCCCTCTTTGCTAAGGCAACGTCTGTAATTGTTTTTCATCCTGTAACATTAAGTTATGACTTATTTTTGAGTTTTTAAGAATATCGTGATGGTTAAGACGCTAATTAGTTTTATGCTAAGCTAAGTTAGCTTTATGTTCACTGCTGCTTGTCTTCACTAGCTTGATTGTGTTTCATCATATGAGTTACACAGCTACGTTAGTTAAGCGGTGCTATTTACCTTGATACTGTGTGTTTAGCTTCTTTAATGATATAAATATCTCATTGTAATGTGTTACAGTTTCACAAGATTCCCAGTAAACTTCATGGAAGTGAATCACCTGTGTCCTGGAGTTTTTTGGGAGTGTTTAAACTAATTGGAAACGTAGCCTAAGACACTTATCTTAAGGTAGAAAGTTTTACTGCCATTTCCAAGAAGAATAAGAAGAAAAACTCCATTGCTCACTCTACAGCACATCAAAGCCAGAGTAGTTTGCCTGTGAACAATTGAAACATAAAGATGAGTTTTGGAAGTCTGTCCTTTTTTTTTTTGTTTTTTTGTTTTCTTGAAGAAACAAAGAGGCCCTCAACCCTTAAAGCAGGGTTGATGTCAGTAGTGAGTCAGAAAGGTTACACTATTGACTATTCATTATTAGTTGTCAGAGGCCTTGTCATTTGTTCTTTTGGAATCAATAGAATTCTAAACAATTTTAGTTATGGTAGTTTCCATGGAAAAATCAATTTCATGAAGGGAGATAATAATTTTGATGTTAATCTACCACGTCCAGATACAAACAGTATATTGTTTTTGCTCTATGCAATTACAAGAATGTAGTATTAAATTGTTGTATGGGTTGACCATAAATATTTCAGAGAAAACATACTCTAAAGTAGGCAATAAATACCACCAGTACGTGCTGCTAATCCACCTTGGGTGTTAAAACATTTTTTCTGGTATTATACCACATTTTTAAATAAGCATGCTTAATTTAAAATCAAAATATGTCTCTGAACATAATGCTTGAATCATGCATTGTGACTTCTGAGAGCTCAGCCTTTGTTGGGATAACTAAGTTTTAGTCGACAGCAGAGATAGTACATGAGGATGGGCCTGATGGTCTGATCTCTGAGCCCATAGATGAGAGAACTGAGACATCTGGGGAGAACATAAATAAACACATATAAAATACTCCTGATGCGTACAATTTGTAATTTTGGTAGGGTTGTTGAGAGTGATACAATAATAGGGCCATGCATAGTTGACAAGAGGCTGAGGCCCAGCTGCACAAGATGCAACAGCAATGTGTTACGACCCTTACGAGCTGAAGCTTGGTCTGTGGAGGCTGACCTGGCTGCTACCATCACACCAATATAGGAGCAAGTGACTGTCACACCAGCTGATACAAACACAAAACCAGTATATGCTTTATCATAAATGTAAGACATTGGTCCAAGTGACATTGCTGTGTCAGAGCAGACATCTGTCATCTGCAGACTATCAAGGTCTTCAAAAGGAAAATCTAGCAGCAAAAGAACTCGAATGAGGACATTCAGTGAACTAAAGGCCCAAACCACAACAATGGCTACTGCAGTGTTTCTGACAGTGATTATGGTAGCATGCCTCAGTGGGTAGCACACAGCCACATACCTCTCTAAACACATCACCACCAATGTGAGAGGGGAGATTTCATTTGTGAGACTGGTGAGCATAGTGAGAACACCACATACAGGATATGTTGTAATTACTGGACAAGCAGACATTATGTACAGTAACTGACTCAGTGCCAGCAGAACAGTATCTGCAAAAAGGAGGTTATACAGAAGAATGTAGCGGGAGGTCTCACGAAACACAGTTTTACTCCTCAAAGTGTATAACATGATCCCGTTAATGAGGAGAAACACACAGCATGGCATTCCAGTCAGCGTAGTAAACAATATTCTTTCTAATAATCCCAGATACTTCTGTTCAGTACTGACATTGAGAGTCTGAGACAGATTTGCATTCAACATCTTAGAGAAGCATTTAAGACTAAAAATAAATATGAACCAGTTGATGTAATTCAGGTACAAAAGCACAAAAAAATGTGTTTGGTTTGTATTACTAGAATCGTGAGAACATGAGAACACAGAGGACACTAGATAGCGTATAGATGAAATCAACCTTATACATTTTCCCTGTGCTGTCAGTTTTTTAATCTGTCAGCAGATTAGAGGCATTGCTTGTTTCCATGTAAGCAGAGCTGGTCTGCCGTTTTTGCCTGCCTTCCCATATGTGTAAACTCCATCCTTGCATGTACTTCACGTGACAGCACGTGGTTGAAAAATGAGTCATGTGTGATGTAATAATAAGGAATGTATTTAGGAACAGTGGTGGAAGGAGTACCTATTTTTTAATAACACAGTTACTTTACTACTTTATTTAAATTTTACTCAAGTGAAAGTAACATTGACAACAACAACAACAACTTGTGTATAAATTTGCTTAAGTACACTACTACTACTGAACAAAGTGCATTAACATGTGAACCTCTACACATCAGAGCAAATAAGCAAGTAAGCAAAGTGTAGTGATGGGAATTTTTGTTCTCACTCATTGAGATGTTTGTCCCCCTTCAGTCCACGTCTCAAGGCCGCTTCAGGCTGATCAGATTGCACCCCACCGCACTCAAACTGCATCTCACCTGCACCATGGACGAAGAACTCGCCCTTAATGCATCCGACAGCGATCTGCTAGATGAGATATCCAACACTCCCGAAGTGTCCGCAACATCTCCATCCCCGGTAATTCCTGCCAGGCAGCCACCACGGCTGCGCTCCGCAGTCCGGGTCCGCCGGTGTCCGAGGCCGTCTATATCAGACAGCTCCAACACCGTTGGGCCTTCTCAACTTCACAGCCCCAGATGAAGAACCCGTCTCCGTCGCCCGTCAGACACCGCCGACTCCAGACGCTCCTCTCCAGCCCGCTCCAGGTCCAGTCGCGGTGGCGATCGGCGAAATCGCTGCGTGCACATGCATCCCATCATCCCAACATCCCTCCCTCTTCTTTCAACCCTAACCTTCCTATTCCTCCTTCCACAGCTACCTCAGCTCCTCCAGCACCAATCCAGACCACAGCTAACTCCCAGACCGCATCCTCGACAGCGATCCACGGCGGCACGTCCAGCCAAAACCCTCTTTTTCCCTCCTGTTCCTTCTTTACACGTCATGCCAGATTCCTCCTTCTCATGGCACAATTTACAATCCACTAACTCAGAGCCCGACACAGTAGACAGACTCCTGACCAAGGAAGTCAAAGAAACCTTCATGATCAGTCCGTTCTCCAGTCCTCCGTTCCCCTCTTTCAGAATCAGCCCCATCGGCATAGCCACCTGAAAATACTCCAGTAAGAAGAGACTAATCATCGATCTATCATCCCCACACGGCTCCACCGTCCCGAGCATCAACAGCCTTATCCTCAGCCCAGACTTCTCGATGCAGTACTCCACCACCGATCACGCCATCTCCCTCATCCGCGCCGCAGGTCGAGGAGCTTGGCTGTCCAAGGCAGACATCACAAGCGCCTTTAAAGTTCTCCCCATTCACCCCGACTACTGGCACCTCTTCGGCGTCCTTTGGAGGGGCGCATATTGCTTTGCCATCCGCCTGACCTTTGGCTGCAAGAGCAGCCCGAAAATTTTCGACTCTCTATCCGAAGCACTTTGCTGAATTTTAATCAATAACCACAAACTCCCATACGTCATCCACCTCCTAGACGACTTCCTGACCGTTACACCGCCTTCTTCCCCCCAGTCTCACGGTTTTTCTACGAAGACCACATCACCAGGCCAGAGGACATCCAGCTCTTCACCAACGCAGCACCCTCCGAAGGCTTCGGCGGCTTCTACAGCGGAAAATGGTTCGCAGCCAAATGGCCTTGCGAATTTTCATCCCTCTCTCCTTCCTCCACAATCCACGAAATATACCCTGTCATTATAGCAGCTATTCTTTGGGACCACGAATGGTCCAAGAAAACCGTTGCAATATATTCCGACAACAGCGCCGCAGGAGACATCATAAATAAAGGCCAGTCCCACTGCCTCGACACCATGCAGTTCATGATGTGTGACCAGCTCACACTGGTTTCCGCACAACACCAATTTATCGTCCGAGCATCTCACATTCCAGGCCACAAAAATGCCATCACTGACTCTCTCTCCCGCTTCTCTCTCCAGAAATTCAAACTCCGACCCCCTTCCAACTCCGGTCCCACCGTTTTCAGCCACAATCTTCAACTGACTCTGCAGCTGGAACACCTGGTCACCACGTCACGAGACAGCATCACTCTACAAACCCTCTCTTCATACCTAACCGGCCGGAGTTGCTTTAAAGCTTTCCACGCCTCACATAACCTTCCGTTCCCCACGCTGGACGTCCGCACCTTCTCCAGCTTCATCACATTCGCCCATTCGATCCTGAAAATCAAATCATCCACTATACAAGTTTACATCAGCGGAATCAACTTCTTTGCCAAATTATCTTCGGGGGCTCTGTGCCCCGCCTTGACCCACGCCCACATCTGCATGCTCCTCAAAGGCCTACGTAAGGCCGAACCACGTCCCATGCCAAAGCGACTCCCCCTCACTTCCGATCTCCTGGCCCGCTGCATCAAAACCCTCCACGAAGGCTACCTGTCCCCAAGCACAGACAAGGTCCTTGAATCCATGTTCATCCTGGCATTATTCGGCTTCCTACGCTGCTCAGAGTTCACCGCTTCCACCCTGCTCTACGATCCATCACGCCATGCATCTGGGTCTGACATCTCCGTCCTCTACTCCGACACCCTGATCTATTTCCTAAAACACAGCAAAACCAACCAATCCGGTCAACCCCAACCAGTCTACCTCTTTCAACTGAATTCATCCCTAAGCCCGTTCGAACCCATTCTTGATTACATCAACTCCCGTCTAGCCTGCCGAGCTTCCCCACGAGACCCTCTGTTCATTTCAGAGACTGGCAGAGTAGCCACACGCTCCTGGTTCCACCACCACTTTCGCCAGATCGTGTACCAATCCGGCATACCCCGGGAGCTATACTCAGGGCACTCCTTCCGCATCGGAGCAGCCTCCACTGCTTCCATACAGGGAATCCCCGACAACGTCACAGAAATCCTAGGTCGCTGGTCTTCAACCGCGTACCTGACCTACGTCCGCAACGATCTGAGTGACGTCAAAAAACGTGCACGCGCTTCTCTCCACATGAAGTTCTCCCTTGGGGCTCTAATCCATAGAGTCACGGAGAGACAGTTCCCCCACCCAGAGTCTCAATCCCTCCAGGTTCCCTCCAGGATCCCTCCCGTCCACCCGTCAACCCAAGGACCCCTCCAAACGATGGTCCTGCTTCC
Organism: Argyrosomus regius; assembly: GCA_946959425.1. Classification (NCBI taxonomy): domain Eukaryota; kingdom Metazoa; phylum Chordata; class Actinopteri; family Sciaenidae; genus Argyrosomus; species Argyrosomus regius. Next base: position 10,989,393 of record OX336896.1, read on the forward strand.
TCCCTCCACACCTCATCCTTACATCCCTCATCCCTCCATCCCTACTTCCCCTCATCCCTTCCTCCCTCCTTCCCTTCATCCCCCATCCCTCATCCCCTCATCTCTCCATCCCCTCATCCCACCATCCCTCCATCCCTCGACCCCTCAACCCCTCCTCCCTAACCCTCCCCCCACAGCACATCACCCGTGATTCCCACCTGTAACTTTCAATAAACCTGTTTAAACTTTAATCCGTACAGGCGTGGTCCTTGTTTTTGAAATGGAGTTTTATAACTAGGTTCAGGAACAAGGGCCACGCCTCGTATCCCATTTCCGTTCTTCACGTACTTAAGCACTCCTTTTCCGTCCACTCCTTCTTTGACTCAGTTGTCACATCCCTCCCCCCCAAACCCTCTTTCCCGTTTGACCTCTCTTTTCTTGTCTCCCTCATTCTCACACAGGAATCAGGGGGCTGTAATCCATAGAGTCACGGAAAGACGGTTCACCCAGAGTCTCAATCCCTCCAGGTTCCCTCCAGGATCCCTCCCGTCCACCCGTCAACCCAAGGACCCCTCCAACCGTTGGTCCTGCTTCCTCCCTCCACACCTCATCCTTACATCCCTCATCCCTCCATCCCTTCTTCCCCTCATCCCTTCCTCCCTCCTTCCCTTCATCCCTCATCCCCTCATCCCTCCATCCCCTCATCCCACCATCCCTCGACCCCTCAACCCTCCTCCCTAACCCTCCCCCACAGCACATCACCCGTGCTTCCCAACTGTAACTTGCAATAAACCTGTTTAAACTTTAATCCGTACGGGCGTGGTCCTTGTTAGTGAAATACATTTAAATAACCAACCCAAAAATACATTAGATACATATTATCAGCTTTTGACAGTAACATTACAAATCACTTATGCTGCCCAAGCTGATATATTTAAATGACTTGTTTTGTCTGACCGGTAGTCCAAAACCCAAAGCCAATGAAGTTGATGACATATAAGACTGAGGAAATTACACCACTAGATACACATAAATCCTACACACTGGACCTTTAAAGTATACGGATACGCTTGCATGTCTGTGTGTGAAGTACTATTCTTATTACTAGCCCTATTGTGATTGTGTGTGTGTGTGTGTGTGTGTGCAGTACTGTTTAACACTTAAATACTTGATTGAGAGGGTCTACTCAGTCTAGCACCCAGAAAGAAGACAGATGCTTATCTTAAGGTAGAAGGTTTTACTGCCATTTCCAAGAAGAATAAGAAGGAAAACTCCATTGCTCACACTACAGTACATCAAATAGTGTTGGGAAGTTCGACTCTTTTTACTGACTCGGATCTCTTACTCTCGGACAGTAAATTGAACAAATCTTTTTTTGAGTCATTTCGTTCATTTTGTTCATTTTTACAGTGGGTGGCGCTGTAGCCCTCTTGTGGGCGTTGTAAAAAGACCGAAGGCAACATGGTTTGCTTCAGCTAACAAAGCATAATAAACAAAATGCCACAAGCAATTCAAACCATATGAAAACCTAGGAAAGCAAATACACACCACATTAAAGTGACTTGTGTCCTGTATCCTCCCTGCCATTGTTGTTTAACAGCACGACAGTGACTAGGTAGCTGTCACGTGACAAATGAACGAGAGACCGATCCGAGAATGAACATACTGCTCGTCACACAGCCTGAACTGCCAGTCACGTGACAAATGAACGATCCGAATGAACGAGAATGAACCGTTCAGCGTGAGCTGCCTGTCACGTGACAAATGAACGATCCGAACGAACGAGAACGAACCGTTCAGCCTGAGCTGCCTGTCACGTGACAAATTAACGATCCGAACGGATGAGAACGAACCGTTCAGCATGAGCTGCCTGTCACGTGACAAATGAACGATATGAACGAATGAGAACGAACCGTTCAGCGTGAGCTGCCTGTCATGTGACAAATGAACGATCCGAACGAACGAGAACGAACCGTTCAGCCTGAGCTGCCTGTCACGTGACAAATGAACTTGGAACTCCACTGTAGAGAGGTGTTATATGTTTAAATACAGGGAAATGGGTCACAGGAAAGGTGCACATACAAACAGTATATTGTTTTTGCTCTTTGATTTAGATTTAAAGTCTTTATTGTCATTGCACGGTAGTACAGAATACTTTAGCACAACGAAATTGGGGCACAGCTCTCCCGTCAGTGCAAAAGGTCAGATAAATAATAAATAACTAAACAAGACATGCACTTATCAAAAGAAAAAGAGAACACTATATACACATTACAAAGTAAGGGACTATAGACAGGACTGTAAACAGAGACATAAAGTTATAAATGATTTTGAACACTGTACATATATATTGCGTATAAATTATTGCACTTCTGAGGAAGAAAGGTTTGCAATTACAAGAATGTAGTATTAAATTGTTGTATGGGTAAATAAATATTTCAGAGAAAATATACTCTAAAGTAGGCAATAAATACCACCAGCAAGTGCTGCTAATCCACCTTGGGTGTTAAAACATTTTTTCTAAGCATGTTTAATTTTAAATCAAAATATGTCTCTGAACATAATGCTTGAATCATGCATTGTAATTTCTGAGAGCTCAGCCTTTGTTGGGATAACTAAGTTTTAGTCGACAGCAGAGATAGTACATGAGGATGGGCCTGATGGTCTGATCTCTGAGCCCATAGATGAGAGAACTGAGACATCTGGGGAGAACATAAATAAACACATATAAACTACTCCTGATGCGTACAATTTGTAATTTTGGTAGGATTGTTGAGAGTGATACAATAATAGGGCCATGCATAGTTGACAAGAGACTGAAGCCCAGCTGCACCAGATGCAGCAGCATTGTGTTACGACCCTTACGAGCTGAAGCTTGGTCTGTGGAGGCTGACCTGGCTGCTACCATCACACCAATATAGGAGCAAGTGACTGTCACACCAGCTGATACAAACACAAAACCAGTATATGCTTTATCATAAATGTAAGACATTGGTCCAAGGGACACTGCTATGACAGAGCAAATATCTGTCATCTGCAGACTATCAAGGTCTTCAAAAGGAAAATCTAGCAGCAAAAGAACTCGAATGAGGACATTCAGTGAACTAAAGGCCCAAACCACAACAATGGCTACTGCAGTGTTTCTGACAGTGATTATGGTAGCATGCCTCAGTGGGTAGCACACAGCCACATACCTCTCTAAACACATCACCACCAATGTGAGAGGGGAGATGATATTTGTGAGATTGGTGAGCATAGTGAGAACACCACATACAGGATATGTTGGAAATATTCTACAAGCAGCCATTATGTACAGTAACTGACTCAGTGCCAGCATTAAAGTATCTGCAAAAAGGAGGTTATACAGAAGAATGTAGCGGGAGCTCTCACGAAACACAGTTTTACTCCTCAAGGTGAATAACATGATCCCGTTAATGAGGAGAAACACACAGCATGGCATTCCAATCAGGGTAGTAAACAATATTCTTTCTAATGATCCCGCATGCTTCTGTTCAGTACTGACATTAAGAGTCTGAGACAGATTTGCATTCAACATCTTAGAGAAGCATTTAAGACCAAAAATAAATATGAACCAGTTGATGTAATTCAAGTACAAAAGCACAAAAAATTGTGTTTGGTTTGTATTACTAGAATCGTGAGAACACAGAGGACACTAGATAGCGTATAGATGAAATCAACCTCATACATTTTCCCTGTGCTGTCAGTCAGCAGATTAGAGGCATTGCTTGTTTCCATGTAAGCAGAGCTGGTCTGCCGTGTTTGCCTGCCTTCCCATACAATTTGTATAAACTCCATCCGTACGTCACATGACAGCACGTGGTTGAAAAATTATTCATGTGTGATGTAATAATAAGGAATGTACTTAGGAACAGTGGTGGAAGGAGTACCTATTTTTTTAATAGCACAGCTACTTTACTATTTTCTTTCATGCATGAATGCATGAACTGCATGAATTATGATAGCCTCAGTCAGGATTTTTTTGTGTTTTAAGTGTTTTTATTCATCTTTAGGCATGAAAAACAAGGTTTGAACTTAATTTCTTTTCAAACCATATTTTATAAACATATAAACATTTAATCTCTACATGCTTCCTCTTGGGGACGTCATCAGGAGACACGGCATCAGCTTTCATAGTTACGCTGACGATACGCAACTGTACATCGCCATGTCTCCTGATGACATAGGGCCAATTGATGCCCTTTTTAACTGCATCGAAGACATCAAGTCATGGATGGCAGCAAACTTCCTTCAGCTCAACCGGGACAAGGTTTTAGTTATTGGTCCTGAAGGCCAGAGAGAGAAACTACTACCAAAATTACAGGATTTTAAACCCTCAAAATTTGTAAAAAATCTGGGTGTGATTTTTGACTCTGAGCTCACTTTTATTCCACACATCAAAAATATAACAAAAATAGGTTTTTACCACCTTAAGAATATAGCCAGAGTCCGCCCGTTTCTCTCTCAGACCAGCACCGAGGTGCTGATGCATGCTTTTATCTCTTGTCGTTTAGATTATTGTAATGCCCTGCTCTCTGGTCTTCCCAAAAAGAACATGCACAATCTACAATTATTACAGAACTCAGCCACACGCGTGCTGACGAGGACCAGAGGGCGGGAGCACATTACACCTGTTTTAAAATCGCTGCATTGGCTCCCCGTGCGCTTCAGGATCGATTTTAAGGTTCTTTTCCTAGTTTTTAAATGTCTTAACGGTCTTGGGCCTTCTTATTTATCTACATTACTTTTACCTTATTACCCCTCGCGGACCCTGAGGTCCTCCGGCGCTGGCCTTTTAACAATACCTCAAGTAAGAACTAAAACACACGGGGAGGCGGCTTTCAGTTATTATGGCCCCCGATTATGGAACAGCCTGCCGGAGAACCTCAGGGCTGCAGAGAATGTTGATGTTTTTAAAAAGAGGCTCAAGACCCACCTTTTTAATCAGGCTTTTAACTGACTTGTTTAACTCCTTTTAAATTCCTTCTATGCTCACCCCCATGTTTTAGTCGGATTATATAACTATTCAATTGTATCTATTTATTTATGTATTTATTTATTATATACCGTTTATCTTATGTTACTGTTTTAGCTTCTATACCTTTTATCTTATTTTACTGTTTTAGCTTTTATACATTTTATCTTATTTTATGGTTTCTAGCTTTTATACCTTTTATCTTATTTTACTGTTTTAACTTCTATATCTTTTATCTTATTTTACTGTTTTAGCTTTTATACCTTTTATCTTATTTTATGGTTTCTAGCTTTTATACCTTTTATCTTATTTTGCTGTTTTAGCTTCTATACCTTTTATCTTATTTTACTGTTTTAGCTTCTATACCTTTTATCTTATTTTACTGTTTTAGCCCCTCAGTTTTCCAGTGTTTCCTCCTGGGGGCCTACCACACCGGGAGTTTTCTCTGGCCCACTGATGGGGGTGCGGTCCGTGGGCGGTCCTGGCCCGGGAGGCTAGTGTGCTCCACACCTTGGTGTGGGGCCTCCTGTCTGCCTGGGCTGGGGTGGCCCCTGTGGCGGCGCCCCCCGCAGTCATGGACCATGGCTCCTCTCGGTGTGTGCGGCCCCCAAACGGTGGCTTCTTCCTCATCTCAGGTTTCGGTGCCCAGCCATGTCTCCTCACTAACAATTTATGTGTGTGGATGTGTGTATGTTTGTGTGTGTGGGTGCCTATGGCATTGTATGTGTGTGGGTGTGTATGTAGTTGTGTATTTCACTAGCACGGACCACACCATCAACAAGGTATGTTAAAATGATTTATTGACAAAATGAATGATTGAGAGTGAAGTGTGATCTCGTGAAGTTCTTGGGTCTGATGCTGCGGTGTAGGGAAGCTTCGGTAGGGAATCCGCCGTAGCACCCGGGCATGACGGACCCCCTGACAGGCCCTAGGAAAGAGAGAAGAAAAGGTGAAAGAAATGGGGTGGGTGGGAAGGGCGTGCGGAATACGAGCGCGAAGGGAACCAGAGGGTTAGGAGGGTATTTATAGGACTGTCGGAAGTGGCGTGGTTGAGGTGTGGTCCGGCTCCTGAAACTACGCTTTAAGCTCCAAATCTGTGTGGGGGTGGGAGGTTTGGGTTTTCAGGGTGTTTCTTTGTTGTTCATGTTTTACTTTGCTTGTCTTTTATTTTCTTTGTTTTATCCCTGTAAGGCACTTTGAGTTACCACGGTATGAAAGGTGCCATATAAATAAAGTTGAATTTCAATTTGAATAATTACACGTCCACTCAGGTGGACAGCATGCACTTTTGTAGAAATATGTATTTAACAAACAAATGAATAAAATTATGTAATAAAGTGTGTTAAAATGTGAAATATGATGTGAAGTATAAAATAATATAATTTATGCATGCATAACCTAAACACCATTGAGGAATTCACTCACCTGTATCGATTTCCAAGTCACTCACTCACGATCCATCAACTGTCAGCCATAGTAAGGTGCACTGCCCCAGCACTAAACCTACACACTGGACCTTTAAAGTACGTGGATATGCTTGCATGTCTGTGTGTTAGTTATGGTAATTTTCATGGAAAAATCGATTTCATGAAGGGAGATAATAATCCTTTTTTTTCCTGCTTGTAATGGCTTGCCAATGGGTGGCAGTGTATGAGATGATGCAGTAGCATCCACTGTAGTGGCTGATGTGCAACTATGCCATCAAAACTCATGCACACTGTAGTGACCTGATGGTGACGAGTCCGCCTACATGTAGGAGGTTGAACATCTGGTGAACTGGTGCAGCCAAAACAACTTAGAGCTCAACGCTCTAAAGACAGTGGAGATGGTTGTGGACTACAGGAAGAACTCAGCCTCACCTGCCCCCATCACCCTCTGTGACTCCACAATTGACACTGTGGAGTCTTTCCGCTTCCTGGGAACTATCATCACCCAGGACCTCAAGTGGGGGCTGAACATCAGCTTCCTCATCAAGAAAGCTCAACAGAGGATGTACTTCCTGCGGCAGCTGAAGAAATTCAACCTGCCAAAGACAATGATGGTGCACTTCTACACAGCCATCACTGAGTCCATCCTCACATCCTCCATCACCATCTGGTACGCTGCTGCCACCGCCAAGGACAAGGGCAGACTGCAGCGTGTCATTCGGTCTGCAGAGAAGGTGATTGGCCGCAATCTACCGTCGCTCCAGGACCTGTACGCCTCCAGGACTCTGAAGCGTGCAGGAAAGACTGTGGCTGATCCCTCCCACCCCGGTCACAAACTCTTTGAGACACTCCCCTCTGGCAGGAGGCTGTGGTCCATCAGGACCAAAACATACTGTGTATATATATTTATATTTATATTTATATTGTTAAATTTAATACTTGATTTTCTTATCCTTCTTATATTTAGAGATGTCTGACATGCACCAACAACACCAAAACAAATTCCTTGTATGTGTAAAAAAAAGCCTTTTCTGATTCTGATTCTGATGTAGGTCAGTTAAAATGTCGTAGGGGCATTTACACTACTGAACAAAGTGCATTAACATGTGAACCTATACACATTAGAGCAAATAAGCAAGTAAGCAAAGTGGAGTGATGGGAATTTTGTTCTCACTGATTGAGATGTTTGTCCCCTTCAGTCCACGTCTCAAGGCCGCTTCAGGCTGATCAGATTGCACCCCACCCCACTCAAACTGCAAAAGTTGTGTTGTTTTTCCAATTTAGCTCAAACCCTGTTTTAAGCTATATGTATGTGTCTGGATCTGCAGCACATGTAGTGGTTATAGGATGTTTCTGGAGGGTATCAGAACAAAACTGGAAAATCGGCCTGCTTGCAGTCCCTGCTCGCTTGTGTCACACTCCGCTCATATGCTCTAATCATAGGAGCATATGACAGTTAGCTAAGGTTTAATCTGGTGGACAGTGAACGTGCTTTGGAGAGGAATAGCGTCTTGCGAAATCCACCTTCAGGGCCCTCAAAGAGTTTTTAATTACAGATTTAAAAAAACACAAACATGTTTTCTTTGTTCCTCATCTCACAATATGAAAAATTGTGAAAACATCAAAAGGTTTTCTTTATTGCCCTTGTTACTCATGTTATTGATTACATAAAACATAAAAATACATTACATGAATCATATAAATGGAGTTTTATAACTAGGTTCAGGAACAAGGGCCACGCCTCGTACTCATCCCATTTCCGTACCTCACGTACTTAAACACTCCTTTTCCGTTCACTCCCTCTTTGACTCAGTTGTCACATGAACGATCTCACCTGCACCATGAACGAAGAACTCGCCCTTAGTGCATCCAACAGCGATCTGCTAGATGAGATATCGAACACTCCTGAAGTGTCCGCAACATCTCCATCCCCGGTAATTCCTGCCAGGCAGCCACCACGGCTTCGCTCCGCAGTCCGGGTCTGCCAGCGTCCGAGGCCGTCTATATCAGACAGCTCCAACACCGTTGGGCCTTCTCAACTTCACAGCCCCAGATGAAGAACCCGTCTCCGTCGCCCGTCAGACACCGCCGACTCCAGACGCTCCTCTCCAGCCCGCTCCAGGTCCAGTCACGCCGGCGATCGGCGAAATTGCTGCGTGCACATGCATCCCATCATCCCAACATCCCTCCCTCTTCTTTCAACCCTAACCTTCCTATTCCTCCTTCCACAGCTACCTCAGCTCCTCCGGCACCAATCCAGACCACAGCTGACTCCCAGACCGCATCCTTGACAGTGATCGACGGCGGCACATCCAGCCAAAACCCTCTTTTTCCTCCTGTTCCTTCTTTACACGTCATGCCAGATTCCTCCTTCTCATGGCACAATTTACAATCCACTAACTCAGAGCCCGACACAGTAGACAGACTCCTGACCAAGGAAGTCAAAGAAACCTTCATGATCGGTCCATTCTGCAGTCCTCCGTTCCCCTCTTTCAGAATCAGCCCCATCGGCATAGCCACCTGAAAATACTCTGGAAAGAAAAGAGACTAATCATCGATCTATCATCCCCACACGGCTCCACCGTCCCGAGCATCAACAGCCTTATCCCCAGCCCAGACTTCTCGATGCAGTACTCCACCACCGATCACGTCATCTCCCTCATCCATGCCGCAGGTCGAGGAGCTTGGCTGTCCAAGGCAGACATCACAAGCACCTTTAAAGTTCTCCCCACCCTGACTACTGGCACCTCTTCGGCATCCTTTGGAAGAGCACATATTGCTTTGCCGTCCGCCTGACCTTTGGCTGCAAGAGCAGCCCGAAAATCTTCGACTCTCTATCGGAAGCACTTTGCTGGATTTTGGTCAATAACCACAAACTCCCATACGCCATCCACCTCCTAGAAGACTTCCTGACCGTTACACCGCCTTCTTCCCCCCAGTCACACAGTCTCACCACCATGAATTCAGCCTTCACCAACCTCGGCATCCCTCTCTCAGCCGAAAAGACAGAGGGACCCAGCACATCCCTGGAATTTCTCGGCATCACCCTCGACTCCATCTCACTACAAGCATCCCTGCCCACTGAGAAAATCCATCGCACCTCACTATTGATTTCCAACTTCCTCCTGGACCACAGATGCACCAAACGCCAACTCCTCTCACTGTTAGGTCACCTCAACTACGCCATCCACATAATCCCCCAAGGTCGATCCTTCCTTTCACACCTCCTCTCGATAGCCACGTCCACCCCAAATCTCCACGACCACATCACACTCAATGAAGCCAGCAAAACGGAGCTTAAACTATGGCACCACTTCCTTTCCGCATGGAATGGAATATCGTTTTTCTACAAAGACCACATCACCAGGCCAGAGGACATCCAGCTCTTCACCGACACAGCATCCTCCGCAGGCTTCAGCGGCTTCTACAGCGGAAAATGGTTCGCAGCCAAATGGCCTTGCGAATTTTCATCCCTCTCTCCTTCCTCCACAATCCACGAAATATACCCTGTCATTGTAGCAGCTATTCTTTGGGACCACGAATGGTCCAAGAAAACCATTGCAATATACTCTGACAACAGCGCCGCAGTACACATCATAAATAAAGGCCAGTCCCACTGTCTCGACATCATCAAACCCTCCGCGAAGGCTACCTGTCCCCAAGCACAGACAAAGTCCTTGAATCCATGTTCGTTCTGGCATTCTTCGGCTTCCTACGCTGCTCAGAGTTCACCGCTTCCACCCTGCTCTACGATCCATCGCACCACGCATCTGGGTCTGACATCTCCGTCCTCTACTCCGAGACCCTGATCTATTTCCTAAAACACAGCAAAACCAACCAGTCCGGTCAACCCCAACCAGTCTACCTCTTTCAACTGAATTCATCCCTAAGCCCGTTCGAACCCATTCTTGATTACATCAACTCCCGTCTAGCCTGCCGAGCTTCCCCACGAGACCCTCTGTTCATTTCAGAGACTGGCAGAGTAGCCACACGCTCCTGGTTCCACCACCACTTTCACCAGATTGTGTACTGATCCGGCATACCCCCGGAGCTATACTCAGGACACTCCTTCCGCATCGGAGCAGCCTCCACTGCTTCCTTAAATCCCTCATCCCTCCATCCCTTCTTCCCCTCATCCCTTCCTCCCTTCTTCCCTCCACCCCTCATCCTTACATCCCTCATCCCTCCATCCCTTCTTCCCCTCATCCCTTCCTCCCTCCTTCCCTTCATCCCTCATCCTAACATCCGTCATCCCCTTATCCCTCCATCCCCTCATCCCACCATCCCTCCATCCCACCACCCCTCCATCCCTCGACCCCTCAACCCTCCTCCCTAACCCTCCCCCACAGCACATCACCCGTGCTTCCCAACTGGGTTTTGAAGCTAGGCTTCTCAATCAAAGACAGTGGCAGATTGCATGAAATGATGAGGTCGTTAATTATCGACTCTGTGATGGCCTTCTGCCTAGGGTGACCCTGGTGGTAAACTTGCACTCCTCTTCCCTGCATCAAGAAAGAGTCAATGCTGAACTGTCCTTGTCCAGTAGTCCCTTTCTTAGAGTTGGTGAATTCTGTAAACCTGTAGATGGACATATAAAATTAAAATGCTTGCTACTAATAAAAATCCACATTATAACACTGTATTGGGGACTATCCTGAAAAAGGTTAACCAATACAGCAACATTTGAATCATGTTTTTCCCCCCAAATTAAAATGTGGGCAGCAAAGGGTGGATGTGTCAGAATAAATAGAGGGGGGGGGGGTAAATGTTATTATTCACAATAACATTTATTCATTATTTATTCATAATATGAATAAATGCTATTATTATAAAAAGAAACATGAATGATATATATGAATTTCATATATATTATACATGTTTCTTTTTTATTACAAATCATGAACATCACAGAAACACTGCACTGCAGTTTAACACTGTGGTACAAACACATGATCATTATTTTTTTCTCCAAACTGCCTTTTATCTGCTGCTTAACACAACACACAGCAGGAAATGTGTGGGGATATTATAAAATATATATATAAAATGACCATAGTTAACGCAACTTTGTGTTTTTTAATAATTAGTAGCTGACTAAGTTAGTGGCATTAACTAACGGAGTCGCGGTGGTGTCCTGTCTGAGCTGTCAAAATATAACCTTTGCTATTGTGCGCTTCTTCTTCTTATTATGATTATTAACAAACAAATTTGGGGCTTATCAATTACGGGAGAAATTACAAAACGGGAGGGCAGCGGGAGATGGGTTCGAAATATGGGAGAACCAGGGAAAAACGGGAGTGTTGGCAGCTATTTTATTAGCATAAAATCTCCCAGATTTTACTACTCAATTGTTGGCTGGTATGACATAGACTAATCTTCTGACACATCCTAGACCTGGTGAAATGTTAACCCAAAGTCTGTCACATCATATGGCCAACAGCAAATATGCAATCTGCCTGTTCACAGCATTAGCACACAGTTTGTTGTGGCTAGTTTGATGGCTAATTGCTAATTTTAACGTCTTTCACATTAGCAAGTGACTGGTGTAGAACCGGTTTGGGTGCGTTTTCAGATGCCGGATGAAGTTTGATGTAGTTGAACCACAATCTTGTATCCTTTTGCTGCACTCTTTGCACACTGCTGTTCGCTTGTTGGCTGTCTGTGTGAAGGCATTGTATCCAAACGTAATGATCCAAGGCACTTCTGGTGAACTTTTCGCACTCGCCACTGTCAATGTCTGATACTGAAGTAATGTATGAAATGTATGATACTGAAGATACGCACTTCACACATGGCGCATGCGCGTGACGTGACGTTGGCGTTTACATCTAGCTCAGAGCCAGAGATCATACAAAAAGATGAATGACAGATAAATAATGAGAATAATAATAATGACATGAAATAAAGGCAAGTCTCGAGCCTCGAGTCGAAGTCAAGTCTGAAGTCTTTTGAGGTCGAGTCCAAGTTGAGTCTGAAGTCACAGTTTAGGGAGACTTAAGTGCAACTTGAGTCCGAGTCGCGAGTCCGAGTATCCAGCTCTGCTAGATACACATAAATCCTACACACTGGACCTTTAAAGTATGCGGATATGCTTGCATGTCTGTGTGTGAAGTACTATTCTTATTACTAGCCCTATTGTGATTGTGTGTGTGTGTGTGTGTGTGCAGTACTGTTTAACACTTAATCTTAACAATTAATACTTGATCGAGAGGGTCTACTCAGTCTAGCACCCAGAAAGAAGACAAATGCTTATCTTAAGGTAGAAGGTTTTACTGCCATTTCCAAGAAGAATAATAAGGAAAACTCCATTGCTCACACTACAGCACATCAAAGCCAGACTAGTTCGCCTGTGAACAATTGAAACATGAAGATGAGTTTTGAAAGTCTGTCCTTTTTTTTTGTTTTGTTTTCCCGAAGAAAGAAAGAGCCCTCAACCCTTAAAGCAGGTTTGATGTCAGTAGTGAGTCAGAAAGGTTACACTATTGACTATTCATTATTAGTTGTCAGAGGCCTTGTCATTTGTTCTTTTGGAATCAACAGAATTATAAACAATTTTAGTTATGGTAATTTCCATGGAAAAATCGATTTCATGAAAGGAGATAATAATTTTGATCTTAATCTACCACGTGCTGCTGAAAAGAAGATTTTATGCAGCACGACTTGGAACTCCATTGTAGAGAGGTGTTATATGTTTAAATACAGGGAAATGGGTCACAGGAAAGGTGCACATACAAACAGTATATTGTTTTTGCTCTTTGCAATTACAAGAATGTAGTATTACAGTAAATTGTTGTATGGGTTGACCATAAATATTTCAGAGAAAACATACTCTAAAGTAGGCAATAAATACCACCAGTAAGTGCTGCTAATCCACCTTGGGTGTTAAAACATTGTTTTCTGATATTATACCACATTTTTAAATAAGCATGTTTAATTTTAAATCAAAATATGTCTCTAAACATAATGCTTGAATCATGCATTATAATTTCTGAGAGCTCAGCCTTTGTTGGGATAACTAAGTTTTAGTCGACAGCAGAGATAATACATGAGGATGGGCCTGATGGTCTGATCTCTGAGCCCATAGATGAGAGAACTGAGACATCTGGGGAGAACATAAATAAACACATATAAACTACTCCTGATGCGTACAATTTGTAATTTTGGTAGGGTTGTTGAGAGTAATACAATAATAGGGCCATGCATAGTTGACAAGAGGCTGAGGCCCAGCTGCACCAGATGCAGCAGCAATGTGTTACGAGCCTTACGAGCTGAAGCTTGGTCTGTGGAGGCTGACCTGGCTGCTACCATCACACCAATATAGGAGCAAGTGACTGTCACACCAGCTGATACAAACACAAAACCAGTATATGCTTTATCATAAATGTAAGACATTGGTCCAAGTGACACTGCTATGAGAGAGCAAACATCTGTCATCTGCAGACTATCAAGGTCTTCAAAAGGAAAATCTAGCAGCAAAAGAACTCGAATGAGGACATTCAGTGAACTAAAGGCCCAAACCACAACAATGGCTACTGCAGTGTTTCTGACAGTGATTATGGTAGCATGCCTCAGTGGGTAGCACACAGCTACATACCTCTCTAAACACATCACCACCAATGTGAGAGGGGAGATTTCATTTGTGAGATTGGCGAGCATAGTGAGAACACCACATACAGGATATGTTGTAATTATTGGACAAGCAGACATTATGTACAATAACTGACTCAGTGCCAGCAGAACAGTATCTGCAAAAAGGAGGTTATACAGTAGAATGTAGCGGGAGGCCTCACGAAGCACAGCTTTACTCCTCAAGGTGAATAACATGATCCCGTTAATGAGGAGAAACACACAGCATGGCATTCCAGTCAGCGTGGTAAACAATATTCTTTCTAACAATCCCACATACTTCTGTTCAGTACTGACGTTGAAGGCCTGAGACAGATTTGCATTCAACATCTTAGAGAAGCATTTAAGACCAAAAATAAATATGAACCAGTTGATGTAATTCAAGTACAAAAGCACAAAAATTGTGTTTGGTTTGTATTACTAGAATCGTGAGAACACAGAGGACACTAGATAGTGTATAGATGAAATCAACCTCATACATTTTCCCTGTGCTGTCAGTCAGCAGATTAGAGGCATTGCTTGTTTCCATGTAAGCAGAGCTGGTCTGCCGTTTTTGCCTGCCTTCCCATATGTGTAAACTCCATCCTTGCATGTACTTCACGTGACAGCACGTGGTTGAAAAATGATTCATGTGTGATGTAATAATAAGGAATGTACTTAGGAACAGTGGTGGAAGGAGTACCTATTTTTTTAATAACACAGTGACTTTACTACTTTATTTAAATTTTACTAAAGTGAAAGTAACATTGACAACAACAACAACAACTTGTGTAAAAATTTACTTAAGTAAAGGTAAAATGTAGGTCAGTTAAAATGTTGTAGGGCATTTACACTACTGAACAAAGTGCATTAACATGTGAACCTATACACATCAGAGCAAATAAGGAAGTAAGCAAAGTGGAGTGATGGGAATTTTTGTTCTCACTCATTGAGATGTTTGTCCCCCTTCAGTCCACATCTCAAGGCCACTTCATGGGTGGGGTGCAATCTGATGCACCCCACCCCACCCAGTGAGGCACCCCACCCCACCCGGTGATACCCAAACTGCAAAAGTTGCGTTGTTTACCAGATTCAGCTCAAACCCTGTTTAAGCTGAGCAAAACCAGAAACGCTTGCTTTCCTTATCTTCATAGGAGCATATGATGTCTTGGGTTCAGTCAGGTTCAGTTCAGTTCTTTTCAGACAGTCTTTCATGCCCAGTCTAATGAATGTTTCCTGTATTTTTCTCTTTCCACGTTTTTTAGAAACATGTTTCTATAATAGCCAAAATCCTAAATGTCATCCTCAACTAAGGGTAGGGGGTTTCAGACTTGAAATGAATACCCCTGTGATATTATGATGGGGTCTTATCGCCTCACCGTAACATAAGTCTATAGTTTCTTGTTCAGTTTACTGAACTGTTGCCTGGCCTACTGTTCTTTACCTTTTCTGCCGAACTGAACTGGAGATGGAGCAGTGAAATGGAAAAGAGTTTCTTTTAGAGCTCACACTTCTATTCACAGAGGTCAGGATGATGGGTCTGTAGTCACTAAATCCTGGGGTCCTTGTTTTGGGGTGTATGGGGATGATGGTGTAGATCTTGATGTAGACTGGTGCATGGCATGTCTCCAGTCAGGTATTAAAAATGTCTCAGACAGCTGATCATCATCAGCTGTTCTGTTCTGTTCTTCCTTCTGCACTTCTGAGATACTTACTAGATACTCCCTGTGCACTCTTACCGTGTTTTTCATGCAGGAAATATAAACGTGGACAACCCGGTGAAAAATATGACTTCATTATCAATGTCAGAATAAAAATAATAAAGGAATATTGTCCACCTGTCACAGAAGTAAAATTAATTGTTTGTTACGCTGGTCTGCGGATCTGCAGGACACTGGATGTCACAGTTGCCACAGAAAAAGTTTTTACTCTGTGTGTGAACGCAGCTCCACAGTCAACAACAGAACAGACTTCATGATCGAAGTTTTAGTCTGCATCACACTGTAAAATAAATTGATGTTTTTTTTATGTCTGGTTGTAAATGACGTAACGGTGCATCGTTTTTTTGTCGCTGCCACAAGGAATTGTGGGGCGGCATTACCTCCTTTCCTTTCGTAAAGGATGGTCCGGTGTATCCTATGCTAAAGGAGATAACAAAGGAAGCATTGAAGCTCCTTTCCTTAACAGTTTGAGAATTCGAACAGCTCTTATCATGGCGGCTATGGTAATACTTCCGAGTCATTACACTCAGTTAGGAACCTTCCTAAGCAAACTTGACTATTCGATCGCTCAGAGGTAAACTCAGAGGAAGGAGCTAAGTAACATGCATTAATGGGACATAAATGAGGTTATGTTATGAATAATGTCACAAATGTTACACAGCAGTGCGGACAGGTTTCCAGGGAGTTGCCATATGGTCTTTCCCCAGCATGGTTAAGAGAGTTGGGTTTTGTTATTTTAGTCTAGGTTGGAGAGCTACAGTAGTCCAGTTTCTGTGTTTGGCATTGTTTGGCTGACTCTGAGATTTCCCTATCTTTTGTTCTTTTTTGGCTTTGACTTTGGTTGCTCTTTGAATCACGTACTCAAAAAAAAAACATTTCTCAGTTTCAACATTTGATAAGTTGTCTTTGTGCAATTTTGAATTAAATATGTGGTCACATGTTGTTTCTACAGTACGAGTCAAAAGTTTGGACACATATTCTCATTTAGTGTTTTTTCTTTATTTTTGTTTAGTTACTTTCTACATTGTAGATTAACACTGGAGACAAAAAAACTATGAAATAACATATTTATTAGAATTATTTACAAAAAAGTGTAAACAAACCAAAATCTGTTTTATATTTTAGATTATTCATAGTAACATTCTTTTGCTTTGGCCATAGAAGATTCATCATTACTTTAAGTCAACGGAAATTTGCTGTGTCTTTTTGAGACGCATGTGTGGTTCCCACTGTGAAACAAGAAGGAGGAGGCCTGATAGTGTGGGGGGAGTTTGCTAGTGACACTGTTATCGATTTTTCAAAATTGTAGGCACACTTAACCAGCATGATTACCATAGTATTCTTCAGTGACATACCACCCCATCTTTTTTTGTGCTTAGTGGGACCATCGTTTGTTTTTTAACATTACAACAATCTAAAACACACCTCCAGGCTATGTAAGAGCTATTTGACCAAGAAGTTGACTGATGGAGTGCTGCATCAGATGACCTGGCCTCTACAGTCAGCTGACCTTAACCCATTTGAGATAGTTTGGGATGAGTTGGACAATGGAGTGAAGGAAAAGCTGCCAACAAGTGCTCAGCATATATATATATATATATATATATATATCATGTCACTCCCTCATGAAGCTAATTGAGAGAACGCCAAGAGTGCGCAAAGCTGTCATAAAAGCAAAAGGTCACTACTTCGAAGAATCTGAATTATAAAACATATTTTTCTTTTTAGTTTTAGTTTTTTCACCACATAATTCCATTTGTGTTATTTTGTGGTTTTGATGTCTTCAGTGTTAATCTACAAAAGAAAAAAAAAAAAAGAATAAAGAAAAAACACTGAATGAGAAGGTATGTCCAAACCTTTGACTGGTACTGTATTTACATTTTACACAGCATGCCAACTCTTTTGGAAACAGGGTTGTAATTGCAGACATTCATGCTTGTCGCATCAGTTCATGTGGCCATTTAGAAATACTGTGTATTGAAGTTATACATTTTTTAAATATTCATATTGTTGGGACCATGGGGAATTTTATTTTTATTTTCATAGAGGATTTTCATTTATTGTGTGATTCAAACTGGACATTTACTGTGATTGCAATCCGACATTGTGACCAGGTCAACAAAACTCCAGGTAGCCCTTTGTTCGATCTCTTCTTCCTCTTCCATCTATTCTTCTCTCTTTGCTCCTCTCTATGTCCGGACCTGATGGCACTCTTAAACTCAGAATGGTCTGCTCGGAACACAAAGGACACGAAACAATTATGGTTGTAACACAGCGGCAGTGCTGTGATTTTCATAACTAAACAATGCCTTTTCAACCACATCTCATAGAAAGAGCAAACTTTGCTTTTATTTAAATGTTTCCAGTGAATGAAAAATACATTTATACACTCATTGGCCACTTCATTGTGTACTGTAAAATCTAATTCAATGCGAAACAACAATATCTACCTATAATTATGTTCAGTTTTGACTGAAACTGTCAAAGAGGAGTTACAATATGTTTATGATGAGGTCATATCTTGCTGTGGTGTACAACATGACTGCAGTATAATGAGAAAGATGTATTGCTCTCCCCATTTACACACATGAAAAGGGAAGAGTAATAGCACACATTTAAGATAATGCAGTCCTACACAATCACTAACTATGACTTCAGTGAGAAACATAAATGAATTAACACCTCTCAAAAGGTTTCAACAACCACTGGCCATTATAAACTTATAAACTAAAGAGAGAGTACGTGGCAGAGATGTGTGCTGGATTGCGTTATATTCTATAACTATACCTACTAATTATAATTGTACTTTGAATCTATGTGACTATACCAAGTGCACTTGCTGTGCAGAAAAACATATCTTAAAGCATATATTTACACACATATATTGCCACACTGCACATTATATTTTTACATTTTGAATAAATGAACACATTTTATTATAATTAATATCCATCTATGGAGTGATAAGAATGCTGATTTTTGCATTAATTGGGACAACTGAGACAGAAAATGAGTGTCGCCACTGACAGCAGAGATTGTTCATGAGGATGGGTCTGATGGTCTGGTCTCTGATTCCATAAATGAGTGAACTTAGACATCTTGGAAATATGATAATACAAACATAAAGGACAATGTAGATGCGCCCAATCATGATCCTGTCTAGGACCTTTGTGATAGCCATGAGCAATGGGTTGTGTACAGTCGACAACAGAATGAGGCCCAGCTGCACCAGATGCAACAGCAGTGTCTTACGAGCTTTTCGGGCTGAAGCTTTGTCTGTAGAGGCTGACCTGGCTGCTACCATCACACCAATATAGGAGCATGTGACTACCAAACCAGCTGAAAAAAACAGAAAATAAGTGTAGGCTTTATCATAAAGATCAGACATTAGAGTAAGCAACATGCTTTCTTTGCCACAAAAGTGTTTCATCTGCAGGCTCTGCAGGTCTTCAAATGGGAAATCTAATAGCAAAAGACCTTGAGTAAGGACATTCAGTGAACTAAAGGCCCAAACCACAATGATAGCCACCCCTGTGTTTCTGATGGTGATGATCGTAGCGTGCCTCAGTGGGTAGCACACAGCTACATATCTCTCCAGACACATCACCACCAGTGTGAGAGGGGAGATTACAGTTGTGAGATTGGTGATCATAACGAGAGCACAACACACAGGATATGTTAATGTTATTCTACAAGCAGCCAGTATGTACATTATCTGACTCTGTACCAGCAAAACAGTGTCTGCAAAAAGCAGGTTATACAGAAGAATGTAACGAGATGTTTCACGAAACACAGATTTACTCCTTAAGGTGAATAACATGGTGCCATTAATGAAGAGAAACAGACAGCATGGTATGGTAGTCAGAGTCGCAAAAATTGCTCTTTCCAGTAACCCCTGTCCAACAGTAATGTTGGTCTCAGATTGAGTTGCATTTGACATCTTAGTGAAGGACTGAAGAGACATAAAAAAAATTAAATTCTTGTTGTAATAGCAAAATCACAAAGAATCTTGTCTAGAATTATTCCTACCTGAAGATATTTCTTATTCAGAGAAGACAATGCCATGAGTTCACATGAAAAACCTGTACTTTTTTAGGAGGCTGGACACTTGTTTCTAAGCAAACAGAGCTGGACTGCAGGGTTTGCCTGTCCTCACAAATAGTTTATGAGCTCTTTCCTCACATCATGTCACATGATACAATCACATGTAAGCATTGTTGACAAATTATTAATGGGTGATGTCATTCCAGGTGACTGTCTCATGAGGCTGATTATCAAATGCTAAGAGTGTGCAAAGTTGTCATAAAGTGCAACTTTAAAATCTAAAATCTACCACAAAATTCTGTGCTATTTCATAGTTTTGACATCTTCAGTTTTTATCTCCAATGTAGAAAAATGTTTGAAGGAAAATAATTTAAAAAAGGAATGTGTCCAAGTAGTGTGGTTGGATACTGTATGAGGTGAAATATATACTAATACAATACTATATACTAATAATACCGTATGTTAGAATTTCAGCATTTGTCTGATAGGTTACAATCATAAATAGATGGTTTTACCAACATATGTTTCTGTTTTTAATCGTCATTATAATAACTACCTGATGGGAAATCCTTCATGTGTCTGATTTGTGGTGAGGTTATGACGTCCAGACATTTCCTGAGCTAAAGCTTCGTTGAGCTGACAGTTTTTTCTCTCAAACTAGACTGGTGACATGACTACTGAGAGAGTTTTTTTGGTCAGGGTTTACATAGAAAGAGGAGAGAGAGGGAGAGTTGAAAACACACAGCAAACACGGACACAGATTGGAATTGAATACGGGCCACTTTGTTTAAGACTCAGCCTTAGTACTGAGAGAATGTCTAATAATCACCACACCCAATGATCTATAGTCACCTTCATCTAGCCCTTGCAAGTTGAGCTGCTGCACATACATTAACAAAATTCTAGTTTTAGTCCAGCACTGGAAGTTTCCATTTGTTAAAACTTTACATGAATGCACCAACTGGTTGTACTGAAGAGGTTATTACCGCAGTTCGAATGTGTAGACTCTGATTGATAAAGTGCTCAGGTAACTGTGGTTCCCATCATTCCCTGCATTGTGTAAGCACCTCAGTCATTAGATCAGGGAAGATGAAAACATTTACCTTGACCCCGAGTAGTGATAGGCTTTACCATAAGCTCACAGGTTTGATAATAGTGCAGCAATGCTGACAATGACCGTGTGAGGGCATTCACTCAGCGGGTTTAGGGCCCAAGGAGCAGTGTACTCTGTCCTAAGAAGTGATCAGCTACCAGCAGCAGGAGTCAGGTCAGAGATGATCTCAGCAACTTTTCTGTATACAACCCAGTAAATCCTAAAAATTGCACTTTCTCTGCAATCTTGATAATCCTGAGGTTTTGATGACTCAAACAGGATTGGACTAATTGCCAATGTCCTTTGCTGCTCATTGTATGCTTGCTCTGTCAGTTTTTCATTTTCTCTACTTAGGTTCTTCCATCACGTCCTCCACTGTCAATCCAGCCAGTCCGCCTAATAAGCTGAGCTAACATTTGCACAAACATTAAGCCATGCAGCAGCTTTAGTTCACAGCAGTTTAATTTACTGTCCATCAGGAAAACATTTTCTCCATGAAATATGATACAGTTTCACCAAAATTAAAAAAATAGTTTGCAAGTGACTTAAAGTGTTACATAGTTCTTGTGGGTGATTTTACCCGGAGCATAATATTACATTTATATTTAGCTGATGCTTTTATCCAAAGCGACTTACAGGGAGCATTTTTGAGGTTCAGTATCTTGCCCAAGGACACTTCGACATGCAGGGGGAGCTGGGGATTGAACCACGGACCATCTGATTAGTGAACGACCCGCTCTACCTCCTGAGCCACAGCCACCCCATTACATATTAAAACATACATAAATACATACATAAATTATGAGGATTTTAATGCGTGCGATGTTTAGGATGTTCATATAATAAACTAAACATGTTCAGAATGCTTTTGCCATTTTCAGTTTGAATAATTAAATCATTGGCTGTTAGGATTGTATGTCAACAGGATATTGTGTAACAGTAGATGTTTTTTTGTTTTTTTTTCCATAAACAAGTGGTGTAAAACCTAAAAAATGCTCTCTCTCTCTGCATGAGGTGTTTATTTGGTACACATTCTGTGAAAGTATAGATTATAAACACAAAGTAATGGTTAGGGATAAGGGTTATCATTCACTGTCCACCACTGTCTCTACAGAAAGGTTTTGTATACGCAGAATTCCACTTCTTTCTTTTTCCTTCTTCTCTCTTTTGATAAGCTCATATACCCTTGAGATTTGGCAAGGGATAGAGACACCTATTGAATAATAAAGCTGTGCCCAACATGTTAATGGCCAAGATCTGTGAACATGACCAAATCACTAAAAAAAAAAAAGCTTGATGGGTCAAAAAAAACATGAGCAGTCAAACGATTGGACAAACCCACAGATTAGACAAATATAATTGAAAGAAAACACAAAGGTGAACATTTAACTAAACTGTATCCCGTCAGTATCCCTGACACTGAAGTTTTTTTTATTCTGTAATTGTACTTGAATGGACTATACCTGATAAAACACAAGGGCACTTCTTGTATGTTGTTCCTGTATTTGACAAAATGTTAAAAACAGCTCGGCCTAATGTACATTTAGGAGTTTATAAAGCTCATATCTAACAATAATTAAAGGATTACAGTTACATTGATTGTGTCCTGTGGCTCTCATCTTCACCCCCTTATTATTGTCTGCAATATCAGTGCTAATTAAAACAAAACATCTGTAGTCAAATCTATCCAGTCTAAGAATTTTATACAGGAGGTCATTGAAGCTTGTAGCAAATACCACTCTACTTTAGAAATTGCCACACTACACATTCTCTTTATAAATTGTGAATAAATTGACACATTTGGTGGAAACAATATTCATCTATGAAGTGACAAGTATGCAGATTTTTGCCTGGGCTGGGGCGACTGAAACACACAGTGAGTGTTGCCAACCACAGAGATTGTCCCTGAGGATGGGTCTGATGGTCTGGTCTCTGATTCCGTAAATGAGTGAACTTAGGCATCTTGGAAATATGATAATACAAACATAAAGGACAATTTGGATGCGCACAATTATTATTCTATCTAGAACCTTTGACATAGCTATGAGCAATGGGTTGTGTATAGTTGAGGAGAGACTGAGGCCCAGCTGCACCAGATGCAGCAGCAGTGTCTTACGAGCCTTTCGAGCTGAAGCTTTGTCTGTGGAGGCTGACCTGGCTGCTATCATCACACCAATATAGGAGCAACTGACTGCCACACTAGCTGATACAAACACAAAACCAGTGTAGGCTTTGTCATAAAGATCAGACATTAGATTAAGCAACATACTTTCTTTGCCACAAAAGTCTTTCATCTGCAAGCTCTGCAGGTCTTCAAATGAGAAATTTAATACCAGAAGAACTTGGATGAGAACATTTAGTGAACTGAAGGCCCAAACCACAATGATAGCCATCCCTGTGTTTCTGATGGTGATGATGGCAGCGTGCCTCAGTGGGTAGCACACAGCTACATATCTCTCCAGACACATCACTACCAGTGTGAGAGGGGAGATCACATATGTGAGATTGGCAAGCATGATGAGAACACCACAAACAGGATATGTCAATGTTATTCTACAAGCAGCCAATATGTACAGTAACTGACTCTGTACAAGCAGAACAGTGTCTGCAAAAAGGAGGTTGTACAGGAGAATGTAACGAGAGGTCTCACGAAACACAGATTTACTCCTTAAGGTGAATAACATGGTCCCATTAATGAAGAGAAAAACACAGCATGGCACTACAGATAGAATGGAAAACAACACTAATCCCAGTAACTCCTGATATTGCCGTCCAATAGTGAAGTTGGTCTGAGACTGATTTGCATATGACATTTCAGACAGGCATTTAATCAACCAAAAATATTAACCTGTTGATGTAATTGTAGCACAAAAGCACAATTAATCCTGTTCCTATAACAGTCAAGATTCATTATCTTTGCAGTAGAGATGGCTTGTGAGTTCACAAGCAAAACCCAAAATATTTCTTACACATGTATGCTATGTAGACAGTTTGAGGCTGTGTCAGTTTCATGTAGGCAGTGCTGGTCTGCAGGGTTTGCCTACCCTCACACCCACTCCATGTGACACCATCACATTTATACTTAACATGTGTATTAAATTAGTAGAGACTGAATTGCATTAGTGAAGTAATGAAGTAATTGTTTTACCGTTTTTCCCCTCTTGGTGCATGTCATCATGTCCAACATCATGGCTATTAAAACATAAGATAAGATAAGATATACTTTATTGATGACACACTGGGGAAATTCACTTGTTACAACAGCACACAATACACAAGTTAGATAAGAAAAGTACTCATAAATAAAAATAACATAAGTCTTAGATATACTAGATATACAAAAATAAATATAAAAATAAAATAAAAATAGTGTTATCGAATTGAGTTATGTACACTATATACTAATTTCCAGCGTACGGATATGCATGATGGATCATTTCACAGAAATAACTGCAGGTTACTAAATACACATGGTGTGTAGCATTACACCAAGATACACACAGTGTTGGCCATCTTACTTTAAAAAAGTAATTAGTTACAGTTACAAATTACTTCTGCCAAAAAGTAATTGAGTTAGTAACTCAGTTACCACACTGTAAAAGTAATTAGTTACTCAGCAAAGTAACTGTGACGTTATTTTTTATAACGCTATTACGTTCTATAACATCTTTAACGTCAAAGATGTTTATATTAACTGATTGAAGAATAAAAACACTATATACAGTATATCAGAACAAGTGTCGTGTTAGCATGTGTAGATGTGAGGTGCTTCATAAGGTTAGAGTTGCTTGTGGCAGACGTGGATAAAATCTTTTTTCCTGGGCATAGCGTGCATGATACATATACATTCTTGCCTTTAATTTCAACGAGGGAGAAGTAGTGCCGGTACTTCCAGTTGGAGAACGCTACCTTTGAATTTCCCTGGCTCGTCGCCATTGTCGCTGTCCTGTGTGTTCAGAGGTAGTCATAGGTGGAAGTCAGAGCGTGCAGTGAGACAGCTTGAGCAGGGCATCCGCCCACCCAGTCAATCATCATCGCATTTGCAACGGCGTCATCATCATCCCCACTCCTGCTCTCTGCAGGCAGCTGATGTAGCCAAAGCTTGACACCTTGCGCTTCATTCAACCAAATTGTAGTAACGCGCCACTTTACAGTCTCAGTAACGATAACGGCGTTGCAACGATGGGAAAAGTAATTAATTAGATTACTCCGTTCCTGAAAAAATAACGCTGTTAGTAACGCCGTTATACTTAAACGCCGTTACTCCCAATACTGGATACACATAATGTATATAACAGGAAATACTTCTGACAAATGGTTGAGCTTTTACAAAGAATTCAGCAGGAGGTAATTGTGCAGTGTAAATACGTAAAAATAATTTTTACTTTTCCTGTACTTTATTTAGTTTCCTGTGACTATCATAAATTGTGAGGGGTCACTGAGAATTTGATAGTACAAGAAGAGAAGTCCTCCTGGACTTTTATTGTCTCTACAGTCTTTTAGAAAGTTCCCACAATTTCATTTTTCCCACTCCGGAGCCGGAGCCAGAGCCAGAGCCAGAGCCAGAGCCAGAGCCAGTAACGAGACCCCCCTGAAGCGCGGCTGCTGGTGCCCATTGGTGCAGTACTCCAGCCTGTTGAGGTGTGGCAGGACGCTATCTCCGAGGCAGTAATGTATACTAATATTGGATTGGAGTAGCGGGCACCGGGAAGCCAGGCGGGGACGGGGTGAAGGGCTGGTGGCATGCGGGCTGCTGAAGGCAAGTAGTGGGCAGCGGTCGCAGACAAGGCAGCGAACCAGCCAGATTGGATGGACAGGATTATGGGCAGGTTGTTTTTAATTAGTATTGCTGTAAATAAACTTTGGACTTTTTTGAAAATCATTAACCTATGGTTTCCTGCTCTGTTTACCCCTGATTAAAATAACCTGTGTAGGCCTTCAGAGTCCTAGGCTCTTTCAATCCTAGGTGGTGTTGTTGGTATTTTTAATTAATTTATCTCTAGTTTTAATCTCCCTCGACACCACGCCACATACTACTCACAAAAAGGTAACGATATTCAAATTTCAGATGAAATTTCAGAATGCACCTAAAATGCACTATAACCTTTACAGGTGAATACTTAATTTGACCTGCTCTAAACTTTTGAATGCACATGTCCAACTGTTCAATGTTTCAGTACTTATTGCATAACATGCTGTTCTCTAACAAGGTGAGACCTCAAAAATCACAACAAGTGTCTGATCCTTGAATTGACCGCTAAATGTTCTGGTTCTGGTTTTGTATTTAAACAGTAGTCTTCGTCATGCTGTTCACATTTTGACATCGTGAGAACAAGACGACACCTAACAATCGATCATCAGTACTTGGCCAGTGCAAGGCTTCAAACGGGATGTACTCAGAGGGAAGTTGCCACTGAGCTTAGCGTGTCACAAAGTGTCATCAGCAGGTTGCAATAAGTCGACTTGTGAACAGCGTGAGACGTCGTTGTCAAGATGTAATTGATGCTCAAGGACACATGACAAGTTACTCAGACTTTGACATTTTTTTGTTGTGGTGTACCCACTACGGTTGTTAGCTTTTGTTTCAATAAATTGTTTGAGATGAAGAAATTATCATTGCATGCTTCTACTGAAATGCCCTTCTTTCATGATATAATATCACCTTAGTATGAACTTTTTACATTTTCCATAAATTTCACCCGAAAGTCAAACTTTTTGTGAGTAGTGTATATATCAAAGTGTAACATTATACAAAAATGCTTTGAAGCTAACGTTACCCAGACACAGAGATAACATTTTATAGTCCTTTTCATAAAAATACTGAAATTTAGTCTAATTGAATTATGAAATCAAAACCCTGTGCAGTGTCCATCAAGTGATAACATTGTTTGCTTTCTCAGCTCATATACAAAATTGTGCAATGCACTTGTTTTATTGCTTTTTCTACTGTGCATACACAATACTGTAGATTAGGATTTGTAAACCGACCAGCGTTTGATCCAACATGTCTAAAAAAAAATGAAAATGCCGCTTCATGATGTGTGATATTTATAAAATCATTCAGTAATGTTGCTGACCTTTCCCAGGCAATGACACTTTACACCACGATAACACATCAAACTACAGACTAACGTTACAGAAACATTATTACATGAAAGCAGAGCTGCTATATAAATACTATTCTGTGTTGTATTGATGTTGCAAATATAACGCAGACCATTTAACTAAACTGTATCCCGTCAGTATCCCTGACACTGAAGTTTTTTTTTATTCTGTAATTGTACTTTAGTTATGAATGGACTATACCTGATAAAATACAAGTGCCCTTCTTGTATGTTGTTCCTGTATTTGAAAAAATGTTAAAAACAACTCTGCCTAATGTACATTTAGGGGTTTATGAAGCTTATATCTAACAATAATTAAAGGATTACAGTTACATTGATCGTGTCCTGTGGCTCTCATCTTCACCCCCTTATTATTGTCTGCAATATCAGTGCTAATTAAAACAAAACATCTGTAGTCAAATCTATCCAGTCTAAGAATTTTATACAGGAGGTCATTAAAGCTTGTAGCAAATACCACTTTACTTTACAAATTGCCACACTACACATTCTCTTTTTAAATTGTGAATAAATTGACACATTTGGTGGAATCAATATTCATCTATGAAGTGACAAGTATGCAGATTTTTGCCTGGGCTGGGGCGACTGAAACACACAGTGAGTGTTGCCAACCACAGAGATTGTCCCTGAGGATGGGTCTGATGGTCTGGTCTCTGATTCCGTAAATGAGTGAACTTAGGCATCTTGGAAATATGATAATACAAACATAAAGGACAATTTGGATGTGCACAATTATTATCCTGTCTAGGGTTTGGGAGATAGAAAAGAGCAATGGGTCGTGTATAGCTGAGGAGAGACTGAGGCCCAGCTGCACCAGATGCAGCAGCAGTGTCTTACGAGCCTTTTGAGCTGAAGCTTTGTCTGTGGAGGCTGACCTGGCTGCTACCATCACACCAATATATGAGCAACTGACTGCCACACTAGCTGATAGAAACACAAAACCAGTGTAGGCTTTGTCATAAAGATCAGACATTGGATTAAGCAACATACTTTCTTTGCCACAAAAGTCTTTCATCTGCAAGCTCTGCAGGTCTTCAAATGAGAAATTTAATACCAAAATAACATGGATGAGAACATTTAGTGAACTGAAGGCCCAAACCACAATGATAGCCATCCCTGTGTTTCTGATGGTGATGATGGCAGCGTGCCTCAGTGGGTAGCACACAGCTACATACCTCTCCAGACACATCACTACCAGTGTGAGAGGGGAGATCACATATGTGAGATTGGCAAGCATGATGAGAACACCACAAACAGGATATGTCAATGTTATTCTACAAGCAGCCAATATGTACAGTAACTGACTCTGTACAAGCAGAACAGTGTCAGCAAAAAGGAGGTTATACAGGAGAATGTAACGAGAGGTCTCACGAAACACAGATTTACTCCTTAAGGTGAATAACATGGTCCCATTAATGAAGAGAAAAACACAGCATGGCACTACAGATAGAATGGAAAACAACACTAATCCCAGTAACCCCTGATATTGCCGTCCAATAGTGAAGTTGGTCTGAGACTGATTTGCATATGACATTTCAGACGGGCATTTAATCAACCAAAAATATTAACCTGTTGATGTAATTGTAGCACAAAAGCACAATTAATCCTGTTCCTATAACAGTCAAGATTCATTATCTTTGCAGTAGAGATGGCTGGTGAGTTCGCAAGCAAAACCCAAAATATTTCTTACACATGTATGCTATGTAGACAGTTTGAGGCTGTGTCAGTTTCATGTAGGCAGTGCTGGTCTGCAGGGTTTGCCTACCCTCACACCCACTCCATGTGACACCATCACATTTATACTTAACATGTGTATAAAATTAGTAGAGACTGAATTGCATTAGTGAAGTAATGAAGTAATTGTTTTACCGTTTTCTTTTTCCCCTTGGTGCATGTCATCATGTCCAACATCATGGCTATTAAAACATAAGATAAGATAAGATATACTTTATTGATGACACACTGGGGAAATTCACTTGTTACAACAGCACACAATACACAAGTTAGATAAGAAAAGTACTCATAAATAAAAATAACATAAGTCTTAGATATACTAGAAATACAAAAATAAATATAAAAATAAAATAAAAATAGTGTTATCGAATTGAGTTATGTACACTATATACTAATTTCCAGCGTACGGATATGCATGATGGATCATTTCACAGAAATAACTGCAGGTTACTAAATACACATGGTGTGTAGCATTACACCAAGATACACATAATGTATATAACAGGAAATACTTCTGACAAATGGTTGAGCTTTTACAAAGAATTCAGCAGGAGGTAATTGTGCAGTGTAAATACGTAAAAAATTTTTTTACTTTTCCTGTACTTTATTTAGTTTCCTGTGACTATCATAAATTGTGAGGGGTCACTGAGAATTTGATAGTACAAGAAGAGAAGTCCTCCTGGACTTTTATTATCTCTACAGTCTTTTAGAAAGTTCCCACAATTTCATTTTTCCCACTCCGGAGCCGGAGCCAGAGCCAGTAACGAGACCCCCCTGAAGCGCAGCTGCTAGTGCCCATTGGTGCAATACTCTGGCCTGTTGAGGTGTGGCAGGACGCTATCTCCGAGGCAGTAATGTATACTAATATTGGATTGGAGTAGCGGGCACTGGGAAGCCAGGCGGGGACGGGGTGAAGGGCTGGTGGCGTGAGGGATGCTGAAGGCAAGTAGTGGGCAGCGGTCGCAGACAAGGCAGCGAACCAGCCAGATTGGATAACACATCAAACTACAGACCAACGTTACAGAAACATTATTACATTAAAGCACAGCTGCTATATAAATACTATTCTGTGTTGTATTGATGTTGCAAATATGACGCAGACCAGGTCAGAATATAATAAGGTTACAATAAATTTAAAAATACATATACATATACATTTATACTGTCTTTATACTGTCAGTGATTTGAATTCATAACAAAAAACAACCGTTTGATACAATTTGAGCAGCTGATATATTCCCATTTATAGCACTGGCACACAAATCTATTTAAAATCAATCTTTTGTATTCCATGTGCACTCTAAGTTGTGAGTTGTTAAAATTAATAACTGATATTGAATGATTTGAAATTTGTGTAATTACAGTTTCATAAGGCTGCACAAGAAAAATACCAGAAGATACAACGTATATGCCCTGAAACCTGACAAGCAAATCTAAAAGTTATTACTTATTATTTACTCATATAGTATAGTATATTTACTCACTAATCTATAGTTACATCTATCCAATCGAAGGTTATAGCAAATACAACTTTACTTTACAAAGTGCCACACTACACATTCTTTTTTAAAATTTTGAATAAATTGACACATTCTGTTGGAATCAATATTCATCTATGTAGTGATAATGCAGATTTTTGCCTTGGCTGGGGTGGCTGAAACACACAGTGAGTGACAGCAGAGATTGTCCCTGAGGATGGGTCTGATGGTCTGGTCTCTGATTCCGTAAATGAGTGAACTTAGACATCTTGGAAATATGATAATGCAAACATAAAGGACATTTTGGATGCGCACAATTATTATCCTATCTAGAACCTTTGACATAGCTATGAGCAATGGGTTGTGTATAGTTGAGGAGAGACTGAGGCCCAGCTGCACCAGATGCAGCAGCAGTGTCTTACGAGCCTTTTGAGCTGAAGCTTTGTCTGTAGAGGCTGACCTGGCTGCTACCATCACACCAATATAGGAGCAACTGACTGCCACACTAGCTGATACAAACACAAAACCAGTGTAGGCTTTGTCATAAAGATCAGACATTAGATTAAGCAACATACTTTCTTTGCCACAAAAGTTTTTCATCTGCAAGCTCTGCAGGTCTTCAAATGAGAAATTTAATACCAGAAGAACTTGGATGAGAACATTTAGTGAACTGAAGGCCCAAACCACAATGATAGCCATCCCTGTGTTTCTGATGGTGATGATGGTAGCGTGCCTCAGTGGGTAGCACACAGCTACATATCTCTCCAGACACATCACTACCAGTGTGAGAGGGGAGATCACATATGTGAGATTGGCAAGCATGATGAGAACACCACAAACAGGATATGTCAATGTTATTCTACAAGCAGCCAGTATGTATAGTAACTGACTCTGTACAAGCAGAACAGTGTCTGCAAAAAGGAGGTTATACAGGAGAATGTAACGAGAGGTCTCACGAAACACAGATTTACTCCTTAAGGTGAATAACATGGTCCCATTAATGAAGAGAAAAACACAGCATGGCACTACAGATAGAATGGAAAACAGCACTAATCCCAGTAACTCCTGATATTGCTGTCCAATAGTGAAGTTGGTCTGAGACTGATTTGCATATGACATTTCAGACGGGCATTTAATAAACCAAAAATATTAACCTGTTGATGTAATTGGAGCAGAAAAGCACAATTAATCCTGTTCAGTTGTGTTTCTGTAACAGTCAAGATTCATTATCTTAGAGTTATCTATCAGTATCTTATCTTATCAGTAGAGATGGCTGGTGAGTTCACAAGCAAAATCCAAAATAATTATCACACATTTATGCTATGTAGACAGTTTGAGGTCGTGTCTGTTTCATGTAGGCAGTGCTGGTCTGCAGGGTTTGCCTACCTTCACGGTCTATATATGTGTGCTAAATCCTCATGCCCACTCCATGTGACACCATCACATTTGCACTTAACATGTATAAAATTAGTGAAGACTGAATTACATTAGTGATGTAATTGTTTACCATTATTTTCTTTTCCTTTGTGTATGTCATCATGGCCATTAAAACAGAAGATAAGATGAGAATAAAAGATAAACTTGATTGATGACACACCGGGGAAATTTACTTGTTACAGCAGCATGCAATACACAAGGTGGATTAGAGAGGTACTAAAACATTCTAAGATATACTAGCAATAGAAAATATAAATAAAACAAGAGTTAATAGGAATTGTTGCTGAATGGTTGAGATTTTACAAAGAATACAGCAGGAGGTAATTGTGTAAATAAATAAATACAATTGCATTTGAAAAAATAACTGCACAGCATAGTATAATTTAAGAGGAATGTATGTAACGGTATACATAGAGAGTGATATGTAACTGTGAAACAGTGCTACATGCACTGCTGGTGTTAAACAGTTGTTGGAATAAAGTACATGTGGTTACACTTAATACAAGTGCAATACTTTGATTCTGTAATAATTGTTTATTTCAAATTAAACAGATATCATTAAAGGATAATAATGTTTTTAGTGTGTGGTTAAGTGTAACTAAATGACCTACAGCATCAGTCAGAAGTTTGGATATGGGCCAATATGTGCCACCAGAAACTGAATTTGAATCATTTATATTTGAATTTGAATTGCTTAACTTGAATAATTGCATTAAAAAACGGAATTTGAATCACATAATTTGAATTTGTATTGTTCAGTTTGAATCATTGCATTGAAAAACTGAATCTGAATTGTAATTTGAAATTGAATTTATTAGTTTGGAAAGGAACATTCAGTTCTCACAATAGCTGCCACTGACCTGCCACGGTAACTACTGCTGCTTTGATTTTTTATTTTATAAATAATAATTTACTGTGACCTTTTTCCTATATAGTGTATCATGATTGCATAATTGAACAACATATTTTCTCAAATATATTCAATGGTAGAAAGCCCTTAGTGCAGGATTTTAAATTAGAATCCTGTGATGCACTGAGAAATGTAGACTAGCAGGCTTTATATACACATTTGGGATTTGGGGTCTATAGGTGTGATTGGCAGTGGCAGCTGCCCCACACACCAGTAGCAGTTGAGACAGATGTTGAGAGATTAATTAAATCAATAAAAATTAATGCAGAAATCACATGATGGAAATGTTACTTCCATCGAGTCTAATACAACAATGAATGTTTTATAAAATAACAAATAAAAACAGATGATCAAAGCAGCAGTAGTTGCCGTGGCATGTCGTTGGCAGCTGCGCCACACAGCGGCAGCGGTTGAGAGATTAATTAAGAAAACCTCACAAATTAATGCAGAAATCACGTAATGGAAATGCCAGCGAGTCTAATACAACTCTGACGACTGTTTTATAAAATAAAAACTAAAAACAAATGCCCATAACAGCAGCAGTTGCCGTGGCAGGGCAGTGGTAACTGCCCCAGACACCGGCAACTGCCGTGGCACACACACACACACACACGTAGGTGCTGATTGGCTGAAGAGGGGTCCTGTGTATCTGCGCTCGATTGCTCTGCCTCAACTTGTGTGAGGCTGGTCTTACAACCGGTCAAGATGTATTTAAGAGTCGCTGGAGTTCGGCAGAGGGCACAGGTTGGGTCCTCGCCATAACACTGATGGAGGTTTTCTGGAGATGGAAGCACATCATAGGTGGCTCTGATGATGAAGCTGATGTTGCTTGCCTCCATTTCCTGGAGCTCACTCCAGCTGAGCTTTCTCCTCTCCAAGCCTTCCCACCTCATCCATTGTCCCTGCTTAGCAAGAGAGACAGCCTTTGCGCTTCTTTCCGCCTCCTCCTGATGGCGCACCTCCACCACCACCATTTTCCTCCTCTCTGATGTTGAGGCCTTACGCCAAGTTGGCTTACTTGCCATAAGGCCAAAGCCTCCTCTTCCCAACTCGACGTGCCCTACAATGTCACTGTGCTTCAGGGCTGACGTAGCATGCTGCAC
This sequence comes from Argyrosomus regius, assembly GCA_946959425.1. NCBI lineage: Eukaryota > Metazoa > Chordata > Actinopteri > Sciaenidae > Argyrosomus > Argyrosomus regius. The sequence goes on from OX336896.1 coordinate 11,023,039, forward strand.
CGCATCGGATGGTGTCCATTTCCGTCCAGTTATCAGGGGTGGAGCAGCATTGCTGATGGTCTGGTCTCTGGAGTCCTTCAAAGTCATCTGGAGTCTTACTTTAGAGCACTTCTACTCTTCGGTGAGGCTTGTGATAAGCAGTTCAAGGACCCCTTTGCCGTAGAGGCTGATGTTAGTCAGACAGCGTGGGACGCCGAGCCATTTCTTCACGTATGAAGTCATGGTTCGCTCCAACTTCTGCACAGTTGTTATTGGGAGCTCGTAGATAGTGAGTGGCCACATTACCTGAGGGAGGAGTCCAAATTGCAGGCACCAGAGTTTGAGCTTCCCTGGCAGTAGGGTCTTGTTGATGTTTTCCAGACTGTTGGTGATGTCCTGCCTTACTTGCTGCACTTGGTCTTTGTCCCTGAGGCTTGCGTTGTACCATCTGCCCAGGCTTTTGACAGGTCGCTCAGACACTGTTGGTATTGGGTCGTCACCAATGCAGAACTTCACGTTTTTAAGCTGTCCCTTAACTATTGAGATGCTTTGTGACTTGTTCGGCTTGATTTTCATCCGGGGGCCACTTGATGTTCTCCTGCAGTTTTCCAAGTAGCCGCCTGTTACATGCTGCAGTAGTATTGGAATACATTGTAGAAATGTAGAAACACTGTGATGTATCAGCATTCCTTTGTCAACTGTCAGAAATGATGGCAAAGTTATTCAAATAAGACCCATGGTTGAAATTAAAACAGAACTCTCCTTTATCATGGTGCTCCTTCTGTGGGATTCATCTCTAGAAAATAAATAAGAGCTCTGTCCTAAAATAATTTTTAACATATTTGTGGAATTGCATACATTCATGCCTTTTGAATCTGTTTATGTATTCCTTTGCGTGAGTGTATTCAAGATATTTATTTTGTATATATTTTATAATTCATATTTTGCATTTTAACCTTATGGTCTGCAGTAAATGAGAGCTGTCTCTGAAAAATAATTTTTCATGTATTTGTCGTGAATTGCATACATTCATGCCTTTTGAATGAGTTTATGTAGCCACTGGCAAATGGTCTGTGTTCAAGTTATATATTTTGCAATAAACAACAATGTCTGTGTTTGTATAAACACTTCATTCATTCATTCATTCATTCATTTCATCCGTTCAAACAATGGCACTTCAACCACGTCTTCAAGTCAGAGTTCATTTTGGTTCTATTCAAATGTTTTCAGACAATGAAAAATACATTCTTATACTCAGTAGCCACTTTGTTGTGTACTGTCAAATCTAAAGCAACATGAAACTCTATAGCTCTACTTATAATAATGTTTAGTTTTGACTGACACTGTCAGAGCGGTATTAATTTAACTATATGTTTATTATGAGGTTGTATTTTGCAGTAGTGTTGAACAGGCCTGCATTATATTGAGAGGTGTTCCTCATATTTTGTTCTCCCCGTTAGAAACATCAAGGAGTAAGAATAATAATACACATTTAATATAATGCAGTCCATTACAACACCATCATTAATATGACTTCAGCAGATGAATTATCACTTCTTGGAAGGTTTTTAACAACAATTGGCCATTGTGAGCTTCGTAAAAAAAAGAATATGTGGCAGACATGTTTGCTGGGATGCATTTAGATGGTATAACCTAATACTGTGGCATATAATCAGTGAGGCAAATTTAAAAAATTTTTATATTTTGTTATTACTTTGTAGTTGTAGTATGTGGACTATTCCTGATAAAACACAAGTGCACTTGTTGTTCCTGTCTTTGACCAAATGTTCTTACATAATTCCTGCATATATATTGTTTATTTTATAATTCAAGGGTCACAGTTACATTGATCATGTCCGGTAGCTAACACTTTACCTTAAAAGGTTGACACATTACACATTCTCCTTAATTTTTCAATAAATTAACACATTTTGTTATCATTAATCTTTACCTATGAAGTTATAAGTATGCTGATTTTTGCCTTTGCTGGAACGACTGAGACAGAAAATGAAAGTTGCCACTGACAGCAGAGATTTTTCATGAGGATGGGTCTGATAGTCTGGTCTCTGATTCCATAGATGAGAGAACTCAGACATCTTGGAAGGATTGTAATAAAAACATAAAGGACAGTGTGGACACGGTCTAACGTTATCATATCTACGACTTTTGAGATAGCTATGATCAATGGGTAGTATATAGCTGACAACAGAATGAGGCCCAGCTGCACCAGATGCAACAGCAGTGTCTTACTAACTTTTTGGGCTGAAGCTTTGTCTGTAGTCGCTGACCTGGCAACTACCATCACAACAATATAGGAGAAACTGACCACCACACCAGCTGAACAAAACAGAATATAAGTGTAGACTTTGTCATAAAGATCAGACACTGGATCAAGAAACAATATTTCTCTGCGACAAAGGTGTTTCATCTGCAGGCTCTGCTGGTCTTCAAAAGAGAAATTTAATAGCATAAAAACTATACTGAGGACATTCAATGAGCAAAAGGCCCAAATCGCAACAATAGCCAACCCTGTGTTTCTGATGGTGATGATGGTAGCGTGCCTCAGTGGGTAGCACACAGCTACATATCTCTCCAGACACATCACCAGCAGTGTAAGAGGGGAGATATCATTTGTGATTTTGGAGAGCATGTATAGAACACCACATACAGGATATGTCAATGTTATGGCACAAACAGCCAGTATGTACAGTATCTGACTCTGTATGATTACTGCAGTGTCTGCAAAAAGGAGGTTATAGAGAAGAATGTAACGAGAGGTCTCACGAAACACAGATTTACTCCTCAAGGTGAATAACATGGTGCCATTAATGTAGAGAAGCAGACAGCATGGTGTGGTAATCAGAGCTGCAAAAATTGCTCTTTCCAATAATCCCTGTGCAACAGTACTGTTGGTCTGATATTGAGTTGTCATCTTAGTGAAGGACTGAAGAAACAATATTAAACTCTTGATGCAATCAGACAGCAAAATCAAAAAGAATCTTGTCCAGTTTGTATATCTACAACAGTGAAGACCTTTCATCTTGAAAAAAGAGAATACTACTGAGTTCACTTGCGAAATTCCAAATCATGTTCATACTTTTCAGCAGGGTAGACGCTCGTTGTGAACAGAGCCAGACTTCATGGCTTGCCTGTCTTCACATATTCTTTATGAGCTCTGTTCTCACATCACTTCACATCATACAATCACATGTCAGCATTGTTAACAAATTACTGATGGGTGATGTAATGTTTCTTTCACCAGTATCCTGATCACCTGTCATGACCCAGCTCATGAGCCATAACATACAGCACCATATCCATGATGCATGAGTAATTATGAAGTTGTACTGTGAATGATATTGGTTTGCTTATACTTTTATTAGTGTTTTGCTTTTAGTTGTTTTAAATGTGTCCATGAAAATATTATTACATTAAAGGAAACTGTGAAGTTCCACTAAGGTACCATTTGTTTTAATAAAAATCTAAAAGTCACACTCCAATCATACTGAAATATATCAGTTTGCATTGCACGTAAGACCAAGAATTGGTTTTGGATGTGAGCTTCAGTGCTTTGATACATTTTTTCTGCTTCCATGAATCATCTCCTGTACCACAAGGCCAAACGAAGAGTTCAAACAGAGCCAAGTGACATGTGGCTATTGTGAGGGAATTTTCTATTCTGGCATGCCACATATGAGGGTTACACAGGGTTAAGCATATGTCTTGAGATCACTGTAGAGACAGTGTTAAATTTTGGATTGTTATCGGGGACACTGACTTCTTAAATACAGTGCAGGTGTATGTTTGTCACCTTTCTGATCATTACTATAGTAACCAAGGTCAAAGGATAGGGCTGTCTCACTCAAAAGACACAGCAAATAGCTAAATAACGTGTAATATGGAGATAAGACAAACATAATTGAAAACAAACAAACAAACAAACAAACAAACAATGGTGAATGATATAATAAAAAAACTTGTAAATGTACAGTTTACAGACTGACTTCCTGATTCAGCATTGACCTACTTTACTTCATGTAATTGTGTGCACACTGATTTCATTGCAATGCGGGATCATTACCAACATTATAAGTGTTATCACTTTCAGTTTGACCTCCAGTTAAAGTATTTTAGGTAATCTGGATAAGCTGTTGGCTTCTTTACAATCTGTCTGATTGTTTTTCTTCCCCCAATTGGACTACATTGTAGCAGGGCTCCAGACTACTAACTTTTTTTTTTAGGTGCACTAGCACAAAATTTAGGTGCACCCAAATTTTTCATTGCGTCGCCTTTAACGCCATAAGGTCACCTTTTTATCGCTCTCCATAACTTTCATATAATGTGAATGATTTTTAGACAAGAATAAGGTGTAGAGAAATGCTTGTCTTTATTTGAAGCACAATTATATATAAAAAGAAAAATAAAGTATTTAAAGTGCTTCACTGAACTGAAATTGAACATTTCAAACTCAAACATTTCAAGTAAAATAAAACATTTCAAAATAAAAAGTGCTAGTGTTTGTTGGTTGACGTTTAATCCATTTTTCTTCATATGAAGAATTTCTGATTTAAATTTGGTGAACGGCAACTCCTCTTTGGCAATGTTGTATGCAACATTAAATTTGATTATCATTTCCGATTCCTCAGAGGACCTGATTATTACTGCCTGCCGCTGAAATGCAGCTGGGACAGGGGCCACTTTCTCTACACACTTGTCACGGCATATAGTGTGTTTTTTAGCCATGTTGTGTTTTTTTAAAGTTTCGATACGAAACGTTGTTGACCCGCTTAGAATGCACTATTACCGGCCATATTCTGACCGCACTCCTGACAGTAAACGCAGTGCATTGCGTTACGTACTTTGTCGTACCTCAGCCAGGGAAATTGTTTTAGCCAGTCCTGTCTGAAAGAATACATTTTAGGCTTTTTAATTTGAGTCTCTGGGCCGGACTCTATCTCAGACTCGGTTGTCTCCTCTGGTTCCGAGTCTGATGCTATCGCCGAAGGACCGGGGCTTGGCATCTTACCAGGGACCGAGGGCTCCGTGTCTTGGCTGGATGGACTCTCAGTACTGGGGATGGATGGAATGACAGTAGTAGGGCTGGTTGTAGGCTTAGTTTTCTTAATGGAAAAAACTTTCAATGTTTCTACCTCTCTTCATTTTCTCTCGTTTTGTCGCGTTTATTTTCTTTTTCCGTTTCAGTTAGGCTACTCTGGCGCTCAGGTCGCTCACAATTTTTAAACACACAACTTAGAGCAGTGAACAGGACCACAGCCAATCAGAGGCAAAGACCCGCCCGAGCTCTGTCTCTTATTGGTTTAGACCACGATATGATCCTACCATGAGTGTGAGTTCAGTCACAGGAGAACACAGAGAGCTGATGCGCTTGCGAAATAAATTTATGTTTTCACCCGGGCAGCGTCAGGTGCACCAGTGTGACCTAGAAAAATGATTAGTTGCACTCTTAAAAATTTTAGTCGCACTCTGGAGCCCTGATTGTAGTAATGTTGCAACACTGTGATGAATCAGCATTCCTTTGTCAACTGTCAGAAATGATGGCAAAGTTATTCAAATAAGACCCATGGTTGAAATTAAAACAGAACTCTCCTTTATCATGGTGCTCCTTCTGTGGGATTCATCTCTAGAAAATAAACAAGAGCTCTGTCTTAAAAATAATTTTTATATATTTCTTGTGAATTGCATACATTCATGCCTTTTGAATCCGTTCATGTAGCCACTGGCAAATGGTGTGTGTTCAAGTTATATATTTTTCAATAAACAACAATGTCTGTGTTTATATAAACACTTCATTCATTCATTCATTCATTTCATCCATTTAAACAATGGCACTTCAACCACATCTTCAAGTCAGAGTTCATTTTGGTTCCATTCAAATGTTTTCAGACAATGAGAAATACATTCTTATACTCAGCAGCCACTTTGTTGTGTACTGTCAAATCTGAAGCAACGTGAAACTCTATAGCTCAACTTATAATAATGTTTAGTTTTGACTGACACTATGAGAGCGGTATTAATTTAACTATATGTTTATTATGAGGTTGTATTTTGCAGTGGTGTTGAACAGGCCTGCATTATATTGAGAGGTGTTCCTCATATTTTGCTCTCCCCATTAGAAACATCAAGGAGTAGGAATAATAATACACATTTAATATAATGCAGTCCATTACAACACCATCATTAATATGACTTCAATAGATGAATTATCACTTCTTGGAAGGTTTTTAACAACAATTGGCCATTGTGAGCTTCGTAAAAAAAAGGAATATGTGGCAGACACGTTTGCTGGGATGCATTTAGATGGTATAACCTAATACAGTGGCATATAATCAGTGAGGCAAATAATTTTTTATATTTTGTTATTACTTTGTAGTTGTAGTATGTGGACTATTCCTGATAAAACACAAGTGCACTTGTTGTTCCTGTCTTTGACCAAATGTTCTTACATAATTCCTGTATATATATTTTTTATTTTATAATTCAAGGGTCACAGTTACATTGATCATGTCCGGTAGCTAACACTTTACCTTAAAAGGTTGACACATTACATGTTCTCCTTAATCTTTCAATAAATTAACACATTTTGTTATCATTAATCTTTACCTATGAAGTGAGAAGTATGCTGATTTTTGCCTTTGCTGTAACGACTGAGACAGTAAATTAAAGTTGCCACTGACAGCAGAGATTTTTCATGAGGATGGGTCTGATAGTCTGGTCTCTGATTCCATAGATGAGAGAACTCAGACATCTTGGAAGAATTATCATAAAAATATAAAGGACAGTGTGGAGACGGTCTAACGTTATTGTATCTACGACTTTTGAGATAGCTAAGATCAATTGGTTGTATACAGCTGACAAGAGAATGAGGCCCAGCTGCACCAGATGCAACAGCAGTGTCTTACTAGCTTTTTGGGCTGAAGCTTTGTCTTTAGTCGCTGACCTGGCAACTACCATCACACCAATATAGGAGAAACTGACTACCACACCAGCTGAACAAAATAGAATATAAGTGTAGACCTTGTCATAAAGATCAGACACTGGATCAAGAAACAATATTTCTCTGCGACAAAGGTGTTTCATCTGCAGGCTCTGCTGGTCTTCAAAAGAGAAATTTAATAGCATAAAAACTATACTGAGGACATTCAATGAGCAAAAGGCCCAGATTGCAACAATAGCCAACCCTGTGTTTCTGATTGTGATGATGGTAGCGTGCCTCAGTGGGTAGCACACAGCTACATATCTCTCCAGACACATCACCAGCAGTGTAAGAGGGGAGATTTCATTTGTGATTTTGGAGAGCATGGTGAGAACACCACATACAGGATATGTCAATGTTATGGCACAAACAGCCAGTATGTACAGTATCTGACCCTGTATGATTATTGCAGTGTCTGCACAAAGGAGGTTATACAGAAGAATGTAACGAGAGGTCTCACGAAACACAGATTTACTCCTCAAGGTGTATAACATGGTGCCATTAATGAAGAGAAACAGACAGCATGGTGTGGTAATCAGAGCTGCAAAAATCGCTCTTTCCAATAATCCCTGTGCAACAGTACTGTTAGTCTGATATTGAGTTGTCATTTTAGTGAAAGATTGAACATACAGAAAAAATATTAAACTCTTGATGCAATCAGACAGCAAAATCAAAAAGAATCTTGTCCAGTTTGTATTTCTACAACAGTGAAGACCTTTCATATTCAGAGGAGAGAATACCACTGAGTTCACTTGTGAAACACCAAATCATATTCATACATGAGTAGGCTTGCTGTGAGTAGAGCCAGACTGCATGGCTTGCCTGTCTTCACATATTCTTTATGAGCTCTGTTCTCACATCACTTCACATCATACAATCACATGTCAGCATTGTTAACATATTATTGATGGGTGATGTAATGTTTCTACTGCAAATACCCAGATCACCTGTCATGACCCAGCTCATGAGCCATGACATACGTCACCATATCCATGATGCATGAGTAATTATGAAGACTACAGGGTGACTTAATTTGCCCGTAAAATGATTACTTTTGATTTTGTTTGCTTTATTTATATGAAACTGTATTTTTCTTTTTGAATTATTTGGGGTTTATTTGAAAGGTTGTTTGCATTTGCTTGTTTCATTTCTTTTGTGCATCATAGTATTTTGGGGCCTTTTTGTTCGTATATCCCTTTTTTTGTTTCAGTTTGGACAACAGTGACCTATGATACATTTGAACTTTTTGTGTTTAGGTAGCCAAATTTTATTACAAAGATTTGGCTGACATCTCCTTCCAGATCAAAAAAAGACTTATGAATGAAGGCCATTGTAGGCCATATATGCCTGTATGTAATGTAATTTGCAAGGTTTGTATGGTGTGAGATACCAAAGTCACATCAAGTCAACATCATTTTATTCATGTATGTAAAACTGTATAGAACATATTATATGCACTTTGGTACAACACAGCTCTTGTATAGAAGCTACAGATAATGGATGGATGGATTGTTTTTTGGGGGGAAATTATTTATTTTGGGACAGTAATTTCTAATACAAAACATACATCAGGACAAACTCTTCCTTTTTTTCAAAGTTTAAGAACTTTGAAATATTTGGGCTGGTGGTGTGTACACAAGAACAATGTGTGCACAATATCAGTGAAAACTATGTCAGGGGAGACTTTAGAGAAAATAATATAAATGTCAATGAGGATTGTTAAAATAAAATGACAGGGACACAAAATCTGGCAAAGAGTGCCATACATATTTAAATCACTTGGTCCACAAGAAAAATTAATCTTTTACATGAGATAAATGTAGGTGTTCTGGAAGTAACCAGCACCTTGTGAGTGTTTTTCAAACACATGTTTATTTGGACACCTGTAGCAACCGAAAATGTAATAAAGTCCAATATTGTAATACCTGCCAATAACGTGATAATTTTGGCCATTTTAAATGTAATAAAGGCAATTACGTAATAACATACCAATAATGTAAAAAAGTTTTTGAGCCAATAACGTAATAACAATTTGCCAATAATGTAATAAGTTATTACGTTATTGGCTGGTTATTACGTTATTGGTGTAGCATTAAAACATTTTTTATCCGATAATGTAATAATACATAAATAGGACTGCATTTCTTGGAAATAAAAGATTATTTTGCAGTTTTTGTGCAGTTTGTCCATCAGAAATAGATATAGTGGATGGCATAGTCATCATGTTCATTCATCATCAAGGGTACGTACTCCTTAATTATGGTTGTAAGAGCCAATTTGAGAATTATTTGTTGTACAAAATCTTTATTTAGAGTATTGTTTATTTACTTAGATATGTAAATTCATAATTTCATGTATGGAGGAATATTATTTAATTCATTACTGTGAAGTGTATACGGTAGTTAGATCACTTAGTGGAATGTGCTAGAATTCAGGAAGAGAACAGTGGTCATGTGACCTACATGTGTTTGCTCAGTGTGATGAAAAAGTCTAATCAGTAAAGTTATTACTAAGTTATTACATTAGGAGATATTACATTATTGGACATTATTACATTATTGGTTGCTACAACACCTTGTCTTAAAAAATCCTTAAAAAAATTTTGTGGAAATTTGCAAGGGTAGATTGGCGTAAATAACATACATTATTACATTATGACTGGCCTTTGTTGAGGAAAACTGAGCATCTCCACCAACAGCACACATTTTGCATGAGGACAGGTCTGATGGTTTGATCCCTGAGTCCATAGATGAGAGCACTCAGACACCTTGGAAGGATATTCAAGCACACAAAGCATGCATTGTAAAGCCGCAGAAGAGTCAATCTTCCCACTGTTCTAACAATGGTTACAATAATGGTGGTGTACAAGGTTGAGGTGAGAATCAGGCTCAGCTGAATCAGGTGAAGCAGAAGTGTTTGCAGAGCCTTTCTAGCTGAAGCTTTGTCTGCTGAGACAGACCTGGCTACAAGTGCTACACCAATGTAGGAGGTTATAATTGCTAAACCCACTGACAGAAAAAGAATGCTTGACTAGGCTTCTTCAAAATCATTAAAGAGTGGTGCAAAAAAAATGGCTTCTTTAGAGCAAAAGTCATTCAAATGCAGATTTAGGGAGATTTTTGTGAACAAATATATCAGCATAAAAACACGAATGAGGATGTGGATAAAACTGAAGGCCCACACCAGAGCAATTGCCATGCCTGTGCTTTTCATGGTAAAGATGGTAGCATGCCTCAGTGGATAACAGACAGCCACATATCTCTCAAGTGACATCACAGCCAGGGTGAGAGGGGAAATGGTGGCTGTGAAAATTGAGAGCAGAACAAGGGTACTACATGCATAATATGTCATTTTGATCCGTAAACAAGCCATTAGGTAAAGAAGAAGGTTTGATACATTGATTGCATTGGTTGCACTGGAGCGCCTAACTTTTTTTATTTAGGTGCACCAGCACAAAATTTAGGTGCACCCAAATTTTTCATTGCGTCGCCTTTAACGGCATAAGGTCACCTTTTTATCGCTCTCCATAACTTTCATATAATGTGAATGATTTTTAGACAAGAATAATGCTTGAAAATGCTTTTCTTTATTTGAAGCACAATTATATATAAAAAGATAAACAAAGTGTTTAAAGTGCTTCACTGAACTGAAATTGAACATTTCAAACTCAAACATTTCAAGTAAAATAAATCATTTCAAAATAAAAAGTGCTAGTGTTTGTTGGTTGACGTTTAATCCATTTTTCTTCATGAGAAGAATTTCTGATTTAAATTTGGTGAACGGCAACTCCTCTTTGGCAATGTTGTATGCAACATTAAATTTGATTATCATTTCCGATTCCTCAGAGGACCTGATTATTACTGCCTGCCGCTGAAATGCAGCTGGGACAGGGGCCACTTTCTCTACACACTTATCACGGCATATACTGTGTTTTTTAGCCATGTTGTGTTTTTTTAAAGTTTCGATACGAAGCGTTGTTGACCCGCTTAGAATGCACTATTACCGGCCATATTCTGACCGCACTCCTGACAGTAAACGCAGTGCATTGCGTTACGTCCTTTGTCGTACCTCAGCCAGGGAAATTGTTTTAGCCAGTCCTGTCTGAAAGAATACATTTTAGGCTTTTTAATTTGAGTCTCTGGGCCGGACTCTATCTCAGACTTGGTTGTCTCCTCTGGTTCCGAGTCTGATGCTATCGCCGAAGGACCGGGGCTTGGCATCTTACCAGGGACCGAGGGCTCCGTGTCTTGGCTGGATGGACTCTCAGTACTGGGGATGGATGGAATGACAGTAGTAGGGCTGGTTGTAGGCTTAGTTTTCTTAATGGAAAAAACTTTCAATGTTTCTACCTCTCTTCATTTTCTCTCGTTTTGTCGCGTTTATTTTCTTTTTCCGTTTCAGTTAGGCTACTCTGGCGCTCAGGTCGCTCACAATTTTTAAACACACAACATAGAGCAGTGAACAGGACCACAGCCAATCAGAGGCAAAGACCCGCCCGAGCTCTGTCTCTTATTGGTTTAGACCACGATATGATCCTACCATGAGTGTGAGTTCAGTCACAGGAGAACACAGAGAGCTGATGCGCTTGCGAAATAAATTTATGTTTTCACCCGGGCAGCGTCAGGTGCACCAGTGTGACCTAGAAAAATGATTAGTTGCACTCTTAAAAATTTTGGTCGCACTCTGGAGCCCTGATTGTAGTAATGTTGCAACACTGTGATGTATCAGCATTCCTTTGTCAACTGTCAGAAATGATGGCAAAGTTATTCAAATAAGACCCATGGTTGAAATTAAAACAGAACTCTCCTTTATCATGGTGCTCCTTCTGTGGGATTCATCTCTAGAAAATAAACAAGAGCTCTGTCTTAAAAATAATTTTTATATATTTCTTGTGAATTGCATACATTCATGCCTTTTGAATCCGTTCATGTAGCCACTGGCAAATGGTGTGTGTTCAAGTTATATTTTTTTGAATAAACAACAATGTCTGTGTTTATATAAACACTTCATTCATTCATTCATTCATTTCATCCATTTAAACAATGGCACTTCAACCACATCTTCAAGTCAGAGTTCATTTTGGTTCCATTCAAATGTTTTCAGACAATGAAAAATACATTCTTATACTCAGCAGCCACTTTGTTGTGTACTGTCAAATCTGAAGCAACGTGAAACTCTATAGCTCTACTTATAATAATGTTTAGTTTTGACTGACACTATGAGAGCGGTATTAATTTAACTATATGTTTATTATGAGGTTGTATTTTACAGTAGTGTTGAACAGGCCTGCATTGTATTGAGAGGTGTTCCTCATATTTTGCTCTCCCCATTAGAAACATCAAGGAGTAAGAATAATAATACACATTTAATATAATGCAGTCCATTACAACACCATCACTAATATGACTTCAGTGATATACATAGATGAATTATCACTTCTTAGAAGGTTTTAACAACAATTGGCCATTATAAGCTTTATGAAAAAAAGAATATGTGGCAGACATGTTTGCTGGGATGCATTTAGATGGTATAACCTAATACAGTGGCATATAGTCACTGAGACAAATATTTTTTTATATTTTGTTATTACTTTGTAGTTGTAGTATGTGGACTATTCCTGATAAAACACAAGTGCACTTGTTGTTCCTGTCTTTGACCAAATGTTCTTACATAATTCCTGCATATATATTTTTTATTTTATAATTCAAGGGTCACAGTTACATTGATCATGTCTTATAGCTAACACTTTACCTTAAAAGGTTGACACATTACACATTTTCCTTAAATTTTCAATAAATTAACACATTTTGTTATCATTAATCTTTACCTATGAAGTGATAAGTATGTTGATTTTTGCCTTTGCTGGAACGACTGAGACAGAAAATGAAAGTTGCCACTGACAGCAGAGATTTTTCATGAGGATGGGTCTGATAGTCTGGTCTCTGATTCCATAGATGAGAGAACTCAGACATCTTGGAAGGATTATAATAAAAACATAAAGGACAACGTGGAGACGGTTTAACGTTATCATATCTACGACTTTTGAAATAGCAAGTATCAATGGGTTGTATACAGCTGACAAGAGAATGAGGCCCAGCTGCACCAGATGCAACAGCAGTGTCTTACTAGCCTTTTGGGCTGAAGCTTTGTCTGTAGTCGTTGACCTGGCAACTACCATCACACCAATATAGGAGAAACTGACTACCACACCAGCTGAACAAAACAGAATATAAGTGTAGACTTTGTCATAAAGATCAGACACTGGATCAAGAAACATTGTTTCTCTGCGACAAAGGTGTTTCATCTGCAGGCTCTGCTGGTCTTCAAAAGAGAAATTTAATAGCATAAAAACTATACTGAGGACATTCAATGAACAAAAGGCCCAAATCACAACAATAGCCAACCCTGTGTTTCTGATTGTGATGATGGTAGCGTACCTCAGTGGGTAGCACACAGCTACATATCTCTCCAGACACATCACCAGCAGTGTAAGAGGGGAGATATCATTTGTGATTTTGGAGAGCATGGCGAGAACACCACATACAGGATATGTCAATGTTATTCTACAAACAGCCAGTATGTACAGTATCTGACTCTGTATGATCACTGCAGTGTCTGCAAAAAGGAGGTTATAGAGAAGAATGTAACGAGAGGTCTCACGAAACACAGATTTACTCCTCAAGGTGAATAACATGGTGCCATTAATGTAGAGAAGCAGACAGCATGGTGTGGTAATCAGAGCTGCAAAAATTGCTCTTTCCAATAATCCCTGTGCAACAGTACTGTTGGTCTGATATTGAGTTGTCATCTTAGTGAAGGACTGAAGAAACAGAAAAAATATTAAACTCTTGATGCAATCAGACAGCGAAATAAAAAAGAATCTTGTCCACTTTGTATTCCTACAACAGTGAAGACCTTTCATCATGAAAGAAGAGAATACCACTGAGTTCACTCGCGAAACACCAAATCATGTTCATAATTTTCAGCAGGGTAGAGGCTCGTTGTGAACAGACCCAGACTGCATGGCTTGCCTGTCTTCACATATTCTTTATGAGCTCTGTTCTCACATCACTTCACATGATACAATCACATGTCAGCATTGTTAACATATTATTGATGGGTGATGTAATGTTTCTTCCAGCAGTACCCTGATTACCTGTCATGACCCAGCTCATGAGCCATGACATACGTCACCATATCCATGATGCATGAGTAATCATGAAGATGTTCTGTGAATGATTTTGGTTTGCTTATACTTTTATTAGTGTTTTGCTTTTAGTTGTTTTAAATGTGTCCATGAAAATATTTTAACATTTAAGGAAACTGTGATGTCCACTAAGGTACCATTTGTTTTAATAAAAGTCACACAGTAATACTGAAATTTATCAGTTTGCATTGCACGTAAGACCAAGAATTGGTTTTGGATGTGAGCTTCAGTGCTTTGATACATTTTTTCTGCTTCCATGCATCATCTCCTGTACCACAAGGCCAAACGAAGAGTTCAACGGGAGCCAGTTGATATGTGGCTGTTGTGAGGGAATTTTCTATTCTCGCATGCCACACATGAGGGTTACACAGGGTCAAACATATGTCTTGGGATCACTGTAGAGATAGTGTTCAATTTTGGATTGTTATGGGGGACACTGACTTCTTAAATACAGTGCAGGTGTATGTTTGTGTTTAGGCACCTTTGTGATCATTACTATAGTAACCAAGGTCAAAGGATAGGGCTGTCTCACTCCAAAGACACAGCAAATAGCTAAATAACGTGTAATATGGAGATAAGACAAACATAATTGAAAACAAACAAACAAACAATGGTGAAAGATAAAATAATAATAATAATAAAACCTGTAAATGTACAGTTTACAGACTGACTTACTGATTCAGCATTGACCTACTGTACTTCATGTAATTGTGTGCACACTGATTTCATTGCAATGCGGGATCATTACCAACATTATAAGTGTTATCACTTTCAGTTTGACCTCCAATTAAAGTATTTTAGGTCATCTGGATAAACTGTTGGCTTCTTTACAATCTGTCTGATTGCTTTTCTTCCCCAATTGGACTAAATTGTAGTAATATAGCAACACTGTGATGTATCAGCATTCCTTTGTCAACTGTCAGAAATGATGGCAAAGTTATTCAAATAAGACCCATGGTTGAAATTAAAACAGAACTCTCCTTTATCATGGTGCTCCTTCTGTGGGATTCATTTCTAGAAAATAAACAAGAGCTCTGTCTTAAAAATAATTTTTCATATATTTGTCGTGAATTGCCTACATTCATGCCCTTTGAATGAGTTTATGTAGCCATTGGCAAATGGTGTGTGTTCAAGTTATATATTTTTGAATAAACAACAATGTCTGTGTTTATATAAACACTTCATTCATTCATTCATTCATTTCATCCATTTAAACAATGGCACTTCAACCACGTCTTCAAGTCAGAGTTCATTTTGGTTCCATTCAAATGTTTTCAGACAATGAAAAATACATTCTTATACTCAGTAGCCACTTTGTTGTGTACTGTCACATCTAAAGCAACGTGAAACTCTATAGCTCAACTTATAATAATGTTCAGTTTTGACTGACACTATGAGAGCGGTATTAATTTAACTATATGTTTATTATGAGGTTGTATTTTGCAGTGGTGTTGAACAGGCCTGCATTATATTGAGAGGTGTTCCTCATATTTTGCTCTCCCCATTAGAAACATCAAGGGGTAAGAATGATAATGCACATTTAATATAATGCAGTCCATTACAACACCATCATTAATATGACTTCAGTGCTATGCATTGATGAATTATCACTTTTGTGAAGGTTTTAACAACAACTGGCCATTATAAGCTTTATGAAAAAAAGGAATATGTGGCACTGTTGTTTGCTGGGTTGCATTAGATGGTATAGCTCTACCTAATATAGTGGCATACCATCACTGAGGAGTATCTCTGATGCAAATAAGTTTATTTTTTTTAATTCTGTAATTACTTTGAACTTGTAGTATGTAGACTATACCTGATAAAACACAAGTGCACTTGTTGTTCCTGTCTTTGACCAAATGTTTTACATAAAAAAGTCAATTTTTAATTCCTGCATATATATTTTTTATTTTGTAATTCAAGCGTCACAGTTACATTGATCATGTCTGGTAGCTAACACTTTACCTTAAAAAAGTGCCACATTACACTTTCTCCTTAAATTTTCAATAAATTAGCACATTTTGTTATCATTAATCTTTACCTATGAAGTGAGAAGTATGTTGATTTTTGCCTTTGCTGGAACGACTGAGACAGAAAATGAAAGTTGCCCCTGACAGCAGAGATTTTTCATGAGGATGGGTCTGATAGTCTGGTCTCTGATTCCATAGATGAGAGAACTCAGACATCTTGGAAGGATTATCATAAAAATATAAAGGACAATGTGCAGGCGCTCAAACGTTATCATATCTGCGACTTTTGAAATACCTAAGATCAATGGGGTGTGTATAGTTGACAAGAGAATGAGGCCCAGCTGCACCAGATGCAACAGCAGTGTCTTACTAGCCTTTTGGGCTGAAGCTTTGTCTGTAGTCGCTGACCTGGCAGCTACCATCACACCAATATAGGAGAAACTGACCACCACACCAGCTGAACAAAATAGAATATAAATGTAGACTCTGTCATAAAGTTCAGACACTGGATCAAGAAACAATATTTCTCTGCGACAAAGGTGTTTCATCTGCAGGCTCTGCTGGTCTTCAAAAGAGAAATTTAATAGCATAAAAACTGTACTGAGGACATTTAATGCACAAAAGGCCCAAATCACAACAATAGCCAACCTTGTGTTTCTGACTGTGATGATGGTAGCGTGCCTCAGTGGGTAGCACACAGCTACATATCTCTCCAGACACATCACCAGCAGTGTAAGAGGGGAGATATCATTTGTGAGTTTACAGATCATGGTGAGAACACCACATACAGGATATGTCAATGTTATGTTACAAGCAGCCAGTATGTACATTATCTGACCCTGTATGATTATTGCAGTGTCTGCACAAAGGAGGTTATAGAGAAGAATGTAACGAGAGGTCTCACGAAACACAGATTTACTCCTCAAGGTGAATAACATGGTGCCATTAATGTAGAGAAGCAGACAGCATGGTGTGGTAGTCAGAGCTGCAAACATCGCTCTTTCCAATAATCCCTGTGCAACAGTACTGTTAGTCTGATATTGAGTTGTCATCTTAGTGAAGGACTGAAGAAACAGAAAAAATAAATATTAAACTCTTGATGCAATCAGACAGCGAAATCAAAAAGAATCTTGTCCAGTTTGTATTCCTACAACAGTGAAGACCTTTCATCATCAAAGAAGAGAATACCACTGAGTTCACTTGCAAAACACCAAATCATGTTCATAATTTTCAGCAGGGTAGAGGCTCGTTGTGAACAGAGCCAGACTGCATGGCTTGCCTGCCTTCACATATTCTTTATGAGCTCTGTTTTCACATCACTTCACATCATACAATCACATGTCAGCATTGTTAACAAATTACTGATGGGTGATGTAATGTTTCTTCCACCAGTAGCCTGATTACCTGTCATGACCCAGCTCATGAGCCATGACATACGTCACCATATTCATGATGCATGAGTAATCATGAAGATGTTCTGTGAATGATATTGGTTTGCTTATACTTTTATTAGTGTTTTGCTTTTAGTTGTTTTAAATGTGTCCATGAAAATATTTTAACATTAAAGGAAACTGTGAAGTTCCACTAAGGTACCATTTGTTTTAATAAAAATCTGAAAGTCACACTCCAGTAATACTGAAATATATCAGTTTGCATTGCACGTAAGACCAAGAATTGGTTTTGGATGTGAGCTTCACTGCTTTGATGCTTTTTTGTTGCTTCCATGAATCATCTCCTGTACCACAAGGCCAAACAAAGAGTTCAAACAGAGCCAACTGACATGTGGCTGTTGTGAGGGAATTTTCTATTCTCGCATGCCACATATGAGGGTTACACAGGGTTAAGCATATGTATTGGGATCACTGTAGAGATAGTGTTCAATTTTGGATTGTTATCGGGGACACTGCCTTCTTAAATACAGTGCAGGTGTATGTTTGTGTTTAGGCACCTTTCTGATCATTACTATAGTAACCAAGGTCAAAGGATAGGGCTGTCTCACTCCAAAGACAGCAGATAGCTAAATAACGTGTAATTTGAAGATAAGACAAACATCTGAACATTTTGAACAACAACAAAAAAAACAAAAAACAATGGTGAATGCTAAAATAATAATAAAAAAACCTTGTAAACATACAGTTTCCAGACTGAATTCCTGATTCAACATTACACTTCATGTAATTGTGTGCACACATGCCAGTTTTCCTCATTGCCATCTATCGTCCCTTTTAATACAATAGTTGAAAGTCTTTTACCAACATATTTAAAGAAAGGGGTCCAGATCCTAAAAAAATCATCCTGAGCTGTGGTGTGATCTGCAAGCAATGCAATATTCTATACTGAGTCTGTCTGGTTCTGTTACATATGGAGATCTCTCTAGCTAAACACCATATTTCCAGCCATTTTGATTAATCTATTGTAAGACTGAAGTCAGCATTCCATTTACATCGAAGATACTCTAAATTCACATTGCTAGCAGAGTTGAGCTCAGCATACCCCCGGCCAAGAACTGCTTTCTTGCCTCTACCAAGAAGTAAATGTTCCATCTGTGAAGTCTGAAAGTCAAAGTCATACCTGCTTTGATTCTGAATGAAGCTGCGAATTTGCAGATATATGAAGAAGTGATTTCTGGAGAGACCATATTTCTGTCGGATTTGTTCAAATGTAAGCATCACTCCTTTATCAAATAAATGTCCCAGAGTTAAAATCCCCCTCTCCTCCCACATCTTAAATCCCATGTCTGAGCAGGCTGGGGCAAAATCCATGTTACCGTATATCGGAGCTAGTGAGGACAATGTTTTAGAACGACCCTCGAACTTTCTTATTGCTTGCCAAGCTTGCAGACTTGTTGTAATTAAGATGTTATTGTCCCCAACATTCTTAGTTTTCTTTGAGTACAAGGCAAATAAAAGACTTGAGAGGCCATTACCTGCATTCACTGATTCCAGATCTAGCCACACCGATTCTGGGTCATTATTAATCCACTCAGCTATGTATCAAAGCTGTGCAGCCAGCTGATAGAGCCTAATATTTGGGACAGCTAAGCCTCCCTGCTTGTAACATTTTTAATCGTGGTTTCTTTCTGTTCCAAATAAATGAACTGATCCAGCCATTTACCCTTCTAATTGTTTTATTATTAAATAAAATAGGGACCATTTGAAAATGATAAAGAAGTCTTGGTAGAATATTCATTTTGAGTAAGGCAATTCTACCCATCATTGACAGTGGAAGAGATATCCATCTGTCCAAGTCATCACATATTTGCTTTAAAAGAGGTTCAAAGTTGGCCTTGTACATTGCTTCTAATGATGGGGTGATGGAAATCCCAAGACAAGTAAAGCCTGTGGGTGACCATTTAAATGGACAATATTTACAAAGAGTTGCTTAGTGGCATGACTTCAGACTTAGAAACATTTATTTTATACCCTGAAAATGTACTAAATTGATTTATTACCTCCAAAACAGCTGTTGTAGATTTTGTTGCATTAGTTATAAAAAGCAATATATCATCAGCATATAAGGCTATTTTATGATCTTTCCCACCAACTGAAATTCCAGTGATATCTAGGCTATTCCTTATAGCTTCTGCAAGGGGCTCGATCGCTAAAGCAAACAACAATGGGGATAAAGGGCACCCCTGCCTGGTTCCCCTGCTCAAAGGAAAGTAGGATGAAAGCTGGACATTGATCCGAACAGCCGCCAGTGGTCTGTTATACAACAACCTAATCCAGCTGTTGAAAGCATCTCCAAGCCCAAAGGAATTTAAGGTGGAAAAAAGAAAGTGCCATTTAACTCTGTCAAAGGCTTTTTCGGCATCTAGACTTATCACCATACTGGGCAACTTCTGCTGATTCGACAACTGAATTACATTTAACAGCCTACTCATGTTGTTACAGGAGTTCCTGCCAATAATGAACCCTGTCTGATCAGTGTTGATAATGGAGGGTAAAACCTTCTCAAGGCGCTGCGCTAATATTTTATATAATATTTTAAAATCAACATTTAGGGGCAGCGTTTAGCTCAGTTGGTAGAGCAGCCGCCCCATGTGCGAAGGCTCAGTCCTTGCTGCGGAAGCCCAGGGTTTGAATCCGACCTGTGGCTCTTTCCCGCATGTCATTCCCCATCTCTCTCTCCCCACATTCCTGTCACTCTTTAGCTGTCTCTATCAAAATAAAGCTTGAAAAGGCCAAAAAAATAATCTTTAAAAAAAAAAAAAAAAAAAAATCAACATTTAGGAGACTAATAGGACGATATCGAGCATATTCATCAACTGGTTTCCCTTTTTTAAGTATGAGGCTAATATTGGCCTCTGTAAGTGATCTAGGTAAAGAGCCTTTATTAAGGTGTATAATAAGGCTGTCTGGGCGTGGAGATTTCCCTGATTGTAAGGTCTGCAGTGCCTCTAAAACCTCCTGCTTCGTAATTGGTCTATTTAGCTCCTGTTTTTGTTCCTCTTTTAGTTGAGGTAAAGTAATCTTCGACATAAGTCTATCAATCAAGTCCTGTGCCTCCGGGGGCTCTTCACTGCTATATAACTTCCTATAAAATTCCCTAAAAACCTTCCAAATATCAACTGTATCATATTTACTATGTCCATTTGTGTCTTTAATGGATGAGAGTCAGTCCTCTTGTTCACTAGTCTCAGCTCAGCTCTATGAGTAAGAAGAGAATTTAGAGATGCTCTTGTAGCCAACATTGCTTTCATATTAATAGCAGAGGGGTATTTCGCATATGTCTTCTCCAAATCAGCAAGTTTGCCTTCTAATTTCCTTTGGGCTTTTAAAGATTAAAAGATACTTCTAACATAGGAGATAATAAGGCCTCTAGCATAAACCTTGCAGGTTTCCCATAATACTGATGGGGTTATATCTGGGGTTTTATTTATTGTGTAAAATATGTTAAATTCTGATAATAAGTGTGGATTGAACCTCCAGGAATTAGAAGAGCACTGTTTCTCGGAAAAGAGCAACTGTAAGAAATAGAAATATATATAGAATATAGATATAGAAAAGTTTCTCAGACACAACAGAGGAAAGCATTAACTTAGGGATGAAAAAATAATATATTCTAGAGCTACTCTCATAAGCACTGGAAAAAAAAAAGTGAACTCTTTGGAATTAGGATGCACAGTTCATCAATACACCCAAACTCCTCACATGTGTCTATTAATGCCCTGGCTCTTTTGGATGGGACCCTAGGATCTGCAGGCATTCTGTCAATAAGCAGGTTCAGGTGGCAGTTAAAATCCCCACCTACAATACAACATTCAGTTTCAAGTTCTGCAAACTCCAAGAATGCCTTTGTGACAAAGTCAGGAGGGTGATTTGGTGGCGCATAAACATTAAGAATTGAGATGTATTTCTCATACAGCAGAACCTTGATTAAAATATGTCGTCGACTACTGTCCTTAACACAAGATTCAAGTTTAAAGGGCAATCTTTTATTAATCAGGATACATACCCCTCTGCTGTTTGATGTGTGGGATGAGAAAAAAGTCTGACCAACCCAGTCCCGCTTTAAAGTTTAAGATATTCTTGATCCTTCAGATGGGTTTCCTGTAGGAGAGCGATTTCCACTCCTTCCTTTTATAATGTTCAGTTTTTACTGACACTGTCAGAGCGGTATTAATTTAACTATATGTTTATTATGAGGTTTTATTTTGCAGTGGTGTTTAAGAGGCCTGCATTATATTGAGAGGTGTTCCTCATATTTTGCTCTCCCCATTAGAAACATCAAGGAGTAAGAATAATAATACACATTTAATATAATGCAGTCCATTACAACACCATCATTAATATGACTTCAGTGATATACATAGATGAATTATCACTTCTTGGGAGGTTTTAACAACAACGGGCCATTGTAAGCTTCGTGAAACAAAGAATATGTGACAGACATGTTTGCTGGGATGCATTTAGATGGTATAACCTAATACTGTGGCATATGATTACTGATGCAAATCATTTTTTATATTCTGTAATTACTTTGAACTTGTAGTCCCTTTTTATTTCCTGCATATATATTTTTTATTTTATAATTCAAGGGTCACAGTTATATTGATCATGTCCAGTAGCTAACACTTTACCTTAAAAAAGTGACACATTACACGTTCTCCTTAACTTTTTCAATAAATTAACACATTTTGTTATCATTAATCTTTACCTATGAAGTGAGAAGTATGCTGATTTTTGCCTTTGCTGGAACGACTGAGACAGAAAATGAAAGTTGCCACTGACAGCAGAGATTTTTCATGAGGATGGGTCTGATAGTCTGGTCTCTGATTCCATAGATGAGAGAACTCAGACATCTTGGAAGGATTATAATAAAAACATAAAGAACAGTGTGGAGACGGTCTAACGTTATCATATCTACGACTTTTGAAATAGTAAGTATCAATGGGGTGTGTATAGCTGACAAGAGAATTAGGCCCAGCTGCACCAGATGCAACAGCAGTGTCTTACTAGCTTTTTGGGCTGAAGCTTTGTCTGTAGTCGCTGACCTTGCAACTACCATCACACCAATATAGGAGAAACTGACCGCCACACCAGCTGAACAAAACAGAATATAAGTGTAGACTTTGTCATAAAGATCAGACACTGGATCAAAAAACATTGTTTCTCTGCGACAAAGGTGTTTCATCTGCAGGCTCTGCTGGTTCTCAAAAGAGAAATTTAATAGCATAAAAACTATACTGAGGACATTCAATGAGCAAAAGGCCCAAATCGCAACAATAGCCAACCCTGTGTTTCTGATTGTGATGATGGTAGCGTGCCTCAGTGGGTAGCACACAGCTACATATCTCTCCAGACACATCACCAGCAGTGCAAGAGGGGAGATATCATTTGTGATTTTGGAGAGCATGGTGAGAACACCACATACAGGATATGTCAATGTTATGGCACAAACAGCCAGTATGTACAGTATCTGACTCTGTATGATTATTGCAGTGTCTGCAAAAAGGAGGTTATACAGAAGAATGTAACGAGAGGTCTCACGAAAGACAGATTTACTCCTCAAGGTATATAACATTGTGCCATTAATGTAGAGAAACAGACAGCATGGTGTGGTAATCAGAGCTGCAAAAATTGCTCTTTCCAATAATCCCTGTGCAACAGTACTGTTGGTCTGATATTGAGTTGTCATCTTAGTGAAGGACTGAAGATACAGAAAAAATATTAAACTCCTGATGCAATCAGACAGCAAAATCAAAAAGAATCTTATCCAGTTTGTATATCTACAACAGTGAAGACCTTTCATCTTCAGAGGAGAGAATACTACTGAGTTCACTTGCGAAATTCCAAATCATGTTCATACTTTTCAGCAGGGTAGAGGCTCGTTGTGAACAGAGCCAGACTGCATGACTTGCCTGTCTTCACATATTCTTTATGAACTCTGTTCTCACATCACTTCACATGATACAATCACACGTCAGCATTGTTAACATATTATTGATGGGTGATGTAATGTTTCTTCCACCAGTATCCTGATCACCTGTCATGACCCAGCTCATGAGCCATGACATACAGCACCATATCCATGATGCATGAGTAATTATGAAGTTGTTCTGTGAATGATATTGGTTTCCTTATACTTTTATTAGTGTTTTGCTTTTAGTTGTTTTAAATGTGTCCATGAAAATAATTTAACATTAAAGGAAACTGTGATGTCCACTAAGATACTATTCATTTTAATAAAACCGAGATTCTATCTAAAAGTCACACTCCAGTCATACTGAAATATATCAGTTTGCATTGCACGTAAGACCAAGAATTGGTTTTGGATGTGAGTTTCACTGCTTTGATACATTTTTTCTGCTTCCATGAATCATCTCCTGTACCACAAGGCCAAACAAAGAGTTCAAACAGAGCCAACTGACATGTGGCTGTTGTGAGGGAATTTTCTATTCTCGCATGCCACACATGAGGGTTACACACGGTTAAGCATATGTCTTGGGATCACTGTAGAGATAGTGTTAAATTTTGGATTGTTATGGGGGACACTGACTTCTTTAATACAGTGCAGGTGTATGTTTGTGTTTAGGCACCTTTCTGATCATTACTATAGTAACCAAGGTCAAAGGATAGGGCTGTCTCACTCCAAAGACACAGCAGATAGCTATATAGCGTGTAATATAGAGATAAGACAAACATAATTGGAAAAAAAACAACAACAACAACAAAACAACAACAAAAAATCAATGGTGAATGCTAAAATAATAATAATAAAAAACCTTGTAAACATACAGTTTCCAGACTGACTTCCTGATTCAACATTGACCTACTGTACTTCATGTAATTGTGTGCACACTGATTTCATTGCAATGCGGGATCATTACCGACATTATTAAGTGTTATCACTTTCAGTTTGACCTCCAATTAAAGTATTTTAGGTAATCTGGATAAACTGTTGGCTTATTCACAATCTGTCTGATTGCTTTTCTTCCCCAATTGGAATACATTGTAGAAATGTAGCAACACTGTGATGAATCAGCATTCCTATGTCAACTGTCAGAAATGATGACAAAGTTATTCAAATAAGACCCATGGCTGAAATTAAAACAGAACTCTCCTTTATCATGGTGCTCCTTCTGTGGGATTCATCTCTAGAAAATAAACTAGAGCTCTGTCTTAAAAATAATTTTTCATATATTTGTTGTGAATTGCATACATTCATGCCTTTTGAATCCGTTTATGTACCCATTGGCAAATGCTGTGTGTTCAGGTTATATATTTTTCAATAAACAACAATGTCTGTGTTTGTATAAACGCTTCATTCATTTCATCCGTTTAAACAATGGCACTTCAACCACGTCTTCAAGTCAGAGTTAATTTTGGTTCCATTCAAATGTTTTCAGACAATGAAAAATACATGCTTATACTCAGTAGCCACTTTGTTGTGTACTGTCAAATCTAAAGCAACGTGAAACTCTATAGCTCAATTATAATAATGTTCAGTTTTGACTGACACTGTCAGAGCGGTATTAATTTTTTTTTGTGATCAAATGTTTTTATTTTAAGGAAAAATATAAGAAAAATATAGATAGGTATATGCACTTACAAAAATAGAGCATAAAATATACATTCACATACATACTTATACATATACACAGATACATATGAATAAACAACTAAAATAAATTATAAGAATAAATAAATAATAAAAGAAAAGAAAATATGAAGAAAAGAAAAAAAGACAACAACACACAATCCCAAATATGACCCACCCACCCGCTGGATCCAAAACTCCACATCACACAAATTACACCTGCAACCCACGGAGGATAGTTAGGAGTGAATGCCAAGCCTCTATTGCTGAATCTTTTGCTCCGTGGATTCTAGCTGTCAACAACTCCAAACAAACAATATCCAAGTATGTTAAAACCCACGCTCAAAAAGAGAGTGAATGTGGAGGTTTCCAGCGTGTAGCAACCAGTTTTTTTGCAGCCGTAAGTCCAGCCAACAATGCTCTTCTCTTGTCCAGTGTCAAACCCAGCCTTGACAAATCATTCAAGATGAGTGTGGCAGGCGAACAGGGCAAACTGATCTTAAACAACTTAGAGAGGTTAATGGCAACCATCTTCCAAAAGTCGGCCACTGGGGTACATTCCCAAAACATGTGAAAGTAAGTACCAATCACTTTGGAAGAACAGAAAGTGCACGTAGGATCATTAATAACCTTCATCAAATGAAGCTTCCTAGGAGTTAAATAAACCCTATGTATATAATTATAATGTATTTTCTGATGATCAGGGTTTCTGGATGCTAAGCCCACACTAATCCACACTTTATCCCAGTCAAATGTAGGGTCCAAATCTGGAACATCTCTCCTCCACACTGTGTCCAAAGCCAGAGGACTGTAAGAATGCTGCAATAAGAACCAGTAAAGTCTCGATACAAAACCACTTGTGCTCCCCGCAGAGTGAAACACTTTAAGAAGTGGATGTGGTGTTAGAGGCCCCTGTAAAGGGACACCACTGTCTTTCAAAGTCGATCTCAGCTGCAAATAGAAAAAAAAGGAGGTATGTGGTATACTATGCTTAATACATATGTTCTGAAAAGTAAGTAACCCCTCCTCCCCATAAATGTCAGCCAGTGTGCAAATGCTTTTATCTTCCCAATCAGGACACCGAATAGGATGACCGCCAATCAACAGTCTTTCGTTATTAAATATAAGAGAATGTGGGACCTAACCACCAGAACAGCCGGCTAATTTCTCCACCCTCCTCCATATCGATAGCAAATATGAAATCATACGACCAAATCTCAAACGGCAGTGATGGAGTGAGATATTAGAATGCAGAATGTTAGTAAAAGAGTATAGAGCTATCATCTGCTCCTCCAAAGCTCGCCATGACACTTGAGCATCAGATTGAAACCAAGTTAGGAGAGTTCTAGAGCGGTATTAATTTAACTATATGTTTATTATGAGGTTGTATTTTGCAGTAGTGTTGAAGAGGCCTGCATTGTACTGAGAGGTGTTCCTCATATTTTGCTCTCCCCATTAGAAACATCAAGGAGTAAGAATAATAATACACATTTAATATAATGCAGTCCATTACAACACCATCACTAATATGACTTCAGTGATATACATTGATGAATTATCACTTCTTGGGAGGTTTTAACAACAACTGGCAACCAATTGTGAGCTTTGTAAAAAAAAGAATATGTGGCAGACACGTTTGCTGGGTTGCATTTAGATGGTATAACCTAATACAGTGGCATATAATCACTGAGGGGTATCCCTGATGCAAATATTTTTTTATATTTTGTTATTACTTTGTAGTTGTAGTATGTGGACTATTCCTGATAAAACACAAGTGCACTTGTTGTTCCTGTCTTTGACCAAATGTTCTTACATAATTCCTGCATATATATTTTTTATTTTATAATTCAAGGGTCACAGTTACATTGATCATGTCCGGTAGCTAACACTTTACCTTAAAAGGTTGACACATTACATGTTCTCCTTAATTTTTCAATAAATTAACACATTTTGTTATCATTAATCTTTACCTATGAAGTGAGAAGATTTTTGCCTTTGCTGGAATGACTAAGACAGAAAATGAAAGCTGCCACTGACAGCAGAGATTTTTCATGAGGATGGGTCTGATCGTCTGGTCTCTGATTCCATAGATGAGAGAACTCAGACATCTTGGAAGGATTATAATAAAAACATAAAGGACAGTGTAGAGACGGTCTAACGTTATCATATCTACGACTTTTGAAATGCCTAAGATCAATGGGGTGTGTATAGTTGACAAGAGAATGAGGCCTAGCTGCACCAAATGCAGCAGCAGTGTCTTACTAGCCTTTTGGGCTGAAGCTTTGTCTGTAGTCGCTGACCTGGCAACTACCATCACACCAATATAGGAGAAACTGACTACCACACCAGCTGAACAAAACAGAATATAAGTGTAGACTTTGTCATAAAGATCAGACACTGGATCAAGAAACATTATTTCTCTGCGACAAACGTGTTTCATCTGCAGGCTCTGCTGGTTCTCAAAAGAGAAATTTAATAGCATAAAAACTATACTGAGGACATTCAATGAACAAAAGTCCCAAATCGCAACAATAGCCAACCCTGTGTTTCTGACTGTGATGATGGTAGCGTGCCTCAGTGGGTAGCACACAGCTACATATCTCTCCAGACACATCACCAGCAGTGTAAGAGGGGAGATATCATTTGTGATTTTGGAGAGCATGAATAGAACACCACATACAGGATATGTCAATGTTATGGCACAAACAGCCAGTATGTACAGTATCTGACCCTGTATGATTATTGCAGTGTCTGCAAAAAGGAGGTTATAGAGAAGAATGTAACGAGAGGTCTCACGAAACACAGATTTACTCCTCAAGGTATATAACATTGTGCCATTAATGTAGAGAAACAGACAGCATGGTGTGGTAATCAGAGCTGCAAAAATCGCTCTTTCCAATAATCCCTGTGCAACAGTACTGTTGGTCTGATATTGAGTTGTCATCTTAGTGAAGGACTGAAGAAACAGAAAAAATATTAAACTCTTGATGCAATCAGACAGCGAAATAAAAAAGAATCTTGTCCAGTTTGTATTCCTACAACAGTGAAGACCTTTCATCTTGAAAAAAGAGAATACTACTGAGTTCACTTGCGAAACACCAAATCATATTCATACATGAGTAGGCTTGTTGTGCCAGACTGCATGGCTTGCCTGTCTTCACATATTCTTTATGAGGTCTGTTCTCACATCACTTCACATGATACAATCACATGTCAGCATTGTTAACAAATTATTGATGGGTGATGTAATGTTTCTTCCACCAGTACCCTGATTACCTGTCATGACCCAGCTCATGAGCCATAACATACATCACCATATTCATGATGCATGAGTAATTATGAAGATGTTCTGTGAATGATATTGGTTTCCTTATACTTTTATTAGTGTTTTGCTTTTAGTTGTTTTAAATGTGTCCATGAAAATAATTTAACATTAAAGGAAACTGTGATGTCCACTAAGATACTATTCATTTTAATAAAACCGAAGTTCTATCTAAAAGTCACACTCCAGTCATACTGAAATATATCAGTTTGCATTGCACGTAAGACCAAGAATTGGTTTTGGATGTGAGCTTCACTGCTTTGATACATTTTTTCTGCTTCCATGAATCATCTCCTGTACCACAAGGCCAAACGAAGAGTTCAAACAGAGCCAATTGACATGTGGCTATTGTGAGGGAATTTTCTATTCTGGCATGCCACATATGAGGGTTACACAGGGTTAAGCATATGTCTTGAGATCACTGTAAAGACAGTGTTAAATTTTGGATTGTTATCGGGGACACTGACTTCTTAAATACAGTGCAGGTGTATGTTTGTCACCTTTCTGATCATTACTATAGTAACCAAGGTCAAAGGATAGGGCTGTCTCACTCAAAAGACACAGCAAATAGCTAAATAACGTGTAATATGGAGATAAGACAAACATAATTGAAAACAAACAAACAAACAAACAATGGTGAATGATATAATAAAAAAAACTTGTAAATGTACAGTTTACAGACTGACTTCCTGATTCAGCATTGACCTACTTTACTTCATGTAATTGTGTGCACACTGATTTCATTGCAATGCAGGATCATTACCAACATTATAAGTGTTATCACTTTCAGTTTGACCTCCAATTAAAGTATTTTAGGTAATCTGGATAAGCTGTTGGCTTCTTTACAATCTGTCTGATTGCTTTTCTTCCCCAATTGGACTACATTGTAGCAGGGCTCCAGACTACTAACTTTTTTTTTTAGGTGCACTAGCACAAAATTTAGGTGCACCCAAATTTTTCATTGCGTCGCCTTTAACGCCATAAGGTCACCTTTTTATCGCTCTCCATAACTTTCATATAATGTGAATGATTTTTAGACAAGAATAAGGTGTAGAGAAATGCTTGTCTTTATTTGAAGCACAATTATATATAAAAAGAAAAATAAAGTATTTAAAGTGCTTCACTGAACTGAAATTGAACATTTCAAACTCAAACATTTCAAGTAAAATAAAACATTTCAAAATAAAAAGTGCTAGTCTTTGTTGGTTGACGTTTAATCCATTTTTCCTCATGAGAAGAATTTCTGATTTAAATTTGGTGAACGGCAACTCCTCTTTGGCAATGTTGTATGCAACATTAAATTTGATTATCATTTCCGATTCCTCAGAGGACCTGATTATTACTGCCTGCCGCTGAAATGCAGCTGGGACAGGGGCCACTTTCTCTACACACTTGTCACGGCATATAGTGTGTTTTTTAGACATGTTGTGTTTTTTTAAAGTTTCGATACAAAACGTTGTTGACCCGCTTAGAATGCACTATTACCGGCCATATTCTGACCGCACTCCTGACAGTAAACGCAGCGCATTGCGTTACGTCCTTTTTCGTACCTCAGCCAGGGAAATTGTTTTAGCCAGTCCTGTCTGAAAGAATACATTTTGGGCTTTTTAATTTGAGTCTCTGGGCCAGACTCTATCTCAGACTCGGTTGTCTCCTCTGGTTCCGAGTCTGATGCTATCGCCGAAGGACCGGGGCTTGGCATCTTACCAGGGACCGAGGGCTCCGTGTCTTGGCTGGATGGACTCTCAGTAGTGGGGATGGATGGAATGACAGTAGTAGGGCTGGTTGTAGGCTTAGTTTTCTTAATGGAAAAAACTTTCAATGTTTCTACCTCTCTTCATTTTCTCTCGTTTTGTCGCGTTTATTTTCTTTTTCCGTTTCAGTTAGGCTACTCTGGCGCTCAGGTCGCTCGCAATTTTTAAACACACAACATAGAGCAGTGAACAGGACCACAGCCAATCAGAGGCAAAGACCCGCCCGAGCTCTGTCTCTTATTGGTTTAGACCACGATATGATCCTACCATGAGTGTGAGTTCAGTCACAGGAGAACACAGAGAGCTGATGCGCTTGCGAAATAAATTTATGTTTTCACCCGGGCAGCGTCAGGTGCACCAGTGTGACCTAGAAAAATGATTAGTTGCACTCTTAAAAATTTTGGTCGCACTCTGGAGCCCTGATTGTAGTAATGTTGCAACACTGTGATGTATCAGCATTCCTTTGTCAACTGTCAGAAATGATGGCAAAGTTATTCAAATAAGACCCATGGTTGAAATTAAAACAGAACTCTCCTTTATCATGGTGCTCCTTCTGTGGGATTCATCTCTAGAAAATAAACAAGAGCTCTGTCTTAAAAATAATTTTTCATATATTTCTTGTGAATTGCATACATTCATGCCTTTTGAATGAGTTTATGTAGCCACTGGCAAATGGTGTGTGTTCAAGTTATATATTTTTCAATAAACAACAATGTCTGTGTTTATATAAACACTTCATTCATTCATTCATTCATTCATTTAAACAATGGCACTTCAACCACGTCTTCAAGTCAGAGTTCATTTTGGTTCTATTCAAATGTTTTCAGACAATGAAAAATACATTCTTATACTCAGTAGCCACTTTGCTGTGTACTGTCAAATCTGAAGCAATGTGAAACTATATAGCTCTACTAATAATAATGTTCAGTTTTGAGTGACACTATGAGAGCGGTATTAATTTAACTATATGTTTATTATGAGGTTGTATTTTGCAGTGGTGTTGAACAGGCCTGCATTGTATTGAGAGGTGTTCCTCATATTTTGCTCTCCCCATTAGAAACATCAAGGAGTAAGAATAATAATAAACATTTAATATAATGCAGTCCATTACAACACCATCATTAATATGACTTCAGTAGATGAATTATCACTTCTTGGAAGGTTTTAACAACAACTGGCCATTGTGAGCTTCGTAAAAAAAAGAATATCTGGCAGACATGTTTGCTGGGATGCATTTAGATGGTATAACTCTACCTAATACAGTGGAATATAATCAGTGAGGCAAATATTTTTTTTATATTTTGTTATTACTTTGTAGTTGTAGTATGTGGACTATTCCTGATAAAACACAAGTGCACTTGTTGTTCCTGTCTTTGACCAAATGTTCTTACATAATTCCTGCATATATATTGTTTATTTTATAATTCAAGGGTCACAGTTACATTGATCATGTCCAGTAGCTAACACTTTACCTTAAAAGGTTGACACATTACATGTTCTCCTTAATTTTTCAATAAATTAACACATTTTGTTATCATTAATCTTTACCTATGAAGTGAGAAGTATGTTGATTTTTGACTTTGCTGGAACGTCTGAGACAGAAAATTAAAGTTGCCACTGACAGCAGAGATTTTTCATGAGGATGGGTCTGATAGTCTGGTCTCTGATTCCATAGATGAGAGAACTCAGACATCTTGGAAGGATTGTAATAAAAACATAAATGACAGTGTGGAGACGGTCTAACGTTATCATATCTACGACTTTTGAGATAGCTATGATCAATTGGTTGTATACAGCTGACAAGAGAATGAGGCCCAGCTGCACCAGATGCAACAGCAGTGTCTTACTAGCCTTTTGGGCTGAAGCTTTGTCTGTAGTCGCTGACCTGGCAACTACCATCACACCAATATAGGAGAAACTGACCACCACACCAGCTGAACAAAACAGAATATAAGTGTAGACCTTGTCATAAAGATCAGACACTGGATCAAGAAACATTATTTCTCTGCGACAAAGGTGTTTCATCTGCAGGCTCTGCTGGTCTTCAAAAGAGAAATTTAATAGCATAAAAACTATACTGAGGACATTCAATGAGCAAAAGGCCCAAATTGCAACAATAGCCAACCCTGTGTTTCTGACTGTGATGATGGTAGCGTGCCTCAGTGGGTAGCACACAGCTACATATCTCTCCAGACACATCACCAGCAGTGTAAGAGGGGAGATTTCATTTGTGATTTTGGAGAGCATGTATAGAACACCACATACAGGATATGTCAATGTTATGGCACAAACAGCCAGTATGTACAGTATCTGACCCTGTATGATCACTGCAGTGTCTGCACAAAGGAGGTTATAGAGAAGAATGTAACGAGAGGTCTCACGAAACACAGATTTACTCCTCAAGGTGAATAACATGGTGCCATTAATGTAGAGAAACAGACAGCATGGTGTGGTAATTAGAGCTGCAAAAATTCCTCTTTCCAATAATCCCTGTGCAACAGTACTGTTGGTCTGATATTGAGTTGTCATCTTAGTGAAGGATTGAAGATACAGAAAAAATATTAAACTCTTGATGCAATCAGACAGCGAAATAAAAAAGAATCTTGTCCAGTTTGTATTCCTACAACAGTGAAGACCTTTCATCTTCAGAGGAGAGAATACCACTGAGTTCACTTGTGAAACACCAAATCATGTTCATACTTTTCAGCAGGGTAGAGGCTCGTTGTGAACAGAGCCAGACTGCATGACTTGCCTGTCTTCACATATTCTTTATGAGCTCTGTTCTCACATCACTTCACATGATACAATCACATGTCAGCATTGTTAACAAATTATTGATGGGTGATGTAATGTTTCTTCCACCAGTACCCTGATTACCTGTCATGACCCAGCTCATGAGCCATAACATACAGCACCATATTCATGATGCATGAGTAATTATGAAGATGTTCTGTGAATGATATTGGTTTCCTTATACTTTTATTAGTGTTTTGCTTTTAGTTGTTTTAAATGTGTCCATGAAAATATTTAACATTTAAGGAAACTGTGATGTCCACTAAGGTACCATTTGTTTTAATAAAACTCTGAAAGTCACACTCCAGTCATACTGAAATATATCAGTTTGCATTGCACGTAAGACCAAGAATTGGTTTTGGATGTGAGCTTCACTGCTTTGATACATTTTTTCTGCTTCCATGAATCATCTCCTGTACCACAAGGCCAAACAAAGAGTTCAAACAGAGCCAATTGACATGTGGCTGTTGTGAGGGAATTTTCTATTCTCGCATGCCACACATGAAGGTTACACACGGTTAAGCATATGTCTTGGGATCACTGTAGAGATAGTGTTCAATTTTGGATTGTTATGGGGGGACACTGACTTCTTAAATACAGTGCAGGTGCATGTTTGTGTTTAGGCACCTTTCTGATCATTACTATAGTAACCAAGGTCAAAGGATAGGGCTGTCTCACTCCAAAGACACAGCAGATAGCTAAATAACGTGTAATATGGAGATAAGACAAACATAATTGAAAAACAACAACAACAACAACAACAACAACAAAAAATCAATGGTGAATGCTAAAAAAACTTCCTGATTCAACATTGACCTACTGTACTTCATGTAATTGTGTGCACACATGCCAGTTTTCCTCATTGCCATCTATCGTCCCTTTTAATACAATAGTTGTAAGTCTTTTACCAGCATATTTAAAGAAAGGGGTCCAGATCCTAAAAAAATCATCCATCTTACATTTGAATCTGTATGTTAGGTATTCCATTGATAGTAAGTCAAATATCACTTGGTGCCAACCCCCAGTTGTAGGTGGTGCATTATCAATCCATCTGAGCAATATGTTCTTCCCAGCAGCAAATGTGAGAATACTGAGCAGCCTTCTTTGATGAGACCCTTTAATATGAGGACTGGGCAAACCGAGAAGCAGAACCTGACGATCAGCATCAAACTGGACTTTAAAAATCAAATTAAGTTTGCTAACAATTTTGCCCCAGTACTC